>CM032232.1:29760000-30960000 GCA_019009955.1 Riptortus pedestris | reverse complement strand
TTTATTGTCATTTATAAAGGCTAGATTTTTTTACAAAATAACTCAAGAAAGCTGAATAGCATCATTATGTGTTTAAATTGTTTTGGTAATATGTTAGTCCATAAAAATTAGATATTTTGTGCTCAAGTTAAGTTCAGAGAATAACATATTTCATTCCATGTTTCTAAAGATAACTTACTTCTGGTGGATTTTCTGTAGAGTAGTACAGTAATTTTGTATCAAGATCAATGGTGATTGCTAATGGTCTTTCTATTTTCTTCAGAAGAATGACAGGATTTGAACCATCCATATTTACACGCCCAATTTTTTGAGGTACTCCAAATCCACCCTCGTCAACCCAAAAGAGTTGCCTGAAAGCATTAAAATAACATTTAAAACCATACTTTTTTGGTTCTTATTTCATTAAAAACTAATCTATTGTTGAAATTACCCTTTGCTGGGATCAAGACACATGGAGCGAGGCTTAGCTACTGATGTTTCATTTCCATTGTTAGCAAGAATAATAGCCCTATGCTTTATTTTTCCATCAACTTTTACAACTTCAAAATTTGATGCGAGTCTGTTACCCATATACAGATTTCTCCCAAGCCAGTCAAAAGCAATGGTGTAAGGCGCACCAACCAAACCACTGTCCGAACTCAGGAATTCAGTCTTATTTCCACCTCTTACAGGTGTAGAGTAAATTGTGCACTAAAATGTAAAATAGTTCAATTTCATTATTATACAGAGAATTATAAATTTACATTTTTTTTGTATGGAAGAGGCTATTCTGGCAGAAAATATTACTTACATTTTCACTTTCATCATCCTTGGCTTCTACCCAGAATATTGTTTCTGACTTTCTGTCATATTCTACTTGGATTCCAGAAGTAATACCCACTACAGGCACAACAAAACCACTTGTCCTATCCCCAGGAGTAAGAGATACATCAATAATTTGAGCACCTTTCATAACCAGCAATAATGCTGTTTCCTCTGTAAAAACAAAATTCTTTTGAAAACAATTGATAATGAATGGTATAGTGGCATAATTTACACAAACAGAAGTCCTCTACATACAGTCTTTCTCTTCAGTGCTTTTTTTTTAAAATTTCAATTATTTTTATAAAAATACATATCGGTTAACTAAATCTAAAAGTGTCTTCTATAATGAAATATACTATAAAAATATTAGCATGCATTATAGTTAAAATTATAAGATATCATGAAATAGTTTGAACATTTTCAAAATGATATATTACCTTCAACACATTTTCCATCTTCAGAGAGTTTATTACCAGGTTTGCAGAGACAACGATAGCCTTGAGGTTGTGATGGAGACAACAGGCAGAGTTGAGAGCATGGAGAACTGGCACAAGGGTTTGGATAAATAGGCTGAAGAGATGGGTGATGGACATGGATGCTTAGCGGCTGAGAAATGAGATGTGACACGACTGTTTGATTCTTCCCACGGAATTTGTGAGCAGAGAGCACCTGGAGAATGAACATTTATATTAGACAATAGTGAATCATATGGAAATTTATTTTGAAATTCTATTAATAAATAATTAAAAGAAATGAGTAATAACAATAATGGGCAACAAAAGACTGCCTCTAAAATGTACAGTTCAAAATTCATCCAACTTGTTGAGTCCATTTTTATACTACGCATATTAAATAATAAAACTGACTAACCTCACCCCTCTTTCAAGCTATTGTCAGAGTTTATTGTAAAACGTGGATATTCAGAGCAATAACAAAAATATGGAAGCTTAGTCTGACTTAATTAAATGATGTAAGCGATTTACTTGTATTTTTGTTTTTGTTTTAAAAGTGACCATAGTTCAAAAAAGGAACATATGAAGTTAAAAAGGATTTCCTGGTTGGAACCATAATGAATTTTCTTAAAAATAATAGCTGCTAACCAAAACTTTGGAAAGCAAATTGTTATACAAGTACTAGATAAAACTGGGTAACACTGAAAAAATGAGTTTTTAGAATTGCCTAATGCAATGCTTAAATTTAATTTTCAATTAACAAAAATACTTAATGGGCATGTTTTAGCAGATTTCCCTTAAGGATAATCAGCTATTGAGGTTGTATTCATGACGGAATTTTTGAAATTTTTCTTCAAATATCCATCGATCCAACCTAGTAGATGACGAAAATGAGGTCCGTTATATGTAAAAAGAAAGATCAAGTTCGTTAACGGCTGAAATCGGACCAGTGGAAGGGGTGGGGTTTAGAGGAGAGGATTTTCGAAATATCTCCGTTACTATACATTGGATGGAAAAATTGTACAGAATCAATCTTATAGCAAATTAAATTTTCTATAAATATTGTTATATACATTTATTTTCTATCTTGAATATTAACCGAGATATTTGCATTTTTATTAAATCTGGGCGGCCACTTTTATTAAAACGGACGAGTGACTTTCCTGCCAAAAGCTAGTTCTGCCGTTTCCTTAACTGCTCGACTCTCATGAAATTTCTCTATTGTAAAACTTCACGTGGGAAATCTGCTTAGTTTACGCAGCCCCTGCCTGTGTGACGGGCTTTTTACTTTTACTTCTTGAGATATACTTTATTTACTAAGACAACAAGAAATAAACAAATGAATATTCATTTATTTTGAACTGCTTATACAGCTGTCTAAAGAAGTATTTGTGTATTGTCTTGTACATTTTGAAACAGCATCCTTCAATATTCTTATTAAACTGACAACTGGCATACATAAAACAAAAAAAAAATCAAGTAAATTATGGCTATATGTCTTATTCAATTATTTTCAGTTCATTACTATTACATTTCTTTTACATGAAAAATAACTTTGTCCAATAATTAAACCATCATTATAGTTCATTGATAAACCATTATTACCCAGTAATAATATTAAAGATGAATTAAACAAAGAAAAATATATACTACTGATATGCGATAAATATTTAAAAATTCAATAATACATACCCTATTGAGTTGACGATCCGTCCAATATATAGTGTCTTCAAATAGCGTAATAGAATGAGGGTGAAGAAGGTAATGACTCCCTGCAACAACTTGCTGTCTTCCAGAACCATCGTAATTACAGAAATCAATGAAGTCAAGTTTTGAGTCAGCAAAATAAACTCGCTTATTAGCAATATCAAGTGTTAAACCATTAGGCCAGTATATTTTTGTGCTTATTATTGTACTCCTATTAAATCCATCCATTCCAACTCTCTCAATTCTTGGATTTTCTCCCCAGTCAGTCCAAAATAACCAACGTGCCCTAGTAATAAAAAGAGAATAAAATTAGAACATATAAGTCAGAATAAACAATGACTAAACAATAAATTTTTCATAGGATTGCCAATTATAAACAAATCCTGGTTTTCTTCCATCTGGTGGCTGTATAATATATGAAGGTTGTAAGCGTGTTTGTGTATTAACCCTTGGGATTTTTTTATGGCTGTCAATGTCCTTTCAGCCATAATAGTCAGGTATAACATATTTTTGGAATTCTATGTTCCTACAATGAAGCTTTCCTCCCTTATTGAAGAAAAGAGTGTCATTTCATTTAAGCTACACTGGAGCCTTTGGTCTTCTTAAGCCATTAATCATGTTCTCCTGCCTTAATATATGGTTCATAGCAATGTGATTTCAAGAACATTTTTTTCAACAGCTCCAGACATAAAGGATAGGAGAAAGAGAACTGATCTATTAGATAATTGGTTGTTTTTTTATTTCAATAACTTAATTCTTAATACCATTGCTAAACATAAACCTTTAATTCATACAAATGAGCGAGAGATTTCTTAATGAAAGTTAAAATTATATTATTTTAATAGAAATTCCGTCATATAAAATCTCTTACTCAGGACTTGGATCCAACATCATTCCACGTGGCTGAGTGATATTCTCTTTCAGAAGAACAACTCTATTAGACCCATTTTCCTTTGCAACTTCAATTGTATTTAATCGAGAATCCAACCAATAAATATTTCCACCAATCCAGTCGTATGCAAGCCCCTCCACAAGATCCAGGCCAGAGTAAATAACCTAAAGTCACAGACAAATAAAAGATAATAATCTGTTTATTTGTATAACAGTAAGAATGGATACAATATATACATATGGAAGCATTCATATTTATTTTATAAGTTAAAAAAAATAATTAAAATAAAACTAACATCTTGTGGCTCACTGCCCTTATCAAGCCGAGAAATTTTCTTTAATTTCATGTCTGACCAGAAAATTGTACCATTGTGCATGTTACTTGCTGTGGCAACTACATTTTCAACTATAATCGGAACTCTCTCCAGTCCTTGGTCTTTTAAATCAGCAACCAAAATTGAATGACGATTGGATATAATCAAAAATGCAGCACTGTGGTCTGAAAGAAATATTAATAATTTTTTACTTAAAGAATGTATAATTTTGCATAAAGTTAATTAATTCATTTTTTTAAATAGCAGAGTATATGGTTTGTTATTTATTCTACTAAACGCTATGTATAGTATCTCTACAAGGAGTTATCTATAGTTGAATGCATGAGATATTAAATGAAAATAACTTACTTAGTGCTTTACAAGTTCGATTATCTATCTCTAGGCGATAACCATCAACACAGGAGCACACAAAACTTCCTTTAGTGTTTGAGCATACTTGTGAACACTCACCTGGAGGTTCACATTCATTAAGATCAGTACAAGTAATTGAGTCATTTGATAAAACTTCTCCAGGTGGGCATGTGCATAATGCGCCCTGAAACAAAAAAAGGATTTTTAAAATGTAATAAATACTGACAGAATTATGTTTATTAAAGTAATATACATAATAATTTATGATTGAGTCTAGTTGGATTTAGACTGCTTTGGTTAAAATTAAGGAACCAAATAGTATAAAATGGCTAATTGAAATGATTAATACTAAAGTGTCTTGACAAATTCATTTCAAAAGAAATATTAAGGTACTTACAGCTGGGGTTTCCATACATCCTTTTGAACAAGTAGAACTTTTAAAAAGACATTCTGAAACATCACATATTGGACCTTCATCAGAGCCATTGGGACAGTCAGGCTGTCCATTACAAACAAGAGAATTGTTAACGCATCTTTCAGATACTCCTGGACATTGCCAATGACCAGGTGGACATCTAAAAAAAGAGGTAATATTTAAGTATGAGAATAATTAAAAAAAATTGTAATCTATAAATTAAAGGGATCAGCAACTAGAAGGTTAATGCCAGACTGATAGAAAAGTGGTAATCTATAGCTATCATAATAATGAGCATAGTTACTTTGTTTTCCATTGCTGTAACTACATGTTTTTATTTTCTTTCTTTTTAAATGAGGCTCATAGTTTGACTTATTTTAAGAGGAAAAAAGACAACAGCCTTTTTTGAAGATTTTAGGTTGTTTATAACAGTTGAAGTACCCAGAGTTAGAGGATTTTTTTATATATAAATAGTCAAATATAAGCACTCGATTTTAGATATATTTCTACATTTTACCAGTTTTAAAGTGACTAACAAGGTGGTAGGGTTGAACTTCACTACATATACGTGTACAATTACTGAAGAGACTATATATTAGTTGTGAAACTTGCAGAATAAGATAAGGGAAAGTTATTTAACTGTCTTGATCATTGATCTTTTGCCTAGTTTTAAGTGTAAAAAATGTTTTATTTAACATAAAATACAAAGCAAGTTTTGTTGTGTTTTCTTTTACAATTATTTTTTTAAAATTTATATGTATTTTATGTTAATAAGTTCTTTTTTGTGTGTTAAAAAATAATCTAGTTGGTATTTTGAAAAATAAATTCCAAGGGGTATAGGAGTATTTTATTTTAACAGTAAACTCGATATTCCTGAAACATTAATTACAAACATATTTAATACATACCTAAATGGAGGAGGACCACAAGCATGCCTAGAATCTTCATCAGAACCATCTCCACAGTCATCTCTTCCATCACAAATATAAGCTTTGAATACACACTGCGAATTGTTGCATTTATAATATCCAGTTGGACAGGCAACCTATAGAATATATAAATGTTTAATTGTTTTTATTTTAAACTAACATAATTTTTTTTATCAATAGAATCACCCTTTAACCATGGGAATAACTGCTAGGAAAAATGTTTGCTAACATGTATTTTATTTTATTATTTGAAATTGATGGTGAGGATTCATAATAGATATGGTTAATGAATAGATGAAACTATCATGGTAAAAATTTCTAATATTGTGTAAGATTAATACTAACCAGAAAATGTTTGTATTACATATTAAAAAAAAAATTAAGTAAGGACAGAATAAAGATTGTATTGCAGAAATGTAAAGTAAAATTTTCAATTAAAACTTTGATCATGCTTTCTATTGCTTCTTGCTCTTAAAAATGTAAGGAAGACAAATTTAGTGTTAAGAAATAGAAAAAATTAACAGAAATAGTTGCCTAGTAGAAGAGCATACAGTGATTATTATTATTATTATTCTGTAAAGGAATAATGCAATTTTTTTATTTAAGTAAAAAAAAACTATATATATTTGTTAACCTGGCCACAAGTTGGTGGTTCATCAGACTCATCATCACAGTCTGGGGTTCCATCACAATGCCAAGCTTTCGGAACACAAATTCCTGATTTTTCACATTTAAACTGCTTTTCTGCATCACACTGATTCGGAGCCAGAGTAGCTGCAACAATGCAATAAAAAATAAATAACCAGATAATTCAATTAGAAGTAATAATATTTAATCTGGGGTGACAAATATTAACACTTACGACAACCAAGTTCATCACTGCCATCATTACAGTCAAGGATTCCATCACATTTATAAGTTTCCTGAATGCACTGTCTTAAATCTGCACACTTGAACTGCGATGCCGAACATGTTATAGGTGGACATCCGATTTCATCTTGATTGTCAAAACAGTCATTATCACCATCACATACCCAAGACTGTGGAATACAGTGTCCCGATCTTTGGCAAGTAAACTGAAAAAAAAAAATCATAAACGAATGAAACTATGTGTGTGTGTATGTATATATATATTTATTGTATCTATCTTTCTTTTGATATTGGTTATTCGGCAGTATATAACTATTTCATATATTTAGGCAAGAGCAAAAAAGACACATTTAATATAAATGTAAATAAGTGATTAAAAAATTATACTTCTGCTTGCTTTCCACACAAAAATTGCAAGGATTCTGAGACATTTAATAAAAGCCATTAACAAATATCATGTAATATGTATTACTTATAAAGAGACATTATATTAATACAAATGAAATATAAGCTTAAAATAAATAACAATTTAATAATAATTATCAAAAATGAATTTCTTAAACGTATTGTATGGATTTCATGTAGCAGCAGTGCAACAACAGATTCTAATGAGTATTTAAAAATTTAATTTTTTATTCCATTCTCATTTTAAAGAAATAGTTCATTGAAAAACATTTAATATTTAATTTTATATTCTATAAAACAATTATATGAATAATAATCTTACTTGAAAATAAGCACACGTTTTTTCGGCACAAAACTCTCCTTCATCAGTACTATCGCCACAATCATTCTCTGAATCGCATTTCCATGTTGCTGGTATACATCTGCCATTGTCACAAAGAAATTGGGATGAAGCACAAGTAACATTAACACAGCCAGATTCATCAGAATAATCTCCACAGTCGTTTTCAGAATCACAGCGGAAATGGTGCGATATGCATCTTCCTGAGGCACACTGAAATTCGGAAGGTGCACAAGTAGGCTCTAAAAAGAAGATCAAAATATTATTAAGAACAATATTGATTAATAATCTACCAATAAGAGATAGTTATTCAATTACATATTAATGTGCATTTAAATCTACTGTTGGAAAATACACCTCCGTAACACAAAATATTTTTTGTTAGTGTGAAACTACAATTTGAAGTGGTAAAATCACCTCTTAAAATAAATTAGTTTTATATTTCTGAGTGAACATAGTTAAAACTGTAATAGATATTAAAAAAAAAAATCAAATGATAGTTTCATGGTTTTTAATGCACTTTAAAACTGTGCAATCAGATTTTTTTTTAAATATCATATTTTTCATCCTCCCGGTTGTTTAATTTTACCCATAGGTAGCGATTCGTGAAGTGAGTCCCTTGAAAGAGTGGCTATGAAGATAAAACCCTTCAGAATTGTGTGGAGGTCCCTTGCACTCAATTCACTACATTCAGAGCCCTAAGAGGCTAGCATTCTCTGACCATAGACAGCGAGCAATTTGTAATAAAGAAAACATATGGAGGTGGATTCAGGAACCCTAATACTTTTTGTGAACTTGGCTAATTGAAAAATAGGTAAATTGATAAAGCCAAAAGTTGAAAAAACAAAGAAAACAGTTATTTACTAGAACAATGAAGACAAAATTACTTTCGTTCTAGGAAAGAAAATATACAGTATTTTGCATATATTTGTAGAGGAATACTAGAATAAAAGAAAAAACAATAAAACATTCTATGAGAATAAAGAGAGATGAATAATTCATGAACTATTTTTTCATAAGATAAATGTTTTGCATTTTTGTTGAATAAATGTTTATTTGTCCGACAATATTAAAATCAATATTTAATGAAATGGTTTTACTCACTTGTACAGTTTTGTTCCTCATCTGAGTTATCCAGGCAATCATCATCTCCATCACAGACCCAAGCTTTTGGAACACATCTTTGATTATTACATGTAAAATCCCATTTATTTGGACAGGCAGTAACAGGTGGCTCTGCGTTAGGGTCAGTTAGGCAGGTCATACCATCTTCTGCTAGCTTCTCACCGTATGGACATCCACATTGAACCTGAAAAATCATGTTTCCATTTTAAATACTTTGTTTTATATATATATATATATATATATATATATATATATATATATATATATATATATATATATACTCACGGCTACTATAACTTCATTTAAATAAAACAAAAGAAATGTGTTTAGGTTATATTATCAACAATTGTTGGGATTGAATATTTCTGGTATAGATGGTATATCAATGATTACTTAACATTTAGCAATAGAAATGATTATCATGTAAAGAGTAGTCATTCAAATAGTTGATTGAAATTGATTAAGGGTGAGGGGGAAGTTTAGAGAAGGATCAAAATAAAAAATTACACATTTCTGAATACCTATTAGAGATACATAAGGTATGTTTAGAACCTTTTTCTTCTAAATGTATACATTTATCTATGTATCTATATTTTTTTTATCCCAGGTATCGGAACAGATATATTGTAGATCACTTTTAAATGAAATTATTTTAAATGAAGTGAGTCAAAACATTTTGCATATTTAATTGAATAGGAGCACAAGGATATCATGTGGTGTCCAAATCATAATTTTTATTAAATAAACATTCACCAATCAAAATTTATTACTGAATCCTTCAATTACCTTCAAGTGATTCAAATTTTCACTTCGTGGGCTTGGAACGGCAAAACACATCTTTTGACAATTTCCATTGTTAACAGAGCATGGGTGAATAGGAAGCATTGCCTGTTCACTTTCACTGTATATTTTCACTCCATACAAACGATTTGTCTGCCCTTCTCTTACTATCGTCTCTTCATTTCGTCCAGTATATTTGTTGAGTCTTATTATAGCATCCAATCTCCAGTCAGTAATGTACATCCAGTCTGGAAATAATAGAATGTTCATCTAACAGATCCTTAAAGAAATATTCAAAGAAAAAAAGAGATAACAAATTGCTTACCTTTATGAATAACAATTGAAAATGGATGTCTTATT
Source organism: Riptortus pedestris (assembly GCA_019009955.1). NCBI lineage: Eukaryota > Metazoa > Arthropoda > Insecta > Hemiptera > Alydidae > Riptortus > Riptortus pedestris. The sequence continues at coordinate 30,950,236 of CM032232.1, read as the reverse complement.
AAACGAGAACTAATTGTTACAACATTTGTTCCATCTAAATTTGAGTGTTGAACGTGATCAAGAAGGGCATCACACCAATACAATCGATCTCTTTCAAAGTCTACAGACAAACCATTTGGCCAACCAAGTGTCACATTTCTAAATACTATAAGATTAGAACCATCTGTGTATGCACGGCTAATGTTTGCTGGGCGATCCCATTCAGAGAAAAAAATATATCTGAAAAAAGACAAAATAAAAACATTAAAAATGAAAACTCTTAAAAGAATCACTGTGACTAAATGTAGCCAAATTCGTAGTATTCTCTGATACCATAAACAACCCATGTTGTTTTAAAGTCACTACGCAAAACATTATTCCTGAGTATTCTAAATTAAAAAAAAAATACTAGATAAATCTGTGTAATTTGGCTGACATCAGAAATCTGGCTTAAGAATATACTTAAAATGTATAAATACCTAAGAATATTTTCTCAGCAACTCCACAATTTGCTTATTAGAGCTGGCTAGCAGTTTCAAAATTCAGAATATCTGATATATTTTACACAATACATTTAATATATTTAAAGAACAAAAAGTTAGCAAATATTTCAACATGCACTGTCTCCTGTATAGAAATAGAAATTTCTATGCTAAGATCCAGCTCATTTTATATGTATAAGTATATTAATCTTTTACTATGTTCTCCATGTATGATACTTCTGATTATAATTTATGCACGTAGATGTTAATTTATTTTTATTTTTTTATTATTTGTCAATTAATCATGAACAGAGGCTTCGATAGAACTTTATAGATATTAAAGTTGAGCATGGAAAATGTAATTCAGGAGTGCACTTAACAAACTAGGGGTTGTAATGATCATTTATTTTATTTTTTTTGTAATTGTTAAATATATAGCTACCCTTTATTTGGATGTACAACTATAGCTCTTGGTCTTTTAAGATTTGTAAGGAGAGTTCTTTTGAAATTTGTGTTTTTTGTACTCAATACATTCAATGTTCCTTTTCTACTGTCAATATAGTAGAGATTTTTTGCTGCCCAATCTACTGCTAAACCTTCCACTCCTTCATTTTGAGAAGCTAGTACTATTTCCCTTCCTATAACAGAATAAAAAATAGTTAGAAAGAAGCAGAGAATGAAATATTCAATCACAAGTCTAATACTTTTCAGTGTGCAGATTGTATCAAATATTTACCAGTTCCATTTCGGTGAATCCTGTATATGACATCTTGAAGAACGTCAGAATAATAAATATGATCTTCTCTGGCATCAAAGTCCAGACCTACGAAACGAGCTCTACGAGATGCATAAGGAAGAATTGCATCACTGAAATTTTCTAAAACTGGATCTAATACTCGGCCTTTGATAAATCTCTGTTGTGAATAAAGAAGGAACTCCTGGACCACTGGAAAAGGGTAATAATAATGTCTATTACAATAGAAAGTAGAAGTTGACTTGATTAGGCAAAAAGTCCTCTTATCAAAAATTGTAATATAAATGTAACACTTTCAGAACTATATAGTATCTTACCCGTGCAAGTAATTTAATAAATAATTCAGAACTACAATTTTAATAGTGAATGTGTAGAGAACTTTGGATTTTAATATTTCAAAAGAAACACAAATTTAAAGTTAAAAAACTTACTATCACAATGGTGTAAATCGGTAGAGAGCCGATATCCAACACTGCAAGCACATCTGTAGCCCAAACTTCCAATTCCTTGGCTACCAGCAGTAACAATACAAAGATGCTGGCATTTACCATTTGTATTTCCACATGGGTTATGAGCTTAAAAAAACAAAAATATTGTAGAGCTTATAACTTGACTATATACATATAATAATAAAATACTTTTATTTAATGCATGTCATGTAAAGCACAAGGTCAAATATTTTGATTCTATACCATATGCAACAGTAAAGGCAAAGATAGAATAACTAATTTTATAATACCTGGACTTTGAATTAACGGATGAACTACTTTAACTGCTTTTGGTTCTCGTACATCTCGTTGCTTATAAACAACATGGATGGTATTAGGCCCATCGTATTTATCAACTGACATAACACCCTGCTTCGTGCCATCAGTCCAATAAACTCTATTTTCAAAAACACTTAGTCTTGATGGAGCGGGCACAGGTGTTCCTTCATAAAAAATAAAAGAATACAGATTTAAAATTATATAAATAAAAATATGATCTTAATGATACCATTCGAAACTAAAAATACCTCGTAAAACTAAATTCCTAAATTTTCCATCATAATCCACTGATTCAATATAATCCAGCAATGAATCACACCAAAATATTCGTCTTGCTAGAATGTCAACAGCAACACCTGATGCCTTATATGCAGCTTCATAAACTATGGCATGAGCCCAAGTGCCATCCATATTAGCACGGACAACTTGGTTACTATCAGCTATGAACATGTACCTAAAAAATAATAAATATAAATTATGCTATACAGAGTAGAAGTTCTTGTTTTATCTAGACTATTTTTAGTGATCACTCCCTTGAGAGGGGAGTCCTAATTTCCATGGAAACAAATAAGGGATGGAAATGGTCCAGTAGGGCATGGAGTGGTTTCCCATTACTGCCTGTACGATACTATCCAAAAATAAAGTATCAGGCTGTGGAAAGAGTATAAGTATATTCGAAGCAAAAGTGATAGAGGGCCATCCTTAAAACCCTGAAGTCTGAACTGATGTAGGTTATAGTAATCAGGTAGATGAGCATGCAAGCTAAAATTTCAACAGTTTAGCCTCACAAACATGGTTCAGGTAAAATTTAAACAAGGAGTTACTAGTTATATAATATAAACAAACAACAGAATGCTGGAGATTTCTACATTATTTTGTAGGAAATTTGTAAAAAAATAAAGATAACAAACTGAAATTTATGCTTTTGCCTAAGTTGAACACTAATTGACTCAAATATTTTTGATTCGTTTACTTATATCTAATATATAAATAAAATAGTATTCAAAAACACATTTATGAGTATTAAATTATTACCTCTCCGTACCCTTTCTCTATCATTAAAAAACGATATAAAGGAAACATAATTGATGCAATAAAACAACTAAAACTATATAGTAAAAAATATATATTACCCGACTTTGGAGTCCAGAGCAATGTCAGTTGGTGATGTAAGATTTGATGATAATACTATGGCGTGATATCTTCCGTCCCACTCAAAAAGATCAATCTTTTGTCCAACTGCATCCACAACATACAATTTTTCTCCCACCCAATCCACAGCAATCGCAACGGGAGACCATGTTCCAGGTAGAGATATTTCTTTAGTGCTATCTGTCAGCATTGCTGATGGAGCTCTTTCAACAAGTGTTTGGAAATAAATCTGAAAAATTAAAAAGAATGGATATGGTTTGATGAAGTCTGTGTAATACAATCTCTGAGAAAATAAAAATATATGATTTAAAATAAATCTCTCTTTTCCCTTTAGTTATTTTTATTCAAATTAATTTTAGTAGGTGACAATGAATAAATAAACCAATTAATACCATTATTTTTTTTTGTTTTATGACAATAATTATTCTGTAAAATAAATGTCTGTAAAAAAGGCCCATTAGTCCATAGAGAATAAAAGTAGGCCTCTCTCACTCCCGCTCACTTAACCACCTCTTTTATTCACACCCTTTTTCCCAACTGAATGTCCAAATAATTATGGAGGAATAACCAAATAATGATAGGAATAATAATAATAATGATAGGAATTTTGTCCAAAAGTTTGCATTTTTGAAAATTAAAAAAAAAATATATTGTTTTCATTTGACTAAAATAATGTTATATTTGGTCGAAAAAAGTTACATTCAGGTGAAAAAGGGTTTTAGTGGACTGGTCTTGCTATATATTTGAATTTTTCAATTGGATTTATGTTTAAATCAGGGATAAAATATATTATCTGTGGCTATCAGATTTATAAACATTTGAAGTCAATATTTATTTTTTATATAGTTGCTAATTTCTTACCTTCCTTGTCTTTGTATCCGTCCAATACAGATAATTTTTTTCATAGTTGAAATCTAAGCCACTTGCAGCAGTTGTATTAGCTACCAGCTGTAATTGTTGCAAATCAGGACCGTGCATCCTTAATATGGATTTATCATGTGCAAAGTATATCTAAAAATAAGTAAATTGTTTCAATAATATTTATTCATAATAGTACAAAATGTAAGATATATAATAAATTTGAAAGAATGGTGTTTACGATATCTTGGCACATAAAAATGAAAAGTTATCTTGGTCTCCGACAAATGCTTTACCAAGCTATGTACAATAACAGTATATCACCTAAAGGGAAATTCACTATAGAAAAAAATAACACATATTTACTTAAGTCAAAATATTAAGGATTCACATTTGTTTTTAATATTTTGTTACAGAATAACAACAATTTTTTTTTAGAAAAAAATGAGTAAAAATGGTTTACTATTGATTATCAATGCTTCTCTTCTTGATTACCATCAAAATATGAAACTGAGCAAACTGAATGAAAACAGTAAATATATGAACCAAGGAAATAATTGTACAAATTTGAAATGATTCTTCCTTGTATATATTAACCTTTCTAAAATGGGTCATATTAATTAATATTATTATATTAATATTCCATATTAATTCAAGAAAATGTATTCAGCAACCAGGCATTTAATAGGTGGTAAGGGTCAACAACCTTATAAATGCCTATTAAGTGGAAGCTGTTATTCAATTTCCTGTATGTTTCAACATTTTTTAGTAATTGTTAGTATCCTGTTTTTGCATTATTATATATACATACATTAGTTTCAACAGAGCTCATTTTTATCATCTCCGAAGCAGGTTTCATTGACATTCGAAGATATTTTTCAATTATAACCTATACAGCTGATTTCCATCAATGGAAATGTACTAAAAGTTTACAATTTAAGCAGTCATAGAAAATAATTACCTGTAAAGTGGAATTATCTATTGCAACACAGCGTGACTTTCCAACAAGCTCATAACCAGTGAAACAATGGCATGTATATCCTCCGTCTGTATTTGTACATTTTTGGGAACAAAATCCCCACTCTTCACACTCATTACGATCTTTAAAAATAATTCAGGATATTAATAATAAAAATGGTATATGAAAAAAATATATTTGATAAAATATTCAACAATATTACAATGACAAAAGAATAATAGTCAAAAATAGTAACTAATAATAAAATTTATTATTGGAATTCAGGTAAGAAATACGTTATTAAAAAGTTGTATTCTTAATTATAGTGAGATGCTTTAAGCACATCATAATCATACATATGAATAATAGTTAGTAATAAAAAAATGGCTTAAATAATTCTTATTATATAAATACAAAAAAAAAAAAAAAAAGTTACCCATGCAAGTCCTTGAATCATTAGCTACTTTTTTCCCCTCTGGGCAATAACAACTTCCTCCATTCAGAGAAGCTTGGCATTTGTATTCACAACTTAAAGCAGCACAGTTACTTAGAGCTAAAACAATGTATTATTTAAACTAAATTATTTCTATCGCTAATATATATATATATATGTATATATATATAAGGCATTGAAAATAGTTGTGCAATATACAAATAATGATTTTGTTTTTGTTGTTTATTTACGTCCACTATTATGGCTAATTGTGATGGGTTATCTACAGGGTACCATTCTTTTCTAGCCATGGCGGGACTAAGAATTTATTTAATGAGTTCGTCTCTAAATAAATTCCCAATGTGGCCAGGCGGGAATCTCTAGGTTTACCATATGAGATTAAGACCAACGTCTTAACTCACACAGTTAACCTGAGCTCCTAATTTTGATATAACTTATAAATTACATTTTCAAAATCATTTTTAAGGCATATTAAATTGAGTGCATTACAAAAGTTACTGAATACATTAACTTCATTTTGTTTATTGAAAGTAAAAATGTTGATGGCGATTCAATAATGTTAATATTTAATCAAACACCATTTGACAACAGAAGTCAGTCATATTCTAAGTAATTAATAAAATCTAAACAGAATGAGCTAATTTAATTATCAGAAATGCCTTTCTTCACCATTCATAATTATAATTGACTTCAATAAATTTAATACTCAATTCAATTACAGAAGGAATCAAAATTCTAGTGTTGGTTTTACAGGTAATAGTGTTGTAATTAGCTGAGGTAATGACAGTTAAAAATGAATAAGTAATTGATTAGACATTTTTCTTATCAAGATGTAAACATGAAAAATGCTAAAAATCTAGAGGAAGGAAACAATAAGAAGAAATCTTACAGCAAGCAGTTTCTTCATCAGCAGAGTCCTCACAATCTTTCTTTCCATCACAGAGCTGAGATCTGGAAATACATTTTGGTTTTCCCTGGGATGCTCCTTTTGGGCATAGAAATTTGTTTTCTGGACACGCTATTGCAGTGCAGTTTGCTTCATCACTTCCGTCCAAACAGTCTCGGTATCCATCACAATGATACGATAGTGGTATGCAGAGGGCATTTGTACACCTAAACTGGCCCACATGACAAGGAGCAAAATCTGCAAAATCAATGTAATATTTGATGAAATAAAACTGAAGACACTACAGAGAGTTTTTAATTGAGAAATATATTAGACTGTCAAAAGACTTAGAAGAGGTCATTTGTACATTCTAGCAACATGCAGTTCTGAGAGTATGTAATTAGGAGAGGAATTGACTACTTTAAGAAATAGAAGCGGAGTATGTTGGATAGTAGTATTCAAACTCCAATGAGCTAATTTCTCATGTCGATATTACTTCCATTTAATTGGGACCTTACACCTTCTGATGTATTCTACGTTGAGAATTTTTAGCTTCTATCTGGCGCTCTTATTTGATTAATAATAAATAAAAGGCCAAATCTTGGCTCATTTGGTTAGAGATATATCTTTATAAAAAAAAAAAAAATACATTAAAATATTTTACTTACTGCAGTTTTCTTCATCACTGTTATCACCGCAGTCATTCCTATGGTTGCATTTAGCTGAAGATTCTATACACCTAAGTCCATTGGCACATCGGAACTGGTCTAGAGAACATGAGATAATCGGAGGAGAGAAGCAGCCTTGCTCATCTTTTCCATTTCTGCAGTCCAAGTAGCCATCACACTTCTTTTCCTTCGGTATACAAGGACCATTGGTGCCACTATTGCAGTGGAAGTCCCCACTTTGACACTTCCTGTACGCTGAAAAAGAAAATAATAATTGTATACACAATACATTATATATATATATATATATATATATATATATATATATATATATATATATTGAGATTAAGATTGGTTCTATAACATTTTTCAATATGACTCATAATAGCAGAGATATTTTGTATTTTTAAACCCTTCCCCCTGGTCCTCGTCCGATTTAAGCCATGGATGACTATGAACTTTCTTGTTGAATTACTCAGAAAAATGTTGATTATGGTAGAGATCAAATAAACATTTTAGAGTAAAGAGCGTAAAATCTCACACAAATATTTATATATATACGTATTTGCATGTATGTCACAAAAAGTAAAAGTTCAATGAAAGTAATATTTGGTATTTATTAATTTATTGTGGAGTGATCACCGGAAGGTGATATTGTTCATCAAAAAAGGAAAGGTATAAATAAAAATATGGAATGTATGTAGGATGAGAAAATGTTGGCTACGCTCCCACTATAATAATTTATTGAAACGGCAAAGCGCTTTCGATGATGCACAGCATGACAGAAGTCACTTCCACCTGCTAGAATACCAACTTAAAAATATGGAAAAAAGTAACAGAAAAAATTAAACACTACTATTAGAGCAGGACAAACTAAGAATGCAAAACAAAAAACGCATGAAAAGAGACAAAAAAAAAACGCAAATCAGCAAATAAAAAAAATAAACAAGAACAAAAACGAACCACTAAATTCAAGAACAAAAAATATCTTATACAGAAACCAGATAATTAAAAACTATAATGACTAATTAATTATGAAAACAATTACATATGTTCAATTTAAAAAATTAAAACTAAAAAGAAATAAATAAAGAAATTAGTATGTACATAAATAAAATGCTTAGATTAAAATAGTATTTAACCTTGGTATGTAGTGGTTCATATTATAGCTTAATGAGTATGAGTGGGTGTTTACTGTAGTCCGATAACTGAAATATGCAAATATCTCGATTATTATTCAAGGCAGAGAAAAAATGTACATAATAATAATTATAGGACATTAGATTTTTAATATGATTGATTCTATCCTTTTTTCGATTCGGTGCAAAATAACGGATATATTTTAAATTTTCGAAATTCCCCCCCCCCCTCCCCAACTGATTGGATTTCAGCCATTAACGAACGTGTTCTTTAGTTTTATGTAAAACGTTAAAATATTAAGTTTGGTAACGATTAAATCAAAATTAGAGCTTTAACAGACAACTCCTGGGTAGGATCATGTACATTAAATTAAATTTTTCGAAAATTGCGTCCTGAGTATTATAACTCAACAGCTGATTTTCCTTAATGGAAATCTGCTAAAACCACTAGATGTGACTGACAACCGTTTGCAGTTGGCAGGCTCTCAGTGATGAGTTCATTACAGGCCTGCCATAAATCACGATATCAAATAGCAGATGGTCATTCCAATCCCAAACAGGGCTGACAACCACCAGTAAGAGCATTTCTACCAGCTGTCACTCAGCTGAGCTAATATTTTAGGAAGCTGGGCTTATCAAATCAAAGCTACACTCAACTCAGAGGCAGCCGGTTATTTGTTTGTATAATGCAGTCAAAGGGCAATGTAAAATCAATAAATGGAATGTCGCCACGGGGCTACAGAACATTTTAGCATATTTCCCAGAAGAAAACATTTCGTTAAATGTCCATCGATCCTGCGTAGTAGATTACGAAAAAGTCCGTCACGTAGGAACTGCGTAAGCTAAGCAGATTTCCCACGTGAAATTTTACAACAGAGAAATCTGAATACCAGTAAAATTAGTAGTAACAAGTCTCTAAACCAATTCCACGAGAGCCGAACAGTTACGGAAACGGCCGAACTAGCTATAGCCGACATTAGCCGATCTCATCTTGTCCGTTATCCGCACACACTTAATACAAATGTAAATATCTCGGTTAATATTCAAGATAGAGAAGAAAAGTATATAACAATATTTATAGCAAATACAGTTTGCAATAATATTGACTAAGTACAATTTTTCGACCCGACGTACAGTAATGGAGTATTTCGAATTTTCCAAAATCCTCCCCTCTAAACCCCTCCTCTCACTGGTCCGATTTCAGCTATTAGCGAACTTCATCTTTATTTTTACGTTTAAATATCGAGTTTGGCAACGATAAGACAAATATGGCGACCGATAGAGAGATAACAGACACACACACTCACACACACACACACACACACACACACACACACACACACATATATATATATATATATATATATATATATAACAAATTTTGTTTTAGGATATCTCTTGTTGGGTAGTCAACGAGTTAAAAATTATGTTCTGGCATGAAAAACCTTAGTCCAGTGTAGTTTGAAGCTGTAATGATGGCGCAACCTACTACATACTTGATACAAATTTTAAACATACGATTGGCGGCGAGGAAGCTCAACTTATTGAAGACCTTGACCTCTTAGCCATGGCAATGACCTGCAAACTCTACCCACATACAACCGTCAAGTATTATTGACACACTTTCCAATTGTGCTCCTGCTCTAGATGATTGATGCCGAAAACATTTGTAAATTAGTTTAACAGTTTCCTTAATGCTCCAACAAATTGTTTAAAATAGTCCAAATGTTTTCATTAGTATGAAGGGGAGGAGATTCAATGCCTTTTAATTAAGGAAATAGAATAAAAAAGTGGCTGCGTAAACTAAACAGATTTCCCACGTGAAGTTTTACAATAGAGAAATCTGCATACTGGTAACACTTAACACCACCTTGAGTAAATACAAACAGTAATGAGGAATCTTTCAGTTAATTTTAATACGCTCCCAACGGAAACAGCCTCTGATTTGTAAACAAAGAGGTCTGCCAATCACTCAGAGCTGAACAGATAGATAGACATATTCTTCACCGGATATTTCGAATTTTCGAAAATCCTCCCCTCTAACCCCCCCCCCCCCACTGGTCCAATTTCAGCCGTTAACGAACTTGTTCTTTGTTTTTGCATAAAACAACTAAATGTCGAGTTTGGTAACAATCCAACAGAAATTGCGACCGCTAGAGCGGTAACAGACACACACACACACATATATATATATATATATATATATATATATATATATATATATATATAAACAGTTTTGAACTAACCTCATTTTCGTCATCTACTAGGTAGGATCGATGGACATTTGAAGAAAAATCTCGAAAATTCCATCATGAGTACAACCTCAATAGCTGATTTCCCTTAGGGCAAATCTGCTAATAATCTACTGCGGTCGTAATCATGGTGCGATTTTCGAAATCATCCTACCTAGGAATGAAGCAAATGAGGCCCGTCTTATTCCAAGCATAATACCAAAAATTATTTTTCATATCTTCCTGATGCGCAAAAGACAATTAAAAAACTTTTCAAAAATTGCATTATGAGTACACATTCAATTACTGATTTTCCTTAAGTGAAATCAACTTAGAGATTTCCTCTTAAAGGAAGTCTTCTTAAAATAGTTTGCATTGAAATTAAGGAAAATCCAAATTTTAATCAGTCATGTATTAATTACTTTTTAGTTCAATTTTTAAAAAAGCAGAAATAATTATGACTGCACTTTAAATAAAGAAAATGATCAACACTGTACACGGTTAATGTTATGGCCCGCAATGTGGCCCACTTCTTAAAATATTTTCCAACAATTAATTCTGACTATTTACTGTTGGTTTAAGGGCAATTTCAAGTTTCACATCTCTTGGCTCCCTGAATGAATCTTTATGCTCATATAGGTTTGTTTTCATTTATTCCTAGTTCTGTAGAAGAAAAGGGCTTTAGTAACTAGGACGGGACTCCAAGACATTTAGTATATTACTAGCTCTAAAGTTTCCCTTCAGCGTCTATGGAAGCATGAGATAAGGCTGTTGATGATCCACAGCAGGCTTTCCAGTTCTACTAAGAGTCAACGTTCTACTTGGAGAGGAACTATCTGCTAATGCTTCGAGTTCGCATTGACTCTTGGAGAACTGAAAAATGTCAACTGAAATTATGACATAAAATTCGGATTAAAACGATCAAAAATTGACCAATGCTCTACTGTAATAGTTAATATTAGAAATAAATACAAAGATATAATATATATATATATATATATATATATATATATATATATGTATATTTAGAAGAATCCTGATATACAGTCCTCTACGGAAGACTAGGATTAGATCATCAGTAAAAGACCAAATTGGTTCTGATCGGCAGTAAACAGAGGATAACTGGTCATTTGATTGTACAGGGACATCACAAAAGAGATGATAAGGAGACTTTCTCCAAATTGACCACACACGCGTGCTAAAATATCAGGACGAGCTTGGGATACTCCACCTAACTAACGAAACCAAATACGCGCATTGTTGTTATTTATTATAGTCCACTTTTTGCAACTAAGGCTAATTGGGACGGGTTATCTACAGGTTACCACCCTTTTCTAGCCAGGGTGGGACTAAGGATGTTATTTAATGAATTCCGTCACTAAATAATTTCCTTTGCCCAGGCGAGAATCGAACTCGTCACTCTAGGTTTACCATGTGAGATTAAGGTCAACGCTTTAACTCACATGGCTAACCTAAGCCCCTACTATGGCTAATAGGGGCGGGCTATCTACATGTAACCACCCTTTTCTAGCCAGGGTGGGACTAAGCATTTTATTTAATGAGTTCGTCAATAAATAAATTCCTATTTACCCAGGCAGGAATCGAACTCACCATTCTAGGTTTACCATGCGAGATTAAAGCCAACGCATTAACTCACTTGGCTAACCAGACCCCCCAAATTACTGTAAATATAAAAGTAGAATAAACATAATTTGTGAAGAATTCTAGGAGCAAAGGTTTGTTTGTTGGGGGTTGTATAACTGTGGTGCAAAAATGGAGAGGTCAGAAGACCAAACTTTGGATATTAAGAATTTAAGACCGTTGGAAAATCACCTTCGCACATTTCGAAATATTTTTTGTAGGAGAATTAAAGATACATTACACACCAAAAAGGAATGAAATGGGTACCCTAAATACTGTATGAAGGAGATAAGGGTTGATATCCTCTTTGGAGGTCTCTAACGCCTCAAGACTCTTCAATACCCCGAGGCTCAGAAAAGGGAAAAGCTGTTCTACAAATGCGATTTCCCAATTTCGGCTGTCTCTCCTACTGACTTGCTCCAGGATCGAAAGACGTTACTTGTCGACACACAAAGGTCCATTAAAAGATTGTCTCAGCACCGAGATGAGTAAATAATTGTAATAGACTTAAAAGTAAAGGTAAATCACAATTTCGTATATGATATAATTAATTATATAATATGCTTGGAAAAAGTTAAACTCAAATTGAAAAAACAAAACCATAATTTGGATCAAAACGATTTTTCTTAATACATAATTTACCACATTGATAATGTTATATGTTGAAAGTATTAATTATATATTGAAAAAAAATATGCATAAATCGGTGGAACAGGTCCTGGTGTTGCAAAGGTAATTTGTGCATCCAATTAATATATTGCAGATTCTTGTGAGAGATATGAGGAATAATATAACACATCATGTGAATCTGGTTCTTGGTAAGCCACTGCTACTAGCAGATTTCCCTTAACGGAAATCAGCTATTGAGGTCGTACTCATGGCGCTGTTTTCGAAAACTTTCCTCAAATGTCCATCGATCCTACCCAGGAGATGACGAAAATGTGTGTGTATATATATATATATATATATATATATATATATATATATATATACATGACTGAAATTGGATCGGAGGGAGAGGGGGGAATGTTGAAAATTCTTAATATCCCAGTTATTATGTGGCGGATCCCAAAATCGTTTAGAACCAATCTTATTGTAAATGCGATGTTCAGTGACGGAATTCATTAAATAAAATCCTTAGGCCCACCCTGGCTAGAAAAGGTAACCTGTAGATAATCCGTCCCAATTAGTCTCAGTTGCGAAAAATGGAAGTTAATAAAAAATAATAATAATAAAAATGCAAGTTCTATAAATGCTGGTATGTATGTTTTCTTCAGTATCTTGATTATTAACCGAGATATTTGCATTTTTCAGTTTTCCGCCTTCCGTAAACCCCCACTCCTACTCATGTCATATTAACACTAAGCTGTATATTATGAAACACATTATTTGAAGACTAAATACCAAATATTGTTCTCACTGAACTTTTATGTTTTGACATAAATGCAAATAAGTGACGCACGTGGGAAATCTGCTTAGTTAACGCAGCCCCCTGCGTGATGGACTTTTTTAAATATTTTTGCCGATTGTTGGTGACTGATTTATGTTGGGCGGGGTATGTTCGGTTTGTAACATAAGACAATATATTTATGTAAAAGCGTAGTACATGTTAGTCTAGTGACAGTATATAGAGACAAATATCGCACCCTTGGCTTTTATTTCTCCAAATATAATTAGCTGAATCTCATGCGTTGTAGAGAACTGTTTTCATCTACCTTATCAAACCAGAATATTTATTTCTTGATAACTTTTAATGCGAGTTTTAGCTGATTTCCTTCAAGGGAGTGGGGGATTTTCGAAATTTCAATATCTCCGTTACTATAGGTCAGATCGAAAAATTGTATAGAACCAATCTAATTGCAAAATTAAATCTACTATAAATATTGTTATAAACGTTTATTCTCAGTCTTGAATATTATCCGAGGCATTTTTATTAAGTGTGTGTGGATAACGGACGAGATGAGATCGGCTGATGTCGGTTCAATTAGTGAGTTTCCGCCGAAAGCTAGTTCGGCCGTTTCCGTAACTGTTCGGATCTCATGAATTTGGTTTAGAGACTCGTTACTACTACTGTTACTAGTATGCAGATTTCTCTATTGAAAAACTTTACGTGGGAAATCTCCTTAGTTTTACTTTTTCTTTATTATCCTATCATCACTTGATTTGAAGGCAGTAACTGTGTATTTCAACTTAAGTGAAGCAGTAAGTATGAATAATGGTACTTTCTCTGTCTCCAGATACAGTGCACGTATACTTCAGGCGAATGACTCGACCAGGTATACCACTACTCTCTACGAGACCTCTGAAATACATAAGAGGTTGAGAAATGAAGACTCTATTGAGGATCTCATCCTACGAAGAGATTGAGGCCAATATTAAAGCTATCTATGAGCTTGATTGAAACTCCTTAAGAGGATTAGGGAACAAGTTAGGCTACTATGAGTCACGTCCCAGACAGGATCGTGAGTTGGAATATTACCGAAGTAGGAAACCTGCCTCTTGACTTAGCGCACTTCCTACTATTTCACAGTCTGTGAAGGTATACGCTTTTGTAACTGATTTAAAAGCAAATAATTTCATTCGGGAATACTCAGCTCACAAATAACAAAGTATAATAATAATAATAAAACTTACATGAAACTATTTTAATTGAATGAAGAAAAGGTTAAATAAATATTTCAACGAAAATGCCAATGACATTCTTCCAATAGGAATATATTTATTTCAGGATATATAACAGAATTCTTCAACACAAAAACAAGGAAAAATCATGTCCGTTACGCAGGGGCAGCGTAAAAAAAGGAGATTTCCCACGTGAATTTTAGTAATAGATAAATATACATACTGGTAACACTTAACACCACCGTGAATATATAGTGAATAAATACAAACGGTAAAAAGAAGTCTTTCAGTCAATTTTAATGACCTCCCAACGAAAAGGTTCGCCAATCGCACAGAAGTGAACAGATAGATATAAATATTTTTCACAGGAAAGAAAAACAATTACTGAAATATATCTGAATATAACAAATTAATTTTATTGAAAACTATTTACTGTAATTTATAATGAATCAGAATAATTTTTATCTCAATCTCTCAATTTCTAATAGTCCAAAATCAAAAGAAGGGGGGGGATCAACAGAACGTTGCATATATGTAACAAAGTAGAAGTTCAATGAAAACAGTATTTGGTATTTAACCTTGGAATGAAGTGGTTCATGGTACAACAGCTTCATGTAAATATGACATGAGTAGGAGTGGGTGTTTAATTTAGTCCGAAAACTAAAATATACAAATATCTCGGTTAATATTCAAAACGGAGAATAAATGTATATAACAATATATATATATTTATAGTAAATTTAATTTGCAATAAGATTGGTTTTATACACTTTTTCGATCCGACGTACAGTACACGAGCGAAACATACTGCCACTAGTACAAAAAGTACTCTCCCTTTACTGAACGTCTTATAAAGTTAATATACATTGATTACTTATTCCTTGTAAATTAAGTGGAAGGGTTTAAATAAAAAGGGTGCTTGAGTTACAATGTTTTACGAAAAAAAAACCGGGAACAAATGACAATTTTACACAAAAAATGTATAACGTCAGAAGATAACGTAAAAGGTCTCATTTATCTGACCCAGTACGAAACCCTTTCAGGGAAATAAAGGCCCAACAAAAGTGGCTATGAAAAATTAACGAAAGCAAATCCATCATTCTACCTTCTCTTCACTGTGAAAGTCCTGTCACATACAAGAATTCTCCTTTCAGTTTTCCGGTGTCCCTGGGGCATTTCCTTAAACGGGAAGTAAAACTGGCGTATTTTCTAGAACTGTTTTGCCAAAAATAAGTCATGTACCTGTAGGAAAACTAAGTTCTCTTTAGAAGAAAACTTGTTCATTTACGGGGGCTGTATAAAATAAGTTGATTTTCCTCATGTCGGTAACAGACAAACCCATACTCATTCGTATTGGTTTTTAAAATTTGTGCCATGAATACAAACTCAATAGCTGACTTCCTTAAAAAGGTAAACATACGTACATTTCATATAAAGGAGGTGGGGTAATACAACATAAATAAACTGAACTCTAGCGAGCAGTGTGTGTGTATTCCTGAAGATAAGTAGCAACACTTTTCTATTGTAGAAATGGTCTATTAAGGACTATTTTAGGTAATTGTCAACGGCGTAGAGACGATTTTCTCCTAAGTCTAAACACTACTTATCATTTTTCTAATGACACTTATTTCTTTTTTTTTTTACAATTCGAATTTTAGACATTTATTTATTTATTACAATATACCGCATCTACTATTGCCATTAGCGGTAGAAAGATCTATAGTTCTTGGAACGAACGAGTTTAAAATTAAAAATACAAAATGCTTTTTGATGTCTTCATCATCGCCTTTAAGGAGGGGTTCTCTTAAGTTCGGCTTAAGGTTCAAAGCTATTCTAGGACGATTGTATTTTTTACAATTAAGGAGAAAATGAACATTACAACAATGGCAGATTGGTGGAAACGAGCCTTTCAATAAATAAATATGTGTTCATTTTGTACAACCTCCTCCTTTTGGATTTCTCTAGTTGCAATATTCCATCGCTCAATATTTTCTTATGAAAATGTGGTTATATTTATGTATTAATTTAATTTTTTAAATGTAGAAGAACTATTTCCACTTTTATTACTATATAATTTATTTTTTTAAATACACTTTTATCATCTATTTATTATTTTTTATTGTATTTGGTATTGTTCTTTTTTCTGAGTTTTGTTCAATATTGTTCAGATTGTTAATGTTTATTTAATATTTTGTTCCATGTGTTGAGCATTCGTTCTATATTCTGCGTTTTTGTTCTGTAAGTTACGTTTTTTTTCTTTCTACGAGATACATGCAAATAAGTTCTGGAACCCCCCCCCCCTCCCCCATCTTAAGTTGTTGGACTGCGAAAATTTCATTGATTGTGATAAGAATTATTCTGATTCATCTTAAATTACAGTACTAGGTATAGTAAATAGTTTTCAATAAAATTAATACATTATATTCTGATCTATTTCAGTAATTGTTTTTCTTTCCGGTGGCAGACCAGTTTTTTTACATTTCAGACGCTTCCCGTCGGGAGATTTCTTATTACTTTTTGTATTTATTCGCTAAATATTCGCGGTGGTGTTGTTTTTGTAGATTTATCTATTGTTAAACTTCAGGGAGGAAGACGGACTTTTTAAAATTTAAATGAGCAACATCGCCTAAGTTGCGTAACTCTAAAAAAAATGTAAAACTATAAATAAACACTTAACTACTTTATAAATATGGATATATATATATATATATATATATATATATATATATATATATATATATATAGAGAGAGAGAGAGAGAGAGAGAGAGAGAGATTTATAGGGAAACCCCGGTCCTTTTGGCTATCAAGGCCGGTACTTTATCATTTAAGCCACAAACAAATACCGCCAAGGAAAGGACTCACTTTTTCAAAAATATAGAGCAAGGGAATCTTAATATGATAGAAAAAGCAATTCATATTTTTTTAAAACCTTTAATAACATTCATTTGGAAACTTCAAAATGCCCATAGATTTTTTATTTTCTGTACGAAGCAAAGGAAGTATACAAACCACAAAATGTTTTGGTTTCCAAATTTCAACGGAATAGCCGTTTTGTCCTTTTCTGAATCCATGATGAGTAATTTCGGTGTGACGTTTGGACATATCTCACTAAAAACAGGTAGACTTAGAATGTTGAAATTTCATATTTGGGATTATTCTAGCCTCTATTTATGTGCATATATCGCATACTTGAGAAACGACTTGCCTTAGAATATTCAAAATTGTTTATTTAGAACTCCTGTACCATCAAGTTGTACAACTCAAATTTTGATTGAAATCGAATAAGGTAGGGTGACTTTAAAAGTGGCAAATATAAAACATTTCAAATTTCTCCGAATCTTTTAGAAATACAATATAGTATAGGACCATTTTTGTCCATCATAAAAAAAATCTATAAATTCCTAATGACTGAAACGGTGAAATCCCATATCACTTTAAATGATTTGATTTCAACCATTTTGTTTGTCAAGTGGTGCCCCCTTCAGATTTTGTGTTTGATGTATTAATTTGTACTTTATTTCCTTAGAGAGAGATTCGACTGCTCAAAGAATAAATGTTAAGCTAATGAATGAGTAATATAATATTTCTGTTCTGTCATGAATAATACATTCATTCAAATTTATATGGTTCTAAATTAAGCAACGAGGAGTCTTAAATTGTATTAGTATTACATATAATGCTTACATTTTAAGAAAGATTTAAGAGATTTACTGACGTCAGTAAACTCAGTTGAAAATGGATATAAATTAAAATAATAGCGATAAAATGGGAATCTAATAGGATTGCACTCGACCACTAGTTGCTGCTTTATCAAACAGAACTCAAGAGATAAACGTTATTAATTCAAGTGCAATTTAAGATATAATTGTTCCATTGGTGCCCTTCAAGAGGAGAGATTTATCTTTATAAATGGCGAGGGATTTAGGGGGTGATTAAAAAGGTCTTCTATTCAAGGCTCCAAGGGGAAGTATTTAATAGAAAAGTTTTCTTCTCAGCTTGCCTCGATTAAAGACCATAGTTGAGTCGCTTTCAAGTATTTCACACATTTCCTCATTGTACGCCAGAGTTCTGATATCCCCCCCCCCCGCATACCTCTAATGCTGAGGGGAGGGGGATTTAAGGAGAAAGTCTGTCGAGATGAAAACAAAAAGAAAGACTCCAAGAAGTACAAGCTTTATTTTCCATTTTCTCTTCTTATCCCACCACCAATTTCGAGGCATTCTCGGCATTTCTCATTACGTTTAGCTTGTTTCGTTTTTCACATTGCGCTGAGGCACATTTTACCCTGGAATTTTATAATGACATCTGAGGGACCGGAAGGATTCGTTTAAAGTATTTCGCAAGGGACACAATCTCGAGAAACGCAGGCATTTGAGTCTGAGGTAGTTGGAAGGGAAAGGAGGGGAAACTGTTAATTCATGGTTGGGGAGATTTGTTCAGCAGATTTCCCTTAAGGGGTTTTGATTAATACCAAACTCAACATTTAACCGTATCTTTCAACGAAACACTTAGGACTATATTCATAATCAATGAAATCAGACCAAGTAGGGTTAGAAGGCGGAGAGGGTTAGAGGTTAGGGGATTCGAAAATTCAAAACACCGCAGTTATTTTATTTGTTATATGTATGTTAGTCCTAATGAATTTAGTAACCTTGAGCCATGGGTTCGATTCCCTACTAGCAATAGGAATTTATTTAGTGACGTACTCATTCAAAAAATCCGTAGTACTACCCTGGCTAGGAAAGGGTGGTAACCTGTAGATAACCCGTCCTGATTAGCAATAGTTGCATAAAGTGGACGTAAATAAATACCACTTTTTTTTGTAAATGGAAAATTAAGTGAGTTATTAGTACCTTCTCGTTTTTAGCCTTCAGCTATACATATATTTTTAGCAAATACACACACACACACATATAAATATATGGTATATATATATATATATATATATGTCTGATAACGCTCTAACGGTTGCAATTTTTGTTTGATCCTTATCAAAATTTATATTTAATCGTTTTATGTAAAAATAAAGATCATTCAAAGATAAAGATCAAGAGTTCGTTAATGGCTGAAATCGGACCACTAGGAGTGGGGGTTTAGAGGGGGAACTTTGAAAATTCGAAATTTTTCTTTTACTAAATGTCGGATCGAAAGATATGTATAGGAACCAATCTTATTGCAAATTGAATGACCTATAAATGTTGATCCCCCCCTATTATGTCGTTCTTAGATTACAAAAAGTTAGAGTGATTGAGATAAATGTATTCTGATTTATTATAAATTACATTACTAGATATAGTAAACAGTTTTCAATAAAACTAATAAATTGTGTTCAGATATATTTGAGTAATTATTTTTCTTTCCCTTCAAGAATATTTCTGTCAGATATCTATTCAGCTATGAGATGTTGGCTGACCTATTTGTTTACAACTCAGGCGCCTTTTGTTGTGGAGGTTATTAAAACGTAAATTGACCGAAATATTTCTCATTACCATCTGTATTTTTTTCACTTAATTTGCTCGGAGTTAAGTGCTTCCAGTATGGAGGTTTATCTATTGTAAAACTTCACTTTGTTTTCGTAGGGAACCTTTACAAAGGGCGAATCACGGAATTGAAGGTGTGTTCCGTTAGTGTAAATTGACTGGAGAATTGCTCATTCGCGTCTGTATTTATTCACATAGTATTCACGGTGGTGTTTCCAGTATGTAGATTTATGTATTGTAAACCTTCGTGAGGGAAATCTGAGTAGTCTACGTACCCTCTGCGTGACGGACTATTTCACTTTCTACATATTCTGTTTCTTCGCCGCATATGCTCTGTGGAGCCGTGTTGAATAGGCTGAAACGAGGGGGGTGCAGAGGTAATATTGGGAAAGGAACAACCCCTGGAAGAAGGATAGATAGAACCCTGTCGACCGACACGTCTTCCCTGCGTTGCGGGCTAACCACAGCGCCTGTTTTATTCTTACTGTAGCCAGTATACAGAGCGAGTTTTACAAATTACCACTCATTTTAGGTGCTTGGAATAAAAAAAACGCCTCTCACGCAGAGTCTCCGTAAACTAAGCAGATTTCCCACATATCGGAATGATTCACTACTGATCTCATCATGGCACATATTCTCTGTTTCTAAAAGTAATAAATCCCATGAGCAGAAGTGGATGGTCAATAAAATCTTAATTGATGTCGCCATCACATGTTTTGCATGTATCACCCATAACAAAAATCCGTTGAAAACAAAATTTGGTATTTATACTTGGAATAGAACGCTTCATAATATCTTGTCTTATTTTTAAAGTACGATGACTAAAAATGGGGGTGTACTAGACACTAGAATCTAAAAAAAAATGCCTATATCTCGGTTTATTTTGAAGATCAAGAAAACATGTATATAAAAACAGTTATAGAAAATCGAATTTGGACTAATACTGATTCTAAACAATTTTTCAGTAAGGCTTATAATAAGGGGCATATTTTGAATTTTAGAAATTCTCTTCTCGAAATCCTCCCCCTCCCACTAGTCCGGTCAAGCAGTAACGAACGATTTTACGGTTTTACGATTTTACGTAAAACGTTTACATATCGCTCAAAACTGCGACTGCTAGAGCGTTAACAGATATAAATTACAATTTTGAATGGACCTCATTTTCGTCATCTCCTGGCTAGGATCGATGGAGATTTTTGGCAATTTTTGGAAATCACGACCTCAACAGAAGATTTCCGTTAAGGGAAATCTGCTAAAAACACTATTCATTTTCTAGCTTTGAGTTCATGGTGGAATGAAAAACGAGTAGTTTTTATGGATCCGTTGGAAGGCTCTGTTGGTGTCGATTAATTTCAAGGGATTGAATAAAATACCAATGAATTTATCCAAATATCGGCTGTTACCTTTATTTATTAAGGGGTTATATAGACTAAATTGACAAGTGCGATGATGTTTGAAAGAGTTCAAATGACAGTTCCGTTTGAGAAGGTAGGTTACTAGAGAAACATGCTTGAATTAGTAGTGACGTAAGTCATTATTCGGAGCATATCGGGAAAGAATAAGCAGATTCTGTATGATTCTCGGAAAATATATTATTATTTATTAAAGTTCACGTTTTGCTTCTACGTTTCGTTCTACTAAACGGGAAGGGTTATCTACAGGTTACCAAACATTTCTAGCCAGGGTGTGTCTAAAGATTTTATTTATTGAGTTGTCACTAATTAAATGCCTATTGCCCTTGCTGAAATCGAACTTGTCTCTCTAGGGAAATAACATAAAATATAATAAGGCAGTCCTCAAATTCGGCATTCGAACAACATACATTCGGCAAAGAGAAAGAAGTTGAACTGTGTAATATATAGACTTTATATCCATCCCAATTAGCCTTAGTTGCAAAAACTGGGCGTTAATAAATAATTTATTTTTTTAGACTTTATATCACGGACAGTTTCCGATTTGATACTATTATAGGTAAATCCGTTAAAAACCATATACTTAATGCATCAAAACTTACAAGTAAACCACAAATTTCAATTCTTCAAAATGATCAATGGAATCTCAAAAAGTCCGTTACGCAGGGGCTGCGTACACTAAGCAGATTTCCCACGTGAAGTTTTACAATAGAGAAATCTACCTAATAACAACTCTAGTAGTAAGAAACCTTTAAACCTATTCACGAAGGACTAATAGTTACAGAAACGGCCGCCAGAGCTCTCGTCGAAAAGTCCGAACATAGCCGACTCTTGTCGACCACACGCAGAATACAAATGCAAATATCTCGGTTAATATTAAAGATACAGAATAAATGAATAGAACAATATTTGTAGTACATTTAATTTGCAATAAGATCTATTCTATACAATTTTTCGATCCGACGCATAATAACGGAGATATTTCAAATTTTCAAAAATCCTCCCCTCTAAATCCCCCCTCCCACTGGTCCGATTTCAGCCATTAACGAACTTGTTCTTCCTTTTTACATGAAACGATTAAATTCCGAGTTTGGTAACGATCAAACAAAAATTGCGACCGCTAGAGCGGTAACAGACAAATATATATATATATATATATATATATATATATATATATATATATATATATATATATGTATATATATAGATATATATATACAGTTTTGAACGGACCTCATTTTCGTCATCTACTAGGTAGGATCGATGGACATTTGAAGAAAAATTTCGAAAATTCCGTCATGAGTACAACCTCAATAGCTGATTTCCCTTAAGGGAAATCTGCCTAAAATTAATTTGCATCGATCATCTGGTTCATCTAACAAACCAATTTAAACAGCTGATGCGATGAAAGAAAGATACAAGGCCGTGGGGGTGGTGCCCTTAGTTTATCCCTAGAATACATTTGAATGGAAGATTTGGCGTCGCCTATATGTATGTATCTCGTTTGACATCTCTCTAATAACACAGGCTTCTAGAATATTAACACTATGTAAATTCGCCTTAGGAATATATTGTTTGCTTGGATTATAACCTATCCAGTAGCTAACTTTATACAACAGCTTATGGATCGGAATAAAACCATAAATATACAATATTCCAGAAAGCAGTTCCTTAAAAAAACGGTAAAATCATATTTCACTTGAAAATGCTGCCTCATGTAAATACATTTGTTATTACTAAGCAAACTTTGAGAGATATTAACCTAGAAGAAAAAGTCTTAAAAGAAAGTCTACATTTTTTACAAGACCAATTGCTAGACGAAACACTTTAGTCAAATGAATGGAACTCACCTTCAATTCTGTAATTCCCCCTTTCTAAAGGTTCCCTACTAAAACAAAGAAGTTTTACAATAGATAAACCTATATACTGCAAACACTTAACAACGAGTAAATGAAGTGAAAAAAAAATACAAATGATAATGAGTAATCTTTCGGCCAATTTACATTTTAATAACCTCTGGAACAAATGGCGACTGAATTATTTGCAAATAGGTCAGACAACCTCTCAGAGATAAATAGATATCTGACAGAAATATTCTTGACGGGAAAAGAAATATAATTACTGAAATATATCTGAACATAATTTATGAATTTTATTGAAAACTGTTTACTATATCAGTAATGTAATTTATAATAAATCAGAATACATTTTATCTCAATCACTCTAAATTTAGTAATCTAAGAATAAAAGAGGGGGGGGGGCACCACAACGTATTTACATGTATCTCATCTAGAAAAGTTTTGGCTAACAAAATATTTGGTGTTTCAGCTTGAAATAAGACGGTTCATCCTATTTTGGCTTGTTCTTAACCTATGATGAGAAAGAAAGGGCGTGGGGTTACTGTAGACTGAAAATTAAAAAAATGCAAATGTCTCGGTTTGATTTGAGATAGAGGGTTTGATTTTATATCATTTTTCGGTGCGAAGTCTTATAACGGGGATATTCCGATTTTTCAAAATTCACCCTTCGAAACCACCCCCTCCCACTACTCCGATTTTAGCCATTAAAAACTTGATCTTTAATTTTGAGTGAAACGCTTACATATCGTATTTGGTAACGATCAAAATGGTGACCCCTAGAATGGTGACAGATAAATAAATATATATATAAATTTTGAATGGGCATCATTTTCGTCATCTACTAGGTAGGTTCGCTAAACATTTGAGGACAATTTTTTTGAAAAGGGCGTTATCTGCGCAACCTCAATAGCCCTTAAGGGAAGTTGCTAAAAAATACATGGCTTGATATATAAGCTTACTCTGAAAACCAGATGGCAAGAGTAAGGTTGAGGAAAAAAAAAAGTCCGTCACGCAGGGGCTGCGTAAACTAAGCAGATTTCCCACTTGAAGTTATACAATAGAGAAATCTCCATACGAGGGCCGAACAGTTACGACAAAGGGCCGAGCAAGCTTTTGGCGGTAAACTCTGTCGTACGTTATCGGCCAAAGTTTAATAAAAATGCTAATATCTCGGTTAATATTCAAGATAGAGAATAAATGTATAGAACAATATTTATAGTAAATTTAATTTACAATAAGATTGGTTCTATACACTTTTTGGTATCCGACGTATAGTAACGGAGATATTTCGAAAATCCCCCCTCCCACTGGTCCGATTTCAGCCATTAACGAACTTGATCTGTCTTTTTGCATAAAACGTTTACATATCGAGTTTGGTAACAATAAAACAAAAATTGCGATCGTTAGAGCGTTAACAGACAAATAAATATATATATATATATACATATATATAATTTATATATAATTTTGAACGGACCTCATTTTCGTCATCTCCTGGGTAAGATCGATGGACATTTGAAGAAAATCTTCGAAAATCGCGTCATGAGTACGACCTCAATAGCTGAATTGATTTCCCTTAAGGGAAATCTGCTAATACGAGGGTATTAGGTTGGCTATATGAGTTAAAGCATTGGTCTACATAACCTTAGCTCTTTTAGCTATATGTAATTAAATAATTATTAATAGATAAATTCTATAAAGAATAATGAAATAAATATACTTACTGCAATCAGCCTCATCTGTACCGTCCACACAGTCGACGGTGTAGTCGCACCTGTAGTGGGGAGGTATGCAGAAAGTTTTGTTCCACACATACTGCCCGCAGCTTAGTTGTCCGGGGTCGCAGTCAGGTGGCGCTGTAACATAAAAAAAGTGAACATTAATTAGATATTAAATCAATCTAATTTGTGGAACAAACATGCCTATTCATCCTGAAGGCTGATAGGCTTTCAAAAGTTCAAAATGTCTTTTATTAGCTGTCCCTAATCGTTAAAGAAAATTAGATAGAAGTTGTATGGATGGAACTTGCAAGTGTTGCGTGCTTTATTGTGAGAGTACATTCAAATTTATACGTGCTAGCTTCCAGTTTTTGATGTCTGTAAACATTTAATTCAGTTATGGAAATGTCTAAATCGCCGAAATAGATGGCGAAGAAATTGACGAACAAAATTGTCAGATCACAGCTTTCCAGATACACCGTAAATATTTTCGTCCTAGTTCTATGAAAAAGTCGAATTGAATAAGAAATCAGCAATGTAAATAATATAAACTGATCCAAACTTGAACTTAACAATAATTGATGTCTGATTTTCCTAAGAATCGCAGAGTTGCTGACCCTGTGCTACTTGACAGTAGTACTTCTTACTACAAGAGTTACTTGACATAGTACTTAGCACGTATTGCAAAGGTTGTATGAGTACACCTATTATATTACTTACTTAAGCTTTATGTATATGCAACGATATATGTATTAATGCGCTCATACCTCATGACGAGAACAGAAAAACTTCTTTGCAGAGCATGCCATAAACGATTAAACACATACTGACTAACTGGAGGAACATTGAATACTTAGAGACTCCACATAGCATGTAGCAACTTCTTATAGACAGAAGCCCACATATTGAAAATGTACTAAATCAACTCAAAAATTGAATTTGTTTGGTTTTGATTTAGTTGGAAATTTAATATAGTTTTAGATAATATTAATGTACTAGTATATAGGAATACAATATTTATGTATGTATGTATGTATGTATGTATGTATGTATATATATATATATATATATATATATATATATATATATATATTATTTTTTAATTATTTATTTTTATTTAATAAAACCACTTTAAATTTTTACCTTTAATACTAGTTTAATTTTTATTTGTTGTTTTTAGCAGATTTCCCTTAAGGGAAATTAGCTATTGAGGTCGTACTCATGATGCGAGTTTCGAAAACTTTCTTCAAATGTCCATCGATCCTACCCAGGAGATGACGAAAATGAGGTCCGTTCCAAATTATATATATATATATATATATATATATATATATATATATATATATATATATATATATATATATTTGTCTGTTATCTCTCTAGCGGTCGCAATTTTTGTTTGATCTTTAACAAACTCGGAATTTAATCGTTTTATGTAAAAAGGAAGATCAAGTTCGTTAATGGCTGAAATCGGACCAGTGGGAGGGGGGGTTTAGAGGTGGGGATTTTTGAAAATTCAAAATATCTCCGTTATTATGCGTCGGATCGAAAAATCGTATAGAAAAAATCTTATTGCAAATTAAATTTACTATAAATATTGTTCTATACATTTATTCTGTATCTTTAATATTAACCGAGATATTTGCATTTGTATTCTGCGTGTGGTCACCAGTAGGCTATGTTCGGACTTCCGCCGAGAGCTCTGGCGGCCATTTCTATAACTATTCGTCCCTCGTGAATAGGTTTAGAGGTTAGGTTAACTGTTTTTTGGGGCTAGAAACTACTGGGTTATTACGCCCTAAATAATGTTTTAGGTTTAGAGGTTTCTTACTACTACAGTTGTTATTAGGCAGATTTCTCTATTGTAAAACTTCTCGTGGGAAATCTGCTTAGTTTACGCAGCCCCTGCGTGACGGACTTTTTTTACTTGTATTTAATGTTTGTTTATCGTGTTTAATTTTTTTTATATTGTTGATACAGTTTTTATTTTTTTATTATATTATTTTATTACATTGTTAAATTTTGAGCCAAATCGCCTAGCTGTGGGTGCTCCTGTATAAATAAATGAATAGATAAAATTTCTGGTCACTCATGAGGCAATGTTTTGAAACTTTCTTGAAACAACCCCCGATTCTACGTCTATATATATATATACTCACACACACGCAAGCTTGGAGTAATTTTAGGAATGCAAAAGACTATTAATGCCCCTAAATGTAACCAAAATGATGGCGATTGTAGAAATGTTGTGCTCGCTACATATATATGTGTATTAATGTACAATATCCTATTCCCTGATTTGCTCTTAAATTCGATGTTCATAGCCTCTACGGTATTCAGTTCAGAAAGAATATTTTACAATTTTCATTTGGATTCATCATAGTCTATTAATTTACTACTTACTTTAATCTCTTGTCAATGAAGGTTCACCAACGCCAATAATTTCTTCTTTTAATTCTATAATTTTCTCGAAATCAATTTAATCCATCAGTGTTATTTTGATCTGGGCAGGATTCAAGTAAATTAAGTGCTATTTACTAACGCCCTCTTTATGTTAGAGGCTGTTTGGGCGACTCATCTACTGTTTTCAGTAACTGTAACCCTTGGCCACTAGTCTAGCTTTTGAGAATGTTTGTTATGAATGATTATGATCGACACGTACTATAAAATGAATGCTGTTATTGAAGTGTTTGATGAGCTGGTGCATTTAGCTGGCAATTCCGACATGTTTGATATACATAGGTAGTTCCTGACAAGCCTGTTCACGTTGTTTCTGACATGGCTCATTTAACACAACATCGTTTCCCCATGCATATTGCAAGTCATGCATTGCATTTTCCTGTTCTGCAGATATAAAGGAGCAGTGTTCCTGAGTTTGAATTCTGTTTTACTTGGAGCAAGTTTTAAATCTGATGATTTAGTATTAAACAACAAACAAACATTTAACTACAGTTCAATTATAGCTTTTAAAAATAAAACTGTTCCGCTAGAGTGTTAACAGACAAATATATATGTTTTTGGAACGGACCTCATTTTCGTCATCTCCTAGGTAGGATCGATGGCATGAGTAGTATTATGTCCGTAGCTGATTTCGCTTAAGGGAAATCAGTTAAAATCTTGAAATGAAGACAAACTCAATTAGGTGTATTCCCTTGAGGAAAAAAAAAATCTGAGTTGATTTTTTTTTTTTGACGCAGATGACTAAAGGAATAAGGCGAACGAGGATAAAATGTGACGCGACAAATGAGCTGTAGGAGAAATAGGTTAAGAGGTGGGGGGGGGGAGGAGAGAGAGAGAGAGAGAGAAGATGAAACAGGGATCGCATTGAGAAGCAGGGAGCGGTTTAATTCGAACAAAAAAGTCTGAAGCTAGAGAGAGGTGATGGGCCAGGGGTTGATGAGGCTTCGTTAGAACTCTCTTCGGGATTCACCTGGGGTACTAGAGAGGCAGCCCTTCGTCCCGAGGGGCTTAGCACTCTTTTAGAAAACTAATTCTATGGCTACAACTTATCTTAGGTTTTTATTTTTATTCCTTTTCCCTTCTTTAAACTGCAAATTATATTGCTGCAGAAAATCGCCGTAAAATCCAGACCCATTTGTCCTACGCTTGCTAATTCAACCGATGCTAAGAAATTATACAAGTCCGTCACCTAGGGGCTGCGCATATTATGCAGATCTCCCATGAGATGGTATGAACACACTACTGACTTCATCTCACTACATATTATCTATTTCCGAATAAAAATGCAACGAGTAGAACGAGTATTTCATGAATTGAACTAAGAATTGCCTCTCATAAATGAACGAAGTAATTATTACACATCAAAGTAAGTTAGACTTCACGTACGGGCACATATAAAATTTTTTCTGTAATCGTTGAATAATGGTAACATTACTAAACTGAAATGAG
The DNA here is from genome assembly GCA_019009955.1 of Riptortus pedestris. Classification (NCBI taxonomy): domain Eukaryota; kingdom Metazoa; phylum Arthropoda; class Insecta; order Hemiptera; family Alydidae; genus Riptortus; species Riptortus pedestris. The sequence continues at coordinate 30,921,266 of CM032232.1, read as the reverse complement.
TGAAGAAAGTGAAACATTTTGCAATAGAGTGAAGAAAGTGAATTGCCTTCTTAATTAGTAATAAGTATAAATTAAAAAATAATTTGAAGTTGGAAATTAAATGCTTTTAAATGTTTCTTAACATTGTAAGAATTTATTTTAACAGAATAAATTGAAATGTGAATGAATTATTGGTGGAAATAATCAATATATTTTAAAATTTAAATATAATAATAATTACCTTCCTTGTTTATAACCTGCACTTGTTTATAACTGCACTACTTCACAATCATCACTAGTTGTTTTATAACTATGCTTATAACCTTTCACAACCATGCTTATAACCTACCAACAACATACCAAAATCTTCACAACATCCTAATTTCGTTCATATTCTGGTTAGATCTGATCATGTATTACACGATTACAGAAAAAAATTAATATTACACTCGTGACGAAAGTAGAATTTACAACTCTCGTGAAATTAGCACACTCGCTTCGCTCGTGTGGGTAAACGTTTCACTCGAGTTGTAAAATGATCTACATTCGTCACTTGTATAATAAATAACTATTATATTATCCACTACCGTAAAGGAATTAAATGGACAACAACAAAAGAGGACAACACAGATGTGACTATTTGAAGATTTGGAGAATCTAAACCTCACAAATCTTTATTTCTAAATAAAACTCGGATGATCAGGACCCCCATCCTGAAGGTTGGAAAAAAGAAAGTTAGAATAAATCGCTTTATATATATATATATATATATATATATATATATATATATATATATATATATACATATATATATCAGCAGGTATATAACAAGATTAGTTATATGGCAGTTTTCGAACCGGCTCACAATAACGGGCATATTTTGAATGATCGAATTCCCTTCCCCCCTCTTTCTCCCTTATACCTGGTTCGATTTCAGCCATTAACCCAGTATATGATCTTTAGTGTCTAACGGTTAAATATCGAGTGCGTTATAGATCATTTATTTATTTGTTTGTTTCTTTGATGGCAATATGTAGCGATTTACACCCTTCATCGCGCAAACCAAATGGTAAAAAATACTCCGAATACTCCCATTGGAATATAGTAAATATAAATTTATAGTTGCTGCTGGGCTATATCACTAGTGGAAAATAAAATAAGAACTAATTACATAAAAAACTATTACAACGGAGAAAATTATTGAACGGGAAAAGTCATGAAAAGGAAATAGAAACAGAACACGAACAATTAATAAAATCAACGTCATAGATCAAATAAACATTTTCCAAACAAGAAATAAAATCTTAATTGATGATGCCACCACACAACCTATTTGCAAGGTCTAGGTAAAGACCTGTTGAAAACAATATTTGGAATTTAAGCCTGGAATAAAATGTTTTATGAAGAAGAATGCATACAAATGCCCCAAACAAGGTAACTCTGTTAGTTTTTAAGCATGACTACAAAAAAAAATCCAGTTCAAGTTAAAAAAACTGGGGCCTAAAGTGGTCCCGAAGTAGGATCATTGTAAAAATATAGAAACTTCATTTATACCTTATGAATCTTTCCTTGTTTAAATTATGTCTATACATCTTTATCTGTTATTTTAACTATATTTTTATTCCATTAAGTTATAATATATTCGTTTTATATGACCGACTTCAATTTTAATGTTTTTAAGTTCGATAATTTGTAAGATTGATGATAGTATACAATTGTATTTAGGCGTGAAATATGTTTTGATCGGTAGCATCAGATGGCACGTAGGTGCCGAAAGGCCTTGTGCTTAAATGAATAACTTGGTGGGAAGACTTCCAGTATTTTAGACAAGTTTCCCAGATCTGCTTCTCCACATCCAGCAAAAACTAATTATGACATATATAGGTAGAAGCAACTCACTACTTAATATGCCATTCCTAGTGCGATTTCTCCTAAAACTGACTCGTTGTTTCAAGAATACAAAAAGGGGCTCAGGTTAGCCATGTGAGTTAATGCGTCGGCCATAATCTCACATGGCTAACCTAGAGTGACGAGTTCGATTCCCCGCTCTATGTTAAAGTGGAAAGTTTCAGAAATGAAAGGTCTTTGGTGAATGTTTGTGTGTGTCTAATATGGAGGTGTTGTTGAAATCAAACAACGTGTTTTGATTTCAATAACACTTCCATATTAGACACACAAAAACATCCCCATAGACGCCTCATTTCAGAATCTTTCCACATTAACAAAGACCCCAATAGCATAAATTATAAAACAGACAAATAAAACATATCTCCCACATGCGCACCCATCTTTAAAATACTTCAGGCTCCTTCCTTTCTTCACCGCTCTTCCTTTAGGTTTTCCCCAAACCCTTAACACTCCTACCTGCCCTTGTCCTATCCTCATTCAAGATGTAACTGTTTCAATGAGTGCATCAGTAATATTGCTCATTGTTCCTTTTCAACTACAATTGGTATGTACTATTTTTTAAATTTATTATTATAGTTTTTACATCCAAAGCTCCCTTTATTGTTATCGTCAAATGTTAGATTTTTTTTTTGTTTTTTGTTCATTGTTAGCTCTGAAGAAGGGAACCATGGTGCACGAAACTGTCAACATAAAAAATAAACAAACTCCTCTATTTGAAGAATTGAGAATTTATAGCCGATACCCTACTACCCTCTACTATAATTCAATAACCAACGACTTTTAGATAGAAGATAACTTCTGTAGGCAACGAGATATTCCACTACATCAAGTAGAAGAGAAGAGAATACTGGTTGAAATTTAGACTAGCTTCCTCATGGACTATACCTTTCATTGTGTTTCTTAACAAATTTGACATTTTTAATTCTGAAAATTGTCGATATAGTGTCAATAAGCAAAAGGGTATATATACATTACCCGTGAAAATGTTGAACATTGACGAATTACGACATGCAGAGAGAGGAGAGAGAGAGAGAGAGAGAGAGAGAGAGAGAGAGAGAGAGAGAGAGAGAGAGAAGATAGAACTCGACCGCAAATTAGCTAAAGTAATATTTAAAAACATTAAACCACTTGAAAAACTATATAAAAAAAATTTCTTATTAGTTGTGACCTTAACTGAGATTAAGAAAGAAGAAAGCCCTTATTTCTGAACAAAAAAAAAAGAGGGAAAAAATGTAAGTGGGTAGGAGAGAAAGGCGAAGGGTTGATGAGCCTTCGTTAGCGGCCTGTTTGGGATTCACCTGAGCCTCTGCCCCGAATAAAAACCCCATTTATTTACCTTAGCACATCCCCTACTAGCCACCAACCCCCAGTTTCTTACTTACATTTTTCTTTAGCCTTTAAAATTTTATAGTCTTCAGTGTGAATTTCCTCTTGGAAACAACTTACTTTCGTCGCTCCCTTAAAAAAAAAAAAAAATTGGTCATAGTCTTATTAAATCATGGTCTAAATAAGTGATGGAAGACGATTAAAGTTTTCTTATTTTTTTTTTCTAGACATTCCGACATTTTACTCAGCATACTAAGTTTAACAATGTGAGAATGAGTTTAGCAATCTAAGAACGAGTGTAACACACCTAACAAGTGTCTAACAATCTGAGATGCCACGTTCTCGAATATATAGAAATAATATGCCCTGTGTATCTTAACCGCGTTTGCCCCTGCCCATCAGTAGAGAACATCAGACGCTGGTATAATCGATCGATTAATATTAAATTAATATATTTGACATATAATCGTTTAACTAAAAAAAAGATCAGGTCTGTTAATGACAGAAATCGGACCTGTCGGAGGGGTGAGTTAGAGAGGGAAATTTAGAAAATTCAAAATATATCCGTTAGTATTCGTCGGGTCGAAACATCGTGTAGAACCAATCTTATTGATAATTGAAAGATCTATAAACGTTGTTCTATATATATTTTCCGTGTCATGAATATTAACCGAGATATTTGGCTTTTTCCTTTGTCACCGTGCCTTACATTATTTTCGATATTATAAATGAAATGAACTTTCCTAATTACTACAGTCCACTAAATCATAGTTATAGTCACTTCGGTGATCTATCACATTATAGTACATCGTGATAATCGAGAAGACATTTATTTATCATTCAAAATATTGTCGATATTTAATTTCCTCGTTTATCGGACTGCCCAAAGAGGTTCGATCTCTAAATCAATTACAGATTCATGGATATACTATATACTTTCAGCAGCCAAACCATCAGAACCGTCACAATTCTTCATAACAGACAGTTTTAGTTTTTATCCATGATTGTGTCAAGATCTTTATTTGTAATCAATTTTATTAGTAAAGGAATTATTTTATTTCAAATTTTGTTGACGCCTAATTTCAAAACACAGCCAATATGCCTGAGCATAGGGGATGATAACTGTAGATGGAGACCTGCATTCATAATTGGATTGAGGCATTGGTTATGCAGTTGGAGGTGCAGTATCCATGCACTTAGGTAGTGCTGAGAATCTTTAGCAGATTTCACATTTATTGCATTTTCGGGCTTTCTTGGTATTATTTCTTTCACCCTGATGACAAGAGTTTACTGAGTTTGTAGTTCCTTTCGCTGCTGAGCTACATATAGCGTTTACCCAAAAATCTTCATTAATTCCGAAGTTGAACTGCTAAAAAGACATTTTGGAAAAAAAAAGGTAATTATATATGGCTTTATTATTTTGTTAGATTTTGATATATATAAATTGACGTGTGGTTTTTATAAATTTCATGAGTTCTGTGCGAAAAACTAAATTAATTGAAAGAACTTACGACAATGTTGATATTCATCCTCCCCTTTCTCGCAGTCTTTCTGATAATTACATACTGAGAGAGATGGGATACACTTCCCTTCCGGGCAGGTGAACATTCCAGGGCCACATGTTGTTACTATATCTGAAAAAGAAAAAAATAATTTAACAACAAAAGAATAAAAAAATTGTTATTCTGAGCAAATGTTATTAATTACGTTGTTCGTAAAAATAACATAACACATACAGTGAACTGTACTTTTTTCTTGTATACCAGGAGGTTCTGGTTATTTTAAATTAATTTGATGATTAATTGTCTGATGGCTTTACGTTTCTCCATACTATACTACACATTTGTCATTCTAATGAAAGAATATATATATAAAACTTTCAATGATAGGTCCCTCTTCCGTCTTATATTTTATTCTCTAAAGCCTTAATATTTTCATGGCCGACTCAGCCTTGCGGATTATAGAAAGGAATGTTCATTTCGCTGTTCTAAAAGAACAATGACGTAACTGCTGCAATTTTACAGGAAAGCCAAAAGAAGGGAAAACATTATTTGAAATACTTACAGTGGAAATAAATAAAGTGACTGAAAATAATGTCAGAAGTTACGTCTTGGGAACATCCGCTCTGCTTGACTGTATTTGGATGGAACTCGGGAAATAGATTATGAGTAAAAAGTAATTATAAAAAGTAGTTAAAAGGTTATTAATAAATAACCTTCGCTATACTTAAGGATTGAGATTCAAAGTTTTCAAATATGATGGAAATAGATCACAATTAAAATGAAAACTTCTGCTAAGTCACTATATTCGAGAGCCAGTTAAGTTTGAAGTACACGTGTAAGCCCTTTTAAAAAGCACTTTTATTAAATACAACTTTAAAAATGAACAGAGGGATAGTCTAGAGCTACTGGGGAAATGACAAGGAGAGGAAAAATGGTAGGGATTATAAGGAGAATAAATGCTGATGCTTGTGATGTCAGCAGAGCGGATGTTCCCCAGACGTAACTAGAGACATATGTATAGAACATATTCTTTACTTTTATATTAACAGACTCGGAAGAAATCATTATTATTTTTTTGCCTTAATCAAGTACCCCATTGTTCCCCAATATTCGTCCTTGTCATATAGTGCAGAACTGTTGAACATTTTATTTCTTGTCTGTTAAACACGAAATAGAACTAAGTCTTTGTAACACCATAAGTTTTAAGGCTTTGTGACATCATTAAGCATTAACATTCAATTAGTCTCTAAATTGTATTCTTCCGGAACGGCGATGTGTTATGTGAACTCTACTGAAGTAAATGGCCAACAAAAGAAATTAAAAAATATAAAGAATAAAACATTAACTAAGAGCTGTAACCTTCTTTCCAATAACTATATACGAAGGTTAATCAAAACTTTGCACAAACTGATCCCAATTGTTAATTCATGTACAAATATTCACAAGAAGAGTTAACTATGTGAAATATGCTCCTGAGTTCTACATTACAGCTGAGCATGTAGGAGGACTCTTGAATTTAAGATCAAACAGCTGTAGTAGATGACGTGTCCACCAGCTGATGAGGTGCCAGCCATGATGGACTCGGGGAAAGCGGACGTCCTCAACATGAAAGGCAAATAGCTAGGCCAGCTGAGAGGTTCTCCATGGAGATAGGAGCAATTTATTCAAAGCAAATACCGGAAGGACACTATAAATACCTCATTTCTCCTTGGCCGAAGTGATGTATTCCTTACTTTACTTGTAGACTACCCTCATCTTCGCAAGTATTCAACAAAAAAGAAATTTGCAAATATATTTAACAATCAGGAATAGAAATTTTATGCTTCGGTGGTTTTGGACTTAGTTAAACTTCACATATATTTTCTTCCATGACTAAACATGAGTGGTGAACAAAGCATTCGAAAGTAGTACTGATTAACATGACAACATTGACATTTAATAAAATTCAATATGAGATAATAATTTTAAAATGACGATGAAAAAAATAAGAAAGGAATTTCAGTGCAAAATGCACCCAGATTCTAAGGAACTGAAGTTTTCAAAAATGGGACCGGAAAATTCGTCCTGAATTTATTAAACAACCTCACTTAAAAATACTTTAGGAAAAATTATAATTTTAATCTTAAATCTTTAATAGTTTAGGAATTAGGAAAATAAAATAGCTCCAAGGTTATTTAAAATATGATCAAAAGATATTTTTCTTATCATAAATTTTGAAAATCCAGATTATAAAAACCAAACGCCTGCCACGCAGAAGCTACATAAACTCGCAGATTTCGAACGAAAAATAATCTATAGAACAACAACATTTATGGGCAATTAAATTTGCAAAAACATCGGTTACATACTATTCTTCGATCTCGTAATTACGAAGATATTTTGAATGTTCGAAATACCCCTATTTAACTGCCCTCTTCCATGGTCTCCATTCAGTATTGATCTGCAGTTCTCCAATAAACGTTTAAATATCGTGTCGGTAACGTTCTAACAAACTCCATGCCCGCCATCTGGGTATGATCGGTGGAACATTATAAGACATTTTTCGAAATGAGTAGAACCTTAATAGCTGATTTCCCTTAAGGGGAAATCTAGATCGTGTATAATATTAGACACCTCTATTATTAATTGAAAGTGGTATTCCGAATGATGTAACATCTACTGAACAAAAGCACTGTTATCATACAGTAATAACTATATATTAAATGTAAACTACTGTTTAATAGACATTATCAACATAAATCCATTATGAAACAAGTAAAACAAAACCTTGTGTCGCAACACATGTGAATTATTCGTTTGTCTCTTTTGCGGATAAAGTAAACAGTAAGGAACAAAGAAATGCTGAAAATGTAATTTTGCTTCAAGACTTTGAAGTCATATAGATTACAATTCCTCTTGGTTAAAACGGTATTTAATATCACAGAGAATCAATATGCCTTAAAAAGCAATGTTCCAATATCTTTTTACATTTTAAGGCTACCTGAATTTTACATAGGATGCTCATTTTTACGTCTTGGTGGTAACCACTTTTTGCAGGACTTGTGTATCTGCCGTCGTATCCAATTCCGTGTAGCCTGTGGGCAGAATCCTTCTAATTTGCAACTTGACAAGAGCAATTCCTCTCAATCTTCATTCAACCTCTTGTTAAATGTCCGGACAAAACTGTCATCAATTCGGCGTTCCTTTCAACCGACATCTTTCTGCTCTTTCAGCTCCAAATATCTTTCCAACGTTTTGTGGCCGTACCACATCCGTTCAAACTACACTACAGATCGTCCTATCAGGAGTCATTCTAGCCAATTTGCCAAAAGCTGCCATTAATGCTTCCCTGCAATTTCAGCTCTCATATGCCTGTCCAAAGTAAATAAAAAGACAATGCTGATGAATATCAAACTCATTGGCTTTTTAAAGCTCACGTCAGATAGAGAAGAGGTCATCTCGTCGATATTCTCTCACAATAAACAATGCATTACGAATACATTACGTTAGCAAGAATATCTACTTATTCAAAAGAGTAGATTGAAGCAATATGTGCTGATTCTGGTGGTTATGCTGTTGGGTATTCCACTTTTTTGCTGCTGAGACTAATTGAGACGGGTTATCTACAGGTTACCACCTTTTTCTAACCAGGGTGGGACCAAGGATTTTATTCAACTCGCTCGCCACCCTGCCCTCTGATTCGGTTCCGTAGATGGTATACCAACTAGCTATTGGTATATCTATAGGTGGAATTATAACAACAGTTGTAGAGCATCAAGATTGGTTCTGTAACATTTTACAAATCGACTTATAATAACAGAAATATTTTGAATTTTCCAAATCCCTCCACCTCTAAAACCCCCAATATTCCATGTCCGAATAGTCACAGCCATTAACAAATACGATCTTTAGTGCTGAATGAAACTGTTAAACATCGAGTATGGCATAGATCAAATAAACATTTTCAAGTAAAGAACGAAAAATCTTAAATGATGACGTCAACAAATGACGCATTTGCATGTGTCTCACAAAGTACTAGTTCAATGACAACCATACATGGCATTCAACCTTTGAATGAAATGGTTCATGATATAACAGGCTATTGTAAATATGACAGGAGTAGGAGTTTACAAATGGCCGAAAACTAAAATATGGAAATATCTCGGTTAACATTCAATATAGGTGAATTATGTAAATAACAACATTCATAGACTATTTCATTTGTAATAATATTGATTCTATACAATGTTTCGATCTGACTTACAATAACGGAGATCATTTGAATTTTCGAAATTCCCCATTCCTTGTATTTCAGCGATTAACGAACTCGATCTTTATTTTTACATAAAACATTACCATTACACTTAAATATCAAGTTTGGTATTGACCAGACAAAAATTACCAAAGCGTTAACAGACAAATTTATGTAAAAAATTAATTTAATTCATTTTGAGAGCCCAGAAATCAATATTTAGGGTTCGCTCCTAACCTAATTTTTTAAAACCAGTTCTTCCTGAATGCACAGACATTGAAAACTAAAAGGGGCAATTTAAACCGAACTCTTTTTTCTCCAATGTATTAAGCGGAAAGCCTGATAAAATATCACCAATATTAACCCAGCGTAAATATCTTTAAAAAAGAATTTAAGAGGTTTTAACCAACGGAGGGGGAGGGGAAATATTGGCTGCCTCCTCCAGAAATCTGGGATTAACTTTTAATTTACGGCAGAAAGGTTGGAGTGGGGGGGGGGCGATCCTGTAGGAAAGCTAGGATAATTGCCAGGAGACCGTTTTTAATTAAGGACGCCTCTTCCTGTAGCAGCTGATTACACCAACACCATCCAACTCCTTATTGGATAACATCGTTGTTAAGCTGCTAAATACGGGCCAATACACCCTTTTTTACACACCGACCTCTCTTATAATTACATTAACCTTGTACTTTATCGGCTGCGAAAATTTAACATTTATTTTATATCCCTCTGAATCTCTTCATTATTAAGTTTACATAGCTCTGAAGTGCTCAATTTTCTCAGGACGTTGAAAACAGGCTATATATCCAGCGGGATGTTTACTAAAAAAAGAGCTCATTAACTATGCTCATTTTCCTTTAAATTATTCGTTTATTACAAATAAGCTCCGCAAATTATTTTCTCAGCAATAGTCAAATTAAAAATAGGAAAACGTCTAGAAGCATCTCAAATGAGACGTGGAATAAAGAGATTCCTGAAATCATTACCCAAGTCCATATATATATATATATAAAAGAGTGTATGAAAGCTTCAGGGAAGTGAAAATAATATTAAAAAAAACAAAAATACAGAATAAAATGTATAAATAAAAGAACGAAAAAAAGAAAAGCAGAATAAATAAAAATGAATTATGAACCCAACTTTCTGAATTTGGAAAATTTTTGGTAGCAAAAAAATATCTTTCATTACCTGTTCGTTTTTCAAGAATTGTGTTAAACGATACAAATTTCAATTTTTTTTTTAAGAGTAACTTATTTTATGTGCTTTTTGGTCATTTAAGGCTGCAAAATAAGAATAAATGCTAACAATATAGTAAGCTACCATATTATTATATATTTATATTTTTTAAAATTAGGATTTATCCTAAGTAAACAAAATTTTGAATATAAATGTTGGGATGGATCTCAAGATTTTCGTATTCTAGGTAGATTTGATGAACATTTCAAGGCGGTTTCGCTAAATTTTGTAATGAGTAGATATAGAATATCTGATTTCTTTTATTTGTTAAATCTCAAAAGGCTTTTTCCAGTTCTGTAAATATAGAGGTCAACAACTGTAATAAATGTAATACCTAAGAGATATGATTGATAACCAGTTATTAAAATGTCAAATAAATAATAAAGAACTATGAAGGACATGATGTCTTTATAGCCATGCGCTGAATTATGGGACAATTAACAAATATGTTAAAAACTTTATAATCAAAATGCACTGCGACCATTTCATCTCATCATGACAGGATGAATGACTCCGGGAAACTGGTAAAATGTATTAATAAATTTAGTTAAATAATTTATGGTCCTTGATATAATAATTATCAAACCTATTAACCATGTGTTTTCTTTTAATAACATTGAAAAATAAATTGGTAATTATTAATGTCTACTTTGTGCTGATTGAGAAGGAGTATCAGCAGGTTACCACCCTTTACTATCCAGGGTGGATTTACTGAGTTCGTAACAAAACAAATTCGGTGAGAATCGAACCCTCCACTCTAGGTTTACCAATGTCTTAACGCATAAGGCTATCCTGAGCCATCTTAATAATAATGGTTCACATTTTGTATGTAAATAAATTAAATTAAATTAATGCTTATTTATGACATAAATGAATGAAGACGTATTGGATTAGCAAATTATAATGAATGGATTTGAGTGCACCTGCGGAGAATGGAAAAGCGGGCTTAGAACAAAAAGTAAATATGTCACGTTTAACAAATCATTTCGAGCGGAAGTTGGAAAATAGAGTTTCCGGTTGAATTATTTGAAGGGGCCAAGCAATGAGTAATGGTAAGCCCCATTCAATTCACTGAACGGCTATTGACTTCGCAAAATGTGAAAGTTTATGATTTACTGGACTTTTATTCTAATAAATCCCAATACTTTGTCAAATGAATTACACTCTCTCTGGGCTTCAACTCGCAGCATTTTTCAATAACTATTGGGATAATATATTGGTATTCGTGTGTGTGCTTTGATCATGGGAGTATACTCGTACATGAATTTATGTGTGTGTGTGTGTGTGTGTGTGTGTGTGTGTGTGTGTCTGTTTGCGGCAGAGAAGGAGAGAAATTATCTAGACAAACTATTACAACATCGTGAAAGGGAGGTGCTTTAAATTAATTATTAACAAACCATAGTAAACATATTGAAAATTATTAGAGATAGCATATACATAAGATGAGTCTCAATAACTTTAATCCAAACATTATTTTAAATTTTAATCCAAGGAAGGCTAATGTCTTCCATATAGTAGAGGTTGATTATAATATTTTGTCATATTTCAAAACAGACAGTACTTTTTCTTTCACAACACAAAACAGACAGTACTTTTTCATTCACTTATAAAACTAATGTATTCGTTGCATGCAATAATACGTTTAAAAAAATTAATGCATGGTGTATAATTAGAGAGATAGATATTTTATTGGCTTATGTTTAAAAACATGTAGCCGAGCGTCTGGCCAATTACTGTTAGTAAGGTTGTTAATATAACATACAATATTTTCTAAAGTACAAATTACACACACACACACACACACACACACACACACACACACACACACACATATATATATAATATAAAACAAATATTAATGTAAATAATTATAACACTTACTGCAATAAATCATAATTTAATGTAATTGTAGATTACATTATTTTTTTTTAATGTGTATAGATGGGTTATCTGAAATATCAAATTAACGTATTTCTTCTTTAAGATTTACAACAAACAGAATAATAATAAGTATTGTTATACGAAATTATTTCTTTAATACTGTTAGCTTTCGAAAACTTTTTATAAGAACCTGAAAACATCATTAATTTCATTTTCACAGTTATAATCCTACATGTTTACCTAAATGTTAGATAGGTATTCTCTGTGAGGCACTATATATTTATCCAGTAGTTTTAATCTGTGTGTTGTAAAAGAGGGGTAATTACGATAGTAAATGATTCAAATGGAGATACATATATTTTGACACCTTTTACGTGCCTCTCCAGTTCTTATAATCTGGCCATTTTTTTATAGGACAATCATATGGTATATAATTATATTTATACTTATATACGGTGTATTATCATTTATGATGGTGCACGGGAAAGAGATGCCTATACTGCAGGGTTACTGCAGTATAGAAAACATAAAAAAAAGTAAAAGATAAAATAAAAAAATGAACTTATGCCTTCCTAGTTTGAAACGTGAAAAAGTAGTCTTAATAACATTGATATTAGATTTTCTGTTTTAAACCAATAACATAGTATTATAACATTATTATCAAAATGGCAAAAGGTTTTTAACTTAAAGCATGTCTCGTTGGAGGCTAGTATGGAATGACTATATATTCCAGCCGTTTATTTAGTGGCCCCCGTTAGGTTCACTAAATTTTTGCACCCGGAGAGATGGAAATTGATAATTGAAGGGAACACCTCCACTCCCTTGGGCGGTGGGGTAATTGAAAAACGGCGGGTCAAGTAACTCAGCTCAGCTGAGGGCCGTAGCTATATAATAAATCAGCTGTTGACTATTTGAAACACCTGTATATTCCCATGGGCCCGTCAGTAGCAGGTAAAACTCTCCATTCTTTCCAAACAGCTCTTATATTTACATAATAGCCCGATCCGGTAGAGTCCATTCATTGTAGAGCCAATACAAATTTAACTTGTTCACAATGGTACGATTTTTCCTGATGAAAAATTGATTTTTAGGGCAATAAAGAAATGCTATAAAGTTAAAAAAAAAAGTATCTACTATTGGGGTGTATTAGTCATTCATCTTAAAGAATGTACATTATTCTTAACTCAGGCATAAAGAACCGCCATTCGAGAATAAGCCATCAATCGACTTCGGAGAAGAAGAATGACAAAATAATATATCAACGAGGTAGAACTAGTACATGTTGAAAAATTCAGATATACAATGATAGTTCTAAAGCTATTCCGTGTGAGTTAATGACATTCGGTTTTATAGTTGATTTCGATAGTTAAAATGTATTTAATTTTTCTTGTAATTAGTAAAAAATGGCATTTATAAGCACTTTATTATTTATTTTTTAATCATCTGCTCCTGTCAGTTGAAACAATTTGAATGTACTCGAAAGAGGTTTTTATTAAATATATTTTTCCTGGAGTCAGACATTTTAATAATTTCTGTTACTATGTCCGACAAAAACTTTATTGAGATTTTTGTTTTTAATGAGATTAGAAGGTATAGAACATATAGCTGTCAGTTTGGAGTAATACCTCAACGAAAATGAAATGTCAGGCTCGGTCATTTGTAAATAAAACATGATCGTTGCCTATAACCAATGAAACTAAAAATCAGTTTTGGGTAATTTCTGTACTTTTCATGCCATACTTATAAAACACTTAATTCTTAGTAAGTGTGAAAAGTTATTTTGATTTTTTATTTAAAAGGAAGTTGGTCAGTTCCTCGTTAAACAAAACATTATATAATCGCGCGTGTGTGTGCTTATGTATGTGTTTATCAGAAAATATTAAAGAACAAGCATACAATATCATAATAATAGGCTCAATATATTGTACATTTTTTAAATTCAAATAACATTTGTTTTTTTTTTATCGCTACAACAGCAACGTTTTAAAGAGAAGCACGAAATTAAAGATGAAATTTGAGCCCTTTGACGGTAAAACATTCCTACTTGTGTTTAGGCTTTGTAAATGGACATACACGGCCTGATGAGGAATTTGTCATGGTAAATCTGCTAGTTTTCGTACAAACCAACATGAAGGTCTTTTCAAAATGCAGTACCTCAAATCGCAATTTTTAGTGGAGTAACTACAGAATGGCAAGAGTATAGACTATATTGTGTAAGACAATTCGTTATATATTACGCTATTATACTTGGCTATATGTTACAGCTACTGTTGGGAGAACTGATCTATAGTTTGAAACTGCAAATGCAACTGAATGGGAATACAGTTGGATTTAAAACATACCTCCTGAACTTAAAATAGATTAGAACGGACGCGGTGCTTAAGCCGGACTAATATGACGTAAAAGCTTTTCAATGTAAAATGCAATCCCGGGATTTTCAAAGAGATTACCTCCGGCCGATGATAATTAAAGAAGCATTGGTTTAAATTAACTCTTTCGATGCAGCTAGCAAATGCACAATATCCTCTAGCGCTAATGGGTTAAAAACAACCTCCTTTATTAGCCAGACACCATGAACTTGATTTCCATGGCACTTTCCAAAGTATTGTATGCATCAAAGATTACAGGTTTCACTTAGGAATATTAAAGGATATTATTTGGATATAATTTTGTTGGAAAAGTGAATTGGCATTGATAAGCAATTTTGAGATAGGAAATGATAAGCTATCAGCTAATTGAAATTAGTGTTTACCATTTTTAAGGGGCAGAGTTAAGAACATCTCTTTCAGGGTGGATATATCATCATTTTAAATAAATACATATACCAAATAAACAATTATTCTTATTCTGGACCCAATATTTTTATATATTCTTCATAGTTTTATGGCAAGGGTCACCAATAAAACCTTTTTTTTCCGCTCAAACTTTATTCATACTGTCCTACATGATTCGTGGCTTACATACTTCTTCAGCAGCTATCCATTTCTGAAATGCTTGTTTCCTTCTTACGTTCGTTGCAACTGTCCTCACTGGAGAGGTGGTTGTAGTTAGTATCAACTACTCCCCCCCCCCCAGTGAGGACAGTGTGTGCGCTGTGTACGTACACGTGAAGTTGTACCTAGCCGATGAGGCCTTAGCCAACTTCCCTTCCTTATTCCTACCAATAGCTGACTGTTGGGAAGTGGCATGAAAGGCCACTCCCCGGGAAGAGACAATCCTATTTCTCTAGCTTCAGCACTCAGACAACAAGTACCAGCGAAGGTGAACTAACCTGTCGTCTCAGTGCATCCAACGTACGACCACTACGTCAAAAACCTGCAGACAGGAGCAATTTCCTGACTCTGGCAAATTCCCGCTACCGAAGTGGCTTGTCCGTAGTACCATTATTGAGTGAATTGTTTCCAGCTACTCCGGATGCCTAGAATGGTCGCTGGCCCGGAACAGCAAAGCCGACTAAGGACCTACTCTCCCTACGGGGGAGAATCGGGAGGGGACTTACCTGCTTCCCGTAAGGAGGGCTTTCCACGAAGGGAGGGACCCCAGTGAGGACAGTCGCAACCAACGGACGTAAGAGGGAAACAAGTACTTCAGAAATGGATAGCCCCTGAAGAGGTGGTATGTAAGCCACGAAACATGTAGGGCAGTATAATTAAAGTTTGAGCGAAAAAGAATATTTTTATTGCTGACCCTTTCCATAAAACTAAGAAGAATATATCAAAATAAAAAATATAAATAACTAAAAGTATAATACCTAATACAAATTTAATCAATTTTCCACTGACTTCTTCAAGTGCAATCATAATGTACCTAAGTAACTATATTGCTATGAAATTTCAATTAAACAAATATCGTTGTCTTAAATTTTGGGAATGTAGTATGAAACTTACTGAGTATGCATGGTGAATTTATTTTTGTGATTTTTTCCTGAATAATCTGAAAAGGAAAGTTTCTTTCTTATCGTATAGTTCATTTTCTTGGTATATAACTGCAACGCAGCTACCATTGTGCATTCAATATTTGACCATTTTCGCTATAAACTAACTCTTTAGCTCCCGTAGTGAAATTTTTCTTTGTGTGCAATATGATGATGAGAATGTGCATGCAATATAACCACATGGATACATATGGGAAATCTTAATATTTCAAATAATGAGGAAGGAAGCACTACATCAATTCAATTGTTTAGTTAATAATCAACATGATCAATTAAACAGTTAAAATCTCATGACTGTATCATTGTTGGGGGGCGTAAGTAAACATTTGGTTAAACAATTGTTGAACGTAGATCCTTGTTGAGATGACATTGGAGCATAAAGCCCCTTGGCCTGTAGATATTCATCCCCTAAATTGGCCCTTCCACAAGGAGGCAATTCCCTCTGACAGCCACTGCCTATTGCAATAAAAGGGGATGTCACCCCGTCTGACGTTCATTATCACCTTAATCGGACACACCTCAATCCAATTACATTAAACAACCTTCAAAATGTTTGACGCTAATTACAAATATATAAATAAATAAATGAAATGATAAAGAACATCTTACAGGGTCGTCAAATTTGTATACAACGTCCGAGTCGGTTTAGATTAATTGTTTCAATTGAAGCCATTTTTATTGTTTGAACTACTTCAATGTAAAAGTTTGTCACTTCCGGGATACCGACCCCCATCAAACTGTGAAATAAAGAAGGGATTTTTTTCCAGGGCTAATTATGGTAAATGCTCTTACAAAACATATTTATATTTTAATATAAAATCGATAGAAATTTTTCTTATTCTCAACCCAATATTCTTTAAACATTTTCCATAGTTTTGTGGCAAGGGTCACCAATAAAAACAACAGTCTTTTCCCCCTAATTATATTCAAAATATAACTGCACTTTTCGTCACTTATATACACAACGGCCTCCCTCAGAGCAGAAGGATCGTTTCAACGAATCTACAGCGGGGGTCGAGATCTTCATAATTGAAAGGCCCCTGAAGAAGTGGTATGTAAACTCTGAAACATGTAGGGCAATTCTGAATAAAATCTGGAAAACAATGATGTTTTATTAGTGAAACTTGGCACGAATCTATGAAGAATATGAGATTGGAATTATTCATCTCTTGCCTCTAGCTCGACTAGACAAAAATGAAGAGTTCCTTATAAGAGGCCGATCGAAAAATCGTGGACAAAATACAGGCTCATATTTCGGTTTATGTGATGATGTCATCAATTAAGACTTTTCGTTCTTTATTCATAAATGTTTATTTGTTCTAGACCATACTCGATATTTAAACGTTTCACTCAAAACAATAGATCATAATTGTTAATGGCGGAAATCGGACCTGGTGGTTTAGGGGGGTGGATTCGAAAATTCAAAAAGTATCCGCTATTATGAGTCGGATCGTAAAATGTTATAAATCCAATCTTGTAAACTGTTGATGGTCTGCAATTGTTGTTCTATTCATTATTTCGTAACTCAACTATTAAGCGAGTTATTCGTACTTTCTTGCCTTCAGTAACCCCCTCTCCTTCTCACCCTTCTATTCGTCGGTTATTTACATATAAATTGAGAATACGTGGAGAGATAAGATCGCAAGTGTGCTATACCAGTTGGTGGAAAATCTGCCAAGTTCACGCAGTCCCTGGGTGACGGGCTTTTTATTCATTTGCTTAATAAGAGATTATTAAATTATAATTAAGGACATTCCGGAAATAAATCCGGGGTTCAGAACGAAAATGATCCTCCCCGCCAGTCGCAAAGCACTTTCTCTTTTAATAATTATCTTTGTATTAAATCACTTAGAGAGTTGAAGAGAAGGATAACCTTCGGAGTGAAAGGGCCGGCGGTCTACAAGGCTGAGGTAGCCTTCATGAAGGTAATCTCGGAAGGATTGGAGAGAACAAAGGGAAATAGGCGAAATTTAATTAGTTTTTAATGGAAATAAATAGATAAAAGCCCTTTCATGGAAGACTTGGCTCAAGCCAAGCTCTAAACTACAAGGACGGATTTAAAGTCATTCGTTGAGCTCCCTTTTCCAAAAACTTTGGGCTTTGTAAGACGCCCTATGGATCTTATCTTTGAGGTTTTCAGGGATTCCGCTCTTCCGTCTTTGTCTTTCACTCTCGCTTTTTTCTTCTTCTCACTTCCTCTTACTTAAGACTCTTCTAATCCACTGAAGTAAAGTTTAAGAGGATGCGCCTGTCCTCGTTTCTTTATAAAGTCATAACAAAATTATTAATGTTTCATAGCTATAAATAAGCTGTTCTCTAACTTTTGGTGAAATGTTTAAGCCGGAATTTTATAATTAGCTATTTATATAGAAAATTCCTACGTCCTTCATTAATCTGAACGAAATGGGTAAGAGAGAGTTTAAGAGTATTTGTGTGTACGTATTTGTGTGTTTGTGAAAGAGAGAGTGTAATACAAAAATTAGTAGTCCCTTAAAGGAAATCTGCTATTGAGACTCGATTTTCAACATTTTTCTTCAGATATTTATCCAGATGACGATAATGTGTTTGTGTGTGTGTCTCTCTCTCTCTCTCTCTCTCTCTCTCTCTATATATATATATATATATATATATATATATATATATATATATATATATATATATATATATATATATTTGTCTCTAGGGGTCACAATTATTGTGTTATCGTTACCAAACTAGATATATAAGCGTTTCATGCAAAACTAAAGATCAAGTTCTTTAATGGCTGAAAACGGACCAGGGGTGGGTATAGAAGGGGAGAAGTTACTATATGTCGGACTGAAAATTTTTATAAAACCAATCTTATTGTAAATTAAAGGTACTATAAATATTGTTATAAACATTTATTCACTGTCTTTAATAAAACCAAGATATTTGCATTTTTCAGCCTTCAGCAAACCCCCATTTCTACTCACATCACATAAACAATACTCTGTTATATAATAAACCACTTTATTTGAAGCTTAAAGACCAAATACTGTTTTTAAGACACCTTTATTATAAGAAATACATGCAAACATGTTCTGTTCATCCCCAACCGTTTTTAGGTTTTTGGGCTACTAAATATTTAGTGATTGAGATATAAATATTATAAATAACAGTACTAGTTATAGTAAATAATTTTCAATAAAATTAATATTTTCCGGTGAAGAATATTTTTTATCTATCTGTTGAGCTCAGATAGGTTGGCATAAAATAAAGATTTGTTCACTATTCAGACGCTTTCCGTTGGGGGGTTATTAAAATTGACTGAATTTCTCTTTACCGTTTGTATTTATTCACGGTGGTGTTTGCTAGTGTGGCTAATTGGGGAGGGTCAACCACCCTTTTCTAGACAGGGTGGGACTAAGGGATGAATTGACAATGAGTTCGTTGTTAAATAAATTCCTATTGGTCAGACGGGAATCGAACTCGCCTAGGTTTACCACGTGAGATTGAGGGCAACGCTTTAACACACATGACTAACTTGAGCTCCAAAAGAAGAATAGAAATTAGGAAATGTCTGAGGTTACATATTTGAACGACCATTAGTGATGGGTGTGTGTGTGTGTGTGTGTGAGGGGAGTATGACAGATCAATGTTCTATTAGATTCATAAGAGGTTAGTGGAGAGGAAAAGCCCCTCGCTGCAGATATAGCCGATAGTGGATATCAGCTTCTCAGTTATCGGTTGATTAACTCTTGCGGGACTCCTACATCCCCACACCATTGTTTAGTGACAAACACTGCAGCAGCACTACTGGTCGCTTCTAGTTGTCCAGCTGTATTATTCAGAGTAAGATCTTTTTTCTAACCTCTTTGCTCTCATAGCTAACCAAAGAAGATAGAAAAGTTAAGTAGTATCGATCTTTTTCGTATCTCTATTTACAGATAAATATAAGAGAAGTCCGTCTCGCAGGGGATGCGTAAACTAAGCAAACTTTCCTGCAACAATATATATATATAGATATATATATATATATATATATATATATATACATATATATATGTAATTCTACTGTACGTGTGTATGTCACTGAACTCCTCCTCAACGGCTGGACCGATTTGACTGAATTTGTTTTGTGTGCGTTTGGGTGACGCCCTGGATGGTTTAGATTCACAAATCAGCCCGGCAGATGGAGCAGGAGTGGGGGTTGTAAGGGAGGCCAGAATAAAAAATTCGCGATATTTCATTTTCTATTTGTTTTTAGGCAAATTTGCACATAACAAATTTTTTTTTGTACTTTTGTTTTAAACATAATATTATTAAATTTAATATCCTAATCGCTTGAAATATCATGCAGGACAACGTCTGTCGGGTCCGCTAGTATATAGTATATATATATAATATTTTGACAAATATGGTTCTACAACCATACACTTTCCCACCGACTTTTCCGAGTTTTATAATGCAACCTCTAACCCCCCTCCCCACCAGTTACTAGTCTGATTTCCATTAACGATTATTAACTTGTGTGCTAAGTTAAACGGTTAAATCTCGATTATGGTATAGATCAAATAAACATTTTCGAGTAAAGAAGTTGAATCATGGATTGATGACGTCATCACACAACGTATTTGCAATTATTTCACAAAATAAACGTTCAATGAGAACAATATTTGGTATCTAAGCTACAAATAAAGTGCTTCATGATATTACAGCTTAATGCTAATATGAGATTTACGGAAAGGTGAATACCATAAAAATGCATATGATTCGGTTAATATTCGTGATAGTAAAAAAAAGTTATTTACAACATTTATAGAAAATTCTATTTGCAACAATATTGGTTCTATACACTTTTTCAATCTGACGTATAATAAGGGAGGTATTTCGAATTTTCGAAATATGTAGGCACCTATAGTTTTGTTAAATTCATGTTAATAATTTTTTTTTTTTGAAAAGGGATAACACCTGAAGAGGTGGCATGCAAGCCATGAAACATGTAGGGCAGTATCAATAAAGTTTGCAATGTGTTTTATTGGTGTCCCTTGCCATGAAAATTTAAAGAACATATATATAAATTTTGAAGGGACTTCATTTTCAGAATCGAACGCATGCCTCTAGTAATATTAAGACCAACGCCTTAGTTCATATGAATAACCTGGCTATAAAATGTTAATTCCTAACTAATTAATTGTTTCCTAATTAATGGTAAATTAATTAAAGCTGATTAAACTGATAAGAAATATGTGTATACCTCCATCGGTTGAATATTATATGGCTTATCCAGCTGTAGATTTGTTAAGGGGTTGCGAGGGGGTGTGTGTTGAGCCTTGGGGTTTTCTAAATAGCAATTTAGGAGGGGCTATAGCACATGCTTTGAGAGTGGGAGCAATGAAAGAAAACGGTTGGATGCAAATGAATGAGATTTGGAGGGCGGGTGTTT
This sequence comes from Riptortus pedestris, assembly GCA_019009955.1. Classification (NCBI taxonomy): domain Eukaryota; kingdom Metazoa; phylum Arthropoda; class Insecta; order Hemiptera; family Alydidae; genus Riptortus; species Riptortus pedestris. The sequence goes on along the minus strand of CM032232.1, from coordinate 30,899,862 downwards.
GGAGGCCCGAGGGGGGTGAGGGCTCATTTATTTAATACACCTCAGTAGCAGGGCGTTCAAATTGAGGAAGTCCAATTTGGAGGCGAACTTAGTTACGAGCACTTAGGGCTGAACGGCGCTACTTGCAAGCCCTAACACTCGTCTCTAACCGCCCACGACCGTATGGGCTTATCTCCAACGTTTGTAATATCCTCCCAGCCTCTACCGCTTATTTCCTTCGCAATGTTCCTTTAAAGCCTCTCACGCCATGAGAGCAGGTAGCCAGTAATTGTTACTCCTAATTCACGGAATGGATATCACTGGTGTAGTTGGTGGTTAGCACCTAGGGGTAGGTTTCTATTGAAACACCTGCTTCATAGAGATTACACTAGTTTTTGGCACAGTAATGAATGTTAATAGGTATGAGAACTATTTAATTTCTCTTTCCTCTCAAATAGATTACTCATCTGGTCCATAAGAATTTTCTAAGGCCTCCAATTCACTGTAGACTTTAGTGTCATATGCCACGCTTCGCATAGTTAATCTAATATTGATATATGATAAACTAAAATCTCTACAAATTATTGACTGAGATACCGATATTGCAAAATCAGATATTTTTGCTAAACGTCTTGAATTTCCTTCTACTTCAATAAAAGTCCATAATTCCAGATATAATTAATTAATTAACTTAAGTAATTTGTTACTAATTCTATGTTATTTATAGCCTATTTATATAGCCTATCCATTGTTATTTATTACTATTTTTTTAGTAATGGCCTCATGACGTCTGACAGAGTAACATGTTTTTGTTTTTACTCCACAACCTCTTAAATCTCCTTAAAGAAGTGGCAAAATGAATTTCGTCCTTAAGGGAAACGTGCTAAATGAGAGTCGACAAGCAAACATCCTCCCCGAGTATTTAACTTGTTAAAGCATATGACTAGTACTCCGGTGAGCCGCGATTTACCGTCCATGACAATCATGTATATTAGCTAAGAATGCATGTTGTTGAGAACCTGATACACCGGAAACCAATAATCGGGGATTGCATATCGATACAATACTGGAATTAGTTCTCGTTCCACGGATTTCATATAGAGATTTAGTACGGTATGCATTTAAAAAAAAAATCTGATAAAGGAGCCAAACTATTTTTCTTTGATAAAGTTGGTATTGAAACTTTACACAGTGAGTGACAGATATGTTCTCAAAAATGAGAATTAATCACAGAGTTGTCCACTATACTATACCAAAGTTTTGGTTTTTTAGAATATGAGGCAACAAACCTCATCAAGCCTTTGAAACTGTCAGTGATAATGAGACTTAACAAGACGAGCAATGTGTTTGAAAAAAAAAATAGAGGATTAAAACGTTTGGAGATTTTTATAGCCTCAGTAACCGGAATGTCTGTGTGATATGTTGAGCTCACGAATATGTATAAGTATTGGGAGGCCCGAATAAGCATCGGCGGAAGAAAGGAGTGGGGAATAAAAACCGTAGGCTTTCCATGGAAGAGCAAAAAAATTTTACATTATGAAATTCTAGCATTTTGGAATAATGGTAAATCGAATGGAAATATACTAATGGGAAGCCGCGAAAGACCAAAGGTAAGTCAGAGTTAAAGCAGCCCTAACCTTGATAAAGTTTGCCAACCGTGGAGACTCACTACTGCAGACCTCTGTTCACGGTTGCCTGCCCTGGGGGTCGGTGAAACATGGAGATTAGGGGTGGTTTGGGCCAGCCGGAGGGGACACAACTTCAATGTTTCCACAACTTCTGAATACATTTACATAACTAAGTTTGTTTACCCAAAGCTGGGCTTTCCCTCTCCCAGAGCATCGCCTTGGATGCGGCTCTAACATGCGCCATGGAAGGCTTTTGGCTAAACGACATTTAGGCACTTGTTGAAAGCCTTTTTCCCTATTCGCGGCCGCCTAGATAAACACCAGGTGACCTTTTGACTGTTTATCTTTCCAGGCAACAATGAACAATGACGCATTATTATTCTTTGTGTTACTTATTTTTCATTCGTTATTTTCAGAAGAAAGTAGTTTTGTTACTGAAATTTATAATTTTCAATCATTTCAGCTTTACTGTTTACATCTACAAACATAATATTGCAATAAGGTCCTTCATAAAATCAAATTCAGCGATAGAAATAAATGAATATACTTAACCAAGTTTTTGATAAACATTTAACACGTTTTAAGAAGATTTGAAGGCGTTGTGGGGTAATTCTGTTGTGTAAATGATCTCAATGTCTTACTTCCCCGAACGGCTTTAGAAGAAGAAGAAGAAAGAAAATTTTATTTCGCCCAAAACATGAGTATTATACACAAATGGATGTTATTATACAAGATTTGTTACAAAATTAAGAGATGTTGGTACAACTTCGGACGTAGTCATCCTTCAGTTATTGCACCTAAATTATAATGATTTGCTGTACTTGGCTACTTAATAATTAATGCACTATTTAATAAAATAATTACTTGGCATTAGTTAGTTTTAGTAATGATTTAGCCTTAATATGCACTTCCCTCATAACACACACACTATAAACTATGGTGAGACATATCGGAGCGCAAGTCAGTCCAATATCGGACGTTACAATAGTGAAATCTTTATTGATGGCCTCATTTAATTAAAACACTATTCTCTGTAGCCCCCAAATTATGAATTCTACGTAAAATAAACTTATTTTAGCTGAACATTATATGATTTGAGCTAAACGGGAGAATCACAGAAGTACGAATGAACATTACTGAATGCCCATTTTTGAGGTACTTTTCCTCAATGTAATCAGTCTTGCAACCTAATATGGAAACAGCTGTTAGTTACAGTTCGCCTAGTATTTTTTGAGATTATTATTATTATTTATTAAAGTCCACTTTTTTGGAACTCAGGCTAATTTGGACGGGTTATCTACATGTTACCACCCTTTTCTAGCCAGAGTGGAACTTTAGGATGTTATTTAATGAATTTCGTCACTAAATAAATTCCCTTGCCCAGGCGGGAACTTTAACTTTACTTAACTAGTCTATGGCGGAAAGTCAACAAAAAAATGAAAACTTCAAATGATTATTCGAATCATTTTTATTTCTCAACTAGTTTCGCGTCCATCTGACACCTCATCAGGAGAAGTTCTACTTCACAAAGAAACTAAACTAACGACTACATCTTTCTCTATGACCTCCCACTAGCCGTACCAGTCGGAGTATGGCTTAAAAAGTATGGCGGGCCAAGTCAGCTGTTTTATATCGATACGTCACGAAATAAAAATATATCGATAATCCATAATGAAGTGTAGTCTAAATTGTAAATGAGAAATTCATAATTGACTAACTATCAGGTTAAAAGTTCTAATAAATTATTCTAATAATATAATATAATATATATATATATATATATATATATATATATAATATATAATTCACATGTTTTCTTTCGTAATCTTAAAAAAAAATATTTTAATTTATTAGAAACTTTAATGTCTTTTTTAGTTATTTTTAGCACGCTCCAGTAACCAAATCACCGTGGAAAATAGACCCATAATATTGCATTTATACACTTTAATGCTGGAATAAGATACCAAAATAAAATAAAAGCTTTTCTTTGTTCCACCTTATATTTTCAGGCAGAACTAAAACTAAGGACAAAAGTAAATTCTGTATTTTAGTTAGAAAAGTTGTAAAGCGCTATCGTCTTTCTTTCCTTAAGACCTTTAGAAATACAATGCTCTTCAAAATAAGTTTCTTATTCATTTCATTTTCGTTCAAGTGGTTTTTTATTTGATAATACCTGACGCCTTGACTGCATACTCGTTTAATTTCTTCATTTATTTAATGTTAGAAGGTATTGTATTTATTCTTGCACAATATTATGAATATAACAAATTGCTTCTCGGTGGAGCTATTAGCGAGGTTCGGTTACACAGCAATGGCAGGGCCATTGTTAAATGTGTCAGAAGCAAAAAATAAGTTAATTAATGCACGTATATATTAATTGCACGGCACAATAATAATGAAGGAGGCATAATTATGCCCTTTCCAAGATGTCAGTTCTAATGATTACTTGAATTTAAATGGTTTTAACATTGTATTAATGGAGTGCACGCCTATAGCATATGTAATTTATAACGCAAATATACGTATATTCAGGTCAACAATGCCTTAAGTTCAATAAATTTGTTAATTATTGATAAATTAATAAATATCCTAAAATGTTGGGATCATTCGCATCTGTGAATTATTAGCTTATTTATACATACAAGATTATAAAGAATGAACTTTTAACATTTTTGTTTTATCAACACGATTTTGTTTATGTATTTTCGCAACTAAAGGCGCTCACGTGGGACTCAAAAACTCATCGAATTTTCGTTAATCGAAATAGATGCTCGACAAAAAGAAAATAATATATACATATATAACAGTAATAAGAACAAGAGTATCTTTGTGGGAGTACAAGGATACTCTAGTGAATCAACCATTGAATAAAAAATTTATGTCGTATTAAATGGAGAGCCAAACAAATGTACCACTGTGACTTTGGCGTGTTGATGCTTATGTTATTTAATTAATTTGAATTTTAACCGCGAGAACTTACGGTCTTCTTCGACAAAATAAAATTTTTATATAAGCGTTTTCATTTAATAGTTTAGGAGATTAATACATTTAAAATCTGCTTTCTATGTTGTTTTCTATCTTCAACTTCGGGGCTCGGGTTGGCTACGTCAGGTCAGGCCCGGGTGGTAATACCCAGAGAAAAGCCAGCAGTCATGGGTTCGATGTCCGTGTGGGCAGCAGTAATTTATTCAGTCATAAAAGCCATAGTGAGACCTCGACGAGAAAAGCCAGGCAACGTTTAGATAAGCCGTCCTGATTAGCCACTGTAGGATATTGTGGATATTAATAAATAGCCTTTCATGCATATAGTGTGTGTGTATAAGAAGAATTTAAGGTGCCCCTATTTATAGGAAAGTGAAACCTACCCGTCTGCCCAACTGGGTAGTATTATTTTTATTTTTTTAAATATCCAGTTAATCGGATATTTATAATAATTAACGAGAACCAGGTCTTATGGGATGAGCCTATTCTCATATTTTTTTATTGTAATAATGACAACTACACATCCTTATTGATGTTTTTAGATGTACGATGATAAATTCTTTATATCTACTGTCCAAAATGATTGGAGGGAGATCTTTGAAATGATCGGGTTGACTTCTCTTGTAAAAAATTGTAGACCCATGACTCTGAGAAGCCTTATTTTTTACTAAAGTACTGGCAGCATGGCTGTTTCATATGTCAGCTTTTTCTTTTTGCAATTAAAAAACTTGATTTTTTTTCTGGTTTCGAACCAAGCAATGCGAAGGATTCAGAACAATGCCTTTGCTTCTTTTTGCCTTAATAACTACAGTGCCTGCTGTTTGCTCGCCATGCAGCGCCATCTTTGGAAGTACATCTGAATTCTTCATATATAACCGAATCCGTGTAGGAGAGCTTCAGAGTCAACTCGGAACGGGCTTTGTGGTATCGACAATTCTGCATCTGTTCTCCCCATTGGCAGAAACGTAGGACATAAGTGGGAGTAATATATATATATATATACGTGTGTGGTGTTGTTGTTTTTTGAAGTTTTGATCAGTGTTGGTGAAAACATTTTAGTTCATTCCAATATTTCGAGAATATTTATTTTCTCTTCTTCAGGGCTAAAAAGTACAGGAACTACGTTATATACATACTGCACATTGTTATTAGAGTGTAACAGATAGTGTTTATGTTAATTCTAGTTACCAAGACTAAACATACTTAAAAACTATTGTACATAACTGTTGTACCTCTGTTTACATTAGGAGTACTAAGTATAACCTACCCAAGCCTGTTATATTCAGCTTGGTCACTGCCTTATGTCTTTTTATCACGATAGTTTATTGTCTTTTGTTTGTTGAGCTATATCATAATCGTTATACTGTAGCTATTAGATTTAGTTGCAAATATTGATATGCGTTATTATAATTATTGTTATATTATTTTTTATTAAAGCTATTTTTATATAGTAATAAAATTGATGTATTATTGTTATTCCACTATGTTACATTTGTTATTGCTATATATTATAACAATTATTGATATATAATTTTAAAGCTATATTAGAGTTATATTAAAGTTACTATGTTATTGTTATTTTATTTTATTATGCTACAAATAATTATTGCTATTATTATAACAACTAATTATTATTATTGTTGTGTGTTGTTACAATTATTGCTATTCTACTATGTTACATTTTTTTTACATTGACCAAAACTCCAAAAAATAACAACACAATTATATATATGAAGTAAATAATTTAATTTAATTTTTAATAATATTAATAATTTTATTCTCTTAGCCTCTTCTTAACCTATGATAGGCTTAGACAGTACTGTTAAGCCGATTGCACAGAATCAGTTTTAGGCACTTATACTCCCAACTTGAACTATTTCTGCTCAAGGACAGAAGTTATTAGTAATACTTCCTGAAATGAGAGGACATAGCCAAGAGTTTAAAGTTAATAGCTCGAGAGCAGAGCACTATTATTCTTGTTGAAGGAGATTAAACTTAACCAGATGTCATGAATTAATTTGAGTCAATCTATGCTCCACATGTTCCACGCAAGAAGGCGCAGGAAGAAATAACTCGTCTTCCAACCCACGTTATAAATTTGCATATATTCTTGAAATTGGAAGTACTTCAATTTGAAGTCATCGGGGCATTTATTGGTTAACGGTCATCGTACAGAATGAACCTGCGAGACATTCAGTATCAAAAGTTTCTAATTTCCAACAAATGAATTAAAAGTCCGTCACGCAGGGGCTGCGTTAACTAAGCAGATTTCCACGTACGTAACGTATTTGCATTTTTCTCAAAAGGTAAATGTTCAATGAGAAATATATTTGGTATTTAGGCTTCAAATGAAGTGCTTCATAATATAACTGCTTATTGTTTGTATGACATGAGTCGGAGTGGGGGTTTACTAAAGGGGGAAAACTAATAAATGAACATATATCGGTTAATAATGAAGATAATGAAAAAATGTACAAAACAACATTTATAGAACCTAACATTTTCAATAAGATTAGTTCTGTATAATTTTTCGATCCGACGCATAATAACGGAGAAATTAGGAATTTTCGAAATTCTCTCCCACTAACCCCCCCCCCCCCCTGGTACGATTTAAGCCATTAACGAATTTGATCTTTCTTTTTGTATAAAACGTACTGCTTGTTTACTGCTGATGTAAACAAAGGAACTACAGTGATGTACAATAATTTTTAAACAACGGAAGGATCAACGGAAGGATCAAAAAGGTCAAACACCTCCACTCTTAATACTTCTTTATTACAGGCAAAGTACTTTCGGGGTGAACCGTCCCATCATCAGTGTTCTGTGACACAACATTATACTTTCAAAAACATGTAATATATACGAATAAATAAATAAATAAATGTAAAAGTCAACAAAGGTAGTCGAATATTAAAAACATTTAAAAAACAAACAAAAAAGGATATAAAACGCAATGCAACACTTATGACTAAAACATTACAAATAAATAAATATTAAAAGCAATAAATTACAAAATAACAAGGAGATGGTAATTAATAAAATAATTTTTAAGTATCTTTAGTCTTGTACCTGTACTTTTTAGCCCTGAAGAAGAGAAAATAAATATTCTCAAAATATTGGAATGAACTAAGATTTTTTCACCAACACTGACCAAAACTACAATTAACAACACCATATATATATATATATATATATATATATATATATATATATATATATATATATATATATTATTGTGTTGATGTTTTCGACCAGGTTATATTTATATATGGTATTGTTGTTTTTTCTTTTGGAGGTTTGGTCAAAGTAGGTGAATGAAACTTCTTAGTTTATGCCGATATTTCGAGGATTTTATTTTCTCTTCTTCAGGGCTGTAAAAATACAGTTGCTCCTTTATAATATTGCGCATTGTTGGTAAATTAGAGTGTAACAGGAGGTGTTTATGCTATTTTTACTTACCAAGACTAAAGATACTTAAAACTTATTTACATATTGCACTAGAGTTACTGGTTATAGTAACCTTCCCTGGTTTGGTTACATTGAGCAGGGCCACAGCCTTATGTTTTTTTTATATCTACAGTATATTGCCTTATGTTAGTTGAGCTATATTGTAATTATTATTCTAGCTATTATATTATGTTGGAACTATTGTTATGTGTTATTACAATTATTGTTAATTTTATTATAGCTAATATTCGTGTTATATGAAAGTTATTATGTTATTGTCATTTTATTATGTTACAACTGTTATTGTTATGTGTTATTACAACTATTGTTATAATAATTCACTTCATTTTCGTCATCTCCTGGATCGATGGAAATTTTAAGAAAAATTTCGCAATTCGCGTCATGAGTACGACCTCAATAGGTGATTTCCCTTAAGGGAAATCTGCTAAAAACTACGAAAAATAGGCAATGTAAATAAAGTTATTTATTCGATGAACATATATAGATCTTGTTAATTATTTTAGCAAGCTAATGTTTTCTACAAATTCCAAAAATAAAAATATGATTTTGGTCTAATTTTCAGGAGTTCGATCCCATTCAATCCGATAAGAACTCAAATTCTCTGTCAAACTCAAATACTCTGGGTTAAATAAATCAATGGCGCTAAGTTACTTTCATAGCGAGTCCATGTATGAAATTACGAAAGAAGAAGTGAAAAAATTGGGGAAAACAATAAAAGTGGAAAACAACAGGGTGAACACCTGAAAATTTAGGAAGGGATGTTTTATCCACAGAAATGGATAAACAGTGTAGGGTAGGGATCAGACGTTTTCTGTTTTACCGAAAGCAAAAAGAAGAAATATTTATACATACTTGAAAGGAGAAGCTGCTTTGTTGATAAATGCTTATGCTTGGAATAGGTTAATCAAACCAAAGCGATCACAAGCTCAAACAAATAAGAAAAAAGCCCTCTCTTGTGGTTATATCTCTGATAACAAGTTGTATTTTTTAACTTAGAAACAAATACCATTTAAAAAGTTCGTTGTTGTTTTTGGTGATATAAGAATTAAATAATTGTGATAATGATAAATTAATAATGAAATATTAAAGGTAGAAAATAAATGTATATATCAATATTATAGTACATATCATTTTCAATAAGATTGGTTTTCTACTATTTTTTGATCCGAAGTTGGTTAGGCGGACGAGTGAGGTTACTAAAAAAGTCCGTCACGCAGGGGCTGCGTAAACTAAGCAGATTTCCCTTGTGAAGTTTTACAATAGAGAAATCTGCATACTGGTAACACAACACCACGTTGTGTTGAACCGTGAATAAATACAACTGGTAATGGCAAATCTTTCAGTTACTTAAAATAAATTCCCAACTGAAACGGCTCCTGAATTGTAAGAATAATTTATATTTTAATAACTCAAATTTTCGTAGTCCAAGAACTAAAGAAGGGGGGGGGCGGATGAACAGAACGTAGTTGCATAAATCTCACAAAGTAACGAAGGTAAGGTAAGGTTAGAAACGACAGGTAAGGTTAGAAGAAGCTTCCACCTGAGCCGAGCACTTACGGAAACGGCCGACCTAATCCGAACTTTACCCGACCACAGACTTCATAAAAATGCAAATATCTCGGTTAATATTCAAGATAGAGAATAAATGTATATAACAACATTTATAGTAAATTTAATTTGCAATAAGATTGGTTCTATACAATGTTTCGATCCGATTCATAATAACGGAGATATTTTGAATTTTCGAAATTCCCCCTCTAAACCCCCCCTCCCTGTAGTCCGATTTCAGCCATTAACGAACTTGATCTGTCTTTTTACATAAAACGGTTAAATATCGAGTTTCGTAACGATCAAATAAAAATTGCGACCGCTAGAGCCTTAAGAGACAAATATATATATATATATATATATATATATATATATATATATATATATATATATATAATTTTCAACGGACCTCATTTTCGTCATCTCCTGGGTAGGATTGATGGATATTTGAAGAGATTTTTCGAAAATCGCGTCATGAGTACGACCTCAATAGCTGATTTCCCTTAAGGGAAATCTGCTAATAAAATGAGCGACTCATTCATATGGGAAATATAATGTGTCTAATTTGCATAAATCATTTCGATGCAGGATACCACAATCCATCCAATATAAAGCAGTGTAAGGGGAAATATGGCGGTGGGTATATAGAGTAGAAAATGATAAGCTTTCTATTCAGCTTGAGCAATAGCTATTTGCCAATGGAATTTCGCTCCGGTGAGAGATTGGGTAGGAAGAGGATGTTCTGAATGGGAAAGCTTAGGAAATAGAATGCGGGAACCTAGAGATATACGGGAAGGGGTTACGGACTGACTCGTGATGGGCTTCGTAGAGAGGTCTCTCTACGACCTATAACCACTGTTCGATATCCGTCAGACCTTTTACGGTATCTTGAATAGCTGTCTCCGACATGCAAGGCACCATGAAGTCAGAGCAGTAAAACATGAAAATGCTATTCATGAAAGGCTTGAAATATGAAAGGGATCCCTCTTCTAAAAAACCACATAAAGGATGTTTACGGGTCTTCCATGATCAGCTATGCCATTGCACACTATTTTATTTTGAATTTTAGTTTAAATAAAATGTCACTTAGTGCCTTAGATCTGAATTATTAAAAGGTTCTGCTCTAATGCCACTAAATTTCATTTATGAGGAAATTCATTTTTAGGACACCAAAAAAATACACATAAAATTAAAATAGCGACAAAAGAAATTTGACGGGCAGATGATTTCTTTGCATACCTATTGAATTAAATAAACGAAAACTTTTAGTTTACTTCATTTAAAGTAATTTCGTATCATCGGTTCTGTTTGCAAATCTCATTCATTGTCAAAACATATACTTTACAGATATTTTCATGATATACAAAAAGGGTCTATACAACTTTTTTGTATTAGCAGATTTACCTTAAGGGAAATCAGCTATTGAGGTCGTGCTCATGACACGATATTCGAAAAATTTCTTCAAATGTCCAGCGATCAGATGACGAAAATGAGGTCCGTTCAAAATTTTATGTAAGAAGAAAGATCAAGTTCGTTAATGGCTGAAATTAGACCAGTTTAGAGGGGTATTTCGAAAATTCAAACTATCTCCTTTACTGTACGTACGTCGGATTACAAAATTGCATAGAAACAATCTTATTGCAAATTGAGTGATCTATAAATATTGATATATACATATTTTCTGTATTATTAATATTAACCGAGATATTTGCATTTTATAGTTTTCCGCTTCTAGTAAACCTACACATGCCACATTATAACAATAAACCGTTATATAGGTTAAATTCCAAATATTGTTTTCATTGAACTTTGTGAGATATATGAAAATATGTTCTACTGATTCCACTTCTTTTGTTCTTGGATTACTAAAAGTTGAGTGATCAGATAAAAATTATTCTGATTCATTATAAATTACAGCAGTAGCTATAGTAAATAGTTTTCAATAAAATTAATATATTATATTCAAGTGTTACCATTTTTTGATTTATCTATTGTAAAACCACATGAGAAATCTGCTTAGTTTACGCAGCCTCTGCGCGATTTCTATAATAGTTCTGTACGGAAAAATTTGCATTTTTCTATTTTCGTCTTCCACTTCCCCTTAGACGATCTTGATGAAAAGGAAGTGCACAAAAAGACGCTACAGGAATCCTAAATTTGAATCTTCAACATTCTAAGGGTAGTCATATTAGAGTTATGCGTGGTACGTACAACTTTACGCAAAACTAACGAAAATACTCAAAATGGGCTCCAAGAAGTTTGAAACTTTACTTCGTACAAGGAATTAAAAATCTGAACAAGAAACCCACAGGATTGGAGGATAAATAATCTCGATTTTGATTTATGAGATAATTATCATGAAAATCGTTTATTATTATGCTGTTAAAAGTCCACATTAACTCCTTTCATTGGCCTGGATAAAATCTTTTCTCTATTTTGATTTGACGAGAAAGGTCGATCTCTAGCGGAAATATGTCCTTAACAGACCTAATCCCAGTTGTAGTTTATCTCCGATTTCCATGACCGTTAGAGGTAATTGCACAGGTGATTTTGCTTTATCAGAAAAAGGATCACCCGGAGTCGTCTCCCGTAATGGGAGTTCGGTCTCTCAGCTGATCGGAGCAGATCTATAAAATGCCCGACTCACATCTGAAGGAGATAAATAGGGAGAAATGGACTCTAGGGCCCTGATAGGAATCTCAATTTCTTTTCCTAATGGCCCAGTAACTGATATCTGGGTCATCCGACATAATGGAACAACCACGAGCTCCATTACTTGTAGATATTGGCGCTTTCAGTAGATCCCCTCCGGGCCTTTGCTTCATTTCTCAGATAAACTAGCGCCATGTTTCTTTCTTTTTCGTTTATTTTCAGAGAGATTTCTTGAGTGTCATCAGACAGACACTTCTCAGCTTTCTAACTCCTTCCTAATAGCATTATGGAATAGAGATATAATAGCTTAAAAAGAAAATTGCACGAGTAGAGGAGTGGGTTTAATAAAGTATTAAACGAAAAATTGCACCAAGATACTCTTTTAGTACTCATATTTTTTTTATCGTTGTCAAACGTGGTACTTAAAAGTTTTACATTACACTAAATCATTGTTGGATTATGGCCATAATCGGACCAGGGCTTTTAGAGAATGCTGAAGTATTAAGTCTGAAACATCTTCGTTACTATGCGTTGCAACGAAAATTGTTGTATAACCAACTTGTTCACCGAGTTTTTTTTGTACATCTTTGATTTAATTATAATTTGAATGTTAACAAAGTTCTTTGTATATATCCGTTTTCAGGGTTATGTAACCCCACATTTTTTCAGTGATTTTTAAGCCAATAAAGCACTACGAATCTTAAGACCAACTCAGATGTTAAGTAAAGAAAGTATGCGACCTAAAGAAAGTATTGTATACATTAAAAATACCCTTTAAATTTCTATAACATTATCCGTTTTGACACTTCCTAAATGTAGTTTGACTTACAAAAAATGGCTAGCCTTAAGAGTGTAAAATTTTCATATCTGGGATTGTTATAACGTCTAATTGTGGACCTCTCAATTTCAGTGAAATTGAATAAGGGGAAAGGGCGTTTAGAGGAGAACGATAATAAGAAACTTGTACATTTTTCCTTAAGTGTTAGAGTTGCAAGCGATATGTACACGTTATTTATTGTTTATTTTGTTATAAATTATGTTTTATGACAATTTTCGATCCAATGTACCGTAACAAAGATATAGATATCAGATGATATAGCTTAAACTTACAGATAAACAAAACATTTTTTCCTCCAAAACTCTCTGGTTATAAGTTTACATAATTTCTAATATATTTCATTTTTAGTCAATGGTGAACGTTATGTCTAATTCCAATTTTATGTAATTACTCTTTGATATTATATCAATTGCAAAGTTGGAATTTTCAAACTCTTACTACCAAAAAATGCTTATCATTAGTTCGGTTATGTTAACTACTTTACGATGGTAGCTAATTTAGCCTGAAGAGGTCGTTACATCAAAATCGAGTTTTTCTTGCTGTAGCCTGAATTGTTTGTTGCTCTCTTGTAGAAGCCAAAGAGGTGCCATCCTGTTCTATATTACATATTGTTGAGAAAACTACGTACGTGAAAATTAAACAGAGTTAATCACATTTTTAAGAGGTGCGAGTAGATGAAAGGAGCCGACACATGGAAGGACCATTGGTAACCGGAGTGTCTAGACTACGCCGTATAGTCCATTCTCGGCATTCCCTTTGATGTTATCCGTTCGGCTATAAAAGCGGCCCAGCTCGTCCCGAGAGTTAGTTTTGTTCATTTCTCTTCATGTGAACAACAGTGCAGTTTTAGTGGGTTTTAGTTGTAGTGTTTTATGTGAAGAACAATGTAGTGCAGTGTATAAGTAAAGGAAAGGGCAGTGCAGTGTTCTTTGTGAACATCAGTGATCGTGAGTTATTGGACTGTACAATAAGAAGAACAGTGAAGTTATCAGTGCATACTGTGAGTAGTAGTTATGAATAATTACCAAGTGTGTAGTACATTGTTAAATAAATTGTGCAGTGATAAAGCTTGTGTGTTTAATTTTTCAATCCAAAAGAACTCTAATTCACAGCGTTTATTATTTTTGTAATAAATGCAACAATATTAACAAATGCCTCCCTTCCGCTGGGTCTCCGTCAATATAAGAGAATTCACAGGAACTGTAACAAGGCCTTCAGGTACAACATTGTTCTAACTAAATTTAACCTTAGGAAGCGTTGTGTCCTATTCCGGGAGCTAGGGATCAAGAGGAGGGAGGAACTCCAAGGAAGACAATAGTGCCTCCTGGAAACACTGAATGAATTATTGTAACACGGCCCAACAATTGGTAATCCTGCGGCAGGCTGTCAATAAGTCAGTGAGCAAGGATTGTCATCCAGATAGTGGTCCTGATTTGTAAATGACTATCTCATGAGTTATTCTACCCGCATGCATAATCCTTGGTTCAATCTCTCTAACTCTAAATGAAATCTTGCACCTCAACAATTGTTTACTCCCTGTAAATAAGAGTAAATAAGTCTCTTTTCTTTTTTATAAACAATATTCATTTGAAGAGAATTTAGTCGTTTCACAATAATTTTCTAGGCCTTTGCTTAGATGTTTCTACTGCAGAATTCCATCATGTAAATCCAAAGTATCTGTAATAATCTTAGAAGATTATGTTTATAAAATATGCCTATAAATCAACACTGAAAATCATTGAAGTCAGGAGTCTTTTGGGTACCTCAGGATCAAGTAGTTCAAATAAATTAAACGGTGGAAGGCAAATAAGAAGAAGAACCTATAATCTTATGAGTACATTGTTTTAAAATTTTTCGGTACTGAATACACCACATAATCTGAAGTTAAAACTAGTGAAGCTCAATAAAAACTATTGCAATGAAAGTTATACCATACAATGAGACAACTTTTCTAAAGAAAAAAATGTGTCATAAACATTATGTACGGGGTTTAAGGAATTCTCGAGAAGTAAAAGCATCCTGCAACAGCTGTCAGTAAATCTATGTTAGCATGTCAACTGTGAGAATTTCAAGGGAGAATATGGTGAAGAAAAAACGAACTTGAGGAACATTTCGGGGAACCCAATCAGTTGTAGCATGTTAAAGGTTGTCCGTCAGAAATGGTTCAGATAGAACGAGAGGGTATGCCTGCCACAAAGAATTCTTTGTAGCAAGCCAAGATTATATATTAATAATAGTGCTTACAGTGGCCAATGAATTTTAGGTCATCGATTTGTATACGTAGACACTTTTTATGAGTTTCTCCAAACAATATTAAGCCAATTGCTGTTGGCTAAATTAGCGATTTTATTTCTTTATTACTATTAATTTATTTCATATGAATTATGATAAAAGCATTAATTGAAGGCTAAATGGCGGAAGGTTAATAGATGAAAGGCTAATGAAATAGATTCCTTTATCCCTCACTCAATATTATGTCCTTGAATCGCGAAGTCTTGACGTGTCCGCCTTGGTAATTAGGTCGAATCATTTCATAATAAGTGTACAAATCCTGAAGATGGGGTTCGTATAGTACGTGTCACATTTAGAGAGGGGAATACATAAGTAGAAGCCATTTGTTTTCATCTATTGACCTACTGCCATTTTCCTTTTAATAAAAATTGGATTTAGGACAAATTTCGACGATGTAAATGTTTTAATCCCTATTCATTGTGTAAATGCCAATGTAGATCAAAGAACTAATGCTAACTTTATGTGGGTAGAGCGTCCTACTTTAGTTCATTTGAGTCAAGCAACATCGAGCATGGTCAGCACTAGAATGATGTCACATACTAGGAGTTAGTATACCGGTTTGCTAAGAGAGCGCGCTGGTAGTGGAATGACGGGAGTCTAGTGAGTAAATCAGTCGGCTGACAGCCCATCGGTAAGACGAAGGACATTAACTCTCCTAGATCTGGTCGATTATTAGACTGGATGTCGGAGATATGATCTCGAAGTTTATCATGCCGACCAAAAAAAAAAAAAAAACTTTATTAGTGAATATGAATTAATAGTATCCAAATATTATATTAAATGAACATTATACAATTATTTATAATAATATAAAATCACTAACGCAGGAAGAAGGGAGTATCTGTAGGGTTCCGGATGTAGTTGAATTTACCTTTTTCAATTTCCTGTATCGTTTTCCTATTTTCCCCAGTCAATGTTACAAAAATGTAAAATAAAATTTAAATGGGTTTGTTTGTCCATGTATCCGTTTGCACAAACTATTCACTGTTCTTTAGTATGGAGTCCACGGATCCACAGAGTAAAATATATGTTGAGCAGAAGGATTTTGATTCACTTAGAGCGAGGTGGAAATGCAGCAAGGCCTAGAATTACAGAACTTCCACTGCATACGAAATTGCTTCACTCAAGTCGCGCCCCTTCTTATCTCCAGTTTAGGCTCTTCAAACATTCAACAAGCCTTCAACAATTCACTCTCTGCAGGACTCACTCCTAAAACTTACATTAGGGCTTAGAGAGGTCGGAAAGTAGAGAGAGAGTCGATTCTAGCACCTTGAGTGTGATAATGCATATGCATGAGGGACAGCTGACACTGCGAGAGAGAATTCACTTTGAAGGGACACAATACACCTGAATGCATTTCAAACAGATGGGACGTTTTAAACACTGCTGTGGAGCTGTTGCCCTCGCTCAGATTATGCAGCTCATTCTCAAAGAGCCACCATACACTACAGACAGCTGACCAGCCCAGTTGGCCTTTCAGCAGAATTCCCTTAAGGGGAATTAGCTATTAAGGCCCTACTCAAATGTCCATCGCTTCTACCCAGAACGAAAATGAAGTACGTTCAAAACTATAGATATGTATGCTAACGTCCAAGCCAGTCGCAATTTTAGTTTAACTGCTACCAAATTCGATAAAGCGTTGGTCTGAATCTCACATGGCAAACCTCACGAGGCGAGTTCGATTCGCGCTTGGAATTTATTCCGTTACGAACTCATGAATAAAATCCTTAGTCCCACCCTGGCTAGAAAAGGGTTTAAACCTGTAGGTAACCCGTCCCAATTAGCCATAGTAGCAAAAAGCGGATGTTAATAAATAATAATAACAATAATCTTGATATTTATGCATTCCACTAGCTTATTTATTATTGCCATAATAAAGATCTCATAGAAACCATATTTGGTTTTTAAGCTTAGAACAAAGAGGTTCATGTTATAAAGACTTACTGTTATTAGGACACTCATGTCATATAAACCCCACCTCATGGGTTTACTGAAGTCCGAAAATTAAAAATACCAAACATCTTGGTTAATATTAATCTTAAAGAAAATAGGTATAAAACAACATTATTGAAAATTAAATTTACAATAAGCTTAGTTCTTAAATCCAAATAATTTAGATATTCTCCACATCTAAACCCCCCTTCCCCAGTCCAATTTTAGCCGTTAACAAACTTGATCGTAAGTTTGATATAAAATGCTTGTATAGCGAGTTTGGTAACGACGATAAAATAACAATTGGACTTAATTTTCGTCATCTCTAAGGTAATATCAATGGACGTTCGAGGGAATTTTTCCGGAAATCGCGCCATGACTACAACCTCAATGGCTGATTTCCATTAAGGGAAATCTGCTAAAAGGTGCTGAATGTGTCCTCAGTCTCACTATTTAGTATGGATTCGGATAGAGACACTAATTTTCTCGTACCAAAAGTGTACGTGTGTTAAACACGACAATGGTGTTGATAATAACAGAATTAATAGAGGCATTCATAGAAGTACATTTGATTCGCTCTTATTTTTATTTACTTAAACTTGAATACAAGTATGAATTGATATAGTTCCTCTACAAAGTAAATAATTCTCTCGAAACATAATTAAAAAAAAATAAACCCAAAATTTATCCTGAAGTATAAAACTCGTGGCCTCTTCCTGTTCTTGTTATTATTTAAAAATCCCAATTGATATGTTTTCAAAAAATTATATTAAACAAATATAATAAGCAAACAACAAGATGTTTGTCAAACCACTAATACACTTAATTGAGCCAATACTTTAGTTATCAAGAACAAATTGGAAATTGCATAAGTATCTAGATAAGGTTATATCTGTGTTGAAGGTAAGCCAACTTTCCCTCCTAACGGTTCGAGTTATTCACCTCAGAGGTAACCTTTCGCAAAGGTTATTCCAGATCACGCTCAAATCTTACTCGTCATCTCAGCTCAGTTCCTTTAATCTCAGGCGATTTGAAGCTCTATGATTTATGAAGACAGGAACGCAAACCCAAGTTATAAAAAATTAAAAAGGTTAAACTATAGTAGTCGAAAATTAAAATACATAAGTCAAATGAGGAACATTTGTCTCATTTATTTATTTCAAAAGTGGCTACGTTACGAAGATGATTTTCCACATGCTGGCATGACGTTATCTATTACTAATATATTATGGTTATTTCCATGGTCGGTTAACTTGTGGCGTCATGCATTGGGGAAACTCCAAAAATCATATTTAAATTACACAAGGAGGCCTCTACTTTTTAAGGAGTCAAAAATATCTTTCCTCAATGTATAAGTATCAAACAATATTGTTTGTGTAACAATACGGGACTTTGTTTTAGAAAAATAGTTTATCACATAATCATAAGATTCAAGATATGCTACAAACCCTCAATCACAAACATACATATTTCTAGAAAAAACGTATCATTTTCAGGAGAAAAACTCTTTAAAGCTCTACCTTAATGTATCAAATCAATTAAAAAATTATGTTTTGTTTAAAAATAAATCAAAGGTATTCATGTATGACGGACGTTTTATACACAAGATAAATACTTTCAAAAATGTTCACTTCCTAAATAAAACTACAACACATTTGTCGTATATGTCAGTCTAAAATAATTTATGATCACGAAAATTGTCTCTTTTAGATGGGACGAGTTTTCCATCAAAGGCTGCGAAAGATCTACAAGATCTATAAAGCCAACCAAAAAGAAAAAAATAAATAAAAATTTTTCTACAATATTACATTTGCTTCTTTTTTAACACCCCTTCTTCCTTATAGCTACTTCAAGAGTCATTATATCAAACAATAATGTTGTTGACTTATGGAACTTTGCTTTTCCAAGACATAACCATATTGCCTTAAAGAACAATCATTTGGTCACCTTAGGTATTTATATAGGCGTTTATCGACCAATTTCATTTAGCCTTATAACTCTAAGAATTCTATCTCTGAATCGATTCACCCTTAATTACATTGTTAAAACAGGATATATGAGAATACCTTGTTTCACGGCTGTTGTTCAGAGCGCTCTTAAATAGACATTTAAAGTAGAAAGTAGCAGTTGCCAAAAATTGTGCCTGCTTAAACTCATTAGTGAGTTTCGTAAACTTCCAAGCCATGTCAAATATAATTGGATACCATAGCTCAGAGACCTGCTAAGAAAAATAACAGCGAGGACAGTTTCTTTTGCATTATTCACAATTGTCATTTATTTCACTCTCCTATTAGTAGAACATTAGTTTCAAAATATTTATTTGTTCTATATGAAAATTGAAATACAAATTTATTCCATGAATATACAAGTGATAATGTGTGTAAGGGGAGTTTCTATATATGTATATCAAATAGCTCATTTTCATTATTTATTATAAACTTAAAATAAAACAGAAAGCGCTGCTGGACTGGAAAAATGTATGGAGTCGTTAAGGAGCAGCAATGATAAGGCATCAGAATCGTCGAGTATTCATATTAAGTGATAAAGCTAACATCATCAGAGCGATAAAAAAAAAAAGTGGTTGGGATATGCTGAAAGAATGGAACCCGTAAGATTGCCAAGAGGGTGAGGGAAAACAGGTTGGCCCAAGCAAAGGTGGCTTCATTATCTGGAGGACGACTATTAATGCTCACTCGAAATAGAATGAACGCGAGTATTATACAATAATACACACACACACACACACACACACACACACACACACACACACACACACACACACATATATATATATATATATATATATATATATATATATATATATACTAGCCATTATATTCCTAATAGTAAATCTCAGTGGCAATCACTTTCAGTAATGCCATAATGCCAGTAAACTCAACTGTTTTAGCCTCCCGTCAACTTCCTCTCCCGCATGAGGATTATCAACATTGATTTTAATAATTTATATACCTGATGCACTTAAATAATAGTTGTACCTTAAAAATAATTTCATTTAATCCGAATGATACTTCAATTGGAACTATCATATAAGACTAAAACAAACATCATTTGTTATAATATTCATTAATTAAAAACACTTAAATAAGTACTATTAAAATTAATGACTCCCGCTATAGTTTTTACAATTGTTCGCTCTGGCATTAGTTTTTAGCGTAGATCCTGTGTTTACTTCATTTTTACTACCCTACCTAAGACTAAATTAGTCTAAGCTCTCTAACTAAAAAGCACTCATTCTATGATAACTGATAAATGTTGTTTAATGAAATAAAACATTCCAGTGTTCTATTCAGGAGATATTTTAGAATTGAAATGGCTTCCAAGTTCCTTTGTGAGTTATTTGTATAAATGAGTATGCGATAATAAAATAAATAAACTGATAAGTTCTCATTTCAAAGTAGTTAAACATTTGTAGTTGATACCCTTACGAAAGCAACAAACTTTTGTACTTTGATAAAAACAGCTGGGTCTTACATATTGGAACCTTGAAGTATAGAGAACTTCCCGTTGTAGGAAATTATACTCCTTTCCTGGAAGTTTGGCACGAAAGAAAAGCTATACTTCTTGAGGTCCTTAAAAACTTTATCAGTGCCTGACCAGACTAAAGCAATTATTGTTAGTCATGTTTAAAAAGATAAGGAAATCAAAAGTTTCCCTAAGAGTCGAGAGGTATGATGATAGAGAGAGGGAGAGAGATATTAAAAATAGAAGAGAATTTTTGACTTTTTCCCTTCCTATTTGCAGGCCTGGGAAAAGTTAGAGAAAGTTCCCTGTTAGCTTTCTTTTCTAAAACATTTTACTCCCAGCTCCCGAGTGGTGCTAGTAGTTACACAATTCCCTCCGTAATTTATCTCGATAAATTATGAGATCGACTCTCATTTTAGCAGATTTCCCTTAAGGCAAATCAGCTATTGAGGTTGTACAGATGAAAGATTTCTCCAAGTGTCCATCGATCATAACCATATTTGTCTGTTAACGCTCTAGCTGTAGCAATTTTTGTTTGATCGGTAATTTATGAGTTCCGCAACTAGTCGCTCAGTATCATATATTTTCAAGGAACATTAAAATTTTAAAATAAAGTAAATGTGTTTTCAAAATTATTAATACATAGTATAAAATATAACTATATAAAATCAAGTGTTAAAATAAAGCAGTGTGAACCCATAAATTTGGAGATAAATCCTGGTTGAGGATGATAGAAGTCTAAGGCACAAGTCTTAAAATATATTGTACACTATTGTTCACAAAAACACATACAAAACAATGTATTTACATAAGCGGGTGAATACTCAACATAAATTTAGTGATGCTAAAAAACGATGAAAAAGGTGCTTTTGACTATACAATTTCAAAACTAAAAAATACGTTCCAATGTCAATCACTGTCATCATGTAATTAATTATATTAAAAAAATGAGTGTATACTTTTATGGAAATATATTTAAAAAAAAGAGTGTATCCTTGTATAATTATTACAAAAAAAAAAAAAAAAAAAAAAAAGCGAGCAGTCTATTGGTATCTGAAAAAAAAATATTGAAGGATTTAATTCCATCAGATATCAGCCCATTGATTGACTGTCGTATCGGAATATCCAATCTCTTCACAACTAATCTATGTTTTGGCAGAGAGTTTATAGAATACATAATCAATGCTGGTTGGTGTTATTTTGCAATTAAATTCCTTAAATGATACTGAAAGCTGCTTTTCAAGCTATAGAATATTATTTCGCTATTATTTATAAGGGTTAAAAAAACTATTAAAGAATATTTAGTTTTTAAAATGAAATTGAAATATATATTTCGTCAAAGATAATGCTCACAGCAAGCCGCTAAAAATACAGGGCAATTCTTGGGAAAGGCAGATCTTTTTTAAGAGTTTTGCATATATAAATATTTTAGTAATCCCATAAATATATTTTTCAACAACTACTCATTGGAATATTGGGTTTTTAAAATTTGTTCACATTTGACTAGATATCCGGGTAACACAAAACACTTAATCAGGTAAATACAGAAACTTAAAAGGAAAACATGGAATTATTTATTTAAATAATCAAGAGGAATTAACAATTAGCGGCGTTAGTGATCAATATGGTATTACTTAAATAACTATTGAAATAAATTATTATAAAGTTTTGTTTATTTATAAACGAGGCAATTAAATATGATAAAATAAATATAAATGTCTACAAAGTTATTAAAACATAAATTGAAATATAGCGAAATAAAATTTGGGAAGCATTAAATTAAAAGAATGTAAAATTATAAATTTTGCTATTTAACCCTGGAAAGATGGAGGAATGAAGAATTCCTGGACAAGTTTAAAAATTTATTTTAATCTATTGTTCACACAAACGCTCACGAATTAGTAACTTAATTTGAGTGAAATAAATAAAACTCTCCCTCATCCAGAAACATCCGAATTAAAATAAATAAAACAAGTAGAGGGGGAAATGAGTAGAGTAGGCGTGCTTTAAAGTTTTTTGAAAATGCCAATTTTGTCTCTTCAAGCGACGTAAGAGTGAATTAATATGTGGATTACCTTTTAGTCAGGCAGGACACGTTTGAGGTATCGTAGCGGAAATTCTCCTTCTTCTAAGTCGGCAATGTCGATAATCGATAACTATCGATAGTTACCGATGAGCTGCACTCAGTGAATAGTGTTCCGCCGATTGAAAACAAGGCATACTGAGCGGGTGAGAGTTTTATAGTTAATGTAGCGTCTGGTTTTGTGTCTCACCATCGCCCTGTGATATTTGGACGTCAGCGTGACAGTCACAGGTTGGACAGACAATATATGTATTTGAGTTTTACTGGCTTGATAGGAACAGTGGAATACCTCCCGCCATTTAATTCCAACGAGGTAAAAGTCAGGCCAAGCCAGCTGTACCAAAGAGGTCCAAGACATCAAGAGTGGTCATTAACTATTATTATTATTTTTTACCAAAATACATTAGAAATATTTAATTGACATTTTTATTATTAGATTATTTTATTCATAAATCTAATTCTATTTGTTCATTTTTATATTGATGCAATAGAATTGATTTTGTTAAAATATGCGTAGTACTGTGTTACGTTGTATAAATGTAAAAAAAACACATTACTAAAATAATGAAAGAAAATAATGGACTCATAACTACACCTATATCAACGTAAATTCTATTAGCCAGTCACAGAAGACCATAGTCCTTTGAAGCAGTGCAGTGGAGGTTATAAAGGAAGGAGAGATCTCTTTGGACTGGTGGATTCATGATTAAAGCCAGCTGAGCTAGTAATTCAGGAAATGGGTATCACGGCCGGAAATTTTCACCATTCGTCTACCGGATCATGCCCCGGATGTTTTCACTACAGGAAGCCTCCATTTGTTTTTTCTACATCCAAACATTTCTCTCGAAATATAATAATAAACCCTTTACTTTCTTTTTTACTTGTTGTTTTATTTTAGAAGATAAGAAAAGTCTGTCACGCAGAGGCTGCGTAAACTAAGCAGATTTCCCTCGTGAAGTTTTGCAATAGATAAATCTGGTAACAGTTAACGCAATCGTGAATATTAAGTGAATAATTACAAAAGGTAATGAGAAATATTTCAGTGAATTTTAATAACAACTATACGGAAAGCTTTGAATTGTAAAAAAACAGGTCTGACATCCACTTTGAACTGAACAGATAGATAGAAATATTCTTCACCGGAAAGAAAAACAACTACTGAAATATATCTCAATATAACGTATTAATTTTATTGAAAACTCTTTATTATATCTTGTACAGTAATTTATAATGAAACAGAATAATTTTTAACTCAATCACTCAAATTTTAGTAGTCCATGAACTAAATATGGGGGGGGGGGTCACCAGAAAATATTTGCATATATCTCACTAAAAAGAAGCTTACACCAGACACTACGCCAATTTCACGAGAGCCGAACAGTTACGGAAACCGCTGACCTAACTCAGCGGAATCGCACGAACTGAACCGGCAATAGCCGAATATGAAAAATGCAAATATCTCAGTTAATGTTCAAGATAGAGAATAAATGTATATAACAATATTTATGGAAAATTTACAATAAGATTGTTTCTAAACAAATTTTCGATTCGACGTATAGTAACAGAGATATTTCGAATTTTCGAACACATGCTATTTTGTCTTTTTTTTTTCTATAATAAAAAGTATGTACTTGTTATAGGGCTCAAATACCATATTCCCCAGAATATAATTGAAAATAAAACTGACTCATTTCGGAGCACTCTCTCCTCATAATATTGCCTGCAATAAACTAAACTGTAATGTGTTCACGTCATACGAGTAATAACTTTTTTAATAATAAGTATTTCACATCTATATAGCTGGTGAAAGTAGAGACAATGCATTTACTCCCCTCCAGGTACTCCGACTGATATTCAAGTGGAAGTTTGTCTGTTTAATAAATTACGTCTTGAATGGAAAATTACAACGGAAGCCTATAGCAGGTATTTTTCTTTGAATGTGCCTATTTTTTTTATTATGATAGTAGATATGATTAAGTTAATGTTGAAAAATAATTTACCTTAATTGTCTTTGACACATTTTCTTAGATATTCCATTACTGAATTGAAATGTTGAATAGTTGACAAATTTGTACCTGAAAAAAAAAGTCAAGATGAGATAACATTTAAGATACTCATGTAAAATGTGTTTGTTTATAGTAGTAAATTCAGAACATTTTGAATTATTCAATATTTAAGTTATTTAATCTTAAAAAAAAGACTAATAAGCATAAAATAATTCTTAGCACTAATATTATAGAAACATTTACGTAATTAATTTTTATTAATGATTAATTAATTTTTGGTTATTATGTTAAATCTTTCAATTAGCAGAGATAAAATCATGAAATAGAATCCTTAATGATATCGAGTTAAGTAATAAAGAACTTAATGGACCATTACTCAAGATGAAGAGATGAATTAATGATTGGTAGAGCACAAAGAAAATATGAGGCCACCATAAAAGATGGCAGTAAAGTAAGACTAATAGACGAACATCTACTTTATTGACACTATCAGAAACGCTACTCAAAAGAACCTATAAAATAGTCTGACACTTAACCTATAATACTCCTATAACACTAAAAATTAATGTGAAAAAAGTAGTAATTGCCATAGACGATTTGTCATACTTCCCCACTTCAGTTCATAACCTGTACAGTATTAAATGACCAGATAAAGCCTAACACAGTAGATAATACTGAAACTACCAGTGATTAGCAAACAAACTTCCGAAGAGTATATATAGTACTAAAAAGTTTGGTGTCATAAAGAGGAATAGGATAGGCATTAAAATGGAGATCTCTGTGACACTGTGGAAGATAGACGTTACTTCTAAGGATTATCTATAAACTGTATATAGTAGGTGTGCACATACGTGCGCGTGCTCATGCAATTCCTGTTTTTTTTTGGGATCTAGATAGGCATTTTATTTGCCTTAATGGAAATCTGCTAAAAATAAATGTTTTGCTATAAGATGGCTAAATTGCCACTATTATGTAAGACGTTCGTTACGGCATTAACTAAGCAGATTTATCACGTGCGCCACGTATTTGCATTTATATCAAAACGTACAAGTTCAATGATAACAATATTCGGTATTTAGCCTTCAAAGAAAGACCTTCAGAATATAACATCTTATTGTAAATATGACTTCAGTAGGAGTGGGGATTTACTCAAGGCTGAAAACTAAAAAATCCAAATATCTCCGTTAATATTCGCGAAAGAGGAAATATGTATATAACAACATTTATAGGAAATTAAATTTTCAATAACATTGTTCATATACACTTTTTCGAACCGACCAATAAAAACGAATATATTTCGAATTTTCAATATTCCTTCTACAATGTTCGATTTCAGCCCCTAATGAACTTGATCATTCTTTTTACACAAAACGCTTATATATTGAGTTTGGTAACGATTAAACAGAACTTGCAACCGTTAGAGCGGTAACAGACAAATATATGTATATATATACATATGTATATCCATCGAGTCATCAGTGGTTCGAGTGATCGTGAGTTATTGTGCTGTGTAATAAGAACGTGAAGTTAACAGTGCATAATGTGGTTAATAAAGAAAAATAATTGATCGAGTGTGTAAATAAAAGTAGTGATCGTTAAATAAATTTTCTAGTGATAAAAACGTCAAAGTTCGTGTATTTTGCAATCCAAAAGAATTCTAGTATTCAACGATTCAAAAAGTATATATCACTATTAACTATTTCAAAGTAATTCACTACAGTACCTTTTCAGTATACATATAAACATTTGAACTTTATAATTAATGATAAAGATAATTTAATCTGTCTACTGAGATGTACATGGAGCGAAAAATGTCGAGTTAACATTACTAAGCCCCACAATAGAAGGATGTGGTTTCCTTCACCGTTTGATTGCTCTAAATGTCAACTTGCGCCAATGGCAGAATCACTGAGGTCACAACAAGAAAAAAGGAGTTGTCTGTGAAGAAGGCTGAAATGATCTGAAAAGAAGTGCACCCCTGACAGACAGGCCGTGACGAAATGGAATCGCCGTCATCTTGCATTGACACTATTCTAGGTCACCTGCTGCATCTTCCCGCTGTCGCCTTCGTCTTCTCCTCTAGCTCGCTTCTATGCAAACTGAGATCTTATCAATGACTTCAGGTTATAAATATCAACAGGTGTTTGGGAGATAAAACTTGAAATCCAACCCTGTGCCCTTAAAACTCATGGCTAATGTTGGAGTTTAGTTATATGAATGTTTAGCAAATAATCAATTCGTAGAACAACTCACTTCTCATCTTCAACACATTTCTTACTCATCTCTACATGTTTCACTTCATATGAAGGCTTTCCAGAAGTTGCCTAACAATAATATACTATAATTCGTTCAGAGATTCATTTCAAGACCAATCTAAAATTTCGATCATTTCGCTCCTAAAACTTTCTTACATCCATTCAAAACTACCTAATATTAAAATTAATTAGCTAAATTCTAAAACAATAAAAAATAATCAAAGTCCGTCACGCAGGGGCTGCGTAAACTTATTTCTGATTTCATATTTACAACCTTTTACTTGTTTTTTATTTGGTGGGAATTTTCTTCAATTTTATGTTTAATTAGTTATTTATAATTTTTACTTTGTCAAAATTTATTTAATTATTTATTATGGAGCATTCGCTGCGTGACGATATTGCTCAGACAACAAAAGAGAAACAAAAATAAACATGAGCATCAATAAAAAAGAAAAGAATACGTTAACAACAAATACGAAATAGTCCATCACGCAGGGGCTGCGTTAACTAAGCAGATTTCCCACGTGCGCCACGTATTTGCATTTATCTCAAAGCTTAAAAGTTCAATGAGAACAATATTTGGTATTTAAGCTTCAAATAAAGTGCTTCATAACATAATAGAATATTGAAAATATGAGATGAGTAGGAGTGGGGCTTTACTGAAGACCGAAAAGTAAAAAAATACAAATATCTCAGTAAATAATCAAGATAGTTAAAAAATGCACATAACAACATTTTTAGAACATTACATTTTCAATAAGATTGGTTCTATACAATTTTTCAATCCGACGCTTAATAACGGAGATATTAAGCATTTTCGAAATTCTCCCCCTCTAACCCCCCCCCTCCTACTGGTCCGATTTCAGCCATTAACAAACTTGATCTTTCTTTTTGTATAAAACGATTATATATCATGTTTGGTAACGATAAGACAAAAATTGCGACCGCTCTAGGTAACAGACAAATATATATATATATACAGTTTTAAACGGACCTCATTTTCGTCATCTCCTGGGTAGGATCGATGGGCATTTGAAGAAAAATTTCGAAAATCGCGTCGTGAGTACAACCTCAATAGCTGATTTCCCTTAGGGAAATCTGCTAAGAATCAACTATATCATAAAAAGAACATTAACATTAATAGCAAAAAACAAAAATTGTCAACAAAAAATCAACAACAAAAATAAATATATAATACATGAATGAAAATATCAAAACTCTCCAACAACAGTAAAAGGAAAACAAATTGTACAATAACTTTAGGGGAAATGATTATATGTAAGAACAAAGAAGTATAAATGTGTAATTGAATACGAAACAAAAAATAGAAATGAAGAACAAATAGAAAATATTAAGTTAATAAATAAGACCTGAAATATATAAATTAAAACTTTTTAGTGCTGTTAAGTGTTTTCATCATTGTGAAAGCCAGAGTTTACAAATATTTTAACTTAACAAGGCATTCCCTGAGGTTTATATTATATAAAATAAAAACTGACAGGCAATCCTAAGAGGGATAATTTATAGCTTGAAGAAATTTCCTTTTATAAATCAGAATGATAAAAGTACAAATAAATGAGAGATAAGGGTCTGAATATTTTGATGTTTGACAATAGGTTGTGGGTGTTGAAGACGACGCCCACAGCCGGGTCAAAGCTAAGCTGCAAGAATTAAGGTAGGTGTAGCACCAACCTAAAGAAATAGAAATACTTCAGAAGAAACATAAGAAAAATAGTGAGTAATGCGACAGAAATATGAGAAGAAAATGTTCAGTGTGTAAACAGAATAATTTATTACATAGTAATTATTATGACGGGCCGTTTGTTTTCACTTCCAAAGATTTCCTGTGTAATTTTAGTATTTGTTTGTGCTGGAAATTTATTTTATGGGTTTTCTGTTAGTCAACAGCGTATTTATGGTGGATTGCTATTTTTACGCGTTAATAAAAGCACAGTATAAGTGAAGCCTTTTGGTTCGACATTGACTACCGACGTAATAACCATCACACAGTTTGTTTTCTTAAGGTGTTATATAATGAGAAATGAAAAGAAAAGTACTGCAGTGAAAAGCAAAAAATTCCAACCGCTGGAGCAGATAGCCGAAATCCTCAGAATGACGATACTTCCCAGCGATGCAGCCTCGAAAACAGTACATTTATATTATTATTATCTTTTTTAAATTTTATTTATTTAGTTTTGTACCCCATAACGATTTGCATTATTAGGATAATATATTTACTCCTTCATGTGCTTACCTTTTTTTGTACTTTTATATTATGGAAAATATCTGATTCTTTCTCATATCCGTGCTTTGTCCAAAGAATATAATAAAAGTTAACCCTTTTAAATCTTTTTAGGCATGCTGTAGACCTATTCTATTTTGTATTATATGTTTTTGTAAATGTTGATGTGTTTTAGATATGTTAGTATTTGTGGAATATATTGGCTGCTGTCAGTCAATAGTTCTGTCATTTCGTGGGGTATGTGAAGGTTTTCTCGTTGGATGCAGTCTGTCAGAATGTGTTTTATCGTAAGGTGTTTGTTGCAATATTTGCATATAGGGTTATCAGTCCTTGTCATTAAGTGTCTATGTGTGGACGATCCTGAGTCTGGCAAGAGAGATTTTTTGTTCTTAAAATAACTTAGAGAAGTTGCTTATGTGTACCTTATTTTATTTGATCTTCAATTAGGAGTTGTTGGCTTCGAGAATAAAAAAATTCCGTCACGCAGGTCCTGTGTAAACACAGAAAACAGATTTCCTACGGGATGGTTTACAACAGATAAATCTACATACTGTTAACGCCACTTTGAATGTTAAGGGAATAAATACGAACGGTAAGAAGAAACCTTTCAGTCAGTTTACAAAATAATAATAAGCCAGCATCGTAGGACTGAATAGATAGAATATAGACCAAAAAGAAGAGCAATTAATGAAATATATCTGAATATAACATATTACCTTTATTGAAAACTATTTACTACATTTAGTACTGTAAATTATAATGAATCAGAATAATTTTTATCTCAATGAATCAAATTTTAGTAGTTCCAAAACTTAAGAAGGGGGAGTCATCAGAACATATTAGCATGAATCTCGTATAATATATGTCTCTTGAAAACAATATTTGGTATTTAAACTTACGAATAGTGTGGTTTATTATATAACAGAGTTTTAGTTATGTAACATGAGTTTGCTGAACGATGAAAACCAAAAAATACAAATATCTCAATTAGTATTCAAGATGGAGAATAAATGTATATAGGGGACTCGGGTTAGCCATGTGAGTTAAAGCGATGCCTTTAATTTCACATGGCAATCCTAGAGTGGTGAGTTCGATTCTTGCCTGGGCAAAGGAAATTATTTAGTGACGCAACGCATTAAATAACATCCTAAGTCCCACCCTGGCTAGAAAAGGGCGGTAGTCCAATTAGCCTGAGTTACAAAAAGTGGACGTTAATAAATAATAATAATAAATGAATATTTTATTGTATTTTTTATCAATAACATTCTCTCTCATACATTTCCTGCCACAGTTCTTGATGTTGAAATAGTGTCTTCTGGACTGAACAAATAAAATGAAGCATTATAAAACCCGAAAGATAAGTTTTTCATGTGCCTTCTTTCATTACTGTTCTATGTTTAAAAGAGCGCTATCCTACGAATTCCGTACGCATAACCAGCATAGCTAATATAAGTCTTAAATAATCTAAGCGTGCTAAGAGGAATAAATACGCATAAACTTAAATAAAGGGGAATTATTCATCCCTTAGAAATGAAAGACAAATATCCATTGAACAAAGAGACGCTTTGTTTGCGCCGACGTCTCTCAGTGAGCCACTTGAGCCGTCTTTTATATTCTGGAGCGGAGGAGCTTTCGACTTCATTTGTGCTCCTTGCGAAGTATTCTGCATATAAAGTCTCCATATTCCTGATATCTTCACAATAAGCCAGTGAAAGTAGTGAGAACTGGTTCAGAGCCGTGTATGTATAATGAAAGCGAGTCGTAAATCTCTTCTTTATCTATGTTAGTCTTACATAACTTGTTATATGCAGTGCAGAATTTATACTCCCCAATTTAAATAAAGAACACACATCTTACCATATTTTAAGAAGTTCAAACCTTCCTCTAATAAAATACTGTTATTAGATTTCCCTTAATTAAAACTATGAGGTTGACTCATGACGGGAGTTTTCTAAACTTTCTTTATTCTGACCAATGGTCCTGCTTAGGTGATGGCAAAAGAAAGGTCCATGCGAAATTTGATAAATAGAGGGGGATCAGCTATTGATGCAGTACTCATGACGCAATTTTCCACAAATATTCATCGATCCTACCTAGGAGATTACGTAAATGACATCCGTTCAAAATTATACATATATACGTATGCATGTCTATTACCACTCTAGTGGTCGCAAGTGAGAGAGGGGGGGTTTAGAGGGGAATTCCGAAATTTCAAAGTTCTTCGTTATTATAAGTTGGATCGAAAAATTGTATAGAACACGTATTATGGGAAATTTTAAGGTCCATTAATGTTTTCATATACGGGTACATGTTAGGCGAAAGATAACAATAGGACTAATAAATTCAATTTTTAAGGGTGTACTCTCAAATTCGGTTTACAAAGAAAGTTGGCTAAAGGTTTTCTCCTAATTTAGCAGCAGCTACTGAAAATGGAAAAATGCGTATTTCCAATTTAACACCCTATATTTGATTAGTTGTTATTATAATAGAATATAGGGAAATACTTTTTAGCTTATATTTATCAGCCTTTCAAAGGCTGTTATTAAAATACTGGCTGAAGCTTGTCGTTAGAACGTGATTATCAATATCGAATTAGTGTTCCGAATGGAAATCTGTAACACTTTTATTCATGAGGAAGCGGACGGACTCCTAAGTTCTATCTATGGGTCGGAGTGTTTCTGGGGGAGAGCTGGAAGTTGGAAAACATACTATCGAACTCATTTCCTAAACTAGTTTTCTAGTAAGATAGGTGTCCAGGGGAGAGGGGGGGAGAGAGATAGAGAGAGAGAGAGAGAGAGAGAGAGAGAGAGGGAGAGAGAGAGAGAGAGAGAGAGAGAGAGAGAGAGAGAGAGAGAGAGAGAGAGAGAGAGAGAGAGAGAAGAGAGAGAGAGAGAGAGAGAGAGAGAGAGAGAGAGAGAGAGAGAGAGAGAGAGAGAGAGAGAGAGAGAGAGAGAGAGAGAGAGAGAGAGAGAGAGAGAGAGAGAGAGAGAGGAGAGAGAGAGAGAGAGAGAGAGAGAGAGAGAGAGAGAGAGAGAGAGAGAGAGAGAGAGAGAGAGAGAGAGAGAGAGAGAGAGAGAGAGAGAGGAGAGAGAGAGAGAGAGAGAGAGAGAGAGAGAGAGAGAGAGAGAGAGAGAGAGAGAGAGAGAGAGAGAGAGAGAGAGAGAGAGAGAGAGAGAGAGAGAGAGAGGAGAGAGAGAGAGAGAGAGAGAGAGAGAGAGAGAGAGAGAGAGAGAGAGAGAGAGAGAGAGAGAGAGAGAGAGAGAGAGAGAGAGAGAGAGAGAGAGAGAGAGAGAGAGAGAGAGAGAGAGAGAGAGAGAGAGAGAGAGAGAGAGAGAGAGAGAGAGAGAGAGAGAGAGAGAGAGAGAGAGAGAGAGAGAGAGAGAGAGAGAGAGAGAGAGAGAGAGAGAGAGAGAGAGAGAGAGAGAGAGAGAGAGAGAGAGAGAGAGAGAGAGAGAGAGAAAGCTGTGCTTGCGGCTGTGTGTAATTTAAACCGTGGACCACTGGTGGCTCTCTCTCGTTATAGCCGTCTGCAAGTAATAGAGTCGGCCAACTCTACCTCCTACCTCCGAATAGCGGGGCACAACTCACCCGAGCTCTTAACTATCCGAGAGTATATCTTGTTTTATACTCCTGACTTGTTGCAACTAGACTGGAATAGTTCTTTGGGCCAGCTGTAGGTTTTAAAATAAATTAACTCTGGAGTGTTCTGGAGTTCCTTTGGACAAACATGGAGAGGCACAGCTGTTGGGGCTATACTCATTACGACGAGGTTGTAATAGATTTTTCCTTATGTTATGTATTCTTAAAACATTCCTGGACCCAATATTCAAATATTCTTCATACTTTAACCCTTAGGGTGCTTAGATTCGGCGGCGCGGTGTAGTCAAGTCGCTGTGAAGTATTATTTTTACGTACTTCTAGCGCTAACCACATAATTGCATTTCTTCTACTTGAAACTCTAATAGTCTCAGGCATTTTACCAATAGACACGTTTCGGTATCTATTATCATCATCCTCATCGTCATCCGCAGAAGAATCCCCTTCACTTTCACTGGTACTCGCACAAAGATTAAACAGAATTTCATCATCAGAAATAATTCTTTTTCCGGACATTTTGAAGCACTCATCTGTTGGCTTGAGAAGCACAAAAGATACTGACTAAGTTGCAGGTAATGAGTAACGGTGCTTGGGGTTGAAAAGGGGACAGAGCAGATGAAAAGGGAATCCCAGTATTGGAATGCTAAAATCGCCATCTAGAGGCATTGAAGTGGACTGCAGCAACTTTTGTAAGAATTCCGTCACGCAAGGGCTGCGTTAACTAGGCAGATTTCCCACTTGCGTCACATAATGACATTTATCTCAAGGCGTAAAAGTTCAAGACAATATTTAGACAAAATAAGAACAATATTTATCATTTAGGCTTCAAATAAAGTGTTTCATGATATAACAGCTTATTATTATTATGGGGGTTTACTGGAGGGTATAAACTAAAAAATGCAAATATCTCGGTTAATAATAAATATAGTAAAAAATGCAAATAGCAACATTTATAGAACATTATATTTTCAATACGATTGGTTCTATACAATTTTTCGATCCGATGCATAATGGTGGAGATATTAAGAACTTTCGAAATTCTACCCCTCTAAACCCTCTACCCTCCAGTCAGCCGTTAACCAACTTGATTTTTCTTATAGCATAAAACACTAATATATCGAGCTTCGTAATGATTAAACAAAAATTGGGAACGCTAGGGCGGTGTATATATATATATATATATATATATATATATATATATATACACACACACACACACACACACACACACACACACACACACACACACACACACACACACACATACAATTTTGGACGGAGCTCATTTTCTAGGTAGGACCGATGGACATTTGAAGAAATTTTTCGAAAATCGCACCATGAGTACGACCTCAACAGCTGATTTCCCTCAAGGGAAATGTGTAAAAGTCTACAGTTGAGGAAGAACTGATCTAATAGTTCGTAAGAATTCCCCCCGGACTATTATATCAGTTGTTAGCACCCGTAGCACGTCTCTCTCTGGAATATATAGTTCTTATTAGCCAAAGTCTTTTGCCATTAAAGTATGAAGAATATTCATATTTTTTTTTAGCAGATTTCCCTTGAGGGAAATCAGCTATTGAGGTTGTACTCATGACGGAATTTTCGAAATTTTTCTTCAAATGTCCATCGAACCTACCTAGTAGATCACGAAAATGAGGTCCGTTCAAAACTGCTTATATATATATATATATAGGTTAGGTTAGGTTAACTGTTTTTTTGGGCGAGACCCTACAGGGTTATTACGCCCTTAATAAAAAATAAATATAAATATATATATATATATATATATATATATATATATTTGTCTGTTACCGCTCTAGCGGTCGCAATTTTTGTTTAATCGTTACGAAACTCGATATTTAACCGTTTTATGTAAAAAGACAGATCAAGTTCGTTAATGGCTGAAATCGGACCAGAGGGAGGGGGGGTTTAAAGGGGGGGATTTTCGAAAATTCCAAATATCTCTGTTATTATGCATCGGATCGAAAAATTGTATAGAACCAATCTTATTGCAAATTAAATTTACTATAAATATTGTTATATACGTTTATTCTCTATCTTTAATATTAACCGAGATATTTGCATTTTTCAGTTTTTAGCAAACCGCCACTTCTACTCATGTTACGTAAACAATACTCTGCTACGTAATAAATCACATTATTTGAAGTTTAAATACCAAAAATTGTATTCAAGAGACCTTTATTATAGGAGATACATGCAAATATGTCCTGGTGACCCCCCCCCATCTTAAAGTTTTGGGCTACTAAAATTTTATTGATTGAGATAACAATTATTCAGACTCATTATTAATTACAGTACTAGATATAGTAAATATTTCTCAATAAAATAATGTGTTATATTCTGATATATTTCATTAATTGTTTTTCTTTCCGGTGTGAGCCGGCCCGGGCCCGTTTGTTTACATTTCTAACCTAACGCTTCCTGTCGGCAGGTTATTGAAATTGGATGAAACATTTCTTATTTCCGTTTTATTTATTCACGGTGTCGTTGTGTAAGCAGTATGTATATTTATCTATTACTTAACTTCCCGAGGGAAATCTGCTTAGTTTACGCAGCCCCTGCGTGACGGACTTTTTTATTTCAAAGCAACTTCTACCGAGTTCATTAGCAGCTTGATTTCTTCTGATATACTTCAATAATCCAAAAATTTTATAATTCGAACAATTTGTACTTCATTGTCGACTACAAGTTCTCTTGAAGGTCCTTTAATGTTTATAGCATTTCTGAAACTTGCTGAAATCTAATAGAGCGTGCTCAATTGGATGAGGACAGTTTTCCACAGACTTCATATTGGTGAATAATTACCTCTCATTAAATGTGATTGAGTAGTACCTCTGTGACCTATTCTTATGCTGGTTAATGTTATTTGAGTTCAAAAATCCATATTTTTACACGTTTCACGTGGAACTTAAGATGAATTTCGATAACGGCCGAAATAAGACAAGGGAAAGGAATCGAGATTTACATAATGGTAAAACATATACTCATAAAGATAGGTGTTATCGTACTACGGATGGAAAAATGTTGTATTGTATAACCAGTATTGTAGATATTTTAATCGCTTTGCAATATTTGTAGTATGCATTATGTATAGCACGAATTCTCACGGCGTATGTAAATAGTAATGTTGCGTCTTCAGCCTTTGCTAAACTACTCAAGTCATTTTCACGTTGTTGTATTATGACAATAACTACCTGGTGTTGAGCTTAAATGTCTAGTCTAGGTAGATATAGATTTCAACTTAACTACGAAACAAAGGGAGTATTAGTAAACATTCTGTGAAAGTTCGTGAAAACGTCTGTACGTATGAAGGTATGCCATATAAAACGATAGCCTTAGAATGCTGAAATTTGTGCCATGAGTGGCCGGCTTTTAAAATGCAAATGGTTACTTTCTGGGTCCACTTTTAAAACTAATACGATACCTTTGGACGATATAAGAAATACGATATTTATGCATTAAATTTAAGAAGTTGAGGATTGACGAAGTCAGCTCCATTACTAATCTTCTTTGCTCGAAGAGAAACGTTTCCTTAACTTCATAAATTAATTTATGTCATGAATGCCGAATTAGCTAACTCTAATTCGGTTTCCGTGAGATGACTCGGATACTCCTAAACTGCCTCTTTAATTAAAGGAAGACAGGTAACCGGAATGTTTTAAATGTCGCAATTACAGTTGACAACACAGGACATAATTAATTCAGCTGGCTCATTTATTTTAGGAACAAACTGTCCAAGAGCATCAGAATTTCAGAACTACGTCGTACATCAAATACATGAAATAGTACTTCGCATGTAAGGCTCTGCGTGGTCTAAGGTGGTTTCCTATTTTCTGGAATGCTGATGATTTCAACTCAAATTTGATTTTCTATGTCTCCAGGATATAATATAGGCTAGAAATAATATATTTCATTGCATTTAATCCTTACATAAACCAATTAAAGTATTTCAGACAAAAAGGAAAGAAAGGGATCTTATGGTTTTAATTTAGACATCTTTATTAGCTTTTTTCCAATAGCAGACGTTTGAACCTCCTGGGCATTAATGATGCTTTAAAATTATTCGTCCCAGCCAATATCAACAACAAATCTCCACTTGAAAAAAAACGTATACGAATCAGCCTTAAACCTAGTGGTAATTTGAGGTGAGACATTACATTTCTTTTTGCCAGGAATATATTTCACGAGACTTGGCTTTACCTATATGGAATATTTTTAGCTGACATTATCAACCGTCTCTATTTCTGTTCATCCCCGTCATTGGTTTTTCAAATCCTTATCGTATTTCATACTCTGAAACTCTATCTCGTCTTCGATTCTTACCCACTTCTATGGCGCTTTGTATAAGGAATCGGAAGGGTTCCTTCTTATCATCATCATAATCATTCCCTCCCCATCATTATAAAATTAGAAAAAAATGATATAAAATATATGAAATCTCCTCAAAACACTTTAATAGAATAACTTGCAAGAATTTAATTTAATATAAAACCGTACGTATTTATACTCTCAACGGCTGGTGAAATTTTAAGCATACAGCACTCCTGAATCGGCATAGTTTCGGGGAACGGAAATTAAATAAAATATCATTTTTATTCAATTCTACGCGATACACCTTCAAATACATGGGGAAAAAAATTTAAAAAGGGTACCTGCTTGATAAAATCAATAAAAGACTCTTTGAACGTGAATCTTCCCTTTCATGTTTATCGAGATGAATACTAAAGGGATGGAAATCAACAGGTAGAAGAAAACACGTAATTCTTAAATTTCCATCGGTCCCTAAGATGA
Organism: Riptortus pedestris; assembly: GCA_019009955.1. Taxonomy (NCBI): domain Eukaryota; kingdom Metazoa; phylum Arthropoda; class Insecta; order Hemiptera; family Alydidae; genus Riptortus; species Riptortus pedestris. The sequence goes on along the minus strand of CM032232.1, from coordinate 30,862,065 downwards.
TTTGAGGAAATTAAGTTTGATATTCGAAAAGACGATTTGAAAGAAAGAGAGAATCTCTTGAGATGGCAAAGGAATATTACCTAGACAGAATTGTGAGGAGAGACCTGATTGAATGAGTAAATAAAGACGAAGATACTGAGGACGTGATGAGAGATAAAAAATGAAGATTTGAAATGAAGACTAGTTGGACATAGAAAGAAGAGCCAAGATAAAAGAGCCTTTTGAAATATAATCAGATTACTTCAAAAGACTACTATTGTGATTGTATATAATGAAATCAGGATCGAAAATCTGCTATTCCTGTCACTAGGTAGCTATGCTCATTTACACCAAGGGCTTCTAGAATTGTAAAACTTATTTTTGCAGCTTTATGAAGTCGTTATTATCCTACCTCTCCTATTATCGAGTTTGAGTGATTGCGCATGACTAATCTCCGAACTAAAGAAGCCGAATGGAAAGAGTATAATCGTGTTTGCTAATTAAGAAGGTCAGACAAGTGCGGTCAGGACATTTTGAGAGAATGGAAAAGTTGCAGGCTGCCCAGGAAGATGAAATATGGTGGCACTCTTGGACGATGGAGCAGGTGCAGGCCCAAAAGGAATAAGAAGTTGGGGACAAATAACAGGATTTGCGTAGACTGGTTAGGAGGAAACGGAGAATTCTAGACGAGAACTGACAGGAATACTGGATGTGCCACAATCCAGAATGTATATCAACTCTTTCATCTAGAAGTTATAAACTACAGTATTATGACTGCAAAAAGTAAAAAAAAAACACATGTTAATTTCGAGTCGTAGTCCTATGAATATTTCCAGTGTCAAGACTACATAAGGAAATAATATTTACGTTGACCGAAGAGCTTTTAAGGAAATCAGTTCATGTTTAATGTTATTTAGTTTCAAGTTTTATATATTAGACTAGCTACGTAATAAAAAAAGGTCTGCGATAGCTAAACAGCTTTTTCATAACACGAAACGCAACACATATGAAGTCATATTCTATGTCTTCCTTTCCACAAAACAACGTAAACAAGACATGAAGCTTAAACTGAACATGAGATTTTTTGTTTGATATAACGGCTTACATTGAAAATCAGACAATTACTGGGGTTGAAGTTTTTCTAAAAGCCGAAAACTAAAAACAACTTCAAATAACCCAATTAATATTCAAGTTATAGAACAATAAAATGTAGGAAATACTTCAAATTTTTCTATCAGTTCTGAAGTACGGAGATATAAGGATTTTGGTCTTGATACGTTTAAATATACAGTTCTGTAACGGCCCATTAAAAATTGCAACAAGAATTTTTATTTTTAAAATAAAATAAACAGAATATACATATTTGAATGGAAGTCATTTTACTGAATTGGAAAACCTTTCCTGAAATCGCGTCATGACTCCCTACATCGAAAATATTCCACAGAGGATATAACTAAAAAATATTATTATCATGCCATCATCAATAAATCATTATATGTCCACTTCCAGCGACTTCTTTGCCAATCTAATCATACTATCATAATAAAGTTCTTAACATAGTGAAGGTAAAAATGCTCAATCAGGCAACTCTCACTAGAATTCAATATCCTCCCCACTATAGATGCCATTAAGTTCACTGTACTGCAGGATAAAAGGACATATATGTCCTATGTGTGTGTCTTATAAGACACTATCTGGAGTATCAATTTTAAGGCCACTCAATGCCAATATATATATATATATATATATATATATATATATCAAGATGTCATTCATACTTTACATTCATTTGTGCAGAATAGTCGCTCATAATTAGAACGGTTAATTGAATTTTACTAGTTAGGGGTGATGATAAAATGAAATATGACAAGTAATTAACGTCAAAAGTTTAAAAGCTCCTTCATCGTACTCATGAATGGCTCAACGGTGGTTCGTAATCTGCTTTAGAATTTTTTTTTTTAAATGGCGTGCAAGCCGCTAAAACCTAAAGGGATGGGAGAAATTAGGTCAGCTAAACTGAGGGAAAAACTCTGAACGCTAAAATATACTACAGAAATGGGAAAAATATGATTGGTATAGAATAACTGCAATTGCTGAAATAACAAGTATTCTTAATTAAGTTAAGATAATTAATCCAGTAAATGATAATTTCAAATAAAACAATATAAATGAAATGACTTGTACTTAACTATAGAAAATAAAAAACCAAAATCTATGGCGTAAATAATGACAAAATTTGATGTAATCAAATTAAACTTCACGATAGCCTATTACAATATTAAGTACAGAAAAGGACAAAATTAATTTTCCAATTTTTATCATAATAACTCCAGAAATAACTGATATTGCACTAATATGGATTGATCTTATTAAAGTCATGGACAACCGTCTTTATAAATAAAAAGTCCGTCACGCAGGGGCTGCGTAAACTAAGCAGATTTCCCACGTGATGTTTAGTAATAAATAAATATACATACTGCTAACACAACAACAAAGTGAATAAATACATACGGAAATAAGAAATGTTTCATCCAATTTCAATAACTTGCCGACAGGAAGCGTTGGGTTAGAAATGTAAACAAACGGGGGCCGACCCGTTTGTTTACATTTCTAACCTAACCTCTGCCTCACACCGGAAAGAAAAACAATTACTGAAATATATCAAAATATAAATCATTATTTTATTGAGAGCTATTTACTATATCTAGTACTGTAATTAATAATGAGTCTGAATAATTGTTATCTCAATCAATAAAATTTTAGTAGTCCAAAACTTTAAGATGGGGGGGGGGGAGTCAGCAGGGCATATTTGCATGTATCTCGTATAATAAAGGTCTCTTGAATACAATTTTTGGAATTTAAACTTCCAATAATGTGATTTATTATGTAGCAGAGTATTGTTTACGTAACATGAGTAGAAGTGGCTGTTTGCTGAAACAGAAAAAGGCAAATATCTCGGTTAATATTCAAAATAGAGAATAAACGTATATAACAATATTTATAGTAAATTTAATTTGCAATAAGATTGGTTATATACAATTTTTCGATCCGACCTATGGTAACGGAGATATTTCGAAATTTCAAAAATCCTCCCCTCTAAACCCCCCCCTCCCCCTGGCCCGATTTCAGCGGTTAACGAACTTGATCTTTCTTTTTACATAAAACGACTAAATATCGAGTTTGGTAACGATTAAACAAAAATTGCGACCGCTAGAGCGGTAACAGACAAATATATAGATAGATAGATAGATAGATAGATAGATAGATAGATAGATAGATAGATAGATATATATATATATATATATATAGATATATATATATATATATATATATATATATATAGATATATATATACAGTTTTGAACGGACCTCATTTTCGTCATCTCCTGGGTAGGATCGATGGACATTTGAAGAAAAATTTCGAAAATCGCATCATGAGTACAACCTCAATAGCTGATTTCCCTGAAGGGAAATCTGCTAAAATATATCCAGCTCTATGGGAGGAGAGCACGTCTTCCGATTATGGAGAAGTCTTTGAAATTTAGTAGCTTTATTTATTTGAATGAGATCAGTAATATAAAGGGCTTTACTAGTGCAGAGTACAGTTAAATTATTCAAACCAAAGGGTTTAGTAATGCTTTGAACATCTCAATTTCTGCAAAATTCGTCTTATTGCCCATTCATATAGAGCTGAACTAAATACAAGTTTGGAGAAATAATAAATAAATATGAAATATCATAAAATAGTATGTATATTATTCATAAATCCTAATCTGTAATATATATATATATATATATATATATATATATATATATATATATATATATAATATATATTGTCAATAATTCTGTATGATATAATCACCTTACAGAGATATTTTTGGGGACATATCATCTTAAAATCTGTTAGACGAGTTTTAATGTCCAAATAACTGTGAACCCGTCACCATACACCATACAGTAGACGTTCCTTCCACCACTGATATCTAGCATGTATTTATAACTTATTATATATTTAATGCACATTACATATATCAATATTGTAAGATATGAATTAGCTCATTTTTGCAATCAATATTAAATATTATATAACTCAAGAGATTTATGGAATAGGAGTTTTGAATAAATAAATGTAATTTGAAGTAAAGTACTTTATAAATCAATTTAATCTCGGGGCATACTTGCGGGATAAAATTTCTAGGACAAATTGATATTACTTTTTTTAGTTTTAGCCTGGGGGGCTCGTTAGGGGACGAAATGAGATGAGGGGTAGTTTTTGCAGATCTCGTTGGTCTTAATGGATTTGCGATGGTATTTTTAGGATTCTGCTTTGGCGAATTTGCATTCCCCAGGATTTCCATCAAACCACAGTAACCAAATTATTCTGAATCTAGTAATGAAATATAAATAAATATTTATAGGTCAAGCAATGTGCGACAATTTTGGTACAATTAGATAACGTTCAGACGTTGGTTTGATGCCCGCTTAGAGGAAGGGTGTTAACTTATTAAAGAACAAACTTAATAAAATCACTTGTGACCCTGAAAATCTGTGGATTGTTTCTTTTTCTGCATTTGAGTTTGTGATTTGTTTCACTAACCTACAGTTTATCATCAAGACTGAATTGTGAACATGCATCCTCATTCGCACGGCAGTTTTACGCCAGTGGAAAGTACAGATAAATTATCTGATCAAATGAAAAATCTCTCAATTCGGCTACTGCTATAAAGATGTTGTCAAAGTTTATCCAATCAAACATTAATAACTTAAGATTTTAACCATGAACAGGTTAAAAAAAATTGTTTATCAAAGAAGATAGAAGGTACTTGAAGTATAAAGAGGAATGCACATCAAAGAAGAGTAAGAATATAGATATTGACCCATTTCATTCCGCTATCTATGGAATAAAATAATAACTAAATAAAAGCAAAAAAGGACCAGTTCCTTTTCCATTGTTGGTTTTAATAAAATGAACCTGCTGTGGATGTTCCAACTAAACAGTTTTCTGACGTACTGACACGTCTTTTTATGTTCTAATATTTAAGTGGGGCTCGGTTAGCCATTTGAGTTAAAGAGTTGGTATGTAAATTCAAATAATCAAATAATAATCCTCGAGTGGCGAGTTCGATTCCCACTTGGGCAATAGGAGTTTATTTAGCGACGGACTCATTAAACAAAATCCTTAGTTCCACCCTGATTAGAAAATGGTGGTACCTGCAGATAACAGTCCCAATTAGCAAAACGTGGATAATAATATTATTTATGTTTCCTGAATATGGAAATGGTTTTTACAAAACATGAACTTTAGACTGGACATGTTTAATATAGCTTGAAATGATAATCGCATTATTAGGAGCGGGAGTTATCAGAAGGCTCTAAATTCTAAAATCCAAATCACTCGGTGTATATTTGAGTTAGAAATAAATTTATAAAACAAAATATTCGAAAGATACTTCATCCGAAAGATTGCTTTTTTGTTTGTTTCATAAGGTTTTAGGGCGAAAAACTACTTGGATGTCATCGCCCGGAATAACTAAAACTTTCGTTTTTGGTAAGTACCTGAATTTGTGAGTAAGCTCACTCCTGCCGACCAATGCAGAATACAAATGCAAATATCTCGGTTAATATTCAAGATAGAGAATAAATGTAATAACAATATTTATAGTAAATTTAATTTGCAATAAGATTGATTCTATACAATGTTTCGGTCCGACGCATAATAACGGAGATATTTCGAATTTTCCGAAAATCCCCCCTCTAAACCCCCTCTCCAACTGGTCCGATTTCAGCCATTAACGAACTTGATCTTCCTTTTTACATAAAACGATTAAATTCCGAGTTTGGTAACGATCAAACAAAAATTGCGACCGCTAGAGCGTTAACAGACAAATATATATATATATATATATATATATATATATATATATATATATATATATATATATATATATATATCAAATTTTGAACGGACCTCATTTTTGTCATCTCCTGGGTAGGATCGATGGACATTTGAAGAAATTTTTCGAAACTCGCATCATGAGTACGACCTCAATAGCTGATTTCCCTTAAGGGAAATCTGCTAAAAGTGCTGGAAGCTGTTACGGGGTATTTCACTGGTTTTACAGTAGGCATCTTCAGCTTCTACCTTAAAATGGTATTAGGTACATGATATTTTGTATACTATATAGTAACATTATATTATATAGAACCTTAACTTGGAATAACAATATATACTTTTAATCATTAAAGGTGACATCATGTTATTCAATAGTCACAATGTCTGTTTTTATACATTGTATTTTCTTTAATATAATTTATTAAAGCCAATCAGAATTAATCTACCGTTGGCTGAGTGTAAGTCCTAGACAGAAAATCAATCAATGGCCTCTTACCTTTGGAGAGGTATTGATTTTATTTTAAGTAAATATTTGATGACAGTCTAAGAGGTTCTATTGGACGTGATAAGTTGTTCCATAGAATATTCTAGTTAAAGATTCTAGAGATGTAAATACACACAGCAGAAACTCTATATCGATAGAAACATTAATTGATATATTTCCAATCAAACTATACAGAAACCATAGCGTTGATAGATAATTACTTGTTTGTCCTATGACAACTTTCGGAAAGTTCGGGACAACGAAGACATCATTGAAACAGTTCAAATATTAAGAACTGTAGATGAAGCCCTACATTTAGTATTTACTCTATACATTTTAGCTATACGGTAGAGTTTGCAATCTTATTCGATGTTTCAGTGTTCCACGAAGGGAATCGGTGTGCAACATCAAACTGGAGGTCTTCAGCAATAAAGTCGTCAAGAATAAAGTTCTGGGAAAATTAATTGCTTGAGTATTGAAGAAATAATTAAGTGATAGATTTAATTTAGATAGAAATAATTAAGTGAGTAGATTTCCCTCAAGGCAAATCAGCTATTGAGGTCGTACTCAAGACGCGATTTTCTAATTTTTTCTCCTAATGTCCCTTCGAGTCCACCTAGTCATGGAAACTAAAGATCAAGTTCGTTGATGGCTAAAATCTGCCCTATGGGAGTGGGGTTTAGAGGAAGGTATTTTCGTAAATTTGAAATATCTCCGCTACTACAGGTCGGATCATCGAAAGATCCAATCTCATTGAACATTAAATGTACTATAAATATTGTTATATACATTTATTCTTAATATTGAATGTTAACCGAGATATTTGCATATTCACTTTTCAGTCTTCAGCAAACCCCGACTTCTACTCATGTTACATAAACAATACTCTGTTATATAATAAACAACATTATTCGAAGCTTAAATACCAAATATTGTTTTCGAGTGACCCCCTCCCACTCATCTTGAGTTCTTGGGCCACTAAAATTTGATTGAATGAGATAAATATTATTATGATTGATTATAAATTTCAGTATAGAAATAGTAAGTAGGTTTCAATAAAAGTCCATTACGCAGGGGCTGCACTAAGCAGATTTCCCTCGTGAAGTTATACAATAGAGACATCTCCATACGAGAGCCGAACAGTTACGGCAAATGGCCGAACTAACTTTTGGCGGGAAATTCAGTCATCCGTTATCGGCCCTCAATTAATAAAAATGCAGAGAATAAATGTATAGAACAATATTTATTGTAAGTTTAATTTACAATAAGATTGGTTTTATAAAATGTTTTGATCCGACGTATCGTAACGGAGATATTTCAAATTTTTGAAAATCTCCCCCTCTACACCCCCCTCCCTGGTCCGATTTCAGCCATTAACGAACTTGATCTTTCAGTAATTGTTTTTCTTTCCGTGAGAGGTTGGCAGACCTGTTTGTTTAAATATCGCGCAATAATTGTTGTACTAAGCTATTACCAACCCTCAGGACTTTGATTGATGAAATGCCGACTGACTAACTAAGCGGAAGGTTGAATAGAAATCTAGACCCTGAGACCATTCTAAACTTGTGAATGAAGCGGCCAATCAAGCCCAAGTAGGAAATAGTCGCTATAAACGGGAAGCTAATTCGAAGCAGCCCTCGTTGTTGCTCTCCAACAATGAGCTCCAACAGAACTGGCTCTCTTCCAGCAACAACAGTCCAATAGACGCTTTACAATTAATAACTTATCGAAGGGCTTTCCTCTTCCAACAACATCCGACCAGGAAGAAACGCTTTTAAAATTTATACAATGACGTAAATATTCCCTAAATGAAAGAAAAAAGGTATCCGTCACGCATGGACTGAATGAATGAAGCAGATATACCATGTTCAGACATGGCATGAGAGTTAGAATTACCAGTGGATATTATAATATCAACTGGACATTGTAATATATATTACTCCCTTCCTAAGCAACGTATGGAAGCAATTCTTGAAACCACACTTGACATTTAAAGAAATGTAACCGCTGAACGTTGAAACTGCAGTTAACTGCATTTCACACAAAAGTTCAATGAGAACAGTATTTGGCTTCATAAAATAATAGCTTATCGTTAATATGAAATGAATAGGAGAGGAGGCTTACTAAAGGCCGAAAACTAAAAAAATGCCAATATCTCCGCTAATAACCAAGATAGTGCAAAGGCGCCCTTAACAACATTTATAAAACATTCCATTTGCAATAAGATTGTAACTCTATCCAACGCATAATAACGGAGATATTAAGGATGATCGAAATTCCTCCTCTAAATCCCCCCTCCCCCTTGTCGGGTTTCAGCTATTAACGAACTTCACCTTCCTTTTTGCATAAAAGAATTAAATGTCGAGTTTGGTAACGATCAACCAAAAATTGCTACCGCTAGAGGTTAAGAGACAAATATATATACATATATTTCTATCTATCTATATCTAAATATATTGTTGCGAAAATTAAATACATGAAAAATTAAACAGAGATAGTCATGTATTTGGGAAGTTCGAGATGGTTCAAAGAAGCCGACAGAGGATCGAGTTCGTTCGAGTCCTGTTCTGCAAGGGTCTGGGCCGTCCCTTTGATGTTTTGCCCCCCCCCCAATCCATATAACACACCCTGACCGACCCTAGTCAGTATTAGTTTCGTTCTCATATGTGCGTTCAGTGCTACAGTGCGACTTAGTGCAGTGCGGTAAAGTGTTTTTTATGTGAAGAACAGTGTCGTGCAGTGACTGTAAGTAATAGTTTAGTGCCGTGTTAAAGGACAGTGCAGTGCCGTCTTTTTGTGTACTTCAGCGACCGTGAGTGAATTATTGGACTGTGTAATAACAAGAACAGTGACGCTATCAGCGCATTCTGTGAGTAGTAATTAAGAGCAATTAACCAAGTGTGTAGTGTATTGTAAATAAATTGTGCAGTGATAAAAATTTAATTTAATTTTGCAATCCAAAAGAACTCTTATAAACAACGATTATTACTGGTTTTGTAATAAAAACGTAGCAATATTTAAATATAGTTTTGATTGGACCTCATTTTCGTCATTTCCTGGGTCGGATCGATTGACACTTGAGTCAATTTTTATAAGCTCGCACCATGAGTACGACCTACATAGCATATTTTCATTAAGATTAATCGAAAAATCGGATTAGTGCTTTTTCGGAATTGCGAAAATACGCCGTTAATATTCAAGTTACAGAATAATATACAAAACTACAATATCAAGAAGATTGGTTTTATATCATTTTCAGTCCTTACCACCAATATCGTTGATATTTTAGTTTCTATTAGCCTTTCTCAGAATCCCCGCACCTCTTTGTCCGATGGTTGCCGTAAACGACCTTGATGTTCAGATTTATATGAAACTTTTAAATTACGAGTGTCGTTAACAGCATATATTGGGGCCGCTGGAGCGTAAACAGAAAATATTAATATACATATATTGAAAGGACCTCAACATCGTCTTCTACTACCCAGGATGAAAGGAAATTTTTTGGTAGCTTATCGAAAATCTTTTTTTTAGTGTATATGGTAAATTAAAGATCTTTCTTTATTGGCATTTATGTCAATTTCATTTGATTCTGAAAGCTTTAAAAGCTATCAATTTCATTTGATCCTCGTTAAAAGAAAAACTCTATAACTGTAACAAATTAAAACTAAAAAACATTGTTTTATAATTTTCAACAGCTAATATACATAATTCAAGAAGTGAAAATAGTTATTTATTATACAAGTGACGAAAGTAGATCATTTTACAACTCGAGTGAAACGTTTCACGAGAGTTGTAAATTCTACTTTCGTCACGAGTGTAATATTAAATTTTTTCTGTAATCGTGTAATACATGATCAGATCTAACCAGAATATGAACAAAATTAGGATGTTGTGAAGATTATGGTATGTTGTTGGTAGGTTATAAGCATGGTTGTAAAAGGTTATAAGCATAGTTATAAAACAACTAGTGATGATTGTGAAGTAGTGCAGTTATAAACAAGTGCAGGTTATAAACAAGGAAGGTAATTATTATTATATTTAAATTTTAAAATATATTGATTATTTCCACCAATAATTCATTCACATTTCAATTTATTTTGTTAAAATAAATTCTTACAATGTTAAGAAACATTTAAAAGCATTTAATTTCCAACTTCAAATTGTTTTTTAATTTATACTTATTACTAATTAAGAAGGCTATTCACTTCACTCTATTGCAAAATGTTTCACTTTCTTCACTCATTTCAGTTTAGTAATGTTACCATTATTCAACGATTACAGAAAAAAGAAATTAATTTATGAAGAAACATCTTTTAAATTCTTTGACTAAAGAAAATATGTTTTAAAACTCATTGCAATCAGCAGTTTGCTTGGCAAGTACTTGAAGTGGAGCAATGCTTAATTAATAAGGTCATGTGGAGCCAAACTTGAAGCATTAATCCTAATCAATACCGTTGCTACGATTATGAGCAATACAACATGAGTGATCACTAAGTCGGACGTGTCAGAGACAAGAACAAGGAACAATAGGCTCTCTAGTTAGAATTCTCGAGTCAACGACACTAGGCTAGGCGATGTGCTGTCAGTGCCGGCCGTCAGTTCACTGTTCTCCCAATCTAGTTCTACCTTGCGGTGAATATATATATATATATATATATATATATATATATATATATATATATGTATGTATATATATATATATATATGTATGTATATATATATATATATATGTATGTATATATATATATATATATATATATATAATACAATTTATGTTTCCTTTATTTGACAGAAAAAGTATTTTCCAGCTGCCAGTAATCAAATCTGAGTTACCTGGGTATCTCTAGCTTAGTACATTACTGACACATGGATACCAGAATCTGGGATTCTCCAACTTTGAAGTATCAACGGGGGGGGGGGGGGTGCCCTTAATTGTGGAGTTTGGATTGGTTAGGAAGTCTCCGAGACTAAAGACTTGCTGTGAATTTTTGGGAATATGACTTAAGGGGAACGATGTGATATGACGTCAGGTGCCTGTCTTTCCATTAAGCGCGAAATCTTATTTTCCGCGGCTCCTGGTGACAGACTTTTTTTTTTTAACCTCATTTGCGTTTGTAGACTCGAAGTCGAACGATGCGACTTTAATTGGTGTCTGAGTGGATTTATTTTAATTTTCCATGGAAAAGGTGGACAGAGCCAAATGAATCGGTTGCTTTGGCCATTAAGGGCAAGTTGCCATCAATCAACTCCGCACCGTTTGGCCTGGACAACGACCCTCCCCCACACACTCTTTCGGGGAAAAATTAACTACAATTTTCACCCCCTCCCCTTTCCCACCACTCCTCCACTTTTCCCATCCGTTTAGTTATTCAACCTCTGCTCTTGACATACTCTTCAACAAATGGACTAGAATATTCTCAACCGAACGACTTTTTGTTTCTTTTAACAATTTTACACGTCCATTTAGACCTTATTTTATTTATTTTTAAATGTACTTTCAAAGATAATATCATTTAAAATAATAATTCAGTATTTTTCACAGAAATTTTGTTCAGTTCTAATAAGGCCCCATACAATTTTTTAATTATTACAATAAAACATACTATCATAGAAGAAGCTGCCAATCATTTTATGAGACCCCTGTAATGGACATCTAACTGATCAGAATACAACAAATATTTTTCGATTTCCTTATAGCTTTTACTAGGCCAATATGACACATTTGCAGTTTGTTAATGTACCTATTTGTATTTACATTATTAAATCTTCACTTAGCTTCATTGTGAGAGTTTGTTGTAAAAGCTGTTGCTGTGGAGTAATTTTTATACATTTACTTACACTTTAGCAACTTGAACTTAACTGGATTCACAGGGAGAGTCACAGGGAATCCCTGGTTCCAGTAGCATCCTTGTGCAGAGGGCAATGATGATAAAGCGTAAGCTCTGAAAGCGCTCTGATGCAAAGAATAAATAACTGTGAAGGAACGAAGACTTTGTTCTCTTACCAGAAATACCAGATGCCTTAACCATCCAGCACCTCAAATATGCGCTTCTAAGATCCTCCGATAACAAAGGCTACGTGCTTTGGAGGGTTGGATCTCTGACAACTCTGGCATTGAGTGTAATGATTCCTAAATTGTTGGATTTTCTGATAAAGAAGGCAAAGGGAAACCACTCCTTGCCCTTGTTGTCATCTCCATTCCATAGATACTTCCAATAGATTTCATGATTTCTGTTCACGGTTTACCATTACCGGGTGAAGCCCGCAGATACAACTACAAACATTTTATGATCCTATTCTTCCATTTCAGACCTGCGACGACTACGAGTCATGAAATAGGATGATGTAGGCTTGGAGAAAAACGCTAAACCTCTTATATTCCGCATTTGAATTTTTTTCCCTTCTTATATCTTGCGGCAATATTCGATTGAAACCAACTACACTAGCAATAGAAGAAAATAGTCATATGGTAGTATCAGGTGGTTGGGAATCGTCTTTGTGACGAATTATTATTACTATTTATTAATGTCCGCCAACGGCATATGCAGTAAATTTTAAAAACAAATCGTGAATGTTTTCGAAATCTTCTATACTACATAATATTGCATTAAGGTTTGCTTTAGACGTTTTTAAAAAGCTATTACTATAAAATATTTTAATCTTATATTTAGTTGGAAGGAATACAATTTAATTGCTCCAATATTTTTATTTTATTTTTTATATCAGTGCCCGTTAACGCTACTACTATTTCATAAATATATTTATTTCTTTTAATATTTTCCTTGTAGAGTAAATTACTGGGCTTTCCAATTTCACTTCCATTCTCAATATTAGAAGAGTGAGATGGGAATGTTTGTAGGTGGAATGGTGGCGCACTCTAGCAGCAATTTGGAGACTTGATTAGATCTCCAATCAGAGCTGCATTCCCAGCAGAACACACACTATATGACTCAGTCAGGAACCAATGAAATGCCATTCAGGCCAGTCGTAATGAATCTATTAGTGAATAGTTATTCACCTCCATTGTAATGGGTAGATTTATCTGTTGATCGATGATTTCAATTGCATAATATAAAAGTCCGTTACGCAAGGGCTGACTTAACTAAGCAGATTTCCCATGTGCTTGAATGAAAAATGATATGCTGTCGGATCACCTAAACCCAGTGTTCCATTACCCCCACCCTTATAATGGAATAATAGCTCAGAAAAAGGGGAACTATCTTCTCTATCCCGGAAGGTCACGCTACCTTAACACCAACCAAACTGAACAAGCTGGGTCTCAGGTAACAAAAAAAAAATGGTGATAAAATAACAATGGTGATGTCATCTTACCATCTATTCCCTATTACTAACTAAAAATCCCATTAGTCCAAGTGAGGGTTTGTTGAGAGCGGAAAACGACAAAATACAAATAGCTCTTTTAATATTCAAGATATAAAAAATGTATTGAACAAAAATTTTAGAGCATCAGATGCTTAATAAGATAAGTTCTATAAAATTCTATATAAGGCTTTCCTTAAGGGGGGAAAATCAACTATTGAGGTTGTACTCATGACGCGATTTTTGAAAAATATCCTCAAGTATCCATCAATCGTACCTAAGTAATGGCGAAAATAAGTTCTATATTGTTTATATATATATATATATATATATATATATATATATAAGTTGCAATTTTTATTTAATCTATACCAAACTCGAAATATAAGCGATTATGTACAACTAAAAATCAAGTTGGTCATAGCTGAAATCAGACTGGGGATAAGAAGAGAGGAATTTCGAGTATTCCAAATATCATAGTTATTATATAGGTCGGATCAAAAAATTAAGTAGTTCCAATCTAATTGCACATTTAATTTCCTATCCAAATTGTTATACACGTATTTCCTCTATCATGAATATTAACCGGGATATATGATTTTTTTTTTTTTTAATTTTCGGCTTTAGTAAACCCCCACTTCCTACTAATGTCATATTAACAATAAGCTGTTATATCATGATCCACTTTATTGCAAGTTCCCCCCTTCCTTTTACAGTCCGATTTTAGCCGTTAGCAAATATAATCGCTATTGTTGGATGAAAAAGTTACATATATAGAGTTAATTAAAGATTTTCTAGTCGGGAATGTAAATTCTTAATTAATGACTTCGCATATAACATATTTGTATACATCGTTCATTTTAAATGCCTCTTTTAAACCATATTAGAAACTTTAAATGGGAGAATAAGACGTTTCATGATTCATGAGTCGTGGAGGAAAAAATGAAAATATCTGGTTTAAAAAAATTACAGAACATTACATTTGGAATAAGATTGGTTCTATGCAAATTTTCAACTCAAAATGGAAATATTTCTAATTCTACCTAAAAATTTTAGTCCAGTGTTTATATATATATAAAATTTTCCTGGGAGTCGGGATATGAGTGCAAACCGTAATAACGGATCCCCAGGTTCTCTCCATCCAAACTATAGTAGTATAGTATAACACTTTTGCAACCGTTTGTTTAAGGAGGTCCAAAATAGCATAACTTATAATATGGCATTGAAAGAAAAGTTCTTTTTCCGCAAGGGAAGTGAGATTGTGGAAATTATCAAATTTCTTTGAGAAAATTGATTGCACTTTGAAGTTGCAATTGCTAATTCTCAGAATCTTAGTGAGTTAGGAAGGCCTAATAATTTTGCCGGAGTTGCACTCTAAGACAATCTACGGTTATGCAGTTATGCGGTTAGCTTATTGCACAAAGGCATTACTTTCTAGCCCTAATTTCATATTCCATTAAAGTTGCAGTTTAATCAGACGCTGCAGCTCCACCAATCCTCTTCAGGGGATTAAGCTTGGGCCCCAACAATGTAAATTCTGATCTAGTTTACTTTGGGTTATAAAGAGCCGGGAGAATGCAATTTGAGTGTCTTACAGGAATAGCTGACATTCATCTAGAGTTAATATGTATGCAAAAAACCCCAAAAATGAGGAAGTAACACTTGTCGATCGACATATATATATATATATATATATATATATATATATATATATATATATATGTATTTGACAAAATGTAAAAATAGCTTGCGAAAATATGAGGTAGGGTACAGTTACATCACCCTCTTATTGAACCATTCACATCACTGTGAGTTTACTTATTGAGATGACTGCTTGGCTAATGACGCTTCAGACTGCAGTGTTGGTTCAAAAGAATGAATCATGGGGGTAGGTTACCAGGGAGAGAGAGAATACTTTTCACAGTTGTCCCCTAAGGGAAATGACGCGACGAAGTTCGAAGTTTTTCTTCAAATGTCCATCGATCCTACCTAGTAGATGACGAAAATGAGGTCCTTTGAAAATTGCATATATATATATATATATATATATATATATATATATATATATATATATATATATATATATATCTCCGTTGTTAAGCATTGGATCGAAATATTGTATATAAACAATCTTATTGCAAAAGCAATGTTCTATAAATGTAGTTGTGCACATTATTTCACTATCTTGATTATTAACCAAGATATTTGCATTTTCTAGTTTTTGGTCTTTAGTAAACCCCCACTTCTATTCAACTCATATTAACAACATCCTATTATGCTATGAAGCTCTTTAATTGAAGTGCCCAAATTCCAAATAGTGTTCTCATAGATCTTTTACGTTTTGTGATAAATGAAAATACGTAATGCACGTGGAAAATCTGCTTAGTTAACGCGGCCCTCCGTGGCGGACTTTAATTAGATTTCCACTAGGAAACAGCTGGAAAGAAAAAGAGGGTGTTAGGGAAAAAAGCGGAAGAGCTAGTTTCTAAGTTTTCGAATTACTATTATTTAGGTACTGTATAACGGAAAAATACGCATTATTTTTAAATTATCGTTTCATTTATACAAGAAGGGTGATAATGCGAAGACAGCTGTTTGCTATGAACATACACGACGTATGGAGCAATTAGGTGTGACTGATAGTGCAATGGTGATAAGGGTAAGGACTTGATTGGAATTGTAATGAGGGATGCAGTTTAATCATTCTGTAATGGTGATCAGAGGAGCAGCTTGCACTTAGATACAGCCGTGTCACTCACGTGATAATCCTGTTGACGTTATGCAACTAGATGATGTCTACCAATAGGCAGCTGATGTTCTATCACAGAGAACAACAATGAAAAGACAGTCAATGTTAAGAAAAATTCTGAGTTAGCATTCTGGCAGGTGGAAGTGCCTTCTAATGTAGGTAGGATGAAAGAATTGGCTACGCTTCCACTATAACAATTTATTAAAACGGCAGAGCGCTTTCCAGCTCTGAGCCCAGCTCCAAGGGCCGTCAGGTCAACATCCAAGACCTTGGGGCACTGACGATGATGCACTGCATCGAAAACGCTCTACCGTTTTAATAAATTGTTATAGTGGAAGCGTAGCCAGTTATTTCATCCTACCTACATTAGGAAGAATTGACCGTCACGACGAGGCTGCGTAAACTAAGCAGGCTTCTTAGGAACTGAATATACTGACGCGCTGTCCCTCTCAAATCAACATCTAATTTACATTTGTCCCGTAACAAGAAGCCTGCAAATGCCGTATAAATATGAGATTCAGTTAGCCAGTTACTCGAATGCTTGCGAGTGTGTTTTATGAAGATTGAATGGCTTTAAGTAATCAGAACACTAGAAGAGAAGATGTAGTTCTTGCTCGTTTGAGGCTCGGGCATTCACGGATAACACACGGGCACCTCATGACTAGGACTGATCCACCTTTATGTACACGGCCTAATACACAACTAACTATCAAACACTTACTTACAGACTGTCGAATAATTACCGAAAAGAACTTACCTACCAAACATCTCCAAGAGACACAACTTTTCAAACAAATTTAACACTTACATGGAACCGTAGACATAAAGAATTGGCTTTGGGCTCCCATTAATATCCATTGTAGAAAACATAACTGTGCTTATACATACGAATGAAAATAATTTAACATAAATTTTTATAGTATGGTGGCTAATTCAACTTTTATTTTTCAGTGGGAATCGCTAAAATTGCGACACACCTTAATAAACAACAAATAATGAAGACTAAATACTTAAATATCTCCGTTAATATTTAGAAAAATATATAGGAAATTAAATTTGTAACAAGATCGGACATGTACAATTATTCGATAACGAATAATTGTACAACGTTCGGTTTCACAATAACGAAGATATTTTGAATATTCAAAATTTCCCGCCTCCGACCCCCACCCCCTTCCTATATTTCTATTTTAGACATAAAATATTATCGCGTGACAATCGGTGATAATAATGACAGTAGATGCGGTATATTGTAATAAATAATAATAATAAAACTTATGTATTTCTATTCGTTTAGACACTCACAATTTGTTGTGGTTAATTGGTTACCTTTGGCTTCATGACACTGGACCTTCCCATTAATTCACATGGGGCTTAGGTTAGACATGTGAGCTAAAGCGTTGGCCTTAATCTCACATGGTAAACCTAGAATGGCGGGTTTGATTCCCGACTGGGCAAAAGAATTCATTTAGTGACGGTTTTTTCATTAAATGAAATCCTAAGTCCCACACTGGCTAGAAAAGGGTAGTAACCTGTAGAAAACCCGCCCCAATTAGCCTTAGTTGCAAAAATTGGACGATAATAAACGAATAATAATTTTAATCACAACCTCTTTTATTAACCTCCTTATTCTTATACATGCTTAACCTTACAATAACACATCCTCTACAAAACATATGATCTACCAAACATCTGATCTAAAACAAATATAAATAAATAGGACTCATTATAACTACTTATGTAATTGCTGGAGTCCTCCATTGCAGGATAATAAACCAAATAATTGTATGGTTCGGTTGGTTTCCTTGAACAAAAATAAACTAATGGTGACTCTCCTCGAGTAGAGAAAAGTTACAGTAAAATACTACGTAAAGAATTCAACCCTTACACTCCTTGCTATGGCTATATTTTGCAACGGTTGTAGTAAGAAACGGCTATGTACTCAACGTTTTCTGTACCACGATTACTGGCCGGAATGGTACTATTCGTTCTACACTCAGGCTAAAAGGCTGCCATATCCTTTACACTATAATACATACAATGGGCAATAATGGAGCTTTATGAAATCGGAACACGTGCAGAGAGAAAGGAGTGTAATCAGTAATGAGCGTCTATCAGTGGAACAAACAATGTGGCCGACAGAAATCCCTTGTATTTGTCGACTCTCCCCCCGGAATGGAAGCGAGGCCCTGCCCAACTTTATGATCCACTACAGGAAGAGCTCTACGGTAATGATCCGGTAAAAAACGGAATCATAAAAAAAAAATCTAAAAACCCCCGCTGCCTATTCGTGTCACGTATCTGGGAGAGAGAGGCCCAACCCATTGTCTCCAGGTCAGGGATACAGCCAGGCATATATAGCTAGGGTATGGAATGCATAGAAAGGATATTTTGGATGGAATTGGTAAGGTTCGGTACTAAATGAAGGATAACAATAAAAAACGTAAGCGTTTAATGGGAATAATATTCGGTATTTAGGCTTTAAATAGTGTGCTTCATAATATAATACCTTATTGTTAACATGACTCTGGGAAGGAGTAGGTGTTTTCTGAAGACGGAAAACTAAAAAATACACATGTATTTCGGTTAATAATCAAGAAAATTAAAAAACGTACATAAAAACATGTATAGTGTAAAAACATTACATTCGCAATAAATGTAATTCTATACAAGTGTTCGATCCAACGCATAACAACAGAGATATTTAGAATTTTCAAAATTCCCCCCTCTAGACTCCACTCTCACTAGTCCGATTTTAGTCCATTCCCCCCGTCAACGAACTTGATCTTCATTTTTAAATTAAACGTTTAAATATTTAGTTTGGTATTGACTAAAAATGCAACCGCTAGATCGTTAACAGACAAATATATTCATACACACACACACACACATATATATATATATATATATATATATATATATACACACAGACATAAAATATTGAACGGACCTCATTTTCATCATCTGCTTGGTAGGATCGATGGACATTTGAAGAAAGTTTTCGAAAATGTCGTCATGAGTACAACTTCAATTGCTGATTTCCCTTAAGGAAAATTTGCTAAAAGATACATAGACCCAAACTTGGAAGATAAAATTTGATCAGAAAGAAACTATTTAGGTGACATTGATGACATTTTAAATTCGAATTCGTTATCAATGGCCGAACACATTCTCCATGGAAGGCTTTGTCTTGACAGAACCGTTGACCTATAAAAACACAACTAAAATAGACGCAAAGAATAGTAAAACGTTTGGCAGATACAATTTTTTGTGAATGAAAAGGATATGACAATATATATATATATATATATATATATATATATATATATATATATATATATATATATATATATTCCAGTACAAAAATCAGTGGGACAGCAAAACAAAAAAGAGTTTTTTTTTAAAAAAAAGGCTAGTATTTCATAATCAAGGGTTGTGAATTATATAATAAATGTAAGATGACTGGGACATCAAGTCTCTGAGTAAGACTCCAAAATCCTCCTATCAGACTGTAAAAATGAAGAAATTCGTTTTTACAGTAAATATATCGAGTGTATAAGTA
The DNA here is from genome assembly GCA_019009955.1 of Riptortus pedestris. NCBI lineage: Eukaryota > Metazoa > Arthropoda > Insecta > Hemiptera > Alydidae > Riptortus > Riptortus pedestris. Next base: position 30,842,075 of record CM032232.1, on the reverse strand, counting down.
ATTTACATTTCTTTCAGATAAAAAAATAATTTACCTGTTGATACTTGAAATATCAGTTATTAATAATCAATTTAAATGTTAAATTATTGAAATTTAATTACTACAAGTGTTTTAGTTTCCTTTAATAATTAAACTAGTTTAAACCCGTAGTTTATCAATACAGAATGATAAAAGTATTTTGGAGATATCCAGAATGACTAAGCGAGGAAATAGGATTCTCCGTAAGAAATATGGAGGCATTTTCAAAGCAGGCAGGCGTTCAACATTCTCGCTCAATTTCTTTTTATTATATCAAAGAAGCTCAAGATTCATATATACATATTACTTTAATATTCGATATTAAAATACAACGCAATTTTTTACCTCCTGCATACGAAGCAAAGAAATAGAGATTTGTAATTAAATATTTTATTCCTTGAAACATTAAATATTTATAAAGCATTGAAAAAATCGTACTTTCTATATGGCACAAGACATAAATTACTTTCTCTCACTGAGAGACTATCTCCAAATTTGGTTTTGTAATGGCCCATAAATGAAGAAGCAACATAATTATAAAAAAAAAAAAAATAAGTTAAAAAATGCAAAATGTAAAAAAAAAAATGAGAACTTTCTCAGAGTTGATAAAATTTCTTTGGTTTCGGTTTATCAACTATTTGTTTTCTCAATGGTAGACATAAAATGAAGTTGAAAAAGATTAGAACAGGACAATGTAATTTCATGTGCATATATTATTATATATGATTACTTTTAATGTCATTTTTATTGTGGTTCTGTGAGTGGGCTCTATATTTAGAAGACAAAGCTTTTTTCTGCCAAAAACGGCACAGGTTGCTCTAATTACAGTGCTTTAAAGACTACACTTTAAAATGATTTCATAAAGTTTTCATATAATATATACCAATATACGATTTAGACAAACAATAAGTAAGTATATACTTCCGGAGGAATAAATAACGGCCTTCACACCCACTTAGATTCTATATGGAAAAAAAAGCATTTAAGTTACTAAACAGATTTTGGACGAGCTGGAAGATATTACTGATGATATACATATTACATTCTATTCTCTATTTCAGCCTTACTAAGAAATCTAAGTATATAAACTTGAAGTTTAAACATGGTATCCATAAACACACGATAGCTGATATAAGTACTTGACACAGAGAAAAATCGAAGTGGTCAAAATAACTTTCAACCACCAATTGTATTTTTTGGTGCTAAATCGTTCTTTGACACATAATTACTGTAATTATTAAGAAAGTTGTTGAGGTGGGAAATTCTCAAACTAGTTTTTAGCAGGTTTCCCTTAAGGAAAATCAGCTACTGAGCTTGTAGTCATAGCACTATTTTCAAAACATATCTTCAAAGGTCTATCGACCCTACCAAGTCAAAAGAGGACAGTTCCAATTTTATATATATATATATATATATATATATATATATATTTGTTTGATCGTTATCAAACTCGATACTTCAACGATTTATGAACAAATAATTATAATATTCGTTAATGGCTGAAATCCGGGGGGGGGGCGGAATAGATGAGGGAATTTCGAAAATTTGAAATATCTCCGATATTATAATTCGGATCGAATCGTATAGAACCAACCTTATTGCAAATTGAATATTCTATAAATGTTGTCATACACGTTTCTTCACTACCTTGGTTATTAAGCAAGTTTTTTTTTTTTTTTTTTTAGTGTAGTAACCCTTCAGAAAACCCCGATTCCTACTCATGTCTTATTAACAACAACCAGTTATATTCTGAAGCACTTTAAGTGCCAAATATTGTTCTCATTGAACTTTTACTTTGTGAGATAAGTGCAAATAGTTCGGGGAGGGATGGGTTAAAGTCATCAATAATGATTTAACTTCTTTGTTCGCAAATGTTTTTTTTTTTATCTGTACCACAATCAACATTAGTTATATATATATAAACATGTTGTAGAACCAATCTTGTTAAACTATTAACGCTCTACAAACGTCTTTCTATACATTGTTTTGTAGCTTAAACATTAAGCGAGTTATTCACTTTATGATTTTCAGCTGTCAGTAATCTTCCACGTTTACTAAACGAATTTAGATATAAAAAATATATGAGGATTTGGGAAGTCTGCTTGGTTAACGCTGCCCCTGGCGGATTTTTTAAACACTAACCACAATGATTGATTAATATGATCGGTGTATAAAGTAAATATATTCAATAGAAGAAGGAAGTTTCTTTAAAAATAGAGCATATTAAGTATTTATATGAATTTATTTTTAACACTAGAGAAATAGCTAAAGGGCTTTTTGAGAAGGAAATGTCAAAAGGGTGTAAAAATAAAAGTATGTCCAAACTTAAATTGGGTTGGAGCTGTACTGAACCGTGGCATATTATGAGGAGTTGCAGGCTGAATACTAAAACGCTGTCCGTTTGAATAATGAATTTTTTTTACAAAGCCTTTAGAGAGCAACGTCCTCTTCGTTTCATCACGAACTTTTGTAAAAGGTATAAAAACTCTAAACATCCTTTAACGTATATAAACCTCAAACTATATGAGGCGAAAAGATTACTTATGAAGAGGAGGGTGGGGAGTTTACAGGCGTTAATGTTCGATTTCCTTTTGGCCAAAGGGAATTTACTTATAAATGGGACATCATGGATTAAAAATTCCGCTAAGAAAATTTTCCACGTCCTGGAATAACACAGGTGAACTCATATCACAATATATTTCTATTAAAAAAAAAAAAAAACTGATTATAAGGGATGATGGGGGGGGGAGAGTTGTTGAATGTTCTCGAAACCAGAAAATTCGAATAACGCTCGTAGTACTTGAGTTGCGAAAACATGAAGAGAACATGAATTATAGACCTTCAATAGCTTAACAGATTAATTCTATAATATTTTAGAAGCTTTGAATAAGTTGTTCAGAGTATTGTTTTTAATGAATGAGTAGGAGTGGGGTGTACTGAAGGCTGAAAACTAAATTTCCAAATATCTAGGTAAATATTAAAAATATAGAGAAAATATAACAATATTTACAGACAATTACATTTACAATAAGATTAGTTCTATACACTTTTTCAAGGGAGGTAACCTGTATGGCCCCGATTAGCCTAAGTTGCAAAAAGTGAACGTTAATAAATAATAAATAAATAAAAATAAATATACACTTTTTCGAACCGACCTACAATAACAGAGCAATTTTTAATTTTCCAATTTCTCCCCCTCTAAACCTCACCTTTTATCTTCCCCCTGCCCGATTTTAGCCGTTAAAGAGCTTGATCTTTAGTTCTGGTTTTATCTATAGTTTAGACACGAAACGCTTTTATATAGACTTTGATAACGATGAAACAACAATAATTGCGATCTCTAGAGCGGAAACAGACAAATAGTGATAATGAACTAATATATTCGCCTGGAAAAATCTTATACACGACAAACGCTGCTTGCTCTTCTAAAAAAATAGTTTGTACTTTCTTCCTTCACGGAGATAACCAATGTTATACTCCTACCGTTACGGACTCTGTTTCAGGATTGAAGATGTCCCTCAAATGAGTCAACGTACTTTCGGGATTATTAGTTTTTAATTATTAAATTAGTTCCACCCATTGGCTTGCGCAGTACGTGAACCGAAAAGTCCTAATAGTTTCCATTTATGATAATTGGAAAATGGAGTTCTGTTATTATTTGTGAGTATAAGTATAAATGCATCATCGAGTAAGAGAGCATTAGAAACAGTTCATTCTTGCTTAACTAACTCTGCGCGGACAAAGCATGACATTTTTTGAATACATAGCTGGCCATTGATCTAATTAAAATTAAGAATGTTTAATCATTTTTAGGTAACTTTTTATGCGTAAATTAAGTTTACCAATTGTCAGGTGTCAAATCTATGGCAGATGCGATACAGCAACAGAGCTGTATGCATTCTGACACTCGCCGGGCAACTGCTGGAGTTCACCGTTGGAACACAATCACCTTGGCACTGATGATGGAGCTCTTGCACTGAAAGTTGTCACTGTTAAATATAAGTTTTTTTTGGAATGAAGAGCCTGCTTTTGTGTTTTCTTCGCGATATCTCTCTTCCACAGAAAGGTCTCTTCTTTTAGAAAAAAATGGATTCTGACGCTTACCAGGTAACTGTTGGAGTTAAAGGTTGGAACACAATCAACTGTGTCTTAGCCAGATCTCTAAATCTGAAAGAGCTTCGTGGCCGATTTAATAAAATGTTTATGGAAGGAATGTCTGTTTTGTATTTTCTACATGAAATCTACATTCTATATTTCAGAACTTATCTTTAGAAATAATGGATTCTAGGCAACTGCCCATTGTTCACCGTTGGAGCACAATCAACTGGCAATGATGATGGAGTTCTTACTCTAAAAGCTTTTTATCGCTGTTAAATATACTGTTTTGTGTTTTCTTTGGTTTAACACTTTTTGGCATAGTTGAAGATACTCGACTTGTGCTAGATAATAAGCCATTAACTTCGGTACAGGATAGTATCTTGAGTAATATTTGGACTGACCCTTTATTTGATATATAGAAAACGATAGAGTATATTATAATAGAGGTAAGATTGCTACAGATGCTCTTAGTAGGTAACTAAGTTTCCATTCGAGTCGAGAAAATAAATGGGGCAGGCGAACTCGGTTTCCACTCCCATGTTAACAAAAGTCTTAGCGTGATCGTCGGTCCGGAACCCCTTGGAGATGGGAAAGGGGAGATTGGTATACTTTCATCCCGTTTTGCAACGGCCTCCCAGTAAAAAGGCTCCTGATGGCGGCCGTACTCCTCGGCATAATACATCAGATAAATTATAGAGCATGAACTCCTCAGGGAAATCAGCTTCTTTAAAATCCTCCGAGAGGAAACTCTTATTTAGGAGTTCTACTTGCCCGGTTCGATAAATGGTCTCCCCTCCGTCGAAGACATTGCTTCGGCGGCCGTAATGGAAAACACCCCTCTGCTCCTTGTTGGAGTTGCCAGATACGATTTAATCTTTTATAGCCTACTGGTTTATTTCTGGCTCTCTGCTCCTTCGGGGATTATGGCGGGTCGTATAAACTCCTATCGGCAGAGCTCAATATCGTAAATTGTATGTTCGCTGGTGTTTGTGAATAATTGACAAATCTTCTTTAGTAATATCCGCTCTCACGGAAACTATAAGGAATAGGTAAATACACTTTTGTTTATTTATTGCAGTTGTATGAACTATACTAAAATATTAAGACTGTTGTAGTAGAATGGGAAAACTTAGTACCTCCATTACAGCAGACAGCTCTATACCCAAAACTTTGAGTGTTTCACTATTTATAACGAAAATCGAAAATAAGGAAATATTTAAGATTTTATTTTTTCCTTTTTCTGTGGGAAAAGATACTTCCACATATTTTCTGTCGAATAAGGGTGTAGAAGTTGGAAGTTGGCTAAACAGAGTAGATAATTTATTTCTTCAGCAATAGTGCTATTAATTCTAATGTATAATCCTAGTGAATGTGTTTATAGAAAAACATATATCTCTAGGGTGAAATGCCGTTACAATAATATACTGATAACTGGCATAAAGTACAAAAGTCCGTCACGAAGGGGCTGCGTAAACTAAGCAGATTTCCCCCGTGAAGTTTTACAATAGAGAAATCTGCCTAATAACAACAGTAGTAGTAATGAATCTCTAAACCTATTCACGAGGGACGATCAGTGACGAAAACGGCCGCCCTAGCTCTCGGCGGAATGTCCCGAACATAGCCGACTCCTGCCGACCACACACATAATACAAATGCAAATATCTCGGTTAATATTCAAGATAGAATAAAATAAAAGAAAAAATGTATATAACGATATTTATTGTAAATTTAATTTGCAAAAAGATTGATTCTTTAAAACTTTTCGATCCGACGTATAATAACGGAGATATTTCCTCCTCCAATCTAAACCCCCCCCCCTCCCATTGGTCCTATTTCAGCCGTTATCAAACTTGATCATTCTTTTACATAAAACGACTCAATATCGAGTTTGGTAGCGATCAAACAAAAATTGCGACTGCTAGAGCGCTAACAGACAAATATATATATATATATATATATATATATATATATATATACACATACTACATTTTCGTCATGGGATGAACATTTGGGGCAATTTTTCAAAACTCGCACATGTGTACGACCTCAATTGCTGATTTCCCTAATATAATAAGTAATCATTCATGAACCTTAAAACCAAAACCTAAAATAAATACCTTTATAGGTAGCCAAAATTTCATTTAAGAGACATTGCTTTTCACTGCGTAAAGTAGGAGTTGCTAAAAAGCCTATAATCTCATTGTAAGTAGAAAAATAAAGAGAATACGAATAAAAATTAAACAAATAACTCAAAATAAAAGACAAAACATGGGCGGCTTTACAAGATAAGAAAATAAGGGAGGTTTCTTGAAACTTTATAATCTAAAAAAGTTGTAAGAAGTGTCTTTTAATTTGGAGAGAAGTTTCAGAAAGAATTATTTTCCACTTAGTTCTTGATTAAAACCTCTGTCAAGGTTGTAGAAAGGAATATTTATTGTCAGAGAAACTTAATTTGAGAAGAGAATTTAATTTTAATGAACCCATGCTACAACAGGCTTAACTCTGGCTGTCATGTCAGTATTCGTGAGCTTGGATGGGGAACCTTGTTCGTCTGCCAAAATAATAATATAGTGCTTAAAACAACTTAATAAGGGCCAAAATATAGTGCAGCAAAATGAAAGATATACAATCTTGGGAAAATAAATTTTAATGATCTATTTCGTAGCAAATTAAAATATTATTTTCATTAAATGCCTGATAGTTGATGGAAAAGTAATGCAATACAAAGAGATACAAGTAAGAAACATGATGTATGTACGCCATATATTTACACCAATATGAATTGTGTTAGTGCAGCAATTTTATAACGTTTTTCTGAGTGTTAAATACTCCATTCTAGAATGCAATTCGAATTTATTGGATGTAGGTAGCTCGCTACGTTTCAGCAAAGGTTGAGTTAGTATTATCCCGGTACCAAGTTATAATAGTGGAAGTTTGATTGCGATGAAAATAAGCGAGAAATGACTTTCTCGCCCGATATCACATTATGATTATGGGAGAGTGAAGCATGAATGTAATTTTACCATGTTTTATTCCAGAGTGAAAACAACTCTTTCGATAAGGGTATCAAAATTTAATGTTCCACTTATGGATGCGTAGTCGATAAAATACAATATTTATCGCGCTTTTACGAATTCTATTTTACACGCTTCTGCAATTGAAGTGTTGTGTAAACGTACAAGCATGATAATTTATTCAATAATTTTTCCAAAGCTACATATTTTGAGATATCAGTCGTTCTAATCATGATATTTTACTTGTCCCTGTGATAAAGATTTTAGAAATAACTGTGGACAAACGCTTTCACTGGTGATAATGAAGAATTAAGTAAGTAGTTAAGATCGCTTTGCTTCTTATTAAAATATGTTAAACATAGCTTCCAATGGAAACTTTATTATTAATGTACTACGGATATTTCCATAGTGGTTAACTTATGGTGTTATACATCGGGACAACTCCAAAAATAATATTTTAATATTTAAATTACAAAAGAGAACAATAAGATTTATATACAACAGAAAGTTGGGACTCCTGTCGTCCACTTTTTAGCGAGTAAAAAATAATGTCTTTTCCCTCAACATATATTTTCCAAACAATGTTGTTTGAGAAACAAAATAGGAACTTTTTTATAAAAAAAAAGTATAACACATAGCCATAAAACAAGATACAAGAATATGCTTCAAGCGCAACCACAAAAATAAATATTTTGAGAAAAGCGTATCATTTTCAGGAGTAAAACTCTTTGATGCTCTGCCCGAATGTATAAAATCTATTAAAAAATACTCTTTGTTTAAAAATAAATTAAAGAACTTCATGTATGGCTGGTGTTTTTATACACAAGACGAATAATTTCAAAAATGTTCAATTAATAAATAATACTACTAAATATTTGTCATAAATATCGGTCTAAAATAATTTGTAATCAGGTACATCATCTCTTGAAAGTGGGACAATTTTCCCATCATTTATAAAGCTTGTCATCCTTTAATAAACTTTTATGTCAACAAATAAAAAGATGTATGTTTTAGAGTTGTAAAAAAATTGTACATATTTAGAGTTGTCTTAACATTGTTAATGAAACTAAATTATTGTAAATAATTATTTAAATTGATGAATTGTATATTATATATTCCTATAATTTGACCTAATTTTTTAACGAATTTATTATATTATTATAAATGTTATTCAATAATGTGTAAAGAATTTAATTGGCATAATATTATAAAAATTTTTATAGAAAAAAAAACAACAAAAAAACTATTTGATGTATCCCATTATATAATATACAACATTTAAAGAAAATAGACATTTTTCATTTCATTTTAACCTTAGAACTTACTTCTGAACAGCAAGTATTAATGACATCTAATATCCAAGTAACATTTAACTTTTGGTTGCTTCATTTCCTGAATATTACCCTAACATGGCTTAGAACTGCAACTCCATAGTTGCTACTTGTACATACATAACATCTTGCGGGCGCAATCCATTACCAATTACCCAATATATTGTTTAACTATCCTGACGCACTATCATAGTACAATGTTTTAGAATATTATTTTTTTTTTCTTTAGTAAGATTACAACCAGACAAATTCCTTTGCAGACGTTGGACCATACAACGTCTCTTTAGCTCTTTATACGAATGAGCTTTATACGACCCTAAATGCGGTTCGGGTACACTCGGCCTCACCCGGCTTAACTTGAAAGAACTTTTAACTTCTGAATGTGGTTGATTAAAATTTAGCTGAATTATTACTGAAAAGGAGAAATGTGTGGGCTGCGATAGAAAATCTTTTCCAATTATAAACGTACTCAGTGGCCGTCGAAACTATTCTACATTTTACTTACTCTTTCTGTTTATTTTTTACTTCTGCAAGACCGTTCATTACCTGAAAGAAAAAGAAAACAAAGATTAGATACATACCACAATTGAGGAGAATATTTTTCAAAGACGTTCAAAAAGAAATAGCTACAATGTTACCCATAAATATTTGACAATGTTGAACCAACATTGTGGACAAATAGTGTTCCCGTGTCGCATTGGATATAAATTGAGCAGTCTTTCCTGTCATATGAAGAGTGACAGGTGAAATAAGATGCCATTCCGAACCCTCTGATGCAAGAAATATTCATGACATAAATCTTCTCACACATTCTCTACGTCATAATATACAGGAGCGATCGATTGATATACAGTAACATATATTTTTTATAGTTCCACAAACGTCCTCTTTGTGCCAAATGTTCCAAAGTTATCTATTTACACGATCAAAACATCAAAGTGTTAAACAGCTGTTCCTCCATGTTAATGGATACTGAAGCTTCCCGCTGAAATGTTTGGTTATAGGTTTCTCTTTTACTACTTTAGTGATTTTATTTCATCAAATAATTTACCTAAAAATAGGTTTTGCTGTTCGTTATTTGTAAATTTGCGGTTTATTTTAATTTTTTATTTTTGCTCATGTTTTAGTAGTACTTTTGTAAAATGTCCTTGAGATATTTAAGTTATGTCGACAATATGTTATATTAAGGTTATTGAATTACTTAGCATAATTAATAATGTTTTGAACTACAGAGATAACTTAGGTGTAATACATAACATATGGAAAAATAGAAAGTAGTCTTTACCTATATATGATTAAAACATTGCGTGATTGATATGGAATCGACTTGAGGACATCTTGTTAAAACAGTATCTTCCATGACTTGATAATATCTTCCTAGTAGGAAGTAAAGGAAGTATTGTAATTGCAAAGAAATTCTGTTTTCAGAATCCAAAGAAACCGTTTCCGCCATCCGTTTTGACACTGAGCGAATTGATTTTAACTAGTTTTGCCTTGAGGTCGCACCTATGTCAAAAACGACTATTTAGTACGGTGGTAATATCTGGTTATATACCCTCTTTGTCGAAATCGAATGTGGAAGGGGGTTTTACAAGAGGGAGAAAATAGAATATTGACAACAAATCCGCTTGTAAAAGCTTAATGAAGAGATATTTAGCACATATGTAAAACATGTATTTTAAATATAAATACAGACATACACTCAAACATATTTCTTTTTTCTTTCAGTAAACCTCCTCTCCTACTCATGCGATATCATTTAGAGCAACTCAGTCACTAAACACCTCATAACCTGATTAAATATTAATTTTTGTTTACATACACTACTTATTACGGAGGAAATAGGGCATAGATGAAATTATTAGCATTACATAGCGTAGGAAATTTGCATAGTTTAAACAGCCTTAGCGTTACGGATTTTTTAGACATGGAAATAATTAGATTAAAGAAGAATATCGAGTATCTTAATTTATTGGAAAATGCCTCCCATCCATTGCGGTATTTCTTTCTGAAGGGGAAGGAATTTCTTCTACAGTAGTTTTAGATATTTCACCGATAAACATAGAATAGGCAGTGATGTGATAAGCACATTACAGGGAGCTAATTAAGGTACCATGCTAGCCTATTCTAGCTGCTCTATTGCCTTTGATTTGCTGTCGTTGAAAGCGCTAAGCACTGAATAAATTTTGTGAATGACTAGGGCGTATAAATATTACATTATATTAACTGAAGCATATTTAATAAACCACTTGTGCCCATACTCACATAAAAGTACGCTAGCAAAACCACGATCGATCCGGTTAGTGGTAAAGTAACAGGAGAATTATAAGTGGCTGAATCAATAACAGTACTGTTTGTTCAATAACGGACTGGCAAATACAGAAATAATTACTAATTAAATGCAAATAACTAGCTAGTTCAGAGATCTAGTTGGAGCAAATGGTTAAACCATTTCTAGAAACCAGGAGTAAGAGGATTAGCAGTTAATTAATGTATTGTTAAATAACATTGACTTAAGTTGTTGGCTTAAAGCGTTATTGTGTACAGTGATCTAGCAGCCATTTGCTTATGGCGAGATACTATCCACCTACGATTTACAATGGACTGATAAACTATTCCATTTATTCCGGTATTCCCGGGGCTTAAAATAGATTCCATTTCCTATTAATCAAGTCATAATTAGTATGATGGTTTCTAACTGTTAGCATCCATGGCAGTCATCATTTAGAATAGAAATATAGAATTTATGCGCACAATATACTGTCGTTACCTTTATTCTCGCATGAAGAGCAAGTAAGACGTTGTCGTCAATCAAAGCATAGCCCACAGTTTCATTATGTACGGTGATACTGTCATATTTCATACAAAAACAAGGTCATATAGATAGCTACTTATTAAAAACGGGAATCTGTCTTTCCCATTTTCGTCTTCTGATACCCTTTTAATATTAAAAAAGTCCGTCACGTGCTGCGTTATCTAAGCAAATTTCCCTCTTGCGTCACGTACATGCATTTATTTCACAGAACTTAAACGTTCAATGAGAACAATATTTGGTATTTAGGAGTCAAATAATGTACTCCATTATATAACACCTAATATAACATAAGTATTAGTGGGGGTATACTGGAGGCAAAGACTAAAAAATGCAATCTATCTCCGTTAATAATCGAGATAATGAAAAAAACATGAAACAATATTTACAGAACATTATATTTGTAATAAGATTGATTCTATACAAATTGTCCATCCAACACATAATAACGGAGATATTTCGAATTTTCGACATTCCCTCCTCTAAACCCTCCCACTCCCACTGGTCCGATTTTAGCCGTTACCGAAATTGACTTTTACATAAAGCGTTTAAATATCGAGTTAGATTAGATAGACATTGATTAGAGAAAAATTCCGACCGCTAGACAACAGACAAATATACAGACACACGCACACAGATATATATATATATATATATATATATATATATATATATATATATATATATACTTTTGAACGGGCCTCATCTTTGTTATCTCCTAGGTAGGATTGATGGACATTTTTTGATAATCCTATCAAGTACAACCTCAATAGCTGATTTCCCCTAAGGGAAATCTGCTAAAAGGCTGATGCCGACAGACACCCCGATGCAGGGGTACAAAGGATTATTTCGTCGCTAGGAATATAGCTCCTCCTCCAGAGGGAATGAAAGGAAAAAGGAGGCGTTGAGGTACTTCCCGGAGAAAGCAAAGAGGATGTCCTTTCCCTGCTAACGACAAACAAGCTAGTTTAAGCCCAAGTCCGTTAGATGGCGCTCTGAAAGGGGAACCCTCATTATCAAACATAGTCTTTGCCTTGGAGACGAACCTTCCTTTAAGGAAAACTAGTCTTTCCTTTGGTATAGTAAGAGATCAAAGAGGTACCAGTAATAAACAATTTTCTGATCTAAATGTAAAGCGACATCTTATGCAAATCATTGAATTCAATTATTATGATAACTCAAATTTAGTAATTCAAACCAAGACTATACCATATTTCATAAACAATCAAGGACCTTCCAGAACGACACTAATGTAAGTTGACCCGTCACCAATTACCTCTGGTCATCTCACCTCACCATCTATTCCCTATTTCTCTGGTATTAAGAAACCTGAGTATACAGAATTTGAAATGTACTTAGTTACTTAGAATAACAGTCCGTCACGCAGGGACTGTGAAAACTAAGCAGATTTCCCTCGTGAAGTTTAACAATACATACATTTACATACTGGTAACAGAACACCACCGTGTATATTAAGTGAATAAATATAAACGGTAATAAGAAATTACATATACAATAACAAATTACTGGAATATATCAGAACATAAAATATTAATTTTATTGAAAACTATTTCCTATACCTAGTACTGTGATTTATAATGAAACAGAATAATGTTTATCTCAATCAATATAAATTTTTGTAGTCCAAGAACTTATGACGGGGGGGGGGTCACCAGAACATATTGCATGTATCTGACATAATAAAGGTCTCTTGAAAACAATATTGGGTATTTCCGCTAAGAATAAAGTGGTCTATTATATAACAGAGTATTGTTTGTGTAATATGAGTAGAAGTTTGCTGAAGACTAGATCTTTCTTTTTACATAAAACTGCTCAATATCGAGTTTGGTAACGATCAAACAATATTTTCGTCATCTCCTAAGTAGAATCAATAGACTTTTAGACCCTTAAGGGAAATCTGCTAAAAGTATTTAACATAAATACTAGAAAATTAAAATTCCAACTGCAATGGTTTTATCAATTCTTACTTCCCAGCTGATAGCAACTGAGGTATTTCGAATTTTTAATTATGCTCCCTTCTGGACCTCTCTCATGGCCGATTACAGCCATTACATAATAAGGTCTGTAGTGTTGAATGAAATAGTTAAATATCAAGTACGGTATAAATGAAATAAACACTTTCCAGTCAAGAACCTAAAAATCTTAATTGATGGTGTCATTACACAACGTATTTCCATGTATATCATCTTTATATATATATATATATATATATATATATATATATATATATATATATATATATATATATAATTCTACTGTACGTGTGTATGTCACTGAACTCCTCCTAAACGGCTGGATCGATTTGAATGAATTGTTTTGTACGCGTTTAGGCGACGCCCTGGATGGTTTAGCGTCACAAATCAGCCCGGCAGATGGAGAAGGAGTGGGGGTTTAAGGGAGGCCTAAAATTAGAAATAGCGATATTTCGTTTCCTATTGGTTTTTCGGCAAATATGCTCAGGTTAAAAGTTGTTTATTTTATTATTTAGAATAACTTTTGTTATATTCACTTTTGTCGTATAACAAAGTAAAAACGAGATAAACACTAAAAAAGTAAAGTGGGACCCAACAATTTTATTAGGCATTAACGATTGAACCGTACTTAACAAAACTCGGTATGTGATTTAGCACTAATTCTTCCATGATTATAAGCTATGTTCAATTTATTAGGTTCGCCTGAATAAAAAATTCGCGATATTTCATTTTATATTTTTTTTAGGCAAACGTGTAAATAACAAAAGTTGTTTTTCGTGTTATTAAAAGCAGTTTTTGTTTTAAACATAATATTATTAAATTTAATATCGTAATCGCTTGAAATATCATGCAGGAAAAAGTCTGCCGGGTCCGCTAGTCTAGTATATATCTGTTGAAAACAATATTAGTTCTTTAAGCCTAAGGGCTTTATATTATTTAAGAGGAACACATGTGGTGTTTAAAACATTTTTTTTATATTAGGAAAAGTTATTAGAAAAGGCTATAAACATATGACCAACCTCTAAAGAATGACTAAATATTAGTGCTGATAACGAACTCAAATTAAATTATTAATGATCCCACAGCTTATACCTTTAGACCTCCGAATTAACCGTGACAGGGAACATTACTATTTCTTCGACTATTATCCGAGATAAAGGATTTCTAAATAAATGTGCTCTACAAACATAAATTAATGAAATACTCTATCGTATTGCTCGCGTGCCTGATAAGCAAGTTCACAATTAAAACACAAATGGGAACACGTTTCCAAGACAATAATTAGCAGTTAGCTGACAATTTAAGCTGTGTCAGCTTAACCCCTACCTTAGTAATTCATTTAAAACCACATTATAAACTGTCTTCAAATTATTACTCCGTTTAAAATACCCTCATTCTAACGGATAATAAATTTAATTTTATAGCGTATTCTTTGTTAGATACATTAGAACTAACCGCCTATAAGTCTTGGTTGTCTTAATTAAGAAAATGTTAGGAATTACATACGGTTCCGTTTGCTTTTTAATGTTATCTTGTTGCAAATTGTTTTACATTTTGAATTAATATAATATTTTGTAGGACGAGTCAGCTGTACCATTATTAATCGTAACTTCACATATAGATGGCTGGGAAACATAATGTTCTAAGTCCACCTTTCTCTATGAGAAAATACATACAAAATATAAATTGTATAATATCATATTCATGTTTATTGAAAGTAAATTTAGTATTTAACTATTAAAAAAGGTTCAATAAATTACTCTCCATGGTATACTGAATTTTCTGAAAGAACGAAAAACCCTCATTATTGAATGATGCTTTGTTAGTCAAAAGTTGCTATTTTGACATTTAGCACTTTGTTTTGGACAGTCCATTTGAGCTTGACCAGCTAATAACACATATTTTCAAGAACTCATTAAGTGTCCGCCCGTAATGATCGTTCTAATTTCACTGAAAAGTGACACTTCCTACACATTGATTTACAAAGGTAGGCTTTACAAATAGCTGAGAAGACATCGTTTGCGATAATCTGTAACTATGTTTGGAGGCTATATGAATACAGAATGGAGTAGAAATTAAAAAAAAAGGATTTAATTAGGACAAATTAAAAAATCAGACACAACATGACCTTTCTGGTACTCCTATTACTTAAAATATTGTTGCGAAAATTAAATACATGAATAATCCTTCAGAGAGAGAGTCGCTATTTGGAAAGTGATGTAGATCAAAAAAGCCGACAGAAGGTCTAGCTTCTACTAGACCCGTCCAGCCCAGCGTCGATGGGACCAAACAATTCCCCTTGGATGTATGCCGACGACCTATATAAAGAACCAGCCAGCCGCAAGCCAGTCAGTTTTCTTCTTAAGTGCTCATATGTGCATTCGGTGCTACAGTGCGACTTAGTGCAGTGCGGTAAAGTGTTTTTATAAGAAGAACAGTGTTGTGCCGTGACTGTAAGTAACAGTTTAGTGCCGCGAAGTAAAGGACAGTGCAGTGCCGTCTTTCTGTGAATTTCAGTGACCGTGAGTGAATTATTGGACTGTGTAATCTGAAGAACAGTGACGCTATCAGTGTATACTGTGAATAGTAATTAAGAATAATTGTGTATTGTGCATTTTGAAATAAATTTTGCAGTGATAAAAACTGTGAAACTTGCGAGTATTTAATTTTGCAATCCAAACGAACTCTTATTAAAAACGTTTATTACTGGTTTTGGTAATAAAAAATAACAATATGATGCAACGCATTTTATATTATTTCATTTGAAAGTGACCTATGATATCTCCATTCCATTGAGTTGGATCGAAAAGTGTCATGGAACACAACTTATAGATCTAGCGTAGAGAAATGTCTAAAGGTGCGGAGAAATGAGCAATTTCAGCAAATTTCCCTAGCTGAGGGAAATCAGCTATTGAAGATGTACGCGATTTTCTAAACATTTCTTCAAATGTACATCAATCCTAGCCAGAAGATGACGAAAATGAGGCCCGTTCAAAATTATATATATATATATATATATATATATATATATATATATATATATATATATATATATATATTGCCGCAATTTTTTGTTTGAACGTTACCAAAATCGATATTTAAACGTTTTGTCTAAAATTAGAGATCAAGTTTGTACGGCTGATATCGGACCAGTGGAGGGGGGGTTAGAGGGGGAGTGCGTGTGTGTGTGTGTGTGTGTGTGTGAGAGAGAGAGAGAGAGAGAGAGAGAGAGAGAGAGAGAGAGAGAGAGAGAGAGAGAGAGAGAGAGAGAGAGAGAGAGAGAGAGAGAGAGAGAGAGAGATAGAGAGAGAGAGAGAGAGAGAGAGAGTGAGAGAGAGAGAGAGAGAGAGGAGAGAGAGAGAGAGAGAGAGAGTGAGAGAGAGAGGAGAGAGGAGAGGAGAGAGGAGAGAGAGAGAGAGAGAGAGAGAGGAGAGAGAGAGAGAGAGAGAGAGAGAGAGAGAGAGAGAGGAGAGAGAGAGAGAGGGAGGAGGAAGAGAGAGAGAGAGAGAGAGAGAGAGAGAGAGAGAGAGAGAGAGAGAGATGAGCGTGCTTTCACTCATTGACGGTGTCAATCAATAGCTAAGGATTGAGGAAATGGACAGAACATGTGGTTTCAGGTAGATCTTCCTATTGAATGGGTAACGGGTATAACTGGTTCTCTACAGTCCTGCCTCGGTAATTGGCAAGACATCTCTCTCAGATTAACAGACCAAATCAAACCCAGTTCTGTGACGCTAATAACCAGTGCTTTACCATGTGCTTTACTATGTGTTAACAAAAAACTCTCTTTTTATGTAAAGTCATACAAAAAGAGCTGTTCTAATTTATCTAGATTTACTTTGGGTGATTAGTTCGGGAGATTTGTAAGAGGAGAAAAACACCGTTAGGACTTCCATTGAAATCTATCTAAAGGTCTTCTGAATCTATGAACTAGAGTGGACAAGAAAAAATAAGTGAAATAAATGATGTTCATTAGTAACCAGATTCATTTACCTACTTATCTCCTGAAGATAAGGAAAAATACACAAAGGGCAAACACGAAGACAATGGAAGCAACCTCCTACTCTTTCTTAAATTTAAGAAAGAAAAAGTATATGCTACCAGGAATAAAGGAATATTTTGTCATCTGAGTACCTTCCACAATAAAACAGAAGTTATAGCCGGTAAGCTCCGAAATGTGAGAAACTTGGGGAGTCCTATTGTCCAATGCTGAGGGCAAAAATGGTCTTTCGGAAAAATTGAAATAATCTTTGAGATGTGGATTAAACGCTGGATAGCGGTTGTAACCTGGAGACACGCCTATTGCCGAGTAGTTGTACAGCAAAAAATCGAACTGGTTTTTTGAAAAATATTATACTAAGGACATCAGATTGGTTATATTAGAGTCCCACATATGTTTATATTGAGTTATCATATGTTGGGTTAAGAGTAAAATGCAGTGGGTATTTGTTATAAAAAGCTCGGAGTATACTGAGTAGCCATTGGGGACACTAGGAAATACTAAAATATATTTTCCCAAGGTCCGGCACAAGAATATCGGAGATTTAATAAAAGGCTGACATGGAAGCTAGGGCTCAGCTTCAGCCTCAATTCATATACAATATTTCATATTGGTCCATCGTCGCTAGGCCAAACCTCCTCCTATCACAGCAAAATATAGCATGTACATGTAGCAGAATTAAACCCTAAAAACCTAGTCCAGCACAAACGAATTGATTAAAAATTATGTCGTAACAGAGTGAAATTATCTTCTTGATTTGTTGGCAGGATCAGTGAACAAAAAAAAATTCTTCATCGGTTTAAAACATCTTTATTTTGAGTTTGCTCCACATTAAGTTTCGCAGCGAATTTGCAACCACTTCCGAGGCCTGAACCTTCTTCTCCAAGAACTAAAAAAGGGGAGGGGTATAAGCAGAACGTATTTCCATATATCTCACAAAGTAAAAGCTTACACGACTCTCTAAACCAATTTCACGAGAGCCGAACACTTACGGAAACAGCCGAACTACTTTTAGGCGAAATCTCTCGAACAGTACCGACAACAGCCAATCTCATCTCGTCCGTAACCCCCACAGACTTAATAAAAATGCAAATACCTCGGTTAATATTCAAGGTAGAAAATAAATGTATATAACAATATATATAGTAAGTTTCATTTGCAATAAGATTCGTTCTATACAAGTTTTCGATTCGACTTATAATAATGTAGATATTTTGAATTTTTAAATTCCTCCTCTAATCCCCCCCTCCCTCCACTGGTCCGATTTTTGCCGTTGACGGTCTAGCTCTTTATTTTTGCATAAAACGTTTAAATGACGAGTTTGATAACGATCAGACATAAATTGCAACCGCTAGAGCGTTAAATATTTCTATAGCCTCTTGAACGGATCTCATTTTAGTCATCTCCCGGGTAGGATAGATGGACATTTGAAGAAATGTTTTCGAGCCAAGAGTACAACCACAAGAGCTAATTTACTTAAGGAAAGCCTGCTAAAAGCTGATCAGACAGTTCAATATTCTCGTAATAGGGAAAATATTACCTAACTAAAGAGAATAACATTAAATGACAAATTTAATTAAATTGTATACAATGAAATTTTTAATCAGCTCCAAAAAAGTATCCAAAGAGTTATTTTAAATTGTACCCTCCAACACAGCCACCCCTTGAAACAATAGTTCTAATAGGCGTTATTTTTAATGAATTTTAGATACGTAAACGTTAAAGTTGGGACTTATTCCATGAATTTTCAGTCAATTTGTTCAATAATATTTTACCATAACTTAGTAACACCTCAAGCAAATACCTCTTCCAAAACAGAGTAACGGCCTCTAAAGTAGCTTGAGAATGTATGTATAGACAAGTGCTTGTCTCGGATACTAACCGTGAAAGATGTAAGCCGGGGCTGGAATGTTCGCCCAAGATATTTCCAGGGGACGCGATTCTCCTAATTAATTATAGCCAGGAACCCGTCTCATAAATAATTGAATTAATGAACAACTCCTAGCCTCCATATATCAAACATTTCTTGTCCCCATGCTGGGAAACTTGCAATGTTTCAGCACTTCCGTCAATGTCGTTCTATTCATACGAGGCATTGTCATGAATTCATTAACCACAGATCACCCTGTAAAGATGTGCAAACTCTGACGTGGGCATCACGTGACTTCCTAGTACTCCTATAAAATTAAATAATCAAAATTTCCGGATGTTCGGAAAATGTCATGGAACATAATGTAAAGATCTTTGCATGAAAAAAAGTTCTATACATAATTTTGTAACTCCAATACGTACGGATAAATATCTTATTTTGACCCTCCTCTCAACCGTCCTTTAGCATATTTTGATCAACATGGAAGATACACGACCAGACAATACAGCAATTTCAGGAATGTACTTTTTAGTGGACTTCTCATGAGGCGATTTTTAAAAATAATTCATCAAATATCCATTGATTCTGCCCAGGAGATTCCGATAATGATACCCGTATGAAAGCCAAGTTTGTTTATATATATATAATTTAAGATCTCTAGCCACACTCGAGTTGGATTTACACATACTCCCTCCGTTAACCAAGGATGGTCTTGAATATGTTGTCTCCAGTAATCTGACTGGCCTCAATCTGCCAGTGGGTGAGCAGTGGTCATCACCTACACTAATTTTCAAGTCGATGGAATTTAGAAGAGTCAATGTCGTATCGGTGGGGTGTCAGGCTAATTTAAAAAATATCAATACACATAGTAATCTCATAATTCTGTAGTTAATAAGTCACGATCAATGCGATAACTTCAGCAACATTTTGACCATAGTTCCTGCCAATTTCCTATACATATAAATATATTAATATTATTTTTAAACAAAAATGGATTTTGAGCCCGTTTTCCATTTTTTTAAAAAGTGAGTTATTGTCACAGGTTTTTGACAGTGCCTCCTTGCATTGTTGGATTGGTTCTGATTGGATGACATTGTATATTCTGTGTAATGCGTCAGTCTACAGGAGTTGATATCGCCTTTGTATCTAAGTTTGTAAATATATATATTTTTTGATCATTGGAAGAATTGTGATTAAAATTAGCTGTTGTAGCATTACCTTTAAATACCTTCTCTTTAATTTAATACGAGAATATTCTAAAAGGAAGTTACCCCAGTCTATGTTTTAGATGACAATCAAAAGACTCACCGTCTTTTCTACACTTGCACTTGACAGTGTTGGCTGGTTTAAAAAAAAAAAAAATAGAAACATTTGTCCCTTAAGATGCTAATGTTAATTTTTTCTTAAATAAAGAAACATAACAACCACGATTTTCACCCCATGTTTTAATATTTTATAAAATAAACTTTAGCGCTTTAAAATTGAATTAAAAAAAAATACGAAACAGCCGGAGTCGGTAAAATTAAACTAGAGAGCAGGTGGGTCGGCTGGAATACTCACACCGCCTTCGCATTTATTTTTCCTTTTAATTTAGGGATATGAGTTCTTTAATTTATGCCTCTATATGAGCTCATTCTTTATTTAATATGATTTATTTTATGATTTATAATTTTTCTGCTGTATTTTACGGAATATCTATTGAATTACTTTATTATCCCACAGTCCATTTTACATATTCAGATATGAGAGTCCTAGTATTTTTATAACGCTTTCACTCATACTTTAAAATAATTTGAGTAAGCTTAGTGTAAGAATTATGGAATTTTTTTTAACTAGCTTTCACTGAACAATTCTAATTGGTTGATTATAAACCTCAATGTGATTTAAAATTGGACTGCTTACTGAAGTAATAACCAGGCATGGACCAATTAAAAGTTATTTTTATGGTTTTGGTTAGACGTACATCAATACGTTTGACTGTGATAACGGAAATGAACAAAACGTTTGACCACATAATATTCACGTATAGACTTTATGACTGACAAAGGACAACATTAATAGAAATACACAGTTCTTCAGAACGGAGCTTGGCCAGCTACTAAACCGTAATTATTGTTTGAATACAACTATGACTTCGTGACCTTATTAAAATATTTAGAGTTGAGTTGAATCGATATGTAAACTGCTTTAAACTTCATCTAAATTTCAATTTCATTATTTTTATTTTATTATTTCTGCTCATTGTGTTTTTATTTTCCGTATTTAGTTATTATTATTTATAGCTACCTAATTGTTTATTTCATGTTCTCTTTATAATACTTTTATTCCATTTATTTTTCAACATGAAACTGAAGTTTGATTTGAAGAAAAAAAAACAAAAAAAAAACAAAAGAGATACTTATAAACCATGTATTACCATTTATGATGGAACACAGGAAATAAATTCCTATACTTCAGGGGTACTGCAGTATAGAAAACATTAAAAAAGAAACGAAAGCCATTTAAAATAATTAGACATGAAGTGAAACAACCTTGTCTTAGTAAATCGTGTAACTCCAAAAACGTTTTCACTAATGGAGATAAATTATTGCTGCGGGCTTAAATTAATTAAGTTATTGCATTCCTGTTAAAAAAAAATGCAGCACTCTTTATTGCATAATAATAGTACTGAAGAAAGAAACTGCTTATTAGTCATAGAAACTACCATTATTTTTATTAGTAGTGCAATTTGTTTGTTCAATATTGTCAATAATTTGAGACGTGTAAGCAAGATGAGATTTAAGGTAAAACAAATTTTCTATTAAATCTGATTATGGTCTACTTCAAAGCTTTTTGAATGAATATTTAGGAAACTTAGTACGCAATTCAGCTCTAAAAAATCTTCTTAGACCTCTCATTTTTAAGTAACTAACTGAAGAGTACAACTTAATTACCTGGAATCTCAAAAATAATGTATTTATTGGCCGGACTCTGAGGATATTATATTAGCCCGCCCTTACTTTAGTCTTAAATAACTTTTTTCAAAAGGACTTTCGTGCAGTGCTCTACAATGAAAGATTTATCAAGACAAAGTGGATAAATTATTCCTGCGTGTATTTCCGGATTTCTCTAGAACCTAGATGGTGACCAGGTGACGTTTTTTCGCCATCCCCTGGATAGAATCGATAAGACATTTGAAGACATTTTTCAAAAAATGCGCCATGAGTACAACCTTCACAGCTGATTTCCTTTTAGGGATTTGCTAACAAATTAACTAAATTCATCCTCTCACTAATTCAAACATTTCACCCTGCAATGAAATACCTTAATTTCTAAAATTCTACAAAAACGTTTTACCGCTCAATGACAGCCCTTGCCAATAACTTGAATTTCTTATTTTGAAAGCAGGTGGTCTGTATAAAAGAACAAAGTGCCATGACAAGGTGTTGATGTCGGATATATTTCGTAGAATGTGCACCTAAAATCTACTTAAACATCACTTTGGGGGTTTATCAAATTTATAGATTTGACAGTAGAAACCATCTAGAAGGGTGTATGGTAATAATAAATATAACAATTACACAAATCCTGTAGCATTTGCCGACAGTAGAAATACTCGAAGGAGAATTTTTAAAAACTATTTTTTGGTATAATTACGGAGTAAGTTATCGCCTCTCTGTAAACTAACGTCACAATTTCAGCCTCATTGAAGACAACTCTATACTGTTATTCCCTTCTGGTAAACAATATAAATTGGGGATGTAGGGCAAACAACAGTAATGGAACACAACTTCGAACAATAATAAACAACATTGGACTAGAAATAACAGGACCAGAAGAAGACACGTACAACCCAACACAACGTAATTACTTGCCCGACATTGTGCTAATTCATAACTTTGCCCCTATAACATGAAACCATTACGGGTATCGACTCCAAATCGATAAACGCACTCTACATAAAACTTTTATCGTTTAATTAAGCGAAAAATTGATTAGGGGTGAAATTTTTTCGAAACGGACAGTAGAACGATAACTATTACTTACAATAATACAGACATCAAAGAACCAAAACATCTTCATATTGCACATACATAATAACATTAATTTGACTACGAAACAAACTCACAGCTTACACAAATTCCCAAATTACGTTGAGAAATTGTGACGCAATGGACTGTGGTTCATAAATCCTTGAGGAACTTACTTATTTGTTATTTCCAGACTACAAATAGTTTCTAACTCTACCAATATATTTACGATACGCCACAAGTCAAAGACTGCCAATATGAGCATGCCTTAAGAAATCGGCTGAATCCAGTTGTACAAAGATGTGATGACAAAATTTGATGTGTACGATTTTAGCCGATTTCCTTTAAGGGAAATCAGGTATTGAGGTCGTACTCATGACGCGATTTTTAAAATTTTCCTCAAATGCCCATCGATCCTACACAGAAGGTGACGAGTATGAGGTCCAATAAAAACTATATATATATATATATATATATATATATATATATATATATATATATATATATTGGTAGAATTGGTGTTTCAATTTGTTAAAATGTTATAAATGAAATACTGTTTTCAATATGTATAGAAACAATGCTCAAAGACGATTTGCCAAGTGCGGGGAGGCACACATATGGATTTATCTGACATTCCCATTAGGGAAATCAGGTATGGAGTTTGTACTCATTTACATCTGTGCAAAACTATATATATAATAACGCTTTGGGGGTCGATATTTTAGTTTGATCGTTAGCAAACTCTATATTTAAAAGTTTAATGTAAAACTAAAGATCAAGTTCGTTAATAGCTGAAATACGACCAGTAGGAGGAGGGGGGGGGTTAAGAGGGGTAAATTTCGAAAATTCGTAATATGTTCGTTACTATGCGTCGGATTGAAAAATTGTATAGAACCTATCTTATTGCAGGTGTCTTATGTACATTTCTTCAGTATCTTGACTATTAACCGACATTATTTCATTTTATAGTTTTCGGCTTTTAGTAATGACTCCTGACTCCTCCTCATGTCAAATTAACAATAAACTGTCGTATTGTGAAGCACATAATTTGAAGTCTAAATACGAAATATTGTTCCCATTGAACTTTTACTTTATGAGGTATAATGCTACTACGTGACGTACGTGGAAAATCTGCTTAGTTAACGCAGACCCTGTGGGGAGGCCTTTTAATGATTTTTGTGATGGTTATTACACATTTTCATGCAATTAATGCTCAGGTGATAATAAAGTAAACACGGAAGGCAAAACAGCTCTTATCAGTACCTTTAGCAGGGTGCATGAATAGACTCGCGACTCAATTTTACTTTAATAATTTTTTAGGGTTAGAATTTTACCACAATTTATTACAGAGTAGATCCATTTTTTTTTATTCCTTCCTAACATTAATTTGAATATTTCTTTCCGCTTTATTATTGTGCTTCATTACTTCTTATCATTGGTAATATAAACTTTAAACAGTAAGCCCTACGCGGAATAAAATTCCAATCTCTCTCAAATAATTCATGGACTTTACATTTTTTTTTGAGGGACAATTTCAATAGAAAGGCCAATGTCATAACCATTAAAAAATAAGTCTTCTAGTTAGTTATCAATTTTAATATACTGAAACTATTAAGGGAGTTTTCTATTAAAATAAACAAATGAAGGTTAATACTTAAGTAACTATATACGTATATATATTTGACTACATATACCGTGCAATACCTATACACAACATGTAATTAATAAATTTAATATAAGTTTTTAAAAGATTTTAAAATAATTACAATATTTTTAACAACTATTGGAAAATAAAATAAATAAGAAAAAAATAGAATAAAATAGAAGTAAATAAAATATTTCTTATCCATAATAAATTTTCAAATTTCCCAGAAATTTATTTAGTGCCTTATTAAACATGTAATACTTATAATTAATAACTTTATATATATATATATATATATATATATATATATAGGTATATAGTAATTAATTACAAGATCAATGAGGGGGGATAATCGTACTTAGTGCTGAAGTGTTAACTTCAATTTAATCAATGAACGCGTTAATCCGGGTTTACTACATGCTTGCGTCAACAATATACTCTCACCCTAAATTTCGTCCTCCAACGCTAACTTATATCTTTTATAAATTCTGCGTTACTCCATGTATACTTGGACTTATTATTGGAATGAATTAAATTCTTTACATTTTATTTCTTTGTATTTATATATTTAGCGTACTATCGTTATATATGCCACAGTAGGATTTGAAATACCCGGGGAAATAAGACTGACAACGATACTCCTATTAACTTCATTATTATTATTCTCGTCATAATTATTCCTCCCCAATGGATGTACTTTACATTTGGTTTAATATAATTGAGTTTCCGGCGCCAAAATAATAATAAAAAAAAAGTCCGTCACGCAGGGGCTGCGTAAACTAAGCAGATTTCCCCACGTGAAGTTTTACAATAGAGAAATTTCACGAGAGTCGAGCAGTTAAGGAAACGGCCGAACTAGCTTTTGGCGGGGAAGTCACCCGTCCGCTAGCCGCCCAGATTAATTAAAAATGCAAATATCTCCGTTAATATTCAAGATAGAGAATAAATGTATATAACAATATTTATAGTAAATGTAATTTGCAATAAGATTGATTTTGTACAATTTTTCGATCTACTAATTTTACGATTAGTAACGGAGATATTTCCAAATTCCTCCCCTCTAAACCCCCCTCCTAATGGTCCGCTTTCAGCCGTTAACGAACTTGATCTTTCTTTTTACATAAAACGAATAAATATCGATTTTGGTAACGATCAAACAAAAATTGCGACCATACAGTTTTGAACGGACCTCATTTTCGTCATCTACTAGGTAGGATCGATGGACATTTGAAGAAAAATTTCGAAAATTCCGTCATGAGTACAACCTCAATAACTGATTTCCCTTAAGGGAAATCTGCTAAAATGCGATCGAATGAGACTTGTTTCGCAAAGGGATATTTTTTTTTCTTTCTTTTCATTTTCAAATGTTTCTCACCAATTGTACGAAAGGCAATCCTGATTTATTAGAATGTATACATGTAAATATGTATATGAGCTTATATTATGTTACAATAAATGGTGCAGAGTTTGTCTATGTCTGCTTTTTTGTTAAATGCATTCTTGAGTTGAGCTATATATATATGTATGTATGTGAAATGAAATTATATATATATATATATATATATATATATATATATATATATATATATAAAATTTCTTTGAATAGCCTAGTAGCAGATTTCCCTTAAGGGAAATCAGCTATTGAGGTCGTACTCATGACGCGATTTTCGAAAAATTTCTTCAAATGTCCATCGATCCTACCCAGGAGATGACGAAAATGAGGTCCGTTCAAAATTATATATATATATATATATATCGTCGAAATATATATATAAATATATATATATATTTGTCTGTTAACGCTCTAGCGGTCGCAATTTTTGTTTGATCGTTATGAAGCTCGATATTTAACCGTTTTATGTAAAAGAGAGATCAAGTTCGTTAATGGCTGAAATCGGACTAGAGGGAGGGGGGGTTTAGAGGGGGGATTTTTGAAAATTCGAAGTATCTCCGTTATTATGCATCGGATCGAAAAATTGTATATAACCAATTTTATTGCAAATTAAATTTACTATAAATATTGTTAAATACATTTATTCTCTATCTTGAATATTAACCGAGATATTTGCATTTTTAAGTTTTCAGCAAACCGCCACTTCTACTCATGTTACGTAAACAATACTCTTCTACATAATAAATCACATTATTGGAAGTTTAAATACCAAAAATTGTATTCAAGAGACCTTTATTATACAAGATACATGCAAATATGTCCTGGTGACTCCCCCCCCCCCCGTATCTTATAGTTTTGGACTACTAACATTTTATTGATTGAGATAACACTTATTCTGACTCATTATTAATTACAGTACTAGATATAGTAAATAAATCTCAATAAAATTAATGTGTTATATTCTGATATATTTCAGTAATTGTTTTTCTTTCCGGTGTGAGGCGGGCCGACCCGTTTGTTTACATTTCTAACCTAACGCTTCCTGTCGGCAGGTTATTGAAATTGGATGAAACATTTCTTATTTCCGTTTGTATTTATTCACGGTGTTGTTGTGTTACCAGTATGTATATTTATCTATTACTAAACTTCACGAGGGAAATCTGCTTAGTTTACGCAGCCCCTGCGTGACGGACTTTTTGTTTTATTAGGTTCTATGTCATATTTGAGGTGCATTATATATAAAATGGTAGTCTTTGTTACTATATATATTTATAGTAGTAGATTTCTATCCTGTCTCTAACAAATACAATATTATAACAAAAATTAATGCCAAACAGCCTTGTCTGAACATCTAGTACAAAACAAACATAACTTTAATTTTGATAATGTGTAAATTTTGGATAGGGAAAAAACACCTTTAAAATAAAAATAAAAGAAATGAAATAAGTAAGAAACAAGAATTGAGATATTTAAAAAAAAATATGTTTCATAAAACTTTGTAACACTTGCTACAGGCTTTAAAAGCAAATTGTTCTAACTTAATCCTAATGTTGGATTTGGTAGAGTTAATTCGATGTAAAATAAAGTTAATTTGATATCATTTAGACTAAGCTTAAATTAATAGAGAGGAAGTGACGGTTGCATATAGGCCTAAGCAATTATGGTTTAAACCAGAGGTGGGGAACCTGCGGCCTCCGCGAGGTTCTTGTGCGGCCCTTTGCCACCTAGTACAAAATGGTAGAGTTCGTTTCAAAAAACAACTATTGTACATCAACGCCATGACAGTTGCGCGAAAAATCCCGCCAAATACTGAAAATTCCACAATGTTTATGTAATTTACATATCTAAAAGAAACGAATAATGTTCTATGTAATATTTATTTGAAAATAAATTAAAATTACAAAAAGGAAAACTTAAACTTGAAAAAATTGATATCATTTCACTGCATTTTGAATCAGCAAAATCTTTGCGCAAAATCTACCATTTTGCAAGACACTCTTGATAGAACCATTGCCATTGTCAACTATATTCGCGTAAATGCCATGCGTCATCGTGAATTTCGGCAGATGCTCTCTTTAGATGAGGAAACGTATAGTGTTGGCCTTCCATACTACTGCAAGGTTCGCTGGCTATCAACAGGTCAATCAACGCTAAAAAGGATCCCATAGAAATCTGGAAAAATGCTGTTGAATATCCATGCCTTCCAGAACATGCTCGCCGTTTACTTTCCTGCTTCGGAAGTACCTACTGTTGCGAGACAACATTTTCTCTCATGTCAAAAATAAAAACAAATTTAAGAACGCAAATTACAGATGCACATTTAGAGGATCAATTAAAGCTGTGTGTTACGAAGCTTGATCCAAATATACAATTACTGTCAAAAACAACAAACAAAAAACAAAGCCAAATAAGTCACTAACTTAGCGAATAAAAAAATATTTTTTATAATATTTTTATATTATTTTATATGTATATTATATTTAAAATTTTGTAGTATTATATTTTATTTTTTCTATATAATGCAATAAATTGTTAAATCTATAGAAAAACTATAATAATTTCACAAAAGTCACTTTCTTAGGTCAATCAGCTTATGCGGCCTCTCTTATTGCTGCCTAATTTAAATGTGGCCTCTAATGGTAAAAAGGTTCCCCACCTCTGGTTTAAACTGAAGTAGGTTAGTTTACTATAGTTTTCTGGCCAATTGATTTAACTAACGACTAAAAGTTTTTAGCCAATTATAGCTTTAATGATGACTGTATTATTTAATATATTTCATATATTATTATATGAGGATTATTTTTAACTTTTAATGATAGCTTTGAAAAGAACAAACACATTTTTAATTATTTAAATAGTGTTAAGGTATAAAATAATCCCATCCCCCCCCCTATATTTATATATGCGTTGGGGATAAAATACATGAGTATCTGAAGAAATAGTTTTATTTTCTGATCTTATGGCTCAAAAAACATGCTTATTTATATACATATATATACACACATAGGGATAAAGAGAAAGAGACATAAAGAAAGGGCTAAAGTTGAAAGATGAGAGCAGAAGTCAGACGGTAGAAGACATAGCTCAGCATTAGGAACTCCACCCCTACCCCTCCAAGCTACGGGGGAACTGACAGTGTTAAGTCAGTACATCACTTTCACCCTAATACCTTTACCATATCGCTAGGCAGGCAAGATAGCTTTTTCCCCTTTTTTGATCTACTGAATTGTGTTTGAGAAATGGTTTGATGAAACTGAATGACTCACATTTAGTATCTTGAGAGGTAAATTCAGATGGTTGGCCGAAAGAAAAAAAAAATTGTCTTTCCACCAAAATTTATTTTCAGCAGCTGAGCGTCTCGGGTCTTGATGTCCAGAATATATACAGCAGTCAATGCAGTGTATTGGCCAGGTTTAGATCTTCGGTTTGTTAAATCTGGGTGGTGAAGAACAGGCTGATGATTGTCCATGCCACCTCATTAGCAGATTTCCCTTAAGGAAAACCAGCTATTGAGGTTGAACTCATGATGCGATTTTCAAAAAACATTCTTCAAATGCCCATCGATCCTACACGGGATATGTTGAAAATTAGAACCGTCCTAAACTATATATATATATATATATATATATATATATATATATATATATATATATACAAGTGTGTCTGATACCACTCTAACGGTGTTTAATCGTTATACGTGAAAAGAAAGATCAAGTTCGTCAATGGCTAAAATCCGACCAATGGGGGAGGGGGTTAGAGTGGGATTTCAAAAAATCTTAATATCTCCGTTATTATGCGTCGGATCGAAAAGTTGTATAGAGGCAATATTGTTGCAAATGTAATGTTCTATAAATGTTATTCTGTATGTTTTATCACTATGTTGATTACTGACGGAGATATTCGCATTTTTCAGTTGTTTGCCTTTAGTTAACTTTTACTTCTACGCATGTCATATAAGAAATAAGCTGTCATATTATGAATCACTTTATTTGAAGCCTAAACACTAAATATTGTTCTCATTGAACATTCACTCTCTGAGATAAATGGAAATACGTAAAAATCTGCTTAGTTAACGCAGTCCCTGCGCGACGGACTTTTATTTGGTCACTGCAACGCAACTAATAATCAAGAATATGAATTAATCATGTTACACCAAAAGCGACATGAATAAAACTACAACGATTATGCACAAATAAAGACAATGTTTAATGAATGGATAAAAATTAATTAATTAATTAACGACAGTAGAGATGAGAAGGTGGCTTTCTAGGCTCAACCTTTAGGTACTTATTCATATCTCTAGATTAGTTGGTAACGTACTAGTTCCTTGAGGATGGCAATTACTCCATTATAAATATATATATAAATTATTCAATATTTTAATAAATACCATTATTACAAAAAAAAAACCGGGCTCGTGATGAAAACAATAGTTTTATACTTTTTTTTTTTAGTCACAGTAATCTATTATTTATTTGAACACGTTTCATTAGGCTTAACATAAGTTGATATGAAAGTTATCTGAAACACGCTGATTCAACGAACATATTATCTATTTGGCGCAAACGAATTAAAAATCACAATCACTCATCTAAAACATATTTCATACGTGCACATTAAAAATTCAAACCCTTTGATGATAATTAGTTAACACATCCGAAGTACTGTGACGGTAGCGTGTTGTGATGGAAGCTTAAGCCGGTCACAAACAAGGTTAATGCAGTTATCTATGATTAATAATACAAGTACCATATCTCAGGGTAAACATACATAAGCTTTGTTTATGTTTGCCCTACAACATTAACCTCTTGATAGCATGAGCACATAACACAAATTCGCTGCCAAGTATGGGGATATATCTGTAAGTATAAATAAATAATACAAATTTAAATAATAATTATAAGGTAAACCAATTATGACAAGAACGTTATTGAATGATATATATTGTGCTTTCATAAAGAAGAGAAAATTGTTGAGTACAAAAAAAATGTACATGGCAACATGGCAATGGCAACAGTTAGGACAATACTTAGTACACTTCCTGTTCTTGAATATTACCAAAGGTTCTGCAGTGCGGCTTCATGAGTATTGTATATTTTATTTATTAACGCCCACTTTATACTTCTACGGCTAATTGGGACGGGTTATCTACAGGTTACCACCCTTTTCTAGCTAGGGTGGGAATAGGTATTTTATTTAATGAATTCCGTCACTAAATAAATTCCTATTGCCCAAGCAGGAATCGAACTCGCCACTCTAGGTTCACCATGTGAGATTAAAGCCAACTATCATTACCAAAGTACAACTGTTCTGAGCCAGAAGAACTAAAATATAATGCAGCAAAATGAAACACATTGCCAGCCTGCTGGATTAACAGAAATACAACGCCTTCTCAAGTTCTCTCCTAGGAAGGAAACTACGAAATCTTGGAGTTAAAATGAAAAATGATATTGGTAGTGAAATAATAGCGAGAGAGAGAGAGAGAGAGAGAGAGAGAGAGAGAGAGAGAGAGAGAGAGAGAGAGAGAGAGAGAGAGAGAGAGAGAGAGAGAGAGAGAGAGAGAGAGAGAGAGAGAGAGAGAGAGAGAGAGAGTGCTACATCAGTGAATGAGTGGGATAGTTAAAGGTGGGTCAGAGAAACCGGTTGGAAAGAAGTTGAACTAGGTAACGGTTAAAGCGAGTGGCCGGAGACAGGTCAACGAACCTATTACACCCATTCTCCAAAAGGAGGAACTTAGGTTAAAAATATTATCTCACATATTTTATAAAGTGATATATATTTATTGTTATTGTATGATATATTTACGGCCGGTAGGGTGGTAACTGACAAATATATATATATATATATATAATTGTGCTGATGTTTTCGACCAGGTTGTATTTATATGTGGTGTGTTGTTCTTTTCGGAGTTTTGGTCAATGTTGGTGAAATGAATCTTAGTTTATGCCGATATTTGGAGAATGTTTATTTTCTCTTGTACATGTAATTTTACAGCCCTGAAGAAGAGAAAATAAAGATTCTCGAAATATCGGCAAAAACTAAGATTCATTTCACCAACATTGACCAAAACTCCGAAAAGAACAACACACCACATATATATATATATATATATATATATATATATATATATATATATATATACAGGGTGTCCCCAAACCAAACGGCCAAACTTCAGGGATCGATAGAGAATCGAAAAACTAAGAAAAAAAGTCCTCTGGCATATGCCTCGTTTTCGCTTCGTTTTTGAGAAAATCACAAAAAACTGAAAATAGTTGTGCAAAAAGTGTATTTTTTTTTTAATAATGTATTTAAATTACAAAAAACTATTGGCTTTTTGAGTAAGCTTAATTTTTTAATTTACGAGGAGTAAATTTAGAAAACATGAATATTCTCACGCTTTCCTTATCAATAAAACGTCTAGGTTGAGTGTTTAAACTTAAAAAGAAAGGATTAAAATGTTTACTATCATTTTAATCCTTTTTGGGGGGAATCCAGCCTCGCATTCTCACATTAGTGGTGTTGCTAGTACTGTTCAGTGAAGTCAACAAATATGGCTAGATTTACCAACGCTGAATACGCGGACATAGTCTACGTCTTTCTGTAAACGTGTGGGTCGGTCTTTGTTATAATCGCATAATAGGTCCCGTATTTTTACCTGCTCGACTTCACGCTGAAAGTTATCATCTATTCCTGGAGAATGACTTACGGGCACTTTTGGAAGATATCCCTTTGGAAACAAGGCTTGAGAGCTGGTTTCAACTCGATGGTTGTCCTGCACATTACGGAAGGGCCGTACGAGACTGGTTGGACATCAACTACCCAGGTCGCTGGATAGGACGAGGTGGGCCGGTGCCTTGTCCTCCCCGGTCTCCGGACCTCACGCCACTAGATTTCTTCGTGTGGGGATACGCAAAAGAAAATGTCTACCGAGAGCCCGTCCGCACAAGGGATGACCTCATCGAGCGCATCAGAATGGTTTGCAACCGCAATTAACGATGTAATTTTAGAGAAGGTAAAACCTTCAAAATTTTCAGGGTTTTTTTTCTCACTAAGGTAGACCCATATAAAAACTGAAATATTTATGTTTTCCAAGTAAGAATATTTAATTATTTTATTAATTTTCTAAATTTTTAATCTTTTTTTATGTTTTAATCTTCAGTTATTGTTCATAATGTTATCTACTTTAAATAGGTAATTTTTTTTATACTATGAATATTTGAATAAAAAAGTATTTATTATTTTTTCTTAATAAAAAATATTTTTTTTTTTCAATTACCTTTCTGTTAGTATAAGATTAGAATACAATAATTGCATTGGAATAACATTTATTGCTAAAATTCATTCAAGGAATAAAATCCGCTCTTCCATTGGCCTTAACTAGTTTTTGCACAACTATTTTTAGTTTTTTGTGATTTTCTCGAAAACGAAGCGAAAACGTGGCATATGCCAGAGGACTTTTTGTTTTAGTTTTCGATCCTCTATCGACCCCTAAAGTTTGGCCGTTTGGTTTGGGGAGATTTCCCTTAAGGAAAATCAGCTATTGAGGTCTTTCTCAAACGCGAAAAATTTCTTCAAATGCCCATCGATCCTACCCAGGTGATGAAAATGAGGTCCGATATTAATATTTGTCTGTTACCGGTCTAGTGGTTGCAAGTTTTGTATAATTGTTACGAAACTCGATATATAAGTGTTTTATGTAAAACTAACGATCAAGTTCGTTATAGGCTGAAATCGGACTGGTGGAGACGTGGTTTAGAGGGGAGGAATTTTAAAAATTCTTAATATATCCGTTATTATGCGTTGGACCGAAAACATATATATAATCAATCTCATTGCACATACAATGTTATGCAAATGTTGTTATATACATTTCTACAGTATCTTTAATATTAACCGAGACATTTGCGTTTTTTAGTTTTAGGCCTTCAGTAAACCCCCACTTTTACTCATGCCATATCAACAATAAGCTGATATATTATGAAGCACTTTATTTGAAGCCACTTATGTGAAATCTGCTTAGTTAACGCAGCCCCTGCGTGACGAATTTTTTATCGTTGGGACTACTTTTTGGGAGGGGGATATTTTTATGTTACATGGTACTTTAATAACGAGAAATATAATTTATGATTATTTGTTACAACACGAAGTCCATCATGAAATGAGCAGCGAGTAAAGATTAATGAGAAACAGATTTTTATTTAGTTTGCAACAATATTTAATTCCCCGTAGCTACAAGAGTGTTAATACGACAAACGTAGGGAATACGTGAATTATGTTGTGGGAAATGTAAACAGATTATTATTAGTAAAGCCTTTCGTTAATATCTTTCAAGCCCTGATTCAAAACATATATATATATATATATATATATATATATATATATATATATATATACATACACATACACAATATATGGTTAGTGGTCAAAATAAATCAAGTAATAAGTTGTAATTGTGGCCCGATTTATGATTCCCCATTTTCCCCAAATATCCAACCATCTTATCCAGTAGATAACACAAATGAAATTTACATTTATGTATATGTTTATTTATTTATAGTAATCATTTACTAACATTTAACTGAAAGTATATAATTAAGCACAGGGCACAAATATACGTTTTTCTTGATAGTCTGTTTAAATTTGTATTTTCCTAAAATAATTTAGAATCCTCCAATTCAGTGTAAGGTGGAAACGAATTAAATTATATGTACACAGAAAAAGAGTGAACTATTTTACTTATCTTTACTTTAACGTTCTCGATGAGGTGTAGATAGGGATTTTTACACTCTATCAACAATGGTTCAAGTATTTGTAGCAAATACTTCTACTTGAGTGTCGAATACCAAACTATGTCAAACTTCCTGCCAGGGTGGCTCTCGCGGGAAGTTCTATTGGACAAACCACCTCTTACAACTTGGATCGAATAATCTGACTAGTGTTTTATTTATAAAATAAAACGTCTTGATTTATTTTATTATGTTTTAAGTTTAAAATGTTGATAGAAACTTAAACTCCATTTCGGAAAGGCACTCCGATATTATAAAGTTCTTCCTGCTAATGTGTTTTAGAACAAAATGGAACAATGACTTCTTGATTTCGTTGATTGAAAAGATTTAATAAACCTAGTCTAAAGATACTTTTTCGGAATATATAATGAGAATTTCTAAAAAGTTGTATTTCATTATTAAATAATACATACATACATATACAAAAATATGTCCCCTTTCGTTGGGGGTTCCTATTAAGGTCAGGCTCATTATCTGGCATTTAGAAATACTTTCATAAATTTTGATTGATTTTATTAACATATTTTGTTGGTGATGTTGTTCAGGGAGCAGCTTGTTAATATTTATTATTTTATAAATGGAAGTTAACAATTCTAATGGACGGGTTTAGTACGCACGAACACATCTTCTTTATTTCTTCCTCCAATATACTAAGATCTTCAAGATAGTGCGTTGTAGATTTGTTGCATAATTCCTCTGGATTTCTTCAGCAGACCTTTAACACTACAATTTTCTATGTGATAATTTCATTGGAAATATGGACAATATGGGGAGTAAATGCTTATTTTTTTTCTTCGAAATTTACTTCCTCCCCTTGTTTGCTTGCTTGTTTCAAATCTGACTTTCGGATCTATAATTTACCTTTATTTTTTTTTGCGTCGGCTCTTCAAATAGATTCATCTAATAAATTACAGCCAACTCTTCATATATTTCCCACTCCGGGTGGTACGTTCTCAAAAGTATATATAATATTTAGTTATTAGGTGGAATTTTTGTTTGACCATTCATTACAGGCACTCTAAAGGTGTAGAATTATTGATCAAGTACGTTAATTAATAACCTGGAAGCGTGGAAAGCGAATATGAAACACTGTAAAATATTGAAAAACAATTATCTTCAATTCTATATGTTGGATAGGAAAATGTAGTATAATTAATCTTGTTGATTACTGCTACTAAATACATTTTTCTCTATCTCGTATTTTTGGGTGGTTCCTCTGCACAATTTCTCAACATTTTTTATTTTGTACATTTATGCCACTGAAAATATTATCTTTAATTTAAATTCCACATCTAGTTTAAGGAGAATTTTAGTTTTAGGAAATCTAGAGCTTAAAATATATTTGTGACCTAGGACATGTGCTTTCTTTACAACGCACTTGTGTAGCAGGCTATTTATTTCTTTAGGATACTCCCCATCTTTGGTTTAAAGGGGGTATATTATATAATAATATTAATAGTACAACTTTACGCGACATAAAGTTGGACCAAACTCTTATGTAATTTAAAAAGTGCGTTAACAGACACATACACACACACACACACACACACACACACACACACATATATATATATATATATAATTTTGAACGGACCTCATTTTCTTCATCTCCTGGGGAGGATCGATGGACATTTGAAGATATTTTTCGGAAATCGCGTCGTGAGTACGACCTCAATAGCTGATTTCCCTTAAGGGAAATCTGCTAATAAAAAATAAATTAAAGTAGTAAAACAAATTGCGCTGAAATACCAGACTTCTCCATTGCCCTGGACAAGCCTTATTATGAAGGAAATACAGTTTTCAATTCATGGGGATACCATTGTTTGATCCCCTTCAAGCAAGATTACCCCTGCCAACGGCAGATCTGCTCTCCCGTTTGTCCTTTCCAATCTAAGACATAAATTACGGTAATTTTGCGAAGAGAATGAAGCCAAATCAAAACCCATGCAAATTGGATATTGATTAGCGGAACCAATCAAAACTGCCCACAATACTCGCTGATTATACTCCTCGACTGACAGTGTTGTTCCTCGGATGGGGTTGTTCAGGCTCGCCAACCGAGCAAATATTGTTTATAGGCGAGTCGGCAGAAAGCAAATTCAACTAATTTCAATTTATAACATCGAAGCTCCGTGATTTATTTTGTAGGAGAAATACTGAAACCCTCTGGAATTTTGTAGCTCTTGGATCGGTTCTCTCTCCAAGAAAAGGAATTTCCCTTAGCAACGGTTCCTACATAAATAAAATAAACTTCCAAAAGAATTTCAGTTTTTAAAGAGAAATGTAAAATCCTATAAATAAGTATTTTTCAAAAACGCCAGAGAAAGCTTACTTCAGCTCTATATTTAGGCATTGAACAAAAATTTCATGCGATTTCTTATCGAAAGTATATAAAAAAAAGGAAGAAATCTAATTGTTTAATCTCACGGTAGCCATGTGAGTTAATGCGTTGGCCTTAACCTCACATGGTTAACCTAGAGTTGCGAGTTCGATTTCCGCCTGGGCAACAGGAATTTATTTAGTGATAAACTCATTAAATAAAATCCTTAGTCCCACCTTGGAAAAGGGTGCTAACCTGTAAATACCCCTCCCCAATTAGCCTTTGTAGCTAAAAGTGGATATTAATAAATAGTAATAGTTCCTATCTTGCGTAAATTAATCAATAGCTTTAAGATGGATGTCTAAAATCAATATTTCGTGAATTATTATTATTTAGGAATAATCTGCTTTTAATTCACAGGTCATCACTAATCATTCGGGGCCCAGGTTAGCCTTGCGAGTTAAAGCGTTGCCTTTAATCTCATATGGCTAACCTAGAGTGGCAGGTTCGATTCTTGCCTGGGCAAAGGAATTTATTTAGTGACGGAATCCATTAAATAAAATCCTTAGTCCCACACTTGCTAGAAAAGGGTGGTTACCAGTAGATAACCCGTCCCAATTAGCCTTAGTTGCAAAAAGTGGACGTTAATAAATAATAATAATAATTAACATTTTTATTAAATGAAAACTAAAGCTATAGCGTAAAGTGATTCATGAAGTACTAGCTTATTGTTAATATGACATGATTAGGAGGGGGGGACTATAAATAATAATAATAAAGATAATAATAATTAACATTTTTATTAAATTGAATCATATGTTATAAATTTGTATTTCAATATTATAATCGTATGTGATTACATCATAAGCTTTAATAAATAACAATAAAACAGTTGACAATTCGTATCTGAAAAAGTAACATCCATGTTAATTCTAACATGAGTTAATATATATATATATATATATATATATATATATATATATATATATATACACACACACACACACACACACACACACACACATCCTTAAAACAGTAACGAAATTTACGGAAATATGAATGGGAGACAATTAAATAGAGGATAGTTTAAAAATTTACATTCTTTGTTAATTTCGAAAGAAATATTCTTTGTCGAAGTAAATCTGAATAAAATGTGCTTGAAGAGATAAAAGATCAAAGACGCCGTCCAAAAGGTATATTGGGTTCCTGTTATAGGCCATTGTGAATCATTGGGACAGAAAGAGCCTCCCCCACCCGAACCTACTTACTTTTATTGGGTTGGAATTCAATTAAAGGTGGGACGAATGAATGTAAAGCAGTTCTTCTTCAATTACAACTTCAGGGGGCTCTTTATGGGTTTTAATTAATGCTAATCTAGGCGTGCGTGAGTAAACAGGATCTGGGTGGGACAAGTTATTTAGTAACTAGTTACTATAGTAAAGAGTATGTATATATATCTGACATCCCCTCGGGATGACTAACGATTATAGTCTCTTAGATCCCGTCCACAGGCGGGCTGACAGTGTGAACTGGCCCTCCGGTTACAACGTGGTCCGTCAGTTTACTGGAGGCAAGTCATTCCAGGTCCTCCTTGGATAACGGAGGTTCTACGTCCAGTTGATCACTCACTACGTAAAAACACTGATCTCAAACCTCACGAGTCTCGCTCTGGGGAGTCTAAGGATTTTAAATGTCTATAATGCCAAACGAAGAAATACAACTTAATAATATATAAGTTAGAAATATAACTTAGTATAACTTATTATACTATAGACCCCCCCCCCATTTCATTTTACTAATTTTAGAAGGAAAAGCAGCCTTCCATGTTGGCATTAGGGATCAATAAGATGATCAGCCAATGAAGCCAGGCAGGCTTATTGTGCATCCGCAATAATTAAGCCATGGTACGAGTAGGTTTCAAATCCACGCGCTCCTTCAAAAGGACACATCCTTTAGCGAAATCAGCTATTGAGGTTGTGCTCATGGCGCGATTTTCGAAAAATGTCCTCAAATGTACATCGATCCTACTTAGTAGATGACAAAAATGAGTAGCTTTAAAAATTTTAAATGCATATACGTATTTGTCTATGTAGCATAAGTTTGTCATATCGTTAGAAAACTCGATATACAAGCGTTTTATACAGAACTAAATATCAAGTTTGTTAACGGGTAAATCGAAAAGGGGAAAGGAAGGGTGTCCCGAAGGGGGAATTTCGAAAACTCCATATATCTCCATTACTGGACGTTAGATCGAAAAATTATACGAAACTAATATTATTGTAAATGTGATTACCTATATTGATATATATATATATATATATATATATATTTATATATATAATGTAATTAACAATTTTCGTCAAGTAGAAATATGTAAGTGAGTTCCCATATTAATTCAAAGAGTTGGACATGTTTAATGAATTGAATTATTACAGAAATAAGCTTATCTAAAAGAAAACTTAAATTAACCAGTATTTAATTTATATTTCCAATGAAACCTTTTATTTCTGGAATGCAATTGTAATGTAGACTATTTCACTTTAACTGGCATCTGGGTTAGGAATTTAATTCTACCAACAATTGTAGTAGTAAATTTACACTAAGTACTACAGATACAGGCAGGAAAGACATCTATTCAGTTTACAATCCATTGAGTTAACTAGGTTACAAAAAAGAAAAAAAAGGATTTATAATGAATTGTGTCAATCTCAATTGAATAACCATGATATTATTTATTTAAGTTGAATATAAAATTATAGTTAGACAATTCCACGGTGTCTGCAATCCCCGAAAATTTCCCAAACAGGTTATGCTTAAAATTAGCAGATTTCTCATTTGCTAGGTATACGTCATGGTGATGATATCATCTCACCATCGATTCCATATTTCTTACGTTATAAGGAGCCTATGAAAACACGAATTAAAATGTTAGTTGGACTTGAGATGTTTAGCTATTGAGGTACTTAAAATCGATTGTGCAGACGTCTGGGTTAACAAAAGGCTGAAACCAAGAACCATTTCAAGAAAATTAGATATGAGAATGTTTTGATTTTTGTTTTTTTTTAATTTTTAATTATCCCCCCCCCCTCAAAATGTCCGATTTCAGCCATTACCTAACGCAACCATTAGTTTTCCATGCCATTGTTTAATATAGTGTGGTGTTGGTTGAATAAAAAGTAAGAAATAAATTAGAGTGCAAAATCTTCAACGAATTTATATGAACACACTGTAAAAGGTCAATGAAAACAATATTTCGTACTAAAGTTAAAGCGTAAAGTGATTCATAAAGTACTAGCTTATTGTTAATATGACATGATTAGGAGTGGGGGGAAACTAAAAAAAATGTAAGATCTCGGTTATAATTTAAAATACAGAAAAAATGTATAACAACAAAATTTATAGAAAATTAAAATTGAAATAAGATTGGTTTCTTATAGTTTTTGGACACTGCCTATAATAACGGACATATTTAGAGCTTTGGAAAATCCATTACTCCAATTTCTGTCATTAACAAAGAGGATCTTTAGTTTTACATAAAACTTTTAAATATAAAGTTTGGTAACGATCAAACTAAAATATCGACATCTAAAGCGTTATTATATATATAGTTTTGCACAGATGTAAATGAGTACAAACTCCATACCTGATTTCCCTAATCGGAATGTCACATAAATCCATATGTGTGTTTTCCCAGAACGTGGTAAATTGTCTTTGAGATTTGCTTCTATACATATTGAAAACAGGATTTCATTTGCAATATTTCAACAAATTGAAACACCAATTCTCATTCGGTTACGTTATTTGACCTGGATTAGAAATGACAGCAGAATCTGTAAACGAAATTTAATACCTCTATGCAGGGACGTTTTAATATACCTCTCATATGAAATTATGCATTCAAGATGGAGCCATTCGGGTCGAATACAATTCGCTGATAAGAGATTTAACAGGGAAATTAGAGGAGCGATAGTAAAGGGCACCATTGCAAAGTAAGCTGGAGGTTAAGCGGCCATATTGAGATAGTATAATTGTGATGCAAATGTGAGTCAACCATCAGGGTTTTAGCTGGATAATGCATCGTTCGGGGACTCCTCTCTCCGAAAGAACGGCCTCGTTAAATGAGATAGCCAGCTCGCCACATCATTTCCATCGGTCCCTTTATATCCAGTTAAGCCCTTTGTCTTAATTTATAGATAATGGTCCAATTGTCAAAGAGACCCTGGAGCTGGAGAGCTCAAGATGTGACTTCCAAAGTTATCCCCTTAGAAATATTTTAGTCATTAACTGATTTTAAACTGTATATTCGCAAATATATATCTCTATTCAAATTGAAAAAATCCGTCACGGAGGGGCTGCGTTAATTAAGCAGATTTCACACATGCGTCTCGTATTAGCATTTATCTCAAAAAGCAAATGTTCAAAGAGATCAATATTTCGTATTTAGGCTTCTAATAAAGTGCTTCATAATATAATAGCTTATCTTTAATATAACATGAGTAGAAGTGGGGGTTTACTGAAAGCTGAAAACTGAAATATAACAATATCTCCTTTAATAATGAACGTAGTGAAGAAACGTAAATAACAACATTTATAGAAAATTACATTGTCAATAATATTGCTTCTATGGACTTTTTCGATCCGACGTATAAGAAAGGGTAAATTTCGTATTTTCGATATCCTCCTCCCATCGGTCGGGTTTCAGCAATTACAACCAAAAACTGCGACCTCTAATACGTTAACAGACATATATATTCAATTTTGAGCGCGCCTCTTTTTCGTCATCTCATTTCGGATCGATGTACTATTGCAGATATTTTTCGAAAATCCACCCATGAGTACACCCTCAATAGCAGAGTTTCTTAAGGGAAATAAGCTAAAATGATGATGGTAGATCGGTAGAATTTCCCGGATATACTTTTTACAATTTGTGGTACAAGTATTTTAATTTCCACTAGCACCGTCCAAAAGTTGTCAGGAGAGGCGTTCGAAAAATATATTTCAAAAGAATTACCAGGACTGGGGGCGAAAGCTGAATGCATGAGAGGTTTGGGGGGGGGGTGCCTTTGTCAAAGAGGTAGTCGGATAGTGAGGTATCGATTGGTAGTAGTCGATCAGGAGCGATTTGTTCCCAGGTCCATCAGCGGGACAACGGCTGGCTTCCTACCTCAGAGATGGATCGGCTGTCATTTCTCCTCTTCTCCTCACTATCACCATCACTCTCCCACAATCCTTGCTAAGTACCACACACAAGGCTCCCAACACACTCTTTTGTGTTGAGCAACATTACCTGAGTACGCATTGTTGATGGCTACAATGTTTTAAAGAGAACAGGTAAGCATTCCAGAGAATAATACTACATATAAGTATAAGCATCAAGTGGCATGTAAGCATAAACCTGTATGAGGTCGCAGAGGAGCGGCACAACTGATTATAACTTTATTCGTGCCTGTGCATAAATTTTTTTTTTAGTTCTTTATTATTTTATTTTATTAAGAATAATACTATCTGCATTTAAATGCATTTGGTAATGTGATATGCCCTATACAATCGACCTCCATCACTCTTGGCAGAAGCTACACCCCTTCACCACAATGAGAGGAGCAGCCTCTCCCTGTCTGGCAAGGAAGTCAAGAGCTAAGGAGGAATGACACTTGATAAGAAAATAGCCACTGCTATCACTTCACTTTACACTTTTATAGGAGATCTCTGGGGATCATTGTTTCTTAAGGCGCCGTGGAGGGGAATATGGATGGTACTGGTAAGGGCTAGGACTTTTGGATTAGGATGATTGGATAGCCTGCTGTGGAATTTTCTGAATTTTAAGGGAATTAGGTCCTTTACAAATGGGATATTAAGATCTTTATGGAGGGTGTGGTTTGTAAAATAATGTGCAGCATTTACTATGGTACGCAGGACTTTGGATAGGAAAGTCTGGATGCGTCTGATATTCGAAGGTTTTGCTGTACACTTCTATTTCCATGTCCATTCTATGTCCATATTGGTTTAAGTAGTAACTTGTATATTGTTAGTTTGTTTTCTGTAGACAAGTGAGATCTTCTATTTAGCATTCCGTAAAGTTGTCCAAATGGTCGGTTAAGTTCCTGTCTTTTAATTATTGTGTGGGATTTTCAAGGTCCAATCGGCTGGTGGTAAAAGACAGGACCTTCGCCTAGGGAAAAAGTGAATGGTGAGTTTTACATTCGTTGATCTTTGTGTGCATAAAGTAGTAGTTGTATAATTTCTCCCGTTACGATAAAATAATTTCCCCTTTCTTCTTAAATTTTCTTAAAATCCTCCTAAGTATTAAGAAGAAGAGTTTTATGAGTGCTCTCAGAATATTAAAACATTCGTAAGCTTAAGGAGAAGCTACTAAATTAAAGAGCTCACCATGACGTAAAGGTAATAGTTGTAAGTAGTACCCCAAACCACACTAGGCTCATTTCAGGCAATCTAAAATTTATTTAGGATGTCAATTCGGTTTTCATAGAATCATATTAATTTCAATATAATATTGAATTAATTTTCAAGTTTTAATTAAATAAATTTAAAGGGAAACTGACATATCTCATTTATTAATATTTTGAAGTAGAGGGGGGGGGGGCAGTAGACTTTACTCTTGGTGCAACCTGTTTCTGGCGTTCAAATAATTCAGGATAAAATATTGCCATAGATTTTAATTAATTTATCAAGGTGAGGTGCCAGGTAGTTCATATATTTGAAAGAATTGTTGAGTATATCAATATTTATATGCTTTTTACTTGCTTTATACATTGTTATACGAAAAAATGTAGAAAACAAAAGTCACTCTGAGTAACAAAATAAACAACTTTTGCTATGTATATGGCCGAAAAATCAATAGAAAACGAAATAGCACGTTTTTTTTTTCATTTCATGCCTCCCTTATAATCTCCACTCCCGTTTGGACTTAGATATATGAATATAGCTTATAATCATGGATAGTTAATGATAAACATTCCGGGACAATGATGATTAAGGAAATAAATCACGTGTGACAGATGGCAGGGTTGCCGTGAGATTGTGGTACCTCTATGCCGGTGACTGACTAACCATCAAAACCTCTTTTGGCAGACAGGT
Source organism: Riptortus pedestris (assembly GCA_019009955.1). Classification (NCBI taxonomy): domain Eukaryota; kingdom Metazoa; phylum Arthropoda; class Insecta; order Hemiptera; family Alydidae; genus Riptortus; species Riptortus pedestris. The sequence goes on along the minus strand of CM032232.1, from coordinate 30,797,689 downwards.
AACCGTTAAAGGAGGTTACACTGCTTGGTTTAGTGATTAATAAATGTTACTCACGGTCAACGCTACACAATGTATGATGTTGGGTTTCTCCAAGTAAGAATTCACAACATGAGAAGAAATCTTTCACTAACACCTCTATATTAGACTAAAACCACCGGTCACGCACCAACACTGGAAATTAATTGCGATTTTCGCGCCTTTTTTCTTTGCTGATAGAAGAGAGGAATTGAGATAAATTTACACAGGATATACTATTATCAACAGATTGGCATTTACGATAACCCCATGACAAGGAGCTAACCTGTTGGATATGTATGTGTCTATTGTCAACTTGCGAGTTCCCAAAGGGTATTCGGCATCACAGTTTCCACCAGGAACCTAGAACCCCCGTTGACAAGGGGGAACTGGAATAAGTATATGCTGTGGTCAGATCACCGTCGGGCAGACTGATTTACTCACTAGACTTCTTTCAAATATATATATATATATATATATATATATATATATATATATATATATATACATTCGCATAAATGAAACGCGAAGAACGTCTAAATAAATAAAATAAAGGGTTTCACAGAATTGTTGTATGGACCCCATCTGGAAAATATGAAAAACACTCCAAATATTTTTATACACTGCATTTATAGACCCTGAAAGTCTCTTATTCACTGGTAAAAGATAATAGATGAGAAAATACAAAATACGTTGAAATATCTATGACTTAAAATGTCCAGGGCTTATTAAGTATATGAACTAAAAATATAACAAACCATGATCCAGGTATGTTATAAGGATGCGTTCTAGGGTGTTTTGATGGGATAAGAGAGGAAGTTGAGTGTAGCGAGGAGATAGGTAATTAGAACAATACTGGACAGCATAATCATGGTTGGAATATGGAAGTAAGTACGAGGGATAGAAGAGAAAGAAGTAATGGTATTTTAGTGGACTAAGTGGGGTGAAATAAATAGTTCTGTGCACTTTTCAAATTGTATATTAAGAACGATCACAACATAACTTCTTCATCATGAGGATGTAATATTTACACAAAACAAGTCTATTCAGAGTATTTGCACATCGCACTTTTTCGACGGACACAACTCAATATAATAAAGTTCCAGCTAGCGCGCGATACCAGATATTTTCTTTCGCATTTCTAGCTTTGCACTAGCAATCCGGTTAACTATTTTCACTAACTGAACATATTTTACAACCATCTGGTATTTTTTATACCGCGTGGTTATCATATTTGATAGCGAACGACTCACGAGTACGTGCGTCGCCGCTACAGCATGAAGAAGCAAACTTAAGAATTAAAAGAGCTTAAGGCTTGAGATTAACACCATTGAAACGTACTAGAATTCCCTTGCCAGCTGTTTGGAAGATGGTGGAAAATATGAGAATGGCGAAGGGAATTAGAAATTAGAGTAGATCCGTTTAGTAAATAGTTTATAAAGAGAGATGGCTTAGATAGCAATGGAAAGCGAAGGTACTAACATTTCAGTGGCAGGAGCGGCGAGATAACACATATCACCAATTAGCCTACCAGTGTCTGAATGGGAACTGCAACTGTAGTACAGTAGCCCTAGTATCGAACCACCATAAACTCAATCTGTTTCTAACAGGATGCAAACAGAATCTGAGTAATCCTACGAGGCTACTGTTTAACAACTATGCATTTAATAAATAAAGAATTTTCATAATCACTGTTATTTTTCTTAAGCGATGTTCAGAAAGTCTAAATAAATCATACTAGAAACGTAGGAGATTCCAATTATTATTAGGTACGAATAAATAGATTCTAATAAATATTATCAGTTGCAGATACATCATTTAACAAAACGCAGTAAATTAATATGGAGTGAATAATATTATTATAATTTATTAACATATACATTTTGCTTCTATGGCTTCTTGGGACGGGTTATCTACAGGTTAGTAGCCTTATCTAGCCATGGTGGGACTTATGATTTTATTGAATGAGTTCGTCCCTAAATTAATTCTTATTGCCCATGCGGGAATCGAACTCGCTACTATAGGTTTGCCATGCAAGATTAGGACCAATGCTTTAACTCACATAGTTAAATTGAGCCTGAAGAAATAAAATTGTCATAGTTAACAAATATAGTTATTATAGTTAACAATCAGGAAGACAGTGTCAATCATGCATGGAAGACACAGAAGGGTTTTAGGCGTTAAGAAAATCTGAAATTTTTTTAAATAAGTAAATATTTTCTTTTTAATTACGTCCACTTTACGCTACTATGCTAATCGGGGAGTAAAAATTAAAAGTAAATGTTGAAAAATGTTTTAGTTGGACATAATAATGCTTTTTTTATTTGAGTCTACTTTTTCCTACCAAGGTTAAACAGAATATATTATTTAATCGTTAGCCTATTCTAGCCAGAGCAAACATTTTATTTAGTGAATTCGTCACTAAATAAATTTCTATCTCCCTGGATATTGAGAATGGAACCCGTGACTCTAGGTTTACCCCTGTAGTAAGATCTACCTACACCTTAGTTCACAAGGCTAACTATAAGGACATAAAAAAAGTCCGTCACACAGGGGCTGCGTAAGCTAAGCAGATTTCCCACTTGATGTTTTACAATAGAGAAATTTCACGAGAGCCGAGCGGTTAAGGAAACGGCGGAACTAGCTTTTGGCGGAAAAGTCACTCGTCCGTTAGTAGCCCAGATTTAATAAAAATGCAAATATCTCGGTTAATATTCAAGATAGAGAATAAATGTATATAACAATATTTATAGTAAATTTAATTTGAAATAAGATTGATTCTGTACAATTTTTAGATCAGACGTATAGTAACGGAGATATTTCGAATTTTCGAAAATCCTCCCCTCTAAACCCCCCCCCCCCTCCCACTGGTCCGATTTCAGCCGTTAACGAACTTGATCTTTCTTTTTACACAAAACGACAAACAACAATTGCAACCTCTAGAGCGGTAACAGACAAATATATATATAGAGTTTTGAACGGACCTCATTTTCGTCATCTACTACGTAGGATCGATGGACATTTGAAGAAAAATTTCGAAAATTCCGTCATGAGTACAACCTCAATAGCTGATTTCCCTTAAGGGAAATCTGCTAAAAGAGACCTTCAACACTTCAGGAATAAATTTTTGGGAACTATTTATTCATTGACTTTATATGAACTCTTTCTCTTTGGCTGACGCATCAACTTCAGGTCATATACAAAATCATTAAAAAGAAGAACAAATGTAACGAAGTAAAGGATCAGACTTATAATCTGGTGTAGGTTCCAAATAGAAACAGGAAGGAAAATAAATTAACTTACATTAACATAATTTCTCGTTTATAGTGTAATTTACTAGAAGCACAAGATTTAGACTGGCAAACATAATAGAGATATCTAATATTAATGTGGTAGTCTGAATCAATACATAACCCATTAATTAGTTGAATTGGAACTCAGATTATCTGTGTAAGGTAAGGCTTTGTACTTATAAACCTTAGATAACAATAATTACTTGGTATGAAAACGTTGAAACCAATAATACCAAGTTCCAGTTTAATTAGATAAAGGAGGTTATATGCACATTATTCACCCAAACGTTCATAACGTTAGTTTAATGAAATAGTAACAGGAGAATTGACGAAGCAAATCATTCATTGGTATAGTTATTTACATAAATATATTAATCTCAATTATATCACAAGACAATCAAAATCAAAGACAATGAATACCGAAACAGATCATGTTCTGCATTTAAAGTGGAAATCGTTATCTACAGAGAGTACTTTTATAATTATGAATGTAGAATAACATCTGTTTTATTTTAATATTCCCTGAAAGCCCACCCCTAATACAGGAAAGTCACTAGAACAAGGAATTCTCTAAAAAAAGAAAATGAAAAAAATATACTTTATCTGTGCTTTTGAACATATTAGTAGGCTTTTATAGCACAAAGGGAGGAGCTGGGATCTCTGTAAGTGTAAATGTTATTAAATTTTGAGGGAGGCTGAGCAAGAGAATGACAGCACTTTTACAAAAGCGGACTTATAAAAGGAGAAAGGATGTTCGCAATTTCCTAGTGGGAAACGACCGCCTCCACATATGACTGCACTATCCTCAAAGTGGTATTATTTAAAAAAAAACGCTGGGAGCATATAGCTTTCAAAGGATGCCCTTATTACTTTACGGAATGTATATGTTTCATTCAAAAAGTGCCCGATATAGATGGAGAAACCTCATACTAGCTGATTTTCCCTTGTTGATGCTTACAAGATTTAAAAAAAAAAAGAATTCTTGATTAATAACAAATGTGTTCAAAAATAAATATTCCGGCACAATTATGATGAAGAAGAAAAATGAGGTGAGACAGATGTCAGGGTTGCCGTGAGTTTGTGGTACCTCCATGGCGGTGGCTGACTGAGCCTCTTTTGACAGGCAGGTAACCGTTAAAGGAGGTTACTGCGGTTAATAAATGTTACTTAAGGACATCGTATCACACTGTACTGCTCTTGGGCTTCTCCAAGTAAGAATTCACCAATTGCTAAGTTATTGTAAATTAATTCAGTCACTATCCAGTTAATCGGCAAACCGCATATTAATTCAGTACAATTTTTGAATTTAATGGTTCTTAATATTTTTATTTAACATTATGATCCAGCAGGTCAAACGGAATTCAACAGTTATTTCGAAAAGGACATGGAACCTAGTTCTTACTGCAAGAGAACTTTAAAATTGGGCAAGTTGTTCATTCAAGTCCCGTAAAATGAAGATATTATCCTCACACGTATTCAGCTCTCCCACGTATGCTTCTATGGTGGATTTCCTCCTCATTCATTTGTTTCTATTCAGCGCGTACCATCTGGCTCAATACGTAATTTCAACTTGAAATAGTGAGGGACGAGAGAAATTCTAAGAAAGCCATGTCAGCAGAATTAATGATCAAGAATCATGCACCCCCTCGAGCTGAAAGCGAAGAGTAAATAAAGACAGAGCTCTGAATGGGAACTCTTAATGAAGGCTAAAGAGCATTAATTGATGACGTAGAGAGGCACAACTTACTTGACATAGAGGAAAGGTCATACATACTTGGTTATACTTAGGCTACAAGCATATCCACTGCCTGTGCGATGAGGCATTCAGTAGCTTTACCTGAAACATGAATATCTTCATTAGTATAGATCTCTTCATTGGGACTAACCAAACAGATTTTGTAAATATTCATTTACTCAGAGGTCCGCTTAGTAAGCAATTAACTTTTATTTTTCAGTTAGCATTATGAACATTTAAGACCCTTAGACTCAAGGGATTCGTAATCAGAGTTTTACGTAGTGAGTGATCAACTTGACGTAAAACCCCCGGTATCCAAGGAGGGCCTGGAATGAGTTGTCGCCAGTATACTGACGGGGTCAATTGTATCCAGAAGGTCCGTGGCCAGCTTGTGCTGCCTCTGGACGGGAGGTAAGATATTAAAAATCGTTAGTCATCCCCGAGGGGTTGAAAGACGTATATCTCTATAGACTCCCGCTTATCCATAAGCGCTTTGACACTAGCGCGCTCTGTTAGTGATTTCATGTGTTCTCCTTTGGCGGGGATCGAACCTGACGGTAGTGGTAGATGTACTCACACCTTAACCCGCACTGCCACCGGCGCCACATTAAGAATACGTATATATAAAGAGCAACAAAATTAAATAATACACACTATTAAAACAAGATAGCATTAACAAAATAAATATATCACTTCTGTTGGCGTTAAATAATGCCAATAATTGTTGAAACTCTCTCCACTCTCCACAGAATACACCTCCCGTATGTTACACACAAACGTATTTAGTCTAACACAATTACCATAAACACACATGGATGTCAGAAGCTTAAAAATGTACTTCCTTTGACCGTGAATAACAAATTCCTTAATATCGGAACTAGATATCATCACTCGAGTTCCTAGAACGTTCGACTTGTGGTACGGGACGCTGTGGTTTTGCACACCTTGCGAATGCGGGAAGAGATACAATAGGCCTATTATAGACATAGGGGAGGTTCTATATTTGCGGGTATGGGCACAAAGGTAATAGCTGTCTTGGTGATTTAAAAGCCATTGCTCCATGAAGAATGTTTGAGATTATATCACTTGTGATGATGTGGTTTCTAAAGCCACTTGAATGTTATAAGTCAGGTAGAATACAGGATAGAACGGACAACTTCAACAGGGATTATCTGTTAGGAACGTATGTTATACAAAAGGCAAATCAGCAAGAGTTTGAGGGGAATTATAGTATGAATTAGAAGAAGTGTGAGAGCGTTTTGTGTTTGAGAGTTGGATGGTTCTTAAGGTTGTATTGTTTTTGGAGATAATGAGCTTAGCTGGAACAACCAGCGATAATGGAGGTTTAAACCCAGGGGCTGCGCTATAAGTCTGATAGATGGGCGCAGACTTGATTGACGGCACTGCACAAAGTAGATTATTAGGGAAGGATTTGAGACGGAGGCAAAGCTCTTGAGTACAACTGAGACCTAGATTGGAGAGTCTAATCGCTGCTATAAGGTGGAAGACCATTTGTACTGATTAGCGGCCTGAGAAGAGCAGTGAGCTATGGATCGTCTGCGGCTCGAGATAAAGTCTGAGAAGGAGGAGGGTCAGACCGCATCTAGCGGCCTCTCTTGGGGATTTAGCTAATTACTTGGAGTCCATCTCGGTGGCCCCCTATAAGGGCCAACCAATCTACCTCTCACAGCCTCAAAACTTTATCTCGCGGGAAATAACCAGTACTATTCGGGATTACACTACACAGAGGGTATCACTTTAACTGGGCATCTGATACAAATTACTTCTGAGAGAGTAGAAATTAATTATTTTTGTGCTAGTTGGGCAAATTATGATTCGGAGGTATTCAGAATACAACTGAAGGAAGTTTATGCCCCCTCCCCATATAATCCTGAAAAATGAAATCAAAGATATTATTATAAAAAAAAAGTCCACTGAGTAATAGAGGACGTCCAATAAAATCTTTATTGATGTCATCACATTAACTATTTGCATGTATCTCACATAATAAAGCTCCGTTGAAACTATATTTGGTATTTATGCTTGGAATGAGACGTTTCATAATATATTCTCTTATTTTTATAATGCGGCGACTAAAAGTCGTGATTCTATTGAATGCTGAAATCTTAAAAAAAAAAAAAAAAAAAAAAAAAAAAAAAAAAAAAAATTATCTAACATTTATAGAACATTAAATTTAAAGTAATATTGGTTCTACAGAATTTCTCGATACGGTATATAATAAAGGAGATATTTTCAATTTTCTAAATTCCCCTCCCTCTCTAACTCCTCCTCCACTGGTCCGATTTCATTCGTTAGCGAGTAGTTTTACATAAAAAAATTAAATATCAACTTTGCTAATTTTTTTGAAAATAGTGGGATGAGCCTGCTAATAATAAGTTAAAAACTATTTCTATTATGGATATTAATATGATATATATCCATAATAGAAATAGTTTTTAATAGTTTTATGTAGATATTTCCACTTTCCATTAATCTTTAATGGCTAAACTTGGACCAGAGAGAGGAAGGTTTTATATGAGGGAATTCGAAAACTCAATGTATCTTCTTGACTATGATTTGGATCGAAAAGTGTTATAGAACGAATCTTGTTAAGCTATGGATGCTCTATAAGGATTGTTCTATATGTTTTTTCTTAGCTCAAAATTTAAGCGACTTATCGGTACTTTCTTGTTTTCAGTCTATATAATTCCCTTACTTCTACCTTAGTATTTATATTTAGGAATAGAGAATATATGGTGAGATGAGATCAGTAGTGTGATAATGAGTATGAAAGGCCCGGAGAATATTCAGTTTGCTTTGAGTTTAGACTATAGCATCTAGGAAGTGTATACAAATTAAGCTTATTCAATGCAATTTGAAGGATTTGCCAATAACTATTAAACTCTCCACTGAAGAACAACTTTCATTCAATTTCCACGACATTATGTTTCCGTTAGTTTTTTTTCTCCATGACACCTCGAGATGTTTACAAAGCTCTCTGAAAGGCTTAAGCGTAGTGTTACGAAAGGCGTCACATGTGATAGATTGGCACGGCGTGTTAAATACCAGTAGATAGATACAAATTGCGAAAACCCATTTAAGTCATCACAAACTCGTTTGTCGACGCGCTTGTCCGATTTCACATCGCATTAACCTTTCCTCTTTTTAACGTCCATGAAAATCTCACATCACGCTACGAGGGCTATTAACTTTTGCCAATACATAGAAGACAAATTGAATGAAGTCAAACTCCAGTTGTTGTCTAAACAGTATATTGAAAGCGTTATATCTTGGTTGCTTGATGTGTGAATCAACTAAGAATGTTTTTTATCGTTACCAAACTCGATATGTAAACGTTTTGTGTAAAAATGAAGATCAAGTTCGTTAACTGCTAAAATCGGACCAGTAGGAGGGGTGGGGGTTAATGAGGGAGAATTTCAAAAATTCTTAATATCCCCGTTACTATGCGTCGGATCGAAAAATTGTATATAACCAATTTTATTGCAAATGTAATTTTTAGTATATTGTTATGCACGTTTTTTTACTGTCTTCATTATTAACCGACATAGTTGTAGTTAGTTTTTGTCATTCAGCAAACCACCCACTCTTACACATGTCATATTAACGAAATTATATTATGTACCACATCATTTTAAGCCTTTTAATGGACGGGTTTTTATAACGCACAATAACAAAACTTGAACGTAATAAGTCCACTATAATTGTATGTATATATATATATATATATATATATATATATATATATGTATATAAATATATAAATACAAATACAATGGTCAAAAATAAAGAGATGAAGAACACAAAATAAAGTCTTTGAATTAATAATAACAAACAAGTTGAAGCAGAGTTCACAAAAACTACAGAGCACTAACTGTGAGACTACTCCATTAATTTTCACACTAAACTAATAGCTAATTGTGAGGTTCCTCACAGTTTACTCACTTTACAATTAGAGCAATTATTTTAGATTAAATATTTTATGGTAACTGTAACTGGGATTAGGTGGCAGCTAGTAGGGGAAGGTTCCAGTTGTTATTGCACCGGGCTAAGCTGCTACAGCCTAAATACCAAATATTGTTCTCAATGAACTTTTGCGTTTTGAGATAAATGCAAATGCGTGACGCAAGTAGGAAATCTGGTTAATTAACGCAACCCTTAAGTGACGGACTTTTTATTTATTATTTCGTTGTGCTGTGTTCTACATATTGCATGTCTTTATTCTTCTATTTTTATGTTTCATTTTTTTTTCAGGTTAAATGTGTAATATCCCCAAAGTAAGCTCTTAGAAAAAAATAAGTATTTGACTCGTACAAAACTTAAAAACGTATGAAAAATAAAAATAATTAACAAATGTTTTTTTTTTTTTTTTTTTTTAAAGTTATGTGTAAATAATTACTGATTAGCCTAAGTTGCAAAAAGTGGACGTTAATAAATAAATAAATAAATAATTACTAGCATCTCTTATACAACCAACAAGACACTACGGAAGTGGGTGATAGGAATGGGGTTCACATTAAGGTTCTATGTTATTCCGAAAACTACGCAATTGAAAAATTAAACAAAGTTAATCTGTATTTAAGAAGTACGATGTAGATGAAAGGAACCGACCGATGGAAGGACCAGGACCGTTGGTGCCAAAGATTGTTCTCGAGACATGTGAGCATCTGGGCTAGTCTCGACCCTTTATTTTGAGCATGCCGCTCGACTATAAAAGCGACCCATCTCGCTCGACAGTTAGTTTAGCTTGCTGAGGCTCTCTTCAAGTGAATAACAGTGCGTTCAGTGCAGCTTTATTGAACAGTCCATTTTAGTTGGAGTGCGGTAAAGTGTTTTATGTGAAGAAAAGTGTAGGGCCGTGTTTATGTAAAGAACAGTGTATTGCCGCTTTTATCTATTAGAGAACAGTGCAGTGCCGTGTCCTTTGTGAAGATCAGTGCAGTGCCGTGTTTTTGTGAACTTCAGTGAAGCCAGTTATTGGACTGTGCAATAAGAAGAACACTGAAGTTATCAGTGCATACTGTGAGCAATAGATAAGAATAATTTACCAAGTGTTTGTGCATTATCAAATAAATTGTGTAGTACTACAGCTTGTGTGTTTAATTTTGCAATCCACAGCAGCTCTAATAAACAAGGCTTATTACTATTATTTTTGTAATAATATATTCCCTCTGATTGCAGTGTCTCTAACATTTTTGGAGGTTCCTGAATTGGTGAAGAGGTGGTATATAACAACTTATAATGTGCTTATAATAGCTGCTAAGCATTGTCTATAATGGTAGCAGAGACCACTAAAAAACTCTTTAGCAAGTAGCAATTTTACAGTAGGTTGCTTTATCTATAACTAACAATTGTGATAATGCAGTTGGAGGTTTGTATAGTTCAACGAAATACAGGAGGATTAAGGAATTTACATTTTTAGCGATACGTTTATTTTATATTTATCTAAAAGGGGATGTGTGTGTGTGGAGCTGGCGGACATGCTATTCCTAATTGGTAGAGGTAGCGGTAAGCTGTGGACTACACGAGAAATGCATTAAGGCCCTGGTTAATACACACCAACCCCAGGCGGTGCTTACAGCTACTTCTATCCAGCCCTACTGGTCTCTGTCCACTATACCAACTCCTGCCTTAAACACTGCCTTCTAGATACCGTAAATTTCAGTCTAATTATAATCTATGTACAAAACTTGTTTACAGATTATTTTAGCACTAACTGTATGGCAATTTTTTTTCCAAAGTTAATTAGAGCACAAAGGATAATAATAGACATGGTAGAAGATCAAAAGTACATAAATCAGACAATTAATGATGAAGGAGCTCTAGAAATCAAATTAGATATACCTTAATGAGTTAACTATGTGATTTTCGACATTTATCAGTAACGCATCAGCGCAACAACTCGACATGGCAGTTTAGGGGTTTGCAGTATGGTGTTGACTGAACCCCTTGATGAGGTTACTTTACATTAACCAATTGACCCTGGCAATTAAAAAGTTTTAACTTGTTTAGGAAAATCCATCATTATGGGGGTAGGCAAGTTCTATGTAAAACTGAATATGGCACGCTGTCTAAGCAGATAAAAATCCGTCACACATCCTGCGTTAACTAAGCAAATGTCCCACACGCGAGACGTATTCACATAATCTGAAAACTTAAAAGTCAATGAGAAAAATATTTGGCATTTAAGTGATTCATAATATAACAGTTTAATAGCAGATTTCCCTTAAGCGAAATCAGCTGTTGAGGTCGTATTCATGACGCGATTTTCGAAAAATGTCTTCAAATGTCCATCGATCCTACCCGGAGATGCCGGTTCAAGGTCCGGAGAGATGAGGTCCGTTCAAAATTTTATATATATATATATATATATATATATATATATATATATACATATATGTGTGTCTATTAAAGCTCTTGCGGTGCAATTTTTGTTTGATCGTTACCAAACTCCATATTTAATCGTTTTATGTAAAAAGAAAGATCAAGTAATGGCTGAAATCGGACAAGAGGGAGGGAGTGGGGTAGAGGGGGGGGGATTTTCAAAAATTCAAAATATCTCCGTTATTATGCGTCGGATTTAGAGAATCAATCTTGAACAAATTGTATAGAGCCAATGTTATTGTAAATTAAATGTACTATAAATAATGTCAAATACATTTAATCTCTATCTTGAATATTAACCCAGGTGTTTACATTTTTATTAAGTGTGTGCCTGATAACAGAGTTAAGTTCGGCTGAAGTCGGTTCTATTCGGGACTTTCCGCCGAAAGCTAGTTCGGCGGTTTCCGTAACTGTTCGGCACCTCGTTGGTTCAGAGACTCATTACTACTACTGTTATTAGTTGGCAGATTTTTCTACTGTAAAACTTCACTTGGGAAATCTGCGTGACGGACTTTTTTCTTAATGACATGACTTGGAGTGGGGTTTTACTGAAGGCCGAAAACTAAAAAATGCCAATATATCGGTTAATAATCATGATAGTGAAAAAACGTACATAACAACATTTGTAGAACATATCATTTATAATTAACAGACATTAACAAGATCTTTTGGTTTACATAAAACATTTAAATATCGACAACGATCAAACAAAAATTGCGACCGCTAGAGCGTTAACAGACAAATATATATATTTTTGGACGGACCTTATTTTCTTCATCTCATGGATATTATCGATGGGCATTTGAGGAAATATTTGTATTGAAACATATCCGGACCCATGACTTCTGTTCTTGAAGGAGGATAGTGGCCTAAAGAGACAGACAGTGATGTAGAACTAATCTATGGTGTCCAATTGTTAGAAGAGCCGTCTAATAAAGGGAATAGTCTCCCCTGGGGACGGCAACCGGAAACCGGTCATTCACACTTCCGCCTTGGCACATCCTGTCTTTCCTTGTCGTCTCGTTCCGACTTCCATCAAGCACCAATGAGGTAGCCGTGAAGCAGGTGACTTACAGTTCTAGCAGATTTCCCTTAATGGAAATCAGCTACTGAGGTCGTACTCATGATGCGTTTTTCAAAAATTTTCTTCAAATGTCCATCGATCCTGCTCAGGAGATGACGAAAATGAGGTCCGTTCAAAATTACACACACACACACACACACACACACACACACACACACATATATATATATATATATATATATATATATATATATATATATATATATATATATATATACACCCATATATATTTGTCTGTTAACGCTCTAGCGGTCGCAATGTTTGTTTGATCGTTACCAAACTAGATATTTAAACGTTTTTTGTAAAAATAAAGTTCAAGTTCGTTAATGGCTAAAATCCGACCAGTGGGGGGGGGGGTTTAGAGGGGGAATTTCGAAAATTCGAAATATCTCCGTTACAATAAGTCGGATCGAAAAATTGTATAGAATCAATCTTATTGTAATTAAGTTTTTTTTTAATAAATATTGTTATATACATTTATTCTGTATCTTGAATATTAACCGAGATATTTGCATTTGTATTAGGTTTGCGCGGATAACAGTCTAGATGAGATCGGCTAATTTCGGTTCTAGTCGTGAGCTTCCGCAAAAAGCTAGTTCGGCCGTTTCCGTAACTCTTCGGCTCTCGTACAATTTCTCTACAATTGCTGTTCTATGTATTTTTGTTGTTGTTCAAATATCAAGCGAGTTATTCGGATTTTGTAATGACAAATATGTCAGTAAACAATGACGGCTGAAATCGGACTATAGGGAGGGGAAGTTTAGAGAGGGGATGTCGAGAATTTGAAATATCCCCGTTGTTATAAGAGGGATCTAAAAATTGTATATAACTAATCTTCTTGAAAATTGAATTACATGTAAATGTTGTCATATAAATATTTTCACTATCATGAATATTAATGGAATGTTAGGATTTTTCAGTCTTCGGCCTTAAGGAAAATCTGCTAAAACTGGCAATGTTTCAATGTATTTGACATAGTAAGATTTAGACAAGTATTGTTGTCATGAGCAGTGCCTTATATTTGATGAGAATAAACACGGAGGGCTTAAACCTCGCTCGGTAGAATTCCAAAGCAAAATAACAAAGAAGTATTAGCATTACTCGAAGGGAAATAAATAAATTCCGTTAAAACGGACTCTCAAATATATAAGAAGCTTTCAGGGAAGGCGCCAAAAATACAATCGCGAGACGCCAAAGGGATACTGATTACAGCTGAGTGAATTTCCAGATAATCAGACTTATCCAGTATAATATTCAAATGGGACGAGATGAGAGTCCCTTTGGAGAGAAATAGGGCGATGGTCCCTCAGAGAGCGCTAGAAGCTAAATTAAGTTTGTAGTCGGCCCTTCTCGTCGCCGCCTCTCCGGAATATCTTAACCCGGGAGAGCTGTTCGGATTGGACTGGCCGCCTTGCAGGCACTTTTACAACTTTGGCAGTTTCCGTCCCCAACTTCCTCAGTTTCACCTTGCTTCAGATCTTTCCGACCCTCGAGGGCTCTGGGGCAGTGGCCAACAACTCCTTTCTGCCACAATACAACGAGGAATCTTTCTCCGGTCAAGAGTAGTTTATAATAATTAGTTTGAAGCAGAAATCAAGGCTTCTATGGTCGTTGGTAATCCTCCAAGTTATTATAATGCTAAGCAACCCATAAATATTTGATTAAGAACTACAATTATTAGCGATTCTTTAAATCACAAAAGCATATTTAACAACATAAAAAACAGCAAGAGGAATTGTAGTGTATAACTTTTGTATCCATCACACTAGATTTATATACTGACCAGTTATAATTTAAGAAGGTCAGAAAAATAATAATTCCTTCATATAATCATTCATTTCAACCTCGACGCACTGCCTCGCTCAATTGATTTAAACGACGTAATAAAAAGTTCTTAGTCAATTATAGCTATAAAGACAAATATATTGTATAATACATTTCACATATTATAATATAAGGATTTTTTTTTAATGGAATTTATGGCTAAATAACCCCTTGTGAAGAAGTGGTGAAACTCGAAAAGCTTTGGGGATGAAATAAATGACTATATGCAGGAATTATTATTTTTTCGACCTTATTGCTACAAAGACAATATATATATATATATATATATATATATATATATATATATATATATATAGTTGTTATTTTTTTGGAGTTTTGGTCAATGCTGGTGAAAAAAAATCTTAGTTTATGCTGATATTTCGAGAATTTTTTTTTATTTTCTCTTCTCCAGGCAAAACTAAAGATACGCTCGCTCGTGACAAACTATTACATATGGTTATAGTCTATAACCCTAGTCCTAGTGCAATAACCATATGTAATTTAGTTTGTGGGTATCTTTAGTTTTCCCCTGAAGAAGACGAAAATAAAGATTCTCGAAATATCGGCATAATAACTAAGATTTTTTCACCAACATGGTGAGTCAAAACTCCAAAAAAGAATAACAACGCCATATATAAATATAACCTGGTCGAAAACATCAACACAAATGTGTGTGTGTGTTTGTTATTCACTTGTATATATATTATATATAGAGAGGATAGAGAGAGAGAGAGAGAGAGAGAGAGAGAGAGAGAGAGAGAGAGAGAGAGAGAGAGAGAGAGAGAGAGAGAGAGATACATGCGAAGATTAAGTGCAAATCGCTAAAAACTTCCTTGTCTAATTTAAGGTGCGGTGTAAACAATTCGTAATTCATAAGTTCAGAACCCTTAACGTGATATAACAACTTCATGAGCAAACCGCATGTTTTGGAATGGAGCTTAATAAATGTCCAGAAACAATGAAATACAATGTATTTGATTAATATTTGATACGCACCAAAATGTAATAGTTGAAATAAATAATCGAGAAATTTGGTTATACCTTTTCGAAAAGACACCATGTAATCGCCTTTAGCAGTGTGGGAAACATGTCTCCATAGCTACCTCTCTGTGCTGCAATAAAGGAAGATTATAAAATGTCCTTCACCGAAAAAGTGTCTTCTGTGTAAACGAAGCAGACCCAGTATGTTAAATATATGTCTTCATTCGTGGCTAAAAAGATGTTAAGTGATTTTACAGCATTAAGTGTCTCATGAGAAAGCTTTGGAGTTGAGATAGATAGAAACGAAAATTGGAAAAATATAAATAGCAGATATTGCCATATTTAGAGAAAAATAAATAAAACAGACAAACAAATCATTGCTCAATCAAAAAAATAGTCTTATAACACGGTATCTTCGGGGTTTTAAATTTATCGTTCTCTTTGAACATCTAACATTTTCCTCAATGGCTGATTTCCCCCTGAAGAACATGTGCTACAAGATATCTAATCGTTGAAATAAACTAATGTGAGTCTAACCTGTAGCCGCGTGAACATTTTCTTTCCGAAGGAAGTTACTCATTAAAGTTAATCTTACTCTAACTTGTATTAATGTCTTGAGTTGGAATCCGGCAAACCTTCCATGGGACCGCTCTTAGCAGATGTTAGGTGAGAGATAACACAGTATGAGTGAAGAAAGCCCTTACTTTGCCGAACCCATCCGAACTAATCCGAAGGCATGGAATAAGTTGGCAAAGGTGCCGAAGAGGTTGACGTTGATTTATGCCCAAAAGTATGTGACAGGAGTGAGGACACTACCTCAGCGCCTAGACTTTGAGGTCAGCCTTCGGCGAGGCAAAGTCTAAACTTCCTATTCCATTTCACCAGTTATTTGTCCCACTCACAAACTTCCTTTCCAAAGTTTTCTTCCCATCTCAAAACGTAGGTATAGCATTCGTCAGAAATTCCTTCTTATACCATTGCACAACCAGACAGACAACGGCAAATTTTATCTTTAACAACTTTCAGAAAACTCACACTTCTTTTTCCTACTCCTGTCTCTTTAAGCTACTAAACATTTTCTAGGCACACTGTGATATAAAATGATATTTACTGAAATTTATCTTTCGGCCGTTCAAATTATAAAGTGTACAGGATTGAAACATTTTAAATTGTCATAAATGATTTGGCTACCCCTTGCAGAAGTCTCGATTATAGCTTATTAGGAATCAGACGAGGGTGGTAAATCAGCGCAAATATTATTATTATTTATTAACGCCCACTTTTGGTACTTATGGCTAATTGGGGAGGGGTATCTACAGGTTACCACCCTTTTCTAGCCATCGTTGGACTGAGGATTTGGTTTAATGAGTTCGTCAATAAATAAATTCCTATTGCCCAGGGGGAAAGCGAACTCGCCACTCTAGGTTTACCATGTAAGATCTAAGCCAATGCTTTAACTCACCTGGCTAACCTGAGCATGAATGCCAAATATAAAACATAAATACTATTGATAAACATAAGAGCCTCTGATTAGCCAATTATTTAAAGAGTTGACCCTGATCTCACATGATAAACTTAGAGTGGCGAGTTCGATTCCTGTCTGGGCAAACGAATTTATTTAGTGGCGGAATTCATTAAAAAAAGTCCGTCACTCAGGGGCTGCGAAAACTAAGCAGATTTCCCACGTGTAGTTTTACAATAGAGAAATCTGAGTAATAACAACTGTTGTAGTAAGAAACCTTTAAACCTATTCACGAGGGACGAAAAGTTACGAAAACGGCCGCCAGAGCTCACGGCGGAAAGTCCGAATATAACTGCTGCCGAGCACACGCCGAATACAAATGCCAATATCTCAGTTAATATTCAAGATACAGAATAAACGTATAGAACAATATTTATAGTAAATTTAATTTGCAATAAGATTGATTCTGTAATCTTTTTCGATCCGACGTATAGTAACGGAGATATTTCGAAAATCCTCCCCTCTAAACCCCCCCCCTCCCACTGGTCCGATTTCAGCCGTTAACGAACTTGATCTTTCTTTTTACATAAAACGGTTAAATATCGAGTTTCGTAACGATCGAACAAAAATTGCGACCGCTAGAGCGTTAACAGACAAATATATATATATATATATATATATATATATATATATATATATATATATATATATATATATATATAATTTTCAACGGACCTCATTTTCGTCATTTCGTGGATAGGATCGATGGACATTTGAAGAAAATTTTCGAAATTCGCGTCATGAGTACGACCTCAATCTGCTAATAAAATCCTTAGTCCCACACTGGCTAGAAAAGGGTGGTAACCTGTAGATAACCCACCCCAATTAGCCTTAGTTCCAAAAAAGTAGACGTTATAAATAATTTAAATTAAGTGATATAGACATTACTATTGATAAATTAATATTATTCGACTCTACTTTGAACTGTCTTTCGGCCCGAGGGAATTAGATGGATCCAGAGGCTATGATATAGTTGGATGGCCTATTCGGCTGGTATAAGTAGGATAGCAATGAATATTCAAACAAGAAATGGAGGTCTTTACTAGCTAGTTCTTCAAAGACTCTTCCAAGACACGGCAGGCGTGCAATGAGGTGGCTCAGTATTGATTTCCCTAAAGCGAAATCTGCTAAAAAAAATTGCACTTTTCTTTATCATGACAGGCATAGATCATGGCAATGTAAATAACAATAAAGGGAAAAAGTCCGTCACGCAGGGGCTTGCGTAAACTAAGCAGATTTCCCTCGTGAAGTTTAGTAATAGATAAATCTAAATACTTGTAACAACACCACCGTGAATAAATACAAACGGAAATAAGAAATGTTTCATCCAATTTCAATAACCTGCCGACAGGAAGCGTTAGGTTAGAATTGTAAACAAACGGGTCTGACCTCCTCACACCGGAAAGAAAAACTATTACTGAAATATATCAGAATATAACATATTAATTTTATTGAGAACTATTTACTATATCTAGTACTGTAATTAATAATGAGTCAGAATAATTGTTATCTCAATCAATCAAATTTTAGTAGTCGAAAACCTTAAGACGGGGGGGGGGGGGATCACCAGGACATATTTGCATGTATCTCGTATAATAAAGGCCTCTTGAATATAATTTTTGGTATTTAAACTTGGAATAATGTGATTTATTATGTAGCAGAGTATTGTTTATGTAACATGAGTAGAAGTGGCGGTTTGCTGGTGGCTGAAAACTGAAAAATGCCAATATCTCGGTTAATATTCAAGATAGTGAATTAATGTATATAACAATATTTATAGTACATTTAATTTACAATAAGATTTGTTATATACAAGTTTTCGATCCGACCTATAGTAACGGAGATATTTCGAATTTTCGAAAATCCTCCCCTCTAAACCCCCCCTCCCCCTGGACCGATTTCAGCCGTTAACGAACTTGATCTTTCTTTTTACATAAAACGACTAAATATCGAGGTTGGTAACGATTAAACAATAATTGCGACCGCTAGAGCGGTAACAGACAAATATATATATATATATATATATATATATATATATATATATATATATATATATATATACAGTTTTGAACGGACCTCATTTTCGTCATCTCCTGGGTAGGATCGATGGACATTTGAAGAAAAATTTCGAAAATCGCGTCATGAGTACAACCTCAATAGCTGATTTCCCTTAAGGGAAATCTGCTAAAAGCGACTCATTCTTATATATTAGGGGCAAAACACTATTTATATCTAATAAAAAATAAGTATATATAACAAATAATTTACCCTTTTCTGTCTATGCTCATGCACTCTTGCAAGGAACTGATTTCACTTCCAGATAACCCATTTTTTCCTTTGGAGAAGAAATTATTAAGAAACATTTATAAAAATGCTTTACGATAAATCTCCGCTACATATATCGCTTTTCTTTACTTATTCTCATTGGAACAAGTGGAAACAAATACTTTCAGAATGTCCAAGCTGATATAGACTTAAAATCGAGGCATTTGGGGGAAAACCTTTCAGAGATTTGGCAAAGACTTGGTCCTTTTAAAAGCCCCCATCAAGAATCGTGACCAACGAGCTTAAAATACTTCAAACATAAAGTGAATGTACACATCTTTGCACAACTCGACTTCATTCCCTTGGGAACAAATTTTCTGCAACTTACGAAAGAGCTTGTGACAATTTAATGCAAGAATGAACAGAAAAATTCAGTAGGAAAATACACGAATTTAAGGACCCTAAAATATACTCAAAGTTAATGTAAACCTCTTTCATAAAAAGCTCCTTTGAGTAAACCGAATTATTTTCATATTTTGTCATGCGAGAACTAAAAAAAAAATGCCTTGAAGGTGACTTTTACTAGCATCATTATGATGAAGGAAAAGACTTTCTATTTTTTTTTTCTTTTTTAAGGCATTTTTTTATTAGAATAGGTTAATGAGTTGTCAAAACAAAAAACTAAGATCGGGAAAAAATACGTTAAATGCAGATTTGAAAAAAAAGAAGAAAATAATATTGAGAACTAAAATAATATTAATAGTTTAATACTCTCGTAATAAGGACAGAATTCCCTCACTAAAGAGAATCACATTAATTAGCACAGTTAATTAAATAGTATGGCTCAGGTTGGCCGTGTGAGTTAAGGCGTTGGGCTTAATCTCATAAGGTAGATCTAGAGTGGCGGGTTCGATTCCCGCACTGGGCAATAGGAATTTATTTAATGGTGGAATTCATTAAATAAAATCCGTAGTCCCACCCTGGCTAGGAAAGGGTGGTAACCTGAAGATAACCCGTCCCAAATAGCCATAGTGGCATAAAGTGGATGTGAATATAAAAAAAAAAATGAAATAGTAAAAAATTGGAATTTTCAATGAGCTCCAAAAAATTTGTTAAAATTTATTTATTCGAAAAATCTCCGTTATTATGCTTCGGATTGGAAATTTGAATAGAGTCAATCATATTGCAAATGTAAGATTCTGTAAATGTTGATATGTACGGATTTTTCATTATCCTGATTATAAACCAAGATATTTGCATTTTTTAGTTTTCGGCCTTTAATAAACCCCCACTCCCACTCATGTCATATTAACAATGGGCTGTTAAATCGTGAACATCTTTATTATTAGTCTAAATACCAAATATTGTTTACAAGAGACATTTATTATGGGAGAAACATGCAAATTCGCTGAGTGGTGACGTCATCAATTAAGATTTTCCGTTTTTATCTCGAAAATGTTTATTTGATATATATCATACTCGAAATGTAACCTTTTCAGCAATTCTTATGTTTCATAGTCGCTAATTGTTGAACTCAGGTTAGGCACATTATTTGAAGCCTGTATAATATGGAAAAAATGAGTTTTAACAACTTCCGCCTTGGTGCTTCTCAGGTTGATCAGGGCAAGGTATGTAAAGATTACACCATCTTCTTCTTCCCAGGGTGGGGCTAAGGATTTTATATATTGATTTTGTCGATAAATAAATTATTATATCGCACTCGGTAGTCTAGGATAATATTAACTGTATAAATACAACCGCAAAGAGATTTAAAAGGATAGAAAAAGAATCAAAGTGAAACCTACATTAAAAAAAATAGAAGAAAAAAAAGGAGGCACCAAAATGATTCTCTCAATGGAGAGAGGGTCCCTTAAAATTAAGCCAATTATTCAATGGGCCGGATCTTGAAAGGGAGTCCATTGTCCTCTCTGTGAATACGTTTAAAAACCTCTCAGCTATATTCGGGGGTTGGGGGTGAGAGGGCGCCCCTAGCGGAGGAAGCACAGTTTAATGGCACTAAATTGAAGGTCGGGTACTACGGGGATAGTGGCTCACACCATTCCGGATATAAGGGCTAGCTATGGTTCCTCTCAATAAAGCACAGTTTAGCCTGCATATTAAATAATTGGATAAAATCACAGCTCATTAAGAAATAATACATCAATTAAAACCATTAGAAAGTGAAAAATGGCCTTCTAATTTATTACTACATTTAATTCATTAGACCCTCGACAAATTGCTACATATCGACAGTGTTGATCGGCAAACTCGTATGTAAAAAAAAAGTTACTCTTACAGGAGACTTAAAAAAGTCTTTACGTTTTACAGTAAAGAAATCTGCCCAATAACAACTGTAGTAGTAAGGAACCTGTAATCATATGAGGGACGAACAGTTACGGAAACGGCTCCAGAGATCTCGGTGGAAAGCCCGAACATAGCCGACTCCTTCCGACCACACACAGAATAGAAATACTAATATCTCGGTTAATATTCAAGATACAGAATAAATGTATAGAACAATATTTATAGTAAATTTAATTTTCAATAAGATTGATTTATACAATTTTTCGATCCGACGCATAATAATAATTTTGAATTTTCAAAAATCCCCCCTTCCCACTGGTCCGATTTCAGCCATTAACGAGGTTCATCTTCCTTTTTACATAAAACGATTAAATTCCGAGTTTGGTAACGATCAAACAAAAATTTCGACCGTTAGAGAGTTAACTGACAAATCTCTCTCTCTCTCTCTCTCTCTCTCTCTCTCTCTCTCTCTATATATATATATATATATATATATATATATATATATATATAATTTTGTAATATAATTTTGAACGGACCTCATTTTCGTCATCTCCTGGGTAGGATCGATGGACATGTGAAGAAATTTTTCGAAACGCGCGTCATGAGTTCGGCCTAAATAGCTGATTTCCCTTAAGGGAAATCTGCTAAAATGGATGATATAGTTTTAGTGGCATGTGAAACGGAAAAGTATCATGGAATATCGTGAAATATATATATATATATATATATATATATATATATATATATATATATATATATATTCAATAGATATATTGAAACATTGAATGCGATAAATGCAAGTGGAAATGCGCAGTTATTGTTTCACTTTTGCTGATGGCGACGAAAACTCGAAGATACCCCGGAGCAAAAGTTTTCAGTTGATGCCTTGAACTGAAGTAAGCTGCTTGAAGTGCTGAAACTAATAGAGGGACGTGCCGTCTAAAGAAGAGAGAACTCATTACGAGGCTCTTCACGCTAAGTCATTTAAGAACTATGTGAGGCCGTCAGAAGGGAGAGGGGACCAACTTTCATAGGATTTCGCAGTATCGCAAAGATCCGAGGCAACTTGGTCATCTCAGGGAACAAGACAGGCTCGTAAACTTGGAAACTCGATCAGGGAAGTGCGTTCACAATGCACCGAGGTAGAAAGTTAAAGAGGACTGCCTATTTCTCACTTTGACAGAAGGTACTAAGTTCTTGAACGGCATTTGACTTTCAAAACCTGTGGGGATACACATTAATTTAAACCAAATTCAAATGAGTCAAAATTAGTTCACCTAAAGTATTTAAAATAACTTCATCATTTCATTGACTTGGCAACAAGCCAAACGGAAATAATATTATGCTTAAAACACTTCTACATTTAATATGATGGATGTCCCAATTAAATTTCAACAGGCATGTAAAGAGTGTAATATGAAACTGAGGTAACAGTCGTTGAGGTTTTGATTGGACGACATCAGGAAATTAATTACAACTGAACCAAATTTAATGAATTTCACTAATTTCCTACGCATTATTTCCCTTCAGAGAATAAGCTATTACCGTCAGTGGTTACATTTCATTTTTATGCCCAAAATATCCATTCGCAAGAATGCATTTAACATGTCCACACGCATCTGTGTGTGATATGTATATGTATATACGTGTAGCCATTAAAATATTAAATGTTAAACGCTATACTTGAAACTCAGAATACACATTTTATATACCACCGTGATTAGATAATGAGAAATCTTTCAGTTAATTAAAATAAATACCCAACTGAAACGGCTTCTGAATTGTAAGAATAATTTATATTTTCTCAAATTTTAGTAAGGTAAGGTAAGGTTAAAAACGCCAGGTTAGAAGAAGCTGACGAAGATGGCCGACATAATCCGAACTATACCCCACCACAGACTTCATAAAAATGCAAATATCTCGGTTAATATTTAAGATAGAGAATAAATGTATGTAACAATATTTATAGGAAATTTAATTTGCAATAAGATTGGTTCTGTACAATTTTTTTCAGCCATTAACGAACTTGATCTGTCTTTTTATATATATATATATATATAATTTTGAACGGACCTCATTTTCGTCATCTTCTGGGTAGGATCGATGGACATTTGAAGAAAATTCAATAGATATACCGTAAATTTGTGTAGGGCCAGCTTTATTTACCATAAAAACGAAAATGTTCTGAAGCAATTACTGACTTTAGGTACAGGATTTTTTTATTTTGTGTTTTGACCTCCTACCCTACCCTAATTAAGGACAGCTCCCGTAGGTGAGGAAACACTCCCCAAAAATGTTAAAAACACTACGTTTTATTCACATTTTTCTAAAATTCGTAACGACGCAATGCTAATAGCGAATTTCCTGAAGTACTTAGTGTAAAGTTTGGACAAAGGTTCCTTCGCGAATTTTCTGTTTTTAAATGGTAAAAAATATATATGTGATAATTAATTTATTAGATTTTCTTAGTATTTAAGAATATAGGAGGACAACATTTCTCTCTCATGAGTAATCATAATTTATTATTACACCTTCCATTAAATTGGTACTATTGTTTGTATGCTGCATATTTCAAGTTAAAATTGAAAATATAACTTATCTCTTAGATTTCCAAGTTTAGTTAAGTTATCAAGATCTAAATCATTTACAGTGTTCTCTCAGTTTCTATTTTTACTTCCTACAATTACAGATGTATGTTTTAAATCGTGTGAAGCCTAATACTACACCTGATGCAAACCATCTATGCTCACAATTTTGGAAATGAGTAAAAACCTTATAGAAACAATTGTATTTATTATTTTTGTACTCATTTAATGACTTCATTATCTTCATAGAATGTAATACTGAATACTCTACGAAAAATACAGCAGAAGTTTCACATTTTAAGAAATTTGGAAGGCTCGTTTTAAAAACTTTGGCAAGACAGGATCCGAGAGGGGCAGAAGATGGAGTTGACAGTTAATTACTGCGAACCCCACAAGACTCTTCTGGATGTTCATAATTAATGACGGAAGATTTATTTTCACGTCATGGGCAACTTTATTATTTAATGTATCAATTAGGCGAGCTATGGATGAATGATCAATGGTACTGATGATGCAGAGAATAAACTAATTTTACGGCATGATAGGTTGGCTACGAATAACGTAAGACAAACACTAAACTATGCAGTAGCAAGGAGATGGTTCAGAGGGGCGAATCATCCTTCTTCAAGCCAAATTCAAGTTTTTTAATTATTCTGAAAATCCCGAAATTCACAAGGCTTTCCTGTAGTAATTCAGGATAATCAATGGTCTGGGCTCAAAAAAAAAAAAAATGATAAAATTAAACAAATGCATCAATTCCATCAAACATCAAAGAGAAGGCTAAAGCCCCGGCAATACTTGGCTTCCTAGATTCGATCCACTAAAGTTTATTTAGATTTGTGGTTACCATGGTTCAAGTTTGGGTAACCATCTGTTACTCCAGCGTCCAGTGAACAACGTAAGGCAATTGAGTAGCTTTATAAAGAAGTAGCAACCTATGGTCATGATAGTAAAATTGACCAAGTATACGTCCATCGTTTGGGAACTCATGAAATGGGCCTACGCTGTTTTATTTCTGTTCAATTTGGCGGGTGAAATTGAAAGTCACTGAAAAATGTATTTATTTGCAACCTCCAATACGACTTCCTGTACCTGAAAAGATTCCATTACAGTCAACCTTTCACTGAAATTCATATGTGAAGCTGTGAAAAATGAAAAAAATTGCAGATGTTGGTTATGTTCCCTTTAGGGAAGTGAAAAGCCGAAAACCCTAATTCTCTCAATTCCCTTGGAATGCACCCTGAGACAAGAAATTGCTCTCAGTTTTGTAAAATATACACCAATATTAGCTATTTTTCATCAAATACCATATAAAATCCATATTTTTATTTTAAACAGAAAGATATTTTTCAAATAAAACAAGTACTACACAAATACGGACATCTTCAAATAAATTGCGATTGACAAGCAAATAGTGATTACTTGAAAGTGGATTATATTAAATAAATACTCTTGCATTTATAAAGAAGAGAAGTATTTACATAATTACAAAAATAGGCCACTTTAAACCGACCCACATATGTTTAATGGCGAGATCTGACGGACCCAGAGGTCTGTAGTGCAAAAAGCATTGAAACAACATATACTGGCTCACTCTGAAAGAATGTAAACAGTGAAATGTTTCTCTCTACAGATAATATCAAATGTACTCTCTTAAATAAATAGTCTAAAATTATGTGCTATTTTGTAGGATAAAGCACTAAAAGGTTTCAAAAGGATGGTAAATTAAAACAAGCTCATAAAGAACAACCTCACTACTCGAAAATATGACAAAAACAAATTGTATGAAGAGGACTTAATGCATTACAAAAGTATGTTTGCGACTTATAATTTGTATGGAATGTACATGCACGTTTATTATTTTAAAGACATTGGTGTCATATTAAAATATTTTCAAATTTTAAATTGAAAAACTGTTTTAATTCAACATGAAATATTACATCGCGGCCTGTACAGTGTCTACAATTTATACCTATAAAAAGCAACATTCAGTTCTGAAAACACACTTCATATAATGCATATAAATATCAAATGTCTTATAATTATGGTATTATCAACTTTTAATTAAATATTTACACCTGTCAATTTAATTTCAGATTATATTATTTTCGGTTTTAATAACTTTGCAAACTTTTTTCTTCATTATACGCCTTTAAGTCTACCAATGCAAATAAATTATACTAAGTAACATCGCCTCGTTGTGGAGCAAGTCAAAAAAAGTTTTGGTGTAGGTAATGTGTAGAATAATAAGAAAGAAGTGAACAAAACAATTTAATAAGTTTATCAACAATTTACAATGTTTTTTGGGATGTTTCGCACGAGGCACTGACTGCTCTTTTGTCATTCTTTTAACCTCGATGAACGCACGCAGTGTTGCCACTAGCCCGCACTCGCTCCCAAATCACTATTACATTTTAACGCAGGGGGGGGGGCGGTGACAGCTAGACGGAAGTTTATATAACTGTTAACTGTTGCAAAGTAAATAAAAATAAACACTGACGTAATATTCATGAACAAAAGTAATATGCGGAGAAATATTGAGAAACTTGTGTGTTTTGAGAGTTTATAGCTGAAAATCTTATGTTAATATTGTCTATGCTGCATCTAACAAAGATAATAGGAAAACTCATTATATGGGTGAATGAAAACGCTAATTCAGATCTCAGTTATGCCTTTGAATGGAATAAAGAATGCATTTACTCAAAAAAAAAAGAGAGAAAAGAAGATCCACAAAAGAGATGATTTACGGACATTATATAATTTTAGCTAACTACATGATAATAGGACTTATCAGACAAGAGGCAAACAAGAATTACTTTTGTTTGGTTAATGTCATATTCATAGTAGAATAACAACGCCATTACAAGAACCCTAGTTAGCTATGAGCACGGAGAAAGATAAGAAAACCTTCATAAATTAAAGGAAATAATACAGCGTATAACTTATAACAAACAAAAAGAGCTATGTAATAGTTCATTATACTTCCTGTCTGATATAAATGCAGTAGGAACCTTCTAGAAGCAGTTTATTTACAAATTTATTTATTTGAAGAATATTGTAGGGTATATTGCTGACCTCCATTAAATTAATTTGTTGTCATTGGTGTTTTTATTTTTTCTTGGCTTGAAATTGATAAGAGCCCCAAAATTTGTTAAACTGACAGGTGGGATGTTAACATATATATATCGTCACTATATTTGAAACGAATTTTACCTTTAATATAGTAAATCATATATTGTCTACAATGTAATGATAATGTATCCCAGGCAATTACTGACAAGATTAGCTATTTAATAGAATATATGTATGGGGATTTTCCTCACTCTGGCTGTTATAGCAGTAGCTCTTTTAGAAGATTTCCATTAAGGGATTGAGAGAATTCAGATCGTGCTCATGACGCGATTTTCGAAAAATTTCCTCCAAAATCCATCGATCCTACCCAGGAGATGACGAAGATGAGGTCCCTGCAAAATTTTAAATATATGTCTGTTAATGTCTAACTGTCACAAGTGTTGTTCGATCAAACTCAATATTTAATCGCTTTGTGTAAAAAGAAAGATCAAGTTCGTTAATGGCTGATATCGACAAATGCGAGGGGGGTTTAGAGAGAGGAATCTCGAAAATTCTAAATACTTCCGTTATTATGCATCTAATCGAAAAAGTTTATGGAACCAATCTTACTGCAAATGTAACATTCTATAAATGTTGTTATGTAAGTTTTTTCACTATCTTTATTATTAACCAAGATATTAGCATTTTTTAGTTTTCGGCCTTCAGTAAACCCCAATCCTATTTGTGTAATTTTAACCATAAGCTGTTATATTATGAAGCACTTTATTTGAAGCCCAAATACCAAATATTGTTCTCATTGAATTCGCACATTCTCTGATAAATGCAAATACGTGTCGCACGTGGGAAATCTGATCAGTTAAGCCCCAGCGAGACGGATTTTTATAATTTTAACTATCTGTAGTTATATTATACTAGAAGACGTTCTAGTATTCTGCCCTAATAACAATATGTTAAGTGCAATAAATGGAATATATGTATTTTTTAAATTATCCACAAAAGCTGAACGTAACTAAGGTTAATCGAAACGAGTTGTCAACAGGTTGTCAGCCTTTTCTAGCAAGATGGATCTAGATATTTCATTCAGTGATTCCTTTATTAAATAAATTCGTTTTTCCCCAAGGCGGACTCGAACTCACCTCTCCCACTTTTCCAAGCGTGTTAATTGAGACTAACGTCTGAACACCACCTCAGAAAAATATAATGAATTACTAGACGCCATCTGACCTTCGTATAATGCCGACACCTTATTCTCTCATAACCAAAAAGTTTACGCCTTTACTCCTAAAGATTTTTCATCTTGTGATGGGAATATGATTACTTGACAAAGTGAAATCCCTCACTACTTTGAAAGTTACGTATAATATTACTGAACAACAAGGATTAAACATATAAATTAGGTGATGAATGATACTCTGGGTAATAACAAAGTCGAACAGGATCGAGGAGGCGGTTAAAAAAATAATGGCATGCAAAAACGTGCCTTAGCACGCCAATTAAGGTAAATGAACTCCACTTTTGTTGGTCGAAATAAGCCTGATATTTTGAGAGTTTAGGCCTTAGAGAGAGGAAAAAGAATAACTCTCGTATTAGAAATAATTATAAGTGAATAAAAATAATGCTCCATTAACAATAACCTTGAACTACAAGAATGTTTTTTTATTTATTTCCTAAGACATACCTAGTATCTAAACGGAGCCTACTTCCGTGAATAATTTGAAAAAAAGTCCGCCATGATATTTGCTACTTAAACTAAGCAGATGCTCCACGTTCCGGAATAATACATTTATGAGTAGGAGTTGGGGGTTTACTGAAAGCCGAGAACTATAAATTCCAAATATATCGTTTAATATCCATGAAACAGAAAATATCTGTAGAACAACATTTATAGATCTTTCAATTTGGAATAAGATTGGCTCAATGAAATCTTTCGATCCGATGTATGGTAACGGAAATATTCCGAATTTCCGAAATTCTCCCGTAATCTTTTTATATAATACAATTAAATGGCAAGTTTGATAACGATAAAAAAAATTGTGACCGCTAGAAATTAACAGACATATGTATATTTATAATTTTGAACGGACTTCATTTTCATCATCTTCTGGTTACGATCAATGGACATTTATTCACATCATGAGTACGACCTCAACTGCTGATTTCCCAAAAGGGAAATACTCTAACAGACACAATATACGAGCATTAAAAATATAGTGTATGCAATCGTTTTTGCCTAATAATACAAATAATGTCCTTAGATGCAAATACATTTTTAGAGGCTCCTGGGATCAGTATTAGAACATAAATTGAAAATGCGCACAAAACCTGGCATCAGAACGCAAAATATACTGTGCCATCTCCTGAGTGCAATCCATTTTTTTCATAATTCCATTTTATGTAAATACATATTTTAATATTTACATGTATGAATTTTCCAGAAAAAGTCTGGAATGGTAGCTTAGCCTTCTCCGGTCCTAATCCCTGTTCGACAATCGGATTGGAGGGTATCGGTGTAGAATTTCTCTTGGATTTAAGAAACATAATCGGGATAACTTTATTCCCTGTTAAAATACCGGAGTATTTATCTCCTCAAGACTTACTTCATGGAAAGGATCGACTCCAGGAACTTTCATTTTAATACTTGATGCCCTCCGATTCCATGAATCCCAATCCCGACTCACAATACGTCCTTTCAGAATCAAGTTGGCGTCTCTTTCACCGATTACCTCATTTAAACATGTTCTGGAATACGGCGTTAACTCCAGTAGTGTCAGGAAGTGCAAGCCTCCGTATTTTTCAGATTTTACAATCGCCTAATCAGGTGCTTGTTTGTCGTGGCAGATAAAAACGTATACATGGAATGCGCATTGAAAAAAATTATATTTCTTATTATTTTAATTTTTAACTGAGAAGAATTGTTTGAATATGCCGGTATTATAACAAGTGTCTAGAAATATTTATCTTCGTGTACCAAACACCTGAAGTTGACCGTGGTGCATCAGTGGTCTGAAGGGGATAGTAATTAATTGCTTGCATATTTGAAGGTAAAAATAAAATACTTCAATTGTATATAGATGGTGTACTTTTAGCAGATTTCCCTTAAGGGGAAATCAACTATTGAGTTCGTACTTTTAGCACGATTTTCGAATAATTTACTGAAATGTCCTTTGATCTTACCCTGGAGATGACGAAAATGATGTCTGTTCTAAACTATATATATATATATATATATATATATATATATATATATATATATTTTGAATTTTTGTTTGATCGTTAACAAACTCGATAATTAAACATTTTATGTAAAACCCAATTTCGTTAATGGCTCAAATCTGACCAGTGGGAGGGGTAGTGAATTTCGAAAATTCTTAATATCTCCGTTATTATTTTATTAATATTACAGCAAATTTAATGTTCGATAAATGTTGTTACGTACGGTTTTTCAATATCTTGATTATTAACTGAGATATTTGCATTTTTTAGTTTTTGGCCTTCAGTAAACCCTCATTCTTACTCATGTCATATTAACAATATGCTGTTCTGTCTTGAAGCACTTAATTTGAATCCAATACCAAATGTTGAACTCATTTAAATTTTACGTTTTGAGTTAAATGCAAATACTTTTCGTACGTGGGAAATCTACTTAGTTAACGTAGCCCTTGCATGACGGACTTTTTATAATATCATGCCTTCAGAAATACATAAAAATAAATAAAAAAAGCACGTAAATATTTAACTAAATAAATGATTTCGGTAAGAGTAAGTTAAAAACTAAAATATATGGAAATGCAAATCTAGGTCAACAGAGAATGTAGCAGTAATTTTGTCTTTGGAGATCAGAGGTACACCGCACAACAAAATACTTTGCGTCAAAATTGTGGACTGGTTGTTTAATTAGCAGTTATAGAAAGTGAGTTGATGGGAATCGTGACATTTCGTGAAGAGATGAGATCGTTACAACAGACAGAAGGGAGGTAAGGAATCAAAAAGAAATACAAACAAACCCATTCAGGAATAAAGCCAGGGTGGGGCGAAAAAAAAGGTAGATTCAATTTGCCGAGTGGATGCCAGACGTAGATTCAAGTGGGGAGGGGGAGAGCCTATTGAAAAAGAAAGACCCGAGGATCTTGAAGAGTACACAAACAGAATTCGGTTCTGGGCTAAAGCTGAATTAGGATTTATAGTAGAGATTACTCGGCTAAGCCTGGGCCACTCCTACGTGATGGGAGTTGGAATAGATTTAGAACGGCCTCTATCGGAAGGGTTTTCAGTCACTCAATGCTCTCCGATATAGCCTCCCAGACTCTCTTCCGTCTCGGGGGAATCAACAAAGGCCCAGCTGCGAGATACACTTGCCACCCCCAACACCTGATATAAATAGCAAGGAAACCACTTACATTACTCTAACAATCTCTCTCTTTCTCTCTCTCGAGTCATCGTTAAAAAGTCTCTTACCATCAACTTTTCTTCTATAGGCTTTCTAAAGGCATAGAAGGGGAAAAAATCCATTTTGCTCCTAATAAATAATTATTATTTCATGATAAATCTTCTAAGGAACATATTTACATCATAGACTGACTAAGTACTTTAAAAAAGTATGTCAAGCAGTGTCTGCACAAACTATGCAGATTTTCCAAATGCTGGTGTACCAGAAGGGAGATCTCATCTCACTACATATCTTCTATTTATACGTAAAAACCTATGATAAAAGGGTTGTGGGGTGGTCGTGTTACAGAAGGCTGAAAACAAGATAGTACGAATAACTCGCATAATACTGCAGCTAAGAAAAAATGTATACGGCAACAATTGTCAAGAATTTATAGTTTAACAAGATTAGTTCTTTAACATTTTTCGATACGACTCATAATAAGAATAGTTATTTATTATACAAGTGACGAAAGTAGATCATTTTACAACTCGAGTGAAACGTTTACCCACACGAGCGAAGCGAGTATGGTAATTTCACGAGAGTTGTAAATTCTACTGTCGTCACGTGTGTAATATTAAATTTTTTCTGTAATCGTGTAATACATGATCAGATCTAACCAGAATATGAACAAAATTAGGATGACGATTATGGTATGTTGTTGGCAGGTTATAAGCATGGTTGTGAAAGGTTATAAGCATAGTTATAAAACAACTAGTGATGATTGTGAAGTAGTACAGTTATAAACAAGTGCAGGTTATAAACAAGGTAGGTAACTATTATTATATTTAAATTTTAAAATATATTGATTATTTCCACCAATAATTCATTCACAATTCAATTTATTTTGTTGAAATAAATTCTTACAACGTTAAGAAACATTTAATTTCCAACTTCAAATTATTTTTTAATTTATACTTATTACTAATTAAGAAGGCAATTCACTTTCTTCACTCTATTGCAAAATGTTTCACTTTCTTCACTCATTTCAGTTAATAGTAATGTTACCATTATTCAACGATTACAGAAAAAGATATTTTGAATGTTGAAAATACTCCCCATATTCCACCTTCGAGTTGAGCCATTAACTAATAAGATCTTAAGTGTTTAATGATACAGTTTAATACCGAGTATGGTATGGAAGTAAGATATAGTTTTCACTCACGTCAGCAGAATGGTAATTTATGACGTCATCACACTACGTATTTGCATGTATCTCAAACAGTAAATATTCAATGAAAATAATATTTGGTGTTAGAGCTAGAAAAAGCATAATAACAGAGATAACTGAAATTTTTGAAATAATCCCCGTCCTATCCCGCTTGTCAGATTTCAGCAATTAACGAAATCGATCTTTAGTTTTACATAAAGCTTTTAAATATCGAGTTTGGTTACGATCAAACAAAAATTGTGATTGCTAGAGTGTTAACAGTAAAATAAAATAAAAATTAATATATATATATATATATATATATATTGAAAGGACTTGATTTTTGTGATCTCCTGGGTAGTGGATGGAGATATGTTGAATTTTTTTGAAAATCGCGTACTACCTCAATATCAGATTTCACTTAAGAGAAATCTACTAAAATGCCATAGATAGATTCTTCTGTGCGTACTAGAGATACAAAAATTTGTACAGGACCTTTATTCCTACCATAAAAGAAATCTATAAATCATGCGGTGTGAGATTTTTCGATCTGTTGAATTCAATAGATTGATACCGTTTACGTCGTGCAGCACTTTCAAATGAAATGCAACTTGTCATTTTGTTTATATAATTTAATAGAAGGAAGTCACTTTGTTCCCACTTAAGATTATATATTTGCATCCTCCTTTAAAACACTCCTCTTAACTTAATCTCAATTAAAAAGGATAGCTCGATGTTACAACAGTCTATTGGATTTCTTTTTGCATATCTATGCCAATCGAATATGTAATTACATCATTTTAAGACTAATCGTTTGCGTGTTAAGCGCGTGGTTTCATACATAGAAATGTTACGCCAAAACTAGCCTACATGGATTCAGGGAGAGGTAAAAAGGTTTTTTCCTTTACTCATGGAAAAATGAAATAAACTAATGTGATTTCCCCCCCTATATATAATGGAAATAGTTTTTTGCTCACAGGAACATCAAACTGTGTTATTTTAACTAAATGAACTGCCTTTTTCCTTTATGGCATTTTCCTCATCTTTGTTCATTTTAGCTCTGTTTAGCTTTGTTACCGAAAGTACTTAAAAAAAAAGAAAGAATCACAATATGGTGCAATGGATTATTTTCATTTTAAATGTAATGTCATATACCTCTTTTCATTTTTGAGGTCCTCTTTTTCAATAAAAGTGGGGACATTTTTGAGCTCCTCAATTTATTTATTATTATTGATATTTATCGAAGCGAATTATGATTGTAGATTTTACCATACGACTTTTCTCCACTTAACACATCTTGTTTATTTAATTTATATAAGACTAGCGGACCCAACAGACTTTGTCCTCCATGATATTTTAAGCGATTAGGATTTAATAATATTATGTTTATAAGCAAAAACTACTGCTTTTAATAACCAAACACAACTTTTGTTATGTGCACGTTTGCCTTAAAACAAATAGAAAATGAAATATCGCGATTTTTTTATTCAGGCCGCCCTTGTAACCACCACTCCCGTTCAAACCTAAAAAAATTAATATAGGTTATAATCATGGAAGAATTAATGCTAATTTATATATAGTTT
Organism: Riptortus pedestris; assembly: GCA_019009955.1. NCBI lineage: Eukaryota > Metazoa > Arthropoda > Insecta > Hemiptera > Alydidae > Riptortus > Riptortus pedestris. The sequence goes on along the minus strand of CM032232.1, from coordinate 30,763,445 downwards.
TGTTAAGTTCAGTTCAATCGTTAGTACCCAATAAAATTGTTGGCTCCCATTTTAATTTTTTAGTGTATGTCTCGTTTATACTTTGTTATACGACAAAAGTGAATATAACAGAATTTACTCTAAATAACAAAATAAACAACTTTTATCCTGTGCATATTTGCCGAAAAAAAAAATAGGAAACGAAATATCGCTATATTTAATTTTAGGTATCCCTATCCCCCTCTCACTCCTGCTCCATCTACCGGGCTGATTTGTGAATCTAAACTATCCAGGGCGTCACCCAAACGCATACAAAAAAATTCATTCAAATGCCGTTTAGCAGGAGTTCAGTGACATACATACGTACAGTAGAATTATATATCTAAAGATATTCATGACTACATGCAAATAATATGGCCATTATGTTTTCAGTATTAAGAAGACAATATTAAAATATTTAGTTAATAAAATGTCTATTAGCCCCAATGCACATGAGGCCTATCTCGAGACTTGCCAAGCTTAAAATTGAAGTCAGGACGGTGCTGCTTAGCTTCTAATCCCTTTATGAGTTATTGGTCTAGAAAATACGGTTCCTTCATCCCCAAAGCGTACCACTCATTAATGGAGATGGTTTTGAGTAAATTTAGCTTTAGTGAAGCCACCGGAACGACGGAAAATCCAACGAAATTGCCTTCGTATATGAGAAACATCTCTATTTTCTTCATACACGCCTAGAGGGAGCCAGAGAAATATATTATGACTAAAATATACTCAACACTAATTGGATTTTTTAATAAATTCTAGAATGTTATTTTCAACATAATAAGTAATGACTACATCTACTTTAGAGTAAAAATTATAATTAATAATAGAGGACTCATTCATGTTTGTTTGCTAATGTTATGGCGGAAAAAATAAAGCCCGTCACGCAGGGGCTGCGTAAACTAAGCAGATTTCCCGAGTGAAATTTAACAATAGAAAAATCTACATACCGGTAACACAACACCACGATAAATATTAAGTGAATAAATACAAACGATAATGAGAAACCTCCTGACATAAAGCATCTGAAATGTAAACAAACACTTCTTACCGGAAAGAAAAACAATTACTGTAATATATCTGAATATAACGTATTAATTTGATTGAAAACTATTTACTATATCTAATACTGTAATTTATAATGAATCAGAATAATTTTTAGCACAATCAATCAAATTTAAGTAGTCCAAAAACTTAAGAAGCAGAAGAAGAAGGTCACCCGAATATGTTTGCGTTAATCTCGTATAATAATTATCTCTAGAAAACAATATTTGGTATTTAAGCTTCGAATGATGTGGTTTATTACATAACCGACTATTGCAATGTAACATGAGTAGAATTGGTGGTTTGCTGAAGGCTGAAAACTGAAAAATGCAAATATCTCGCAAAATGATAGAGAATAAATGTATATAAAAGTATTTATAGTACATTTAATTTGCTATAAGATTGATTCTATACATTTTTTCTATCCGACGTATAGTAACGGAAATATTGGCCTCTGGGCCAAATTCAGCCGTTAACGAATCTTTTTTTTTTTACATGAAACAACTAAATATCGAGTTTGGAAAAATATATATATTGTCTTCTTAATATACGAGTATATATATATATATATATATATATATATATATATATATATATATATATATTTGAACGGACCTCATTTTCGTCATCTCCTGGATAGGATCGATGGACATTTGAGGAAGTTTTTCGAAAATCGCGCCATGAGTACGACCTCAATAGCTGATTTACCTTAAGAGAAATCTGCTAAAAAAGGTGCTAGCATCCAAAAGGAGTCCTTAGCCTTAATCTAACACGTAGTACTCACAAAACACAAAGAAAAATTAAATAATGCAAAAAAAATAAATCAGAAGTGAACAACAAAAAAAACACGCCTCATACATTGTCTAAAAATAATACATCTGTACCATAAATGTACTCATAAAAATAAAAAGACAATAAAAAGACATTCCTCCTAGAGACACAGCCTATTTAAAACCAAATCTAAAAACAGAAATATAAAAAAAAAAACAGAGAAAAAAAACCCTCTTATTAATTAATAAAAAAACATACTTAAATAAATAAATAACTTCTAGGCCGAAGCGTTGTCCATAGTCTTCGTACTGAAATAAACACAGAATAGATTCGGGAGCCTTCCACCATACTTGCAGAGCCTATCCTACGCCTTCTCTTGGTCTGCCAGCTGCCCTGAAGCCTCGAGGAAAGGCACTGAACTTGGCCCAGACGAACTAGGTTCCACTGATCTGATGGTAATCCACTCCAGTGTAGCCTGACTCACTCCCATGAGAAGTAGTTTAGGACATTTATGACTTGTCGCTGTTCAGTTCAGTTTTAGATCCACTTTATGACATGAGTGGACTATTGGCTTCGTAAAATGAAGAGTAGATGGGATCTGAACATGGCGTGAGCAGATGAAACAGGGAATGGTATTGTTGATTCCATCATTAGTATAATTTCGCCCTGGAGATAATGGCATATACGTGATTCGGACCGAGCCTCACTACCTGTACGTGATCAATTACGTCCCTGATGAACTTAACGATATCCAGTTACGCCGTTCTAACCAACAATTCCGCTGTATCGACAGTTCTCTTTGCCTATTCGAGCCAAATTGACTGGAAATTATGGCATATGGGAGCATCAATGCTCATCACACTCTAATTAAATCAACATGAGAACCGAACGTAATTGCTAAACCAAATCAATGGACTACTAACTATTAATTAAATTCGTACTGTGATAATAATGGCACTATCGATTTGAGGTGGAATCAAAAATTATAAATTGAATGACTAAAACAAATTAAATGTTTATACAGTAGAACAAAACTCATTCAAGTGATCCATATGAATGTTTATTTTTTTACATAATAATTAAAGACATTATTATTAAATGAACAAGTATGTTATGGATCTATTAGTAAGTTGAATATATTAAACTAAGTTCACAAATAATAGTATTGAATGGGAAAACTTTTTTTTTGTCTTTAATTATCTTATCATTCTCAAAAAATTAAAAAAAGGCCGTCACGCAGGGGTTGTGTTAACTAAGCAGATTTCCCCACTGGCGTCACGTATTTGCATTTATCTCAAAATGTAAAAGTTCAATGAGAGCAATATTTGGTATTTAGGCTTCGAATAATGTGCTTCTATATAAATATAGTCGGATTTCAGCCATTAATGAACTTGATCTTTTTTTTGTAAATAAAACGATTAAATATCGAGTTTGGTAACTAATAAACGAAAATTGATACCGCTAGAGTGGCACAGACAAATATATATCACATTTTGAACTTCTATACAATTTTTCTATCAGACGCTGCTAGTGTAAGTTTCCTTTATTCCATGCTATTAGAGTTTTATATATCCTCTCAAACGATAAAGCACCATTTTCATTATTCAATAGGACTAAGCTTTTGAGAAAGAAGATCCAATTGTTAATTTCCATGTGGAACATCCTTTACAGAGTTCACTTTTCCTTCACAATATAATTAATAATAAAGTTATTTATGAAATAACTATATTTGATTCCCAACGAGCGGCTGATTAAAAAGTAACTCTTTGGAACTGATTTAACAAAAATATTTGTCGACCAAAACGGGAAAACAACAGATTTTGAACATTATTTGCCAAAGCGACATCTTCATGCATCCAAACTCAAAATTAAAAACAATAAATGGAAATTATTTAGTGACATAAGGGTTGAATGGCAGGGTCCTGCGGCTGCAGTGGGAGTGAATTTTTAATTAGTATCCAGTTACCCAACGGCCTATATATGAATAATTAATTTCTCACTATGAGAAATGAATTTCATTAATTTCAACCTGTAATTAATAGTTTGTCAGAAAGTAATATTGAAGTTGTGGTTGGGGGTAACCATTGAAGGTTAACTAGCTAGTGAGGTAATACGGGGGTTATGAGATACACTGGAGACCACAATCTCCCGCAAGCTGATTAGAGACCACTTCTAGCCTGCAATATTCATGTTAATAGTGTTAAGACGATATTAAATATCTATTCAGCACACCTACAGCAATAAACATGAAAGGTTACTAAAGCGTCTTTTCCAATATAACATTCCCCAGAAGGGTGTAATTTATTTTAACGAAGTTCTTTGACGTGGATTACTTCGAATAGTAGATGTAATAAACTAGAAGTTTATATATATAGCTCCTGAAGAGGTGGCTCTGACATGTAGGATGATTTTATATTCAGAACTATTTTTATAAATCCATAAATTTTATTATCAGACCCTGCGTCAAGACTACATGAGTAAAAGATCTTTAGGTGTGCGATTTAAAAGTTTTATATTCCTAATTTTAAGACCGGGAATAATCACTGTAATAGCTACATAACTAGAGTTAGCGCACATGAGGATACCCGGACCAACCATAAGGCTTGTGAATAAAGTATATTAATTACTCAATGAATATACAGATAACTGGTGGTGTCTTGGCTTGGATCTGAAGCTGGGCCGTATCACACTCCATGCGAACATGTCCTACCTGCAACGAGAAAAATTGAGTAAGTGTATTGATGCGGAAGCATGGCGGAAATGAAATTTAAGTAAGGGAATTGAGAGACCAGTATTCAGCCAAGTGAATTGAACATAAAATCTATAAACCCTGTAAGAAATACTATTCCTTTTTGATGAATTCAAACAATTTATAAAATAAATCGGGTTATATATAAAACATAAAAAAAGTTGAGAAATAAAACCAACATGAAAGTATAGGAATGAAGAATAAAGCCTCGCCTTATTGAAAGTTTTTACTTTATTTTTATTATTATTTATTGCAGGAGGCCTTTCAGCATATTCGTGCTATTCACGTGTTGAGAGTATTGAAATATGCTATTTCATTCAAAGGAAAATACTATTTCTGGCATCCTACACAAATAGAAAAATGTTGAAAGCTTATTATAAAATTATAAGATGGTACTTCTTGATACTCTCTTTTGCAAGAAGAAAGAAAAAAAAATGTCTGCAGTAATTACTTACTTAATAATTTACTTTAAAAGGTAACAGGATTTTTCTAATCTATTTATTTATTTTTTTTTAACAGGAGGCATTTAATTTTTCTACAGCCTTCTTATTTATTATCGTGAAAAATAGACATATAATGCATCATCAAATTAAAACTTAAAAATTAAAAGTCTATATATGAGACGTTTTAGCAGATTTAATAAGGTGCAATCAAGTATTGAAGTTATAATTATGACGCGATTTTCGCAAAATTTCCTCAAATGTCCACTGATCCTACCCAGGAGATGACGATAATGGGGTCAATTCAAAACTATATATATTTGTCTGTTAACCCCCTAGGTCGCAATTTTTGTTTGATAGTTACTAAACTCAATTTTTAAATGTTTTTTTTTGTAGAAATAAAGATCGAAATCGTTAATGGCTGAAATCGGACAAGTGGGAGGAGGGGCGGGGTTTAAAGGTGTGGAATTTCGAAATATCTCCATTATTATACGTCGGATCTAAAAAGTTTATAGAAACAATCTTATTGTAAATTTAATTACCTATAAATGTTGTTCTATACATATTATTTCTAATATGAATACTAACTGAGATATTTGGAATTTTTGAGTTTTCAGTTTTCAGTAAACATTTAGCCCCACTTAAACCCCACTTTTAGTCACCGCACTTTAAAAATCAGAAAATATATCATGAAACGTCTTATTCGAATAAATACCGAATATTGTTTTCAATGGATCTTTATTAGGTATATGAGATACAAGCAAATAGTTAGTGTTATGACGTCATCAATTAAGTTTTTATTGAACGCCCACTTATGCTAATCGCGCATTTTTTTTGGAAATAGCGAACATATGCTGAGATGATATCAGTAGTGTCATTCCAAGATGTGGGAAACGTGGCTAGTTTACGCAGCCCCTGCGTGTCGGACTTTTATGGAATCACGGCTCATAGCCGATTTTTAGCTCCATTGAACAACAAATACTTGTTTAAGCTATATGGTGTTGGAGAAAACTACAGAGGTTTTGGGTGACAAGTATAACCTTCCCATCCAACTCAGAGTAGAGTAAACATAGGTATTGGACATTCTTCTTCAAATTGTGAGTAGAATTATATATTGTTGGTTGATACTTCGGTTCTCTGGCGAATAGCAGCCTGTTTAGATGACCTGATTAAGTATAATTAAATATAGTTTTCTGAAACATAAAACATGCCAGAAAGTGCAGTGCTGGGTTGAACTCTTAAAGTAACCATTTTTTCGACATTTCTCGAAACTAAACAAACTTGTGTCGCAAAATTAAACGAGAAACTTATTTCTCATTTATTTTGGCTACTTTATTTGATTTATAGACAACGAGTGTAATTTCGAAATGTCACTTTTGGATGTTGATTTTCAATAGCTTAACACACTGTGACTCAAAGAGGGATGCCTGATAAATGATATTCAAAGAGATTTGATCGATGTACTAACAGGAAAAGACTCGTACTTTTCCTGATTCCATTTCCGCCAATTCACATATATGCCTCCAAATGAGAGGTAACAAATTGCTTGAAATTCTCAGGAATGCTGCAATTAGCGATTACTCGTAATTGCATATTTACCTGTTTCAAAATAATCATATATGTAAATTCATTTTACAAAATTACATTTCCATATTCAAATAACATTTGAGATTAAATATTTCCATATTAGCATGAAATATTTCGTGCCAATAATAACGGGATGAAATCAGTTATAATACTTAATTAGTCTTATAATAATGTGAATAATATTTGATTTAATAAAAATTAAACTTATACAAATTTGCATCACTAGGATGCCTGGGGTCAAATTTTTTTTTAAACCACTTTATAATTTGACTACACATAAATACCTTTCGCGTTTCCTTTTTACGACTCATCGGCTAAAGTGGAGTTGACGAAAACACGAAAAAATTTGAACTGAATATTTCATAAAGGGTGGTGAAATTAAAAAACTCCGTTACGCAGGGGATACTTTTACTAAGCAGATTTCCCACGTGCGTCACATATTTGCATTTACCTCAAAACGTAAATGTTAAATGAGAACCTTATTACATATTTAGGATTTAAATAATGGGCTTCAAAAAATAACAACTTATTGTTAATATGACATGAGTCGGAGTAGGGATTTACTGATGGCCAAAAACGTAAAAAACAAATGCGTATATCTTGGTTAATTATCAAAATAATGCGTAATAATAATATTACGTACATAACAATATTTATAGAACATCTCATTTGCAATAACATTGATTCTAAACAAATTTTCGATCCGACCCATAATAACGGAGATATTTCGAATTTTCGAAATTCACCCCTCTAAACACCACCCCCTCCCACTGATTCGATTCTAGCCGTTAACGAAGTTGATCTTCATTTTTACATAAAACGTTTAAATATCGAGTGGGGTATCGATCAGAAAAAAATTGCGACCGCTAGAGCGTTCAAAGACAAATATATACATACAATTTTGAACGGACCTATAAAGTTTATAACTTGAAAATGCAAGGTGGCCAAAATATTTTTAAAGCATTGTAATTTACAATGAACAGCGAACAACGAAAAAAACCTTTTGGAGTCGTTATGGGTGAAGAATTGTGAATATACAGTACACAGATTATCTGAAACCAGTTCTGTATCGCAAAGAACTTCGTCAAAAGAGGAATCGTAAGCGAAATAAAAAAAATCTTTATATACGGTGGAATTGGATATATTAAAAAAGAATGAGTGTATTACGATATGTAAAAATATCATCTAGCTTTCAGTTTTTTTGTTAGTCTAAAATCAATCCTCGTGTGCCTCACTCCTGGAAATAACCAAAATAGCCTCTAATTAACAGTTAAACAAATATATATATATATTAATATAACGGTATTGACTCACACATTTAACTGACATCGTTTAGAAAAGGGGTAAAACGTAAAAGTGCTAATATTTTAAAACTGGGAAATAGTTTATACTGACTAAAGTGAAATCAACTTATAATTATATATTTAACATAAAATAGATTATTCTATTTCCCAAGGAAATATGAGGAAAATAGAAGTAACTTATTGGATTCTAAGCAAGTCTGGAATATTTCCTTGAGGAATCGAGAAGGGCAAAAAATGGATAAGGGAAAGCAGGGTTTCCTATCTCATTTTTTTTCTCGTAATTTCCTTACCTCTTCGTCACTGATTCTCTGAAATATTTATTGTTCTTTTGTTTAAGGGAATAACAAATTAAACACATGAATTATTTAGAGCGCAATGGTTGGAGTTAAAAGATTCATGAGGTACTTGAATAAAGAAAGGTATATTTTCTTCGTTCGTTTCACAAGACGTTCTAATATCTAATACTTAGAATCATTTATTCCAGGTTTTTTCATTCTAGTTTGGTCCGCCCTATACCGGTGCTTCAAATAACTTAAAATATTTACTTTTTCCATTAGAAAAGAAGTAATAATTGTATAAACGAGCCAAGGACTTTGTGTCAGGAACGTTCATTAGGTTTGCTCGTTAGTAGCTCACAATTAATCAAGATCTAGGAAGACCAGATTAAAATATATTAAAAAAATGATGATACATTGGTGGCAAAACAAGTTGAAAAAGAAAAACAACCGATTACCATGAAAATGTTACAATTGACTGGACTTGAAAGCACTTATTTTCAAGGGATAACACCAACTCATCTGGACATTTCTCTAACATTCGATTTTGAAAAAAAAAAAAAAAAAAAAAATCAAACTAATGTCAGATAAATAAAAAAAGATTAATTGCTCAATTAGGACTTGTAAGCGAGAAATCACAAAACTTAATTGTAAATAGATCATTGAGCAATTTTGATCTCCCACCCTATCCAATAATAAACTCTATTTAATAATAATTATTTTGATACTATTAATCATTTACTATCATCGTAAATCCGATTAGAGTCCTTTCTATCAAAATACATTAAGGAAAATGAAATAAAGGGTTAGAACCGCCTTATAAATAATACTGGCTTATGATCGAGTGACCAACGGACAACTAACTCAGTACAACTCTAAACGGTTTGAAGATGGTGTCTTCGCATCGAAAGCGCTTGCCAGACGTACTCGATCATCAGCCAGTAACGATGGGCTTCATCGACAGATATGACAACATTAAAGGAATTTTAATCATGGATTATTGATAATTACTTGATATTGAATAAGATATATTTATTCAAACATGAACCCATGAAAATGAAAAGCTTTCCTACTAATGAATAGTAGAAATCATTTATTTTATTTAACCTCCCCCCCCCACTAAATCTTTCTTCTTTCCATTTATTCACACTTAATTTATAGCTTATAACATGCTTCTATGTAATCGCCTTTTATTTCCCTTGTTGAATTAAACAGTATATTAGGCTCAACCAAGATCAGACACTTTCCGTCAATTTTTATTTTATAATATTATTAATGGGTTCACTTAGAAGGTGAAGCGTTGGTCATAAACTTACTATGTAAACCTAGATTCGGGTCTAGGATTCTTACCTGGGCAACAAGAATTTATTGAGACATAATCATTAAATAAAATCCATAGTACCACTCTGCATAGAAATGGGAGTCACCTATAGATAACCCTTACCAATTGGCCTTAGCAGCACAAAGTGGACAATAATAAATATCATAGCATATTTTTCTGTTAGAAAATTTTAATTTTTTCTTCATTTTTATTGTTACAAGGGTAGATTAAATTAAAATTCTGATAATATTGGATTGTAACTATGGAAACACTTAGGCAATTTGATATTGAAGGATAAGGCACGAGGCCTTCCATATCAAAGTTGTCAGCCTTTCGACCTATATTTCAGCCCTGCTACAACTAAATTGATATATTGCCTTAATTCTTAATATTATATTACTTATTTACGACCGCTCTATGAAGCAAAAGCTAACCGAGGCGGTTGAACAAGGGATTTCATTTAACGTTGTCGTCAAGCTATTAGCCCTTTATTTTGACGGTCACGTGTATATCACTAATTCTAATGAAGCCATTGGTCTTTCACTGTTCCACAAAACTGTTCTTTATTCCTTGGCTAAGTGTTGAATGTCTCCATTAATATAAAGGGTATATTATCCATGATAAGCCCTCTTGAATGTTGAGAGAGAGGTACATACACGTTTAGTCTGTGAGAGGGGTTTTCGGCGGAGAGCAGTCTATAGAGCTACATGGCCCCACATTCACTGTGTAATACGGAGAACGGGAATATAGTGAACAATAGTGGATAATCAACGGTTATAGTTTCATAACGAAGCCACAGAATGTGCAACATACATACACTAATAACATCTATTCACAGAGTACTTACATATTCTCCAAAAGCACGTCTTTTGACATTCTATATACACTATCACAACAGTATAATAACTGATAAATAGTTATTATTCTATGCCATATATTAACAAATTAAGTATTTTATTGTATCAGGAAAACGTTTACACAAAATGCTGAGAGACGAAGATGCCACAAGATTCTAACTAGTGTTCTTATTAAAGTAAACATTAAAATCACCTGGCCTTAGGTTTTTGCCTTGAACCTTAAATGTAGTTTGTACCATTAATACTCCTTATAATACTCATATATAATACGGCATCCACGCGCGCGCACACACACACACCGATAAACACAATTTAAACAGAACCCCCATATAAGATTGGTAGCTTTTTGAAAAAGGGCATCATGAGCATAACTTCAATAAATGACAAATTTTCCATCAAAGTCATGAGGGCGAGAAAGGTGCTTATTATATATAAACATTTAACGTTTTGGGTAATTTCTCTATTGGAGCTATAGTTGGTAAGAAGTTTAAAGCTTTGGATCATATTGGTCCATATTTCATTTTTTTATAGAAACTAGAGTTGGTAAGAAATGAAAAGCTTTGGATCATATTTCGTTATTTTATAGAAGCTAGGGGAGCTTAAAAATTTAATGTTTTCGATCATAATTCATTTTTCTAAAAGACGTAGAGCTGCCTAGAAATGTAACATTTTGGATGATATTTTATTTTCGCAGATTTACGTTAGGGAAAATGAGCTATTGAGGTTGTACTCATGATGAGATTTTCAAAACATTTCTTCAAATGCCCATCGATTCTACATAGGGGATGACTAAAAAGAGGTACGTTCAAATATATATATATATATATATATATATATATATATATATATATATATATATATATATATATTTGTCTGTTAACGCTCTAGAGGTTGCAATTTTTGTCTGTTCGATACCGAATTCAACATTTAAACTTTGGGTTAGTAGTACTATACATATAAACGTTTTTGTAAAAATAAAGATCAAGTTCGTTAACGGCTGAAATCGGGCTGATCGAGGGCTTTAGAGGGGGGATTTAAAAAAATTCGAATTATTTCCGTTATTGTGCATTGGATCGAAAAGGTGTATAAAATTAATCTTATTGCAAATCTAATGTTCTATAAATGTTATTATGTACGCTTTTTAAAGATAATTCTTTATAATTAACCGAGATACTGGAATTTTTCGGCATTCAGTAAAAAACAATCATCACATAATAACAATAAGCTGTAATATTATGAAGCATATTATTTGAAGCCTAAACAAGAAACATTGTTCTCATTGCACTTTTACTGTTTTAGATAAATGCAAATACATAACGCACGTGGGAAATCTGCTTAGTTAACGCAGCACCTACGTAACGGACGCTTTTCTTCAGAAGCTAAAGTTGCTTAGAAGTTTAACACTTTGGAACCTATTTTATCTTTCTATAGAAGCTAGAGGTGCTTATAAATTTCATCTGAAGGGTAATCATTATAACAGGTTTCCACTTTAGTATACGTAATTAGTTTGAGAAAGTTTCCTATACTCCGATAACTAAAATTAAAATAAAAGCTCTTAGTGTTAGTTATTAATGACCTTTCTAATTAACACTGAACAATCTATACCCGTTTACTCTCTGATAATTTGCCTGAAGTCTGAAATACTGAAAATTTTCGAAAAGAGCCAAGTCCCCGAGAAGTTGTGGAGTAACTCGCTTCATTATTAATTAAATAATGAATAAATAAAGGACTTTAATAAACTATGAATATACACTAGTAAGCTTCGAAGTGAAGAAGGACTACTATAATAGGAGGAAATTTAAAGATGCTAAGCGATGTTTCAAAAGGAAATAATGAAAAATTCAAGCTTTCATTCAACACTTGTAACAAGATAATGATAAAATTGTGGCTCAAATTGGAAAACTCAATAAGTTTTCATTTATTTATGGACATCACATCAAGGTGATTTGCCCTTTCAAAAGTCAAAAATTGTACAAAGAGAAATAACTAAAGTACAATAAATAAGAGATAACAAGAAGTAACAGTAACAAATAACTCCGTCACTTAGAGGCTGAGTAAAGTAAGCAGATTTCCCTCGTGAAGTTAAACAATAGATAAATCTATATACTGGATAAAAACACCACCGGGAATATTAACTGAATAAATATCTGAAATGTACACTAACAGGTCTGCCTAACTCACTCCGGAAAGAAAAAAACATGAAACTATGTACTATATCTATTTCTGTAACTTATAATGAGTCAGAACAATTTTTATCTCAATCAATCAAATTTTAGTAGTCCAAGAACATAAAACGTGGGGGGGGGATCACCAGAACATATTTGCATGTATATCGTTTAATAAAGGTCTCTTGAAAACAATATTTGGTATTTAAGCTTGGAATAATGAGGTTTATTATATAACAGAGTATTATTTATGCAACACATCTTACATAAAACGATTAAATAACGATCAAACAAAAATTGCGACCGCTAGAGCGTTAACAGATATAAACTGCTCAAAAATGAATAGAGACATTGGTAGGTTTTGTGGTATTTATGGGGCCTAGAATTTTTTTTTTAATTATAAATATCATTAATATTTAATAGAAATTATTGTCTTTTTCCCTCCATAAAAAAGTTATTTAATTAAGGTCGATTTAATTAAAATTAATAGGATAAGAAAAAAATAACTAATATCCCTATTCATTTTTGAGCAGTATATATCATTTTTATACATACAATATATAATTTTGAACGAATCTCATTTTCGTCATCTCCTGGGTAGATTTGGTGAATATTTGAAATTTTTTTTTCGAAAATCGCGTTATGAGTACGACCTCAATGGCTGATTTCCCATAAATGAAATTATTTGCTTTATTTATTTATTTCATTATTGGCTTAAGTTGGGCGTTATATATAACTAAATATGAACAATGCACTACGGACAGATTCCTGTATATATATATATATATATATATATATATATATATATATATATATATATAAACTATACCCCACGGACTGGTTAGGTCATCAATTTCTCATGGGTACTCTAACCAAAATTGGTTTTCTTGGGGGTATAAAATTGTGTAATCGAGTATCCAACCGGGTCCAGCGATGAATCTCTATAAAATTTATCGAAATGTCAAATTCACATTTTCAGCTTCGCCCTGAAGGTCGCAAGACGGAGGGTGTGGGAAAGATAAAAATGGGAGAGAATATATGGAGAGAGATATGACAATATGGCTGCTGAGTATAAAGGTATAAATCGTTTGGACTTTTTTACGACTATTGAGGTGAGAACGGCCCATCTAACTGGCTGAGTAAATATGTAAGGAAGAACGGGGCAGAGGTGATAAGAGGTCTATGCCGTCCTAGGCCGTATCTATTACATAACTTGCTCCCTGTCTCACATACTTCAACACAGACTCCGTTACTAACAGAACTTATCCAACACATGTGAAGTTTACAGCTGATTTATATTCCAGCAAATTAGCTGTATTTAATTATCTCTAAATGACGCGATTTAAGACATATTTCTTCAAATTAACGATTTTATACAGCTTACAACAATAAATACCAAAAATAATTAACAAAAGTCCGTCACGCAGGGGCTGCGTAAACTAAGCATATTTCGCACCTGAAGTTATACAATAGAGCATTCTCCATACGAGAGTCGAACAGTTACGGAAACGGCCGAACTAGCTTTTGGCGGGAAACTCACTCGTCCGTTATCGGCCCACATTTAATAAAAATGCAAATATCTCAGTTAATATTCAAGATAGAGAATAAATGTATAGAACAATGTTTATAGTACATTTAATTTCCAATAAGATTGCTTCTATACAATATTTTGATCCGACGTATGGTAACGGAGATACATCGAATTTTCGAAAATCTCCCCCTCTCCCACTGGCCAGCCATTAACGAACTTGATCTGTCTTTTTGCAGAAAAAGTTTAAATATCGAGTTTGGTAACGATCAAACAAAAATTGCGACCGCTAGAGCGTTAACAGACAAATACACACACACACACACACACACACACACACATATATATATATATATATATATATATATATATATATATATATATATATTTAAATATAATTTTGAACGGACCTCATTTTCGTCATCTCCTGGGTAGGATCGATGGACATTAGAACAAAGTTTTCGAAAATCGCGTCATGAGTACGACCTCAATAGCTGATTTTCCTTAAGGGAAATCTGCTAAAAAATGCAATATAATTCACAAAAAATTTACAGAATGTCTAACGGAACATGGAAAGGCAGGCCATTATCTAATAAGATTTAAAATTCAAGACAATGACAAATGAATTTGTGACATACAGGTAAAACACCTTTTACATATGGTTTTCCATTGCGCAATTTAAAATCAAAATAGATTAAATTTAATTATGAACACAATTTTAAAAGGTGTTAACTGGATGGGACAACCTCACATTTTATTTAATAGATCGGCTTCTTCTGGTGGCCCATGTTATTTGTTGGCAAGTGGCAGCTACTAATGATGATATATTAAGGAATCAACAAATAACATGACCATCCAGAAGAATCCCATTGGAAAATTGGCAAAATGTCGTAGAATGCCACGGAAGCGAAACAGCTGGAGATAAGCCCCACTTGAAAACTGCAATTAATACATATAATTCTGATGTTGTAGAGTTTATCAAAAGTATAAATATGGATTTAGCAAAAATACGTTAGAATTTAATGTTGATTGTGTGGAAAAAGAATTATAATTAAATTAAATTATTAATTAACGTCAGCTTTTTGCAACTTAGGCTAATTGGGGCGGGTTATCTACAGGTTACCACCCTTTTCTAGCCAGGGTGGAACTTAGGATTTTATTTAATGAATTCCGTCACTAAATAAATTCCTTTGCCCAGGCGGGAATCGAACTCGCCACTCTAGGTTTACCATGTGAGATTAAGGTCAAAGCTTTAACTCACATGGCTAACCTGAGCCCCGTCCAAATTAAAGAAAAAAAACCCGTAACAATAGTTTAACTTCATTATATATATTTTTTAAACTTTAATTTAGTAAACTTTATTTTGTAATTATTTCGTTTATCTCACATTATTATTTGATGATAATAATTCACTTCAATTATTAATATTATATTGGGCTCAGGTTATACATGTAGGTTAAAGCGTTGGCCTTAATTTCACATGGCAAACCTGAAGCGGCGAGTTGGATTCTATCCTGGGCAATAGGAATTTATTTAGTGTACGAACTAATTAACAAAAATGTTTATTCCCACTATGGCTAGAAAGGGTACTCACCTTTAGATAACTTGTACCAATTAACCATAGTAGTAAAAAATGGAAGTTAATAAGTAGGAATATTACGAAACTCAATTTATATAACTCTAACATACATGTAATCTGCCATGTGGCAATGGAACACGTACTCAATTAAATGACTCCTTATAGGGTTATTTTGGGGAGAAAAAAAAAGTCCTTTCTTAAAAAAAAATAAGAAGATATTTCTGAAAAGATAGTTTGTAGAATGGGTATATATATACATAAGAATGAGGGTGCAACAGTAACCTAAGTGAGATAGGGTTTGGCGTGAAAGGAGCATTATGGTATGGGAGAATGGCGTTGAGGTGCCTTGGGGGATACGACGTGGATAGTTTTTCTATGGGAAGACCCGATAAGGGAAACCGATCACGAACTCCATCCCATATTTCGGAACGTGTCAATGCTCCCCCGTAAGAGCATACATGGGCCTTTCTGTTAAGTAAAATTCTATATGTGTGTGAATAACTTAAGCCCCTCGTCTTTAAAAGAGTACTTGGAAAGGGTCTAACTCCGAAGAATATCGTCCTATACAAAAGGGGCAGGGTGGGTCGCAAGAAGGTTTCCACCATCCACTTCATCATGTATTCCATATACAGTAGTACATATATTAATGCTATTGTCAAACCGGGGGCATATACCGTCATTGCTGGCTGGGCGTGGAGTACACGTGGCAAGATGTCCTTAGTTATACTGGGTATTCCCTTGATATTTCCACCAGTTATTTGTTATCTTCATTTTGAAGACGTTTGTTTATATTGTCATGTAGTAGTTTACATCTCGGTAAGGGGTTGTCCATATCGTAGTTTTAGCAGATTTCCCTTAAGGGAAATCAGCTATTGAGGTCGCACTCATGACGCGATTTTCGAAAAAAAATTTCAAATGTCCATCGATCCTACCCAGGAGATGACGAAAATGAGGTCCGTACAAAATTATATATATATTTGTCTGTTAACGCTCTAGCGGTCGCAATTTTTGTTTGATCGTTACCAAACTCGATATTTAAACGTTTTATGCAAAAAGACAGATCAAGTTCGTTAATGGCTGAAATCGGACTAGAGGGAGGGGGTTTAGAGGGGGGATTTTCGAAAATTCGAAATATCTCCGTTACCATACGTCGGATCAAAAAATTATTTAGAACCAATCTTATTGTAAATTAAATGTACTATAAATATTGTTCTATACATTTCTTCTCTATCTTGAATATTAACCGAGATATGTGCATTTTTATTAAATTTGGGCCGTAACGGACAACTGAGTTTCCCGCCAAAAGCTAGTTCGGCCCTTTGCCGTAACTGTTCGGCTCTCGTATGGAGATTTCTCTATTGTACAACTTCACGTGGGAAATCTGCTTAGTTTACGCAGTCCCTGCGTGACAGACTTTTCTTGGGCCAACTAGGTATAAGGTCTTCTTTCCCATATATCTCTTGGGTCGACAACATCCAACTCTACCTGATAAAGTATTCAATAAAATAGAGGATAGGAGAGTTTTGTCCCTTATGATGAGATTTAAGAAATGTTTCTTTTTCAAAAGTTCACCAATCCTATCAAGGTAAGATGGAAAATCTAATACGATCTTGTATATAATGCAACTATTGTTGTATGCGTTTTTCTGTAACTCAAATATTAATTGAGTTATTACTATTTTTTCTTCGAATGCAATTTCCACATTATGCGTGCGATTTCCAGGTTAAGTCTGAACTTTTGTTTACATGAAGTTTTCATTAAGGGAGAATTAGATAAAAGAATGAGATAAAAGATGAAGTCATCGGTGTGTTCACATGTAGCATTATCTGGCACACATAAGTATACATTTATCAGATTATCCTTTAACTGCCATAGTTCTTATTAGATTTTTACCAAAAGTATTGGTATCAATATTTTTTTCGGCTAGCATTATAGGTCTTCGGATATCTTTAGCCATCTCAGGGTGAGACTCTCGGGATTCGTGATCTGAGTTTTATTTAAAGAGCTATCAACTCGTCGTAGAACCCTGTTAACCAAGGAGGACCAGAAATGAGTTGTATCCAGTAGCCTGACGGCCTGATTTAATATTAGGGTTCGTCAGTGGTCGGCTCACTCAGTGGTAGCTTGCCTCTGGATAGGTCATAATCTTAAACTTCCCGAGGGGCTGTCAGACGTGTATACTCCTTAGACTCCCAATAATCCACAAGCATAACGACATTAGCACTCTCTGTTAGTGACCACGTGAACTAATTCTCCCAGGGATCGAACATGCACCAAATTTTGCCTGTAGATTACCGAGGGTGATGGTAGATTTGCCAACGCCTTGACCAACACCCATAATAAATAGAATAAGAGTAATATTTAAGGTTTCAGCAGATTTTCCTTTAAGGGTGTACTATCCACGCTTATCTATTGATCCTACCTAGTAGATACCGAAAATAAGGTCGGTTCAAAATTATATATATATATATATATATATATATATATATATATATATATATATATATAAAACTATCTAACTACCTATCTAAATATTTGTCTGTTACTGTTAATTTTGGTTTAATTTTTCCCAAACTCGATACATAATCGTTTTATGTAAAAAGAAAGATCAAGTTCGTTAGCAGCTTAAATCGGACATGGGGGAAGGGAGGAGGTTAGAGAGGGAGAATTTCGAAAATGCAAAATATCTCCATTATTATGAGTCGGATCAAAAAATTGTATAGAAACGATGTTATTGCAAATTTCATCGCTTATAAATGCTCTCATATACATTTACTTTATAAGTTCAATATTAACTGAGAAATTTGCATTTTTTAGTTTCCAGCCTTCAGTAAACTCATGACACATAAGCAATACGCTGTTATATAATAAAATACTTTATTTGAAACATAAATACCAAATATGGTTCTAATTGAACTTTTACTTTTTAAGATAAATGCAAATACGTGGCGTATGTGTGAAATATGCTTCGGTAACTCAGCACCTGCGTGACGGAATAATTTCTCCCTTTCCTATACCCTACTTTCTATGGTCAGAATTAGAGCTTTGCTGTCTCTGGATCAATGATGCGCTAAATGTGCGTGTTGTTTGCAACATAAACACATGTTTGTTGAGAGATAGCAGCCAAAGCAGATTGCAGAGTGGGAAGCCCATAGAGTAATGAATGAAGCTAGACAATAAGATGGATGCGAGAAGAGGTATGCTTTCCTGTAGAATAAGAAATTCCCCTATTTCCCGATGGGAAAGGGGTGAAGTCATGAGGGAAATACAAATGGCCTATGTCTGCAAATAGCATGCTCGACCTCTTTCCGATTGGAAACCTACCGTGCACGGAATTCCTGCCAGCAAGGACTTTTACAATTATTATGCCTAGGTACCTAGCTCTAACTCACGTGTAGATCCCTGGGGCTCAGGTTAGCCATGTGAGTTAAAGCGTTGGACTCAATCTCACATTGTAAACCTAGAGAGGCGAGTTCGATTCCCGCCTGGGCAATAGGAATTTATTTAGTGATTGAATTCATTAAATAAAATCCGTAGTCCCACCCTGACTAGAAAAGTCCGTCACGCAGTGACTACGTAAACTAAGCAGATTTCCCACGTGTAGTTTTACAGTAGAGAAATTTCACGAGAGACGAAGAGCTTTTGGTGGGAAACTCACTCTCATCCGTTATCCGCCCCGATTTCATAAAAGTGCAAATATCTCAGTTAATATGCAAGATACAGAATAAATGTATATAACAATATTTATAGTAAATTTAATGTCCAATAAGATTGATTCTATACAATTTTTCGATGTGACGTATAGTAACGGAAATATTTCGAATTTTATAAAATCCTCCCCTCTAAACCCACCCTCCCACTGGTCCGATTTCAGCCATTAACAAACTTGATCTTTTTTTTTTTTACATAAAACGACTAAATTTCGAGTTTGGTAACGATCAAACAAAAATTGCGACCGCTAGAGCAGACAAATATATATATATATATATATATATATATATATATATATATATACAGTTTTGAACGGACCTCATTTGCGTCATCTTCTAGGTAGGATCGATGGACATTTGAAGAAAAATGTCGAAAATTCCGTCATGAGTACAACCTCAATAGCTGATTTCCCTCAAGGGAAATCTGCTAAAAGGGTGGTAACCTGTAGATAATCTTTCCCAATTAGCCTTAGTTGCAAAAAGTGGAAGTTAATAAATAACTAACTAACATGTAGAACCTACTGTTTGTGAATGGTAATCGCGAGCCTAAACGTCATAAAGATAAATACTTTTCCTGATCATTTACATTAATAAGCCTTAATATCAGGGGGGGGGGTGGAGAAGGGATGGATTCAGATTTATTAGTAGATTTCCCTTAAGGAAAATCAGCTATTCAGGTCGTACTCATGATGCGATTTTCTAAAAATTCCCTCGAATGTCCTACCTAGGAGATGAAGAAAATAAGTGCGTTCAAAATTATATATATATGTTTGTTAACGCTCTAGCGGTCGTAGTTTTGTTTGATCGTTACCAAACTAGATACCTAAACGTTTTAAGTAAAAATAAAGATCAAGTTCGTTAGCTGCTCAAATAGAACGGGGGAGAGGGGGATTTTGAAAATTCGATATATATTCGTTATTATGTGACGAATCGAAAAATTGTAATGAATAAATCTTATTGCAGATGTAATGTTCTATAAATGTTGATGTACGTTTTATGACTATCATGGATATTACCAATTTTTAGTTTTCGGCTTCCTGTAAACCCCCACTCCTACTCATGGCATATTAACAACAACTTGTTATATTATGAAGTATTTCATTTGAAGGCTAAATGCCAAATATTGTTCTCATTGAACTTATGGTTTTGAGATAAATGCAAATACGTGAAATCTGCCTGGTTAACGCAATCCGTACTTTTAATGTTTCCCATATAAACCTACGCATTAATATATGTTAATCTATTAATAAGAGTTCAAAATAAGTAGCTGAGAGTAATTCCGCCGCAGTCTAGCATAATCAGTGTTATTCAATAATTTAAAACATTATTAGATTCTTATTATACATTTTATATATATATTAACAGGGGCTCAGGTTAGCCATGTGAGTTAAAGTGTTCATCTTAATCTCACATGGAAAACCTAGAGTGGCGAGTTCGATTCCCGCCTGGGCCATATGTATTTATTTAGTGGCGGAATTCAATAAATTAAATCCTTAGTCCCACTCTGGCTATGAAAGGGTGGTAACCTGTAGATAACCCGTCCTAATTAGGCTTAGTTCTAAAAAGTGAACGTTAATAAATAATTTATTTTATTAATAGCATTAATTTCCCAAAGAAATTATCGGACTCAAGTAATAAAATCATGACTAATCATTTCATGAAAAGTTTCTTCCCTTTCAAGTCCAAATGAAATGGAAAATTGTATCAGCATGTATTATTCCAATTGCATTACATTCTTCCTGCAGAAAGCATAGCAATAAACATGTAATATGCTTGTCCGTCATTCACAATATGGCCAATTTTAGTCATTTCTTAATAATTTACAAAGAAAATCAGTAATAAGATTCTTCACTGGGAACCGATAAAAGAAATCGACTCAATACAACACAATACACCTCTGATTTTTCAGCTTTCTCTGGAAATATTGTAGCACCAATAATAGAAGTAGGAAAAGAAAACTGTTGAACTGGATAAAAGTAAATTTAGACGTTATTACTTGTGTGAAAGCGTCGTTGTTAGAAGGTTAGACGTTAGGCTGGCTAATGGAGTGATTCTGAACTCTTGGGCGAAGAAAGTCTTTCCTCCTTTCAGGCATATAACAGTCTGCTCAACAAACTATAGACCAAACTAATTTCATGGATAATAAAACCCAAGTGATGCAATCATTATATTTTTTTAGGTACAATTGATTAATAATTTAACTTTATAGCTTAACTTCTTTTTAGGAAATAAGCCACTCAAGGTTAATAGTGTAGCTCAAGAAAGCTGGAACAGATGAACCTAACTGCATATTTCAATTTTATTTATTACTCTATTTTAATAAATTTCCCGTTAGAGAGCGCTTGTGGCAAAGTGTTTGAGCCCGTTGTCACAATAACGTTTGAAAGTGAAATTCGGACATTTCTCGAAATGAGAATGTCTTAAGTTTGTTAATCAACAAAATTTGTTTAATCTGAGGTTGGGGAGGGGAATAGGTATGCAGAGTTGCAAATTTCCATGTGCCTGGAATTACAAAAGGCAGTTTACAACTTCCTGTAATTCTCCGATAAAAAGAAGAATCTAAGAAAATATGAATTTTAGTGGGCACCAAAATAGCATATTTGATGGTGTTCTACTTTTCCTGAAAACGACCAAATTTTCATCACTCAATGTAAAAAAGTAGAAATAAAAAATAAGAACTCAACTGTGATCTACGACCCGTAAGGGTTTAGCAGATTTCCCTCAAGAAAAATCAACTATTGAGGTTGTACACACGACGCAGTAGATGAAGAAAACGAGGTACGTCCAAAATTTTATATAGATTGATAGATATTTGTCTGTTACCGCTCTAGATGGTAACAATTCTGGTTTAATCGTTACATTTAATTTAAAAAGAAAGATCAAGTTCGTTAATGGCTGAAATCCGACAAGTGGGAGGAGGGGGGAGGCTTAGAGGGGATGAATTTCGTAAATTTCCCTTAAGGTGGATTTCCCTTAAGGGAGTATTTCGAAAATTTCAAATATATCCGTTATTATGCGTCGGATCGTCGAAAAATTGTATAGAACCTATCTTATTGCAACTTTATTGTTCTATAAATGTTGTTATGTGATTTTTTTCAATATCTTGATTATTAACCGAGATACTTGCATTTTATAGTTTGCGATCTTCAGTAAACCCCCCTTCCTACTTATGTCATATTAACAATAAGTTGGTATATTATGAAGCACATTATTTGAAGCCTAAACGAAACATAGTTTCACCAACGTATGACCAGAGCCGCAGCAAACATCTGTTAATGCATTAACATGTTATGTGCTAGTGGGAACAACCATCAACAAACCTGATTATAGCGTACCGTTTTGCTCAATGCTTTTGATCGTTTACATCTACTTGTGTTGCTGACATTTCAAAAAGGGATGGTGGATTTTCCGTGGGTTTGAACTTTGCCAATAGCTTGGTAAAATGTTCTTTTAGGCTCAGAAGTTGGTTCAGCAGAAAGTAGGATTTCCTCCGAATTTCTACGATCTACCTTTTTTTCAAGAAAAATGACGCTTCTACGAAACGTATTCGGAGCCTTCCATGTGAAAACTGATAATTGTTACCATTAAAAACTCTAAAACTTTTATTAATTATACATTTCTATTTTTCCCAGAAAGTCTGTAACAGGGCGTTCTCTTTAACTTTTATCCGCCGATTCAAGTGAATTATTTAGGCTCTCAATCCGATTTTTTTTTCTACTTACAGAAAGTTGCTAACATCACAAAACTCTGCAAGTATTTAAGTTCATGTTGCAAATATAACCAATAAATTGTCGACTATATATCTATGATTGTCAAAGAGAAGTGTACGTGAACGTTTACTGCTATACTTGAATATTTCAGTACGAATAGAATGTATTAATTACCAAGTTTCTTTTAATTATTTAACCTACGTTTGTTTTTTTTTACGTTTCATAGTGGTTGAAAGACAATAAAAAAAAATTCTTAACACCAGTAATTTAATTTATAAGGGGAAATATAGTAATTTATTTTCATAAATATTTATTTACTTAGGGTGATAGATGGTAGAAGATGTCTCAGAATCAGGTTTCTTCAATTAATTATGGAGGAACAATAATTTAAATTGACACTAATAAATACTATGAACTGAAACCATTATTGTGCTGACCACCTTGGGGAACTGAACCTATCTAGATTGATATATTAAGGGTCTAAATCTTAAAAATGAAATATGAAAATAAATGTCATGAGCCTTAACATAAAATCTTTAGAACTAGACCATCCATGGCTGGAACCTAAATTTTGATTTTTTTAGAGTATAAGTCTTAATAAAGTTGTATACAAAAAAATACTATAAGCTTAAGCTATTGACTGGCTGACATTTCTGGGTAACAGGACCTATCTAGACTGAGATATTTAGGGTCAAAATCTTGGTTGAAGGTTAAAGATTCAATAAAAAAAAGACTGGATAACAATAATTACCAAAATTACGCTTTAACAGATTGGTAAAGTACTGAAAAAAGAGGTTATTTGTTCGAATATCAGTATATTTTATGATGTCAAGAAGTCCGAGTGTACTCAATGTTCTTTTCTCTTGGTTTTAATCGAGTAAGCCTTTGATGGCAGGTGGCATTTACAAGACGAGAGGCAAGCCATACCAAGGCCACTTTTTACTAAGATTACTTTCGACCCCTGACGGCGAAATCATTAACCTCCTTTGAGACGTCTTCTGAGATAGAAGAAGCCTATTAGCAAGATGAAGATGACCTCGTGGGAAGTCAAAACTACTCAGGAAAAATGTTATGCGGCTCCTCTCGTTACTCATCTCTCTCTCTCTCTCTCTCTCTCTCTCTCTCTCTCTCTCTCTCTCTCTCTCTCTCTCTCTCTCTCTCTCTCTCTCTCTCTCTCTCTCTCCTCTCTCTCTCCTCTCTCTCTCCTCTCTCTCTCTCCTCTCTCTCTCTCTCCCCTCTCTCTCTCTCTCTCTCTCTCTCTCTCTCTCTCTCTCTCTCTCTCTCTCTCTCTCTCTCTCTCTCTCTCTCTCTCTCTCTCTCTCTCTCTCTCTCTCTCTCCCTCTCTCCCCCCCCCTCTCTCTCTCTCCCTCTCTCTATCCCCCTCTCCCTCCCCCCCCTCTCTCTCTCTCTCCCTCCCTCTCTCTCTCGCTCTCTCGCTCTGTCTCTCTCTCCTCTCTCTCCTCTCCCTCTCTCTCTCTCTCTCTCTCTCTCTCCTCTCTCCTCTCTCTCTCCTCTCTCTCTCCTTCTCTCTCTCTCTCCTCTCCTCTCTCCCTCTCCTCTCTCCCCTCTCTCTCCCTCTCCTCCCTCCTCTCCCTCTCTTCCTCTCTCCCTCTCTCTCTCTCTCCCTCTCCCTCACCCTCTCCTTACTCTCTCTCACTCCCTATGCTTAATGTTCAATTTTATTGTTACTATTTCTCCAGGCAGTTTTGTGTTTAATTTTCCTCCGTTTTTCTTATTTGCACAAGGAACAAAATGTTGAAAAGCCATTTACAAAATCACCAGGAAGCACGTCTGATACCCACTTAGAGCATACAATTTTGATTATTGATGTTAACTAATATAATTCATTCTAAAATGCTCACTAACTGTCACAGTTGGGCCATCTGCAAGTGAAATTAATATCTCTCAAACAAATTTAACTAAATAACGGTCAATGTTTAACGAAATAAGTCATATAATAATTAAACAATATAAGTCGACTTACGTCATTAGAACTTCATATCTGGTTTTTTTGTTCATTACCTGAAAATAAAAATACAGTTAGTCTACAGCCATTTATTTTTTAGTAGTATTATTGTTACATTTAAACCTTAAATTTCAGCCATTAATAGTATGTTTTTATTCTACTTGCAAGTGCATATACATATATTATAAAAATTGTTATGTCTAAACTCAGCTCTTTTATTAAAGTATATTATCTTAATATAGATGACATTAATAGAGTCAACAAGTCAAATTTTTAAGAGTACTTCTTTTCCCTTTGAAAATTCAAAACTTAAGAGTAATAGACATGTAAACGAAAACAGGCCACTTTGCCAACTGTTTTATTCTCAGGTTATTTATTATTTTGGATTCTCAAAACTGAAAAGCAAGCTCTTTAATGAATTCTCAAGGAGATCTTCCGAACGGAGAGTTACATTGTGAGGCCAAAAGCATCCGAGCCTCTTCACAGTTAGGCCTCCAATTATTTCGGGAATGTAGAACTAATGACTTGAAGCAATAATTCCCTATAATAAGGAACAATTCAACACGTCCGATTTTTTCTTTTAATGTCTACTAATAACAAACATAAACAGAAACACAAATATGAAGAATGGCCACAATGAAGTGACATTAAAAATCCTTGTCGGACCCGGAAAATATTGTTGCTTGTAGACCGAATATTTGATGTCTCTCATTATTCCTTTCATATTTTTCTGAATGGTATCCTCATTATTTGGGGTTCTAAGAAAGAATCGATACGAAAGGAGAAAGAGTTTTCTCCTTGCTTTACAACCAAATTCTCCCTTTCCCCATTTCATTTTATTCAATCAAAAGAAGCAGAGTTTCAAAGCTAGGGATTGTCAGAATGACAGATTTGATATAAACTTTACTTGTTCATAAATATTTGTGCTTTTCAACTCTTAACATTTACAAGTTAATAGATTATCATGGTTGAGTTAATCGACTATAATGGTGCTCCACCTGAAAAACAAATAAATTTAATTTAAATTAAACAGTTTATAAACAACTGTTACGCAAAAATAAATTTGTTTTAAGAGGGATTACATTTTCTTCAGATGACTTCATCTGCCTGACGGAACGGCCAACTATTATTTATTCGTATCGTTTTATATGAAGTGTAACTTCCGATTAACTATGTTTTCACATAGGCTTATATCTGAATTTAAAAATTCGGATTTCTTTACTGAACTACAGATTCAGCAGAATTAAGCGTTTGAGTCTGAAATTGAATGAACTCGTTCTATTCGAATGCTAGCTTATGAGTGAGAGAGAGATAGCTAATGTGGACAGAGACACCATATAAACATTCTCACTGATCCTGTAAGAATGCAGAAAACAACTATTCGTTTAATAGAGGAGAAGAAAACATATATTTTTGATTCTGTTTTTGGATATATAAGAAATCTTAAAAACTTTAAATACTAAATACTATATAATATGAAATTCGTTTCTCTGTGTGTATAATGAATATCGATCTATTTGCCCATGTGTGTATATGTGCATTTTTCCCTTAAGAGGAATCAGTTATTGAGGTCTTACACATGACGCGATTTTCGAAAAATTCCCTCGAATGTCTATCGATTCTATGTAGGAGATACATATTTGTCTCTTAACGTTCTAGTGGTCATAATTTTGGTTTGATCGTTACCAAACTCGATATTTACTCGTTTTATGCAAAAAGAAAGATCAAGTTCGTTAACAGCTGAAATCAGACAGAGGGGAAGGGGGGGGGAGTTTAGAGAGGGAGAAATTTGAAAATTCAAAATATCTCCGTTATTATGAGTCGGATCGAAACATTGTAAAAAACCAATGTTATTGCAAATTAAATTTACTATAAATATTGTTATATACATTTATTCTCTATCTTGAATATTAACCGAGATATTTGCATTTTTATTAAGTGTGTGCGGATAACGGGAGAGATGAGATCGGCTGATGTTGGGTCTATTCGTGAGTATCCCCCGTAAGCTAGTTCGGCCGTTTCCGTAACTGTTCGGGTTTCATGAAATTGGTTTCTGAGACCCGTTTCTACTACTGTTACTAGTATGCAGATTTCTCTGTAGTAAAACTTTACATGGGAAATCTGCTTAGTTTACGCAGTCCCTGCATGACGGACTTTATTATTTTTGATTGACATTACCGACCTTGGAAATCTTTAGTCACCATTATAAGCTTCCCCCACCTCTACCTATCATTGTCGATGTGTTCCAGTCCAACTCTGTAGCGTCCTTCTTCACTCTATCAACCCATCTCATTTTCAGTCTCCCTCGTGGCCAGGTACCCACCACTGTCCCATAAATTGTCTTCTACTGGGGTTGGGCTGCTTCTTGCCATATTCCCCTACTATTGTAACCTCACAGCTTTCATATCAAGTGAAATTGACTGTCTCGTTTCAGATATAATCTCCTCTATAGTCTTCCTTCTCCAAAGTCCTCAGTCACCATCCCACATTGGGCCTGTTATGGCCCCCTAAGAACCTTGGGCTCAAACCTTTAACCATTGTTTCCTGGGTATCCGTCTACGCCCATGTCGCACACACGTACATAAGTACAGGTTTGGTACTGGAATTTTAGACCCTTAGGCTTGTAAGATTTTCCTGGATTTTAATATTCGGGGAATCAAGAAGGAAGCACGGTTAGCACTAGTGTGTGTGTGTGTTTAATTTTATCAAACAGATAATAATGAAATCACTGGGAAAATTGCACTATTTAATTGTAGAGATAAAAACAAAATTTGTTGTTGAGATAGAGAGGGGAGGCTTTATCAGAACGTTGATAAGGGAGGAGTGAGGAAGGTGTTAAAACAGAACGAAGGACTTAAGGCCATGGCATGAGATATGGAGGTTAGAAATTGCTGGGGTCTTAGAGTCTCTCCCCCATCGCTATAAACCCACCCCCTACCTACCTACACAACTGGATGTATCATCTTGAAAGCTCTCTTCTTGTCTCGCCTTGTGTAACAACCTCATTCCTCGAGGATATTTTAAACTTTTAACTCCAACAAGGTCTTGCATATTGTTCTAATATTATCTAGAGCCGTGTGCACCAACAAATTAAAGTATGTCCATAATAATGGTCATAATTAAATTGCATTAGAGTGCAATAAGGTTTATATTCAACAGAATGCAGGCCACTCTTACGTACCAGGAGTTATGCACCAATCTATTCTGTTTGTGAAACAGTACTGTTTATGTGTTGTACGATTTCTGCTTTTACAGAAATAGTACACAATATGAACATAAAACATGGTACATGGATATTCTTCAAACTCCCAACCATAAACATGAATATTTCAAGAAAAGCGAATCTTTTTCAGGAGAATGTATTAAATCAAATTACAAAAAAAATAATATTATAAAAAAAAATTAAAGGACTTTATTATTATTTATTAAATGTTTTTGTGTTCCATTTTTGTTTTTTATTTCTGTGTTTTGTTCCATTTCTGTTTTTGGTTTCCATCTCTGTTTTGTGTTCCATTTTTGTTTTTCGTGTTAAATTTCTGTTTTGTGTTGCATTTCTGTTTTTCGTGTTCGATTTCGGTTATGTTGTTTTATTTTCATTTAAATTATTTTTATTTTTATACAGTTTTTTCTGAACATCATCGCGATGCTCCAAATAAATAAATAAATATTTATTAAAGTCTACTTTTTGCAACTATGGCTAATAGCTTGGGACTAAGGATTTTATTCAATGATTAGGTCACTAAATAAATTCCTATTTGCCCAGGCTGGAATGAAACTCGCCACTATTGGTTTAAACAACTTTATGCCTGAAGGGTGTTTTTTATACTAAAGATGAATACTATCAAAAATGTTCTACTTGTAAATAAAATTGCATAATATTTGTCATACAAATCGGTCAAAACATAATTTATGATCAGGTAAACATATATTTAAAACAGAAGACAAATTTCTCTAACATTTTATATAGCATGTCATCCTTTAATAAATCTAAGACTAATAACAAAGCACGTCAATAACATAAACCCAAGTTATTAAGAGTAGTATTAAAATTGTTAACGAAATTAATTTATTGTGTATAGTAATTAACTTGATAGATTTTATAAAACTTAGTCAAGAACTTTGAGCTAATTTTTTTAACGAATGTATTATATAAGTATAAATGCTATTTAGAAATATTTAAAAAGAAATTAACGTAGCATTAGTCATTTTTTTATATTAAGTAAAAATAATTGACGTATCCTATTATATTCTGTTATTTAATGAAAATAAAAGCATTTCATTTCATATTTCACAAATACCATATCTAGTTTCGTATTAAAGAATACTCCATGATTTTCAAGGGTAATGTGTCTTTACTAATTTCATAAAGATGGTTCATAAAGATGGTATGTTATGTTATTGGTTAACATCCACTTTGTACAACTGAGGCTAATTGGGAGGTCAAATCTACAGATTATCACACTTTTTTAGTCAAGAAGGGGTTAAGGATTTTAATAGTGTGTTTGTGACTAAATAAATTCACGTTACCCACACCGGAATCGAACCCATCTTTACTCTATGTACCTCGCCTAAACTCTAGTTTATCGAGTTTATGACGACCACTTTGACTCACATGGCTTACTTACCCCCGAACCGATGTGGACCAAGGGTTATGACATCTCATTTCTTACGATGATACAGAAACTGCAATAAACAGGTCTTAGCGAATGAAGGTTAGAAGGGAGTCGTAAGCTATGGATAATGCACGGCCACGTAGGAAAAAGAGAAATCAGACTTAGAAAACAGGTTAATGTATTCTATCAGTAGAGGTAAGAAAACTAACGGAACATACTACAGCAATCAGGTTATAAATTTGTTATTAATCAAGGATTTTTTATAGGGGAAACACCCACGGATTTTATAAGATCGCTGAAATGTAGTGTGTTATGTCACCAATAGTTTTTATATAACACAAGTTACTTTTCTTGATTTCCATTTTAGGAGTCTAAAATATTTACTGTCCAGATGAAGTTTTGAAGGGACCCTCCTTTAGAGCAAAATAAAACATCCCATAAATAAACCAAATATTTTTTGTATTGCTAATGAAAATTTCAAGCGTTATGTTTAATTCTACTAAGACAAGTATGACATATTCAAGAAGAAGTAGAAACAAAGTTTTTAACATTAGTCGGGTCCTACATCTGGGTAAAAATGCAAGAACAGGAAGTGATGCATTATACAGATTTATGATTTTTTCGTACCATTGACCATAATGAAGTTTGTAAACTTATTAATTTAATTTAATAAAAAAGATCAAAGTATTAGGCGTGCAGGTGACTACGATAAATTGTATGGTAAGGATAAAGCTATTGATAAAATATAACATGAAAATTAAGATTTTTTTCCCCACTTCAAAGAAACCACCGACCTTACAGGCAAATCATATTTATAAGAGTGGAAAAGGCTGACGTTCACCATATCTAATTTCCATTTTCTATCCATATCCAACATGAAAAAAATTCATATTTTTTGCTATTTCACTATCTACCTTCATGCTCTTCTAGTACAGACCTGGTGTAAAAAGAAGTTTTATTCCACCAACATTGACCATCAACTATACATTTTAAGGAAATATCAGTGGGCAAGGAAGTAAAACGGAAATTCAAGCGGGTCTGGCCAAACTTCAAATCTAAACTTCTGTAGACGCAATTTATCAATGATAACAACGCCTGCGGCTAACTACAGCACTCCTGTCGATTTATTAATCTATTGTTACTCTTAACTCGATTTTCCCTTCCACAATATTCAGACGGGAAACATCTGTTTCCAGAACGTCTTTATATTTGATTGGTTTTCAAATTTCAAAGGAATTATTGATATAATTGACTCTCCGTTGAATCATTTTGACTAGTTTAAGAGCGACATCTGTTACATAAGTAATTATTTCGGACTACTCAAAAATGGGTAGCCTAAGAATGTTAAAATTTGATATTTACTATTGTTCTAACGTATATTAATGTTCCTCTCCTTTTTGATGAAATTGATTAAGATGAGGGGAATTTAGAGTAGGGTGAAAATAATATATGCGAGTTTATCCTAGCCTGAGATTTTTAAGATTTAAACAAACCTTTTTGGTTATAAAAAAAATCTAGAAATCCATGACATTTTTTTTTTATACCATTCATTGGAACAGTGATATGGCTTGTCAATTTCAAATGAAGAGATTTCAAATTTAAAGGAGCAAAGTACTTTATATATTTAATTTAATAACAGTACAATAAAGTCATGATGCGCCCACTGATTATATGTTGAAGGCTCAATAATATGATTGCACTTTATCCTCACATAGACTAATAAAAGTATTTTAAGACAAAATAAATATCTTCAGGTCTTACCAACATCTTATATTGCTTTGGAGCTAACGTTTCTCCCTCTAGCTAGGTTGAAAATTCTTCTTTTAAATCTATACTAAAAGCCTTGTGGGGAAAATAAAACGTCTGTCACGAAGGGGCTGGGTAAACTAGCAAGGGGTAATTTCCCATATGTTGGTATAAAGATACTTGTGATTTCATTTGAAGCACATATTCTCTAGTTCTATGTGAATCCCCGATCAGAAGGTTGCGGGGGGAGGGAGGGTACTGAAGGTTGAAAACGAGATAGTACGAATAAATCGCATAATACTTACGAAAACATTCATAGAAAAACAATTGTAGACCATCAGCTGTTTAACAAGATTGGTTTTATAACATTTTATGTTTCGACTCATTATAACCGAGATATTTTTAATTTTGGAATCCCCCCCCCTATAAACTCCCGCTATTCACCCTCACCGATTTCAGACAGTAAAAAATATGATATTTAGTGTTGACTGAAACATTTAAATATCAAGTATGTTATTGATCAATTAAACATTTAAAAAAATCCCCCCCCCTCCTTCCACTTGTCCGATTTCAGCCTTTATTGAACTTGATCTTTAGTCTTGTGTGAAACGCTTATATATGGAATTTTGTAACGATCAAACAAAAATTACGATTGCAAGAACGGTAACAAACAAATATATATATAATTTTGAACGGAAATGTTTTTCGTCATTACTAGGTAGGATCAATGGACATTAGAGGAAATTTGTTGAAAAACTTATGATTATATTACTTATGTCTTAATCAAAGTGGTAATTCCCAAATAATAGCCAATCATAAACTCTATATTATATTTGTGAATTGATTCAAACTAGATAAAAAAAGAGACTACAACTATTGAGTTTTTTTTTATTTTATGAACTCCGCAACTAGTCGCCCAGTATCATTTATTCTCAATTCTCTAAATTAAAATTTTAAAATAACGAAAAAATGTTTTCAAAATTATTAAAACATAATAAAAAATATAACGAAATAAAATTAAGGAAGCGTTAAAATAAAACTATGTTGAACCTATAAATGGGAGTTTAATAACTAAAATCCGATGTATGTTGGAGGCAATACAAGTTAATAATAAAAGGGAGCAGACGGCCATAAAGTGGAGAGTGAGAAGATTGCCTGCATCTTTCCTTAGCCGTCATCCACCCTTCTTATATGCCATATTTCATCTTATCCACATAGTTCCGCCATATTGCTCTCCCTACCCCTAAACAAGGGATGCTTAACTCTAGCATTTCATCCCTGTAACCCCTGTATAACCTACAGCAAAGCCCCTCCGTTTCTTGAATATTGAGGGGGCCGTGATGGCAAAGATATCCTATCACAATCCTGGTTCCATACCATAAACTAGTAAATCAATGTGAATACATGTACCTGTTTTATATATATATATATATATATATACACACACCTCAAATTAAAAATAAATAATTTATTCACACATTTATTTTATCCCCGAAGTGTGTAGAGTGTCCACACAACATCTCATGACATTATTTCTATACAAATTTAGGAAAAAAATTTATCACTGAGTTTATAGAATGTATGAATTCATATAGTAATAGGTCAATAGTAATGACAGGAAATTCCCGCCAACTTTTTGAATGATAATTTACTTAGTACTATTAAAGAGGCAGTATCTGGAATTATCTGGGACGAAATACGAAGGTAAATCCAATAAAATGGGGCCAATTTACAAGAAAAATAAATGGTTTGATGAAGAGTGCGTTAGACTAAATGAAAAAAAAAAACATCTCAGTTTAAAGTATGTAGAAAAAACAATTTTCATAAATCGGACTTGGACGAGTATTGATTTTTTAAGAAAAAACATAAAAATATTATTGTAGAGAAAAAAGCTAAGTATTACAAAGAATTGACTGATTGTATAATTAATACAATAGACAGTAGAAGTTTTTGGGTCTCCGTCAATAAAATTATTCGAAAAAAACCATTTAATAATACTTTATCCTTGGACGAATGGGAAGCATATTTTAAATCATATTACAGGACTCCTGCAATAAGTGATTTTATTTATGTTGGAATTCTACATCCCCTTTTAGACTCACATATTTCGAAAAAAGAAATAATAAATAGTCAGGTTTCCAATAAAAGTGGTACGTCTCCCGGTTCCGATGGGATTACTTATGACTTCTACAAAGCCCTACCAGAAGCATGGCTTTCTTTTATATATATATCAAATTAAAAATAAATAACTTCTTCAATTCAGTAATATACACACATTTATTTTATCCCCGAAATGTTTCGAGTGTCCAATCTACATCTCAAGGCATTATTTCTATACAAATTTAGGAAAAACGTTTTGTTGCATTATTTTATGGCATACTACTATGCAACTATTTGAAATTTCAGTTTCTACTTACAGCCATCAAGGTTTTCTTTTAAAAATAACATCCTTAAATTACATAATATAGTCGTCCTCATTAACATAAATGGCTAAACATTTTAGCAAATTATTATTATTAAAATCAATTGAACTAGGCAGTTATAGGCCCTGAAAGCGCTCTGTCGCAAAGAGTAAACAACTGTGAAGGAACGAGGCCTTTCTATTCTTACCTTAGATAATAATTTCTTCACCATCCGACACCTCTTAAAATGATAAATAACACTATGACGATAACATTTTTCGATTCGACGTTTAATATCAGAGCCGTCAACGAGATTTTGATTTATATACACCCCCCCCCACTGTTGTTTGTCCGATATCAGCCAATAAGGAACTAAGATTTACATGAAATGATAAAATAAGACTATAGTTATAGTGCTACTATTGCTAATTGGGGCGGGTTATTTTTAGCTTACCACCCTTTTCTAATTAGAGTGGGATCCAATTATTTAAATTTATTATAAAAAAAATATGTTTATTTGTTTTCTAATTTCTAGACGTTATACTAACTTACTTAAATTATTTATCAGTCCTCATATTTTGGTTCATACTATAGAAGTAATGTGGTAGTATTCTGCAATTTTTTGCAAGTATATTTCTTTGTTGCAAGCTGTGCATACTTTTTGTTTGGTCAGTTTTTACCACAATAAACACTACTCCATAATAATTGTTATTTCAGGTTCGTGCTCCTGTAATTCCAAGGAGAACTTTGAATACAATCATTTCAGAGGAAGGAAATCCGGTCAAATAGATAAATACTTCCCGGATGCCAATTATTTTTGCCATACTAATATTTACTTCTAGTTGAAGAGTATATACATAGTCCCATGTATTTTTCTATGGGATAAAAAAATATTATATAAGTCATATAATGTACTCAATTTTATGTAATTATTCTAAATAGAGTCTTCAAATTTCTCACACACGGACCTATCATAAATTTGATTTTCCGTGATATATAAAATACTACATGTGATTAATGGCGTTAGTATTTTTCACAGTTGGTAAACCTAGAATCATGAGTTCGGTTCTCCAAACGGGATTTCTTTAGCTAGACGAACCCATTAAATTAAATTGCTGGTCCCACCCTGGCTAGAAAGTGAAAAAAATAATATATAAATAAAACAGTAGAACAATTAAAACACTTATAGTACAACAAATTAAAGGTATAATAACACGATAATAATTAGAAGAAAGAAGAAAAACGTACCTAAGTTTTAGGAATTCAAAAACGCGAAATATACAAATATATACTTCATTTGACTTTACTACTCAGAACACAACTTTCGTTTTCATGCGAACTGTAACTCAGCGATAGGGTGTACGGATAAAGTAAAACTATGGAAATTCAAAGTTACATTTCAGTGATACTGAAAAAAAGAAGGAAATCATTTTATCATCAACTGAATTCACCTAAATTCGGAAGCAAAAGCTTGCTAAATAACTAATAGGCTGATTTAATCGGATGTACTCTCAGAGGCTCATGCCGGTATCTAAAGAGCCAAACACAAACGGACATAAGAACCATTAGGAAAGTCAATCTATAATGTACAAGCACTTAAATAAATAAATAAATGTTTTAAACACAGCGACAGTAACAAGTATTACTATTGTATAAGTATGAATAAATAAACATTATATCTAATTGATAAAAATAGGGTCAGACACGTGAGTTTGACAGTTGGTCTTAATCTAACTTTGTAAATCTGGTGTCGTGAGCTCGATTTTCACAAGGAGAGCAATAGTTAATTTAGGTAGGTACTCATAAATAAAACCTTGGCTAGAAATTAGCGATGACCTGTAGATAACCCGTCTCAATCAACCGTAGTACCATGTACGCTAAGAAATATAAAACACGAGAAATCGGCATTTACATAAAATAGTATCAAAAAATAGTCACTTTTTTTTAAAAAAAACTACAAGCTAACTTCTAAATCAATGTTGGAATGACTGAGAAGTAGCTGTCCAGTGACACAATCGTCCAGTGACATCGTTTCCATAATTCCAGACTTGTAAGCGTCAGATCTTTTAATTCAAGTAGTCCTACGAGGTATAATATTTGTCTAGGGCAATCTCTAAGCCTTCTAGAGCATTAAGCGTTTCCTTCCTTAATTTGATGAAGAAATGTCACGTCAAGTGCAATAACCTGACAACCTTTAGTTTCTCGAAGGGTTAAAAAGACTTCCCTAGTCCTATGGGCTTAGAATTTCTTTCGTTATCAATTTCCATATTGTCAGACTTATACATGTACTGTAACGTAATGCATCCACAATCATCTTGCTAGGTTAGCCACGTCCTTGATTTCTATACACCTCACAACTCCTCCTTAAATAGAACACTAAGTTAAGCTGAAGGGACATATCCTTTCTAGCGGACATTACAAGGACGGCGAATCAATCACTTTTATTAGTAGGAATTATGGGCCACACAATAAAACGAAAACCACTTGGCCAATAAAAATTCACACTTGAGTCTACAGAGCTGTGAGGCACTTTCAGCTAGATTACCAATTGCGCAGCGCAACTCATGGATACGCTCTATCACGACCGAGTATTCCTTCAGTCTTTTCAGAAACAGTTTCCAACTGCATGGATTTTCGAAAAAATGTGTTCAAAAATCCATCGACCCTACCTAGAAGATGACGAAAATGAGGTACGTTCAAAGTTTAAACAAAACCAACTAATCTAAGTTTGTACGCATAAATCGGTCGAATTGTTTTTGACAATTGCCAAACTCGATATTTAAGGCTTTCGTGGGCCAGAATGATGGGGCTGGGATTAAAGGGGGTGAATAAAAAATTCGGAAAATGCCTGTCATTATGTGTCGGATGGAAAAATGTTACAAAACTAATCTTGTAGTTAATTTAATTGCATTTAACTCTTTTCTGAGATGAATTAAAGTATTTCAGAAGAAAAGAAACAGCATATCTTTATTCTCTTAATTCACATAGCAGACGTTTCCTGGGCACTAGAATTATATTATTTGAGAAATTACCACTTGGTAAGGTTGTTTGAATTAAGGGTTTTTTTATTCTGTGGAGATTTATTAGTATTATATTGACTTAGAAGAATAATTTATAGCATTGCTAATGCCTAGGAGGGCGAAACCTTCTGCTATGTGAAATAAGAGTATAAAGATATCTGGTTTGAGACCTAAAAATCCTTTCTTTTGTCCTGAAAGTAAATTTAATTTTCAACAAATGTTGTTTGATAATTTTCTTTTTTCTAACTCCAAAAGTTATCAAGATATTTTCCATCTTTTAGTTTTCAGTAATCTATAAATCCCAACGCCTACTATTGCCTTCAGCTTCAATTTACATAAAGCCCTGCCTACAGATAAAATGGGGAGAAGATAGTGGCAGACTTTTCCGAGTAAAAGAACTTTTTTTCAAATATTCAACCTGAAATTTTAACCATTTCTTTATACTTGATTTTCGTTTAAACGTTTGAATCACCAGGCAGGCATCTTTCTTCTTGTGGCAAGAAACATTTAAACGCCCCTTATTTAAATGAAAATGACAATTAAACAGGAGCACTCTGATAATTGATAAGACCTCTGTCGCTTACACTCTACAATACTGTTAACAATACAATATCCTCTTACAATAGAAAATCTGTCTACATAATATGTTCTATTTTCGTGTAGATAGCTAAGACAGATATAGTTTTGGTAGTTTATAGGGCTTATGGCTTCCACGAGTCCCATATTCGTCTGAAGGGAGACTATTCATTGGGAGAGAAGGCTTTGAACTTTGTGGGAGATGTCGCTAAGATAAAAGATCCTTTGTTGTGGGAGTTTAGCCCCGGGGAGGAGCATAGGAAGCCCCTAAATACCAAGGGGTCAGCTCAGTCAGCTCCGACCTTTCATGAGAACACCAGTCATGGGAATCTTGAGGTTTTCAACCACCTTTCACCATCTCCGCTCAGCTCCCGGTTTCATCCGAGCGTAATACTCCCTCACTTCGGGGCGTTCTAAATGCCACACTTTTAAAGAGAAAACGCTCGCTTATGCGAAATATGATCCACATGCGAAGAATCGGATTCCCGGGTAAAAAAGCTGGAACTCTGAGTCCTAATGGCGGGAGATTTCAATGACCCTAACAATCTGAAAATTAAAAGTGGAACTTCTAGACATTTATATATGAACCAATTATGTAGATGATAATGAATAAGTAGTATCTAATAATGTCCGGCGTATTAATAGGTGAAAACAGTTTGTGTCACGATTTCACCTAGCACACATCCTACGAGTTATAGGCCCTATGGATGTACATGTGACATTTCATAAGGCTTTAGCGCGAATAACTATTAAATTATCATCGCTCGGAAATATCTATAACTCTCGTTTTGGTTAAGTAATTTCTTCAAATTTCCATCGATCCTACCTAGAAGATGACAAAAATGACGTCCGTTCAAAATGTTTTATATATATATATATATATATATATATATATATATGTGTGTGTGTGTGTATGTGTGTGTGTGTGTGTGTGTGTGTGTGTGTGTGTGTGTGTCTGCTACTGCTCTAGCAATCGCAAGTTTTTTTTGGTCGTACCCAAAATGGATATTTCAACGATTCATATAAAAAGGCCGTTAATGACTGAAATGTGACCATTGGGAAGGGAGAAAATTCTTAATATCTCTGTTGTTATACAAAATATTGTACAGAACTAATCTTATTGCTAATGTAATGTTCTATAAATGTTGTTAAGTGTGAACCGGCTATTTAGACGTTTAACGTAATAATAAGGATCCAGTTCGTTAGCTGCTTAAGTCGAGCCTTGGGGTGGGGTGGAGTTTTGAAGATTAGAACTTCGAAAATTTGAAATATCTCCTTTAATGCACGTCGGATCGAAATGGTGTATAGAACAAATCATATTGCAAATTAACTTTTCTATTAATTTCGTTATGAGCTTTTTTTTTTCTTCTTCTTTTTACTATCTTGATTATTAACAGAGATATTAACATTTTTTAGTTTTCGGCCTTCAGTAAACCTGCTCTTCTGCTCATGTCATATTAAAAATAAGCTGTTATATTAAGAAGCACATCATTTGAAGCCTAAATATCAAATATTGTTCTTATTGAACTTTTACGTTTTCAGATAAATGCAAATACGTGACCCTGCTTAGTTCACTGCTTAGTTAACGAAGCCCCTTCGAAATGGACTTTATACATTATATGCTGGAATTTAGACACGATGAAAAAAAAAATTACGACCACTAATGTGGTAACATGATATTTCCATATATACACATATAAAAATGACCGCACTCTCATTTATACATATGTGTAAATAGCTGAAAGTGTTTAATAAAATTGAAAATGTCACAAGAAAATCTGAACCTTCTTCGGCCTACATTAAATAGAACAAGCAGGAAGTCCTACATATATATTGGGCGAGTACGTATTTCGAGTTGATTTTGTGCTACAAGCAATAAATAGGTTCACAGCCGAGAACAAACTACACCAACGAACTCTGAATGCTAATGGAGGCAATTCGAAATAACTATAGGAAACAATTCGGCTGTCCGAGACGTGTACAATAGGAGAGTCAACAATGGTTTGTTGGTTGGGTTGACACAGTCTGAGAAAATGAAGAACTGTGAGGCTGTGCGTCAGAGGTTCCGGAAGGAGGTTCAGCGACCTCCTAAAGGAAATAACGGTGACTCTTCCTCGGCATTGTCTCTCGAGAAGAAGTACGCTCAAAATAGCAACACTCTTCTACCAGTCACCTCTAGAGCACTTCAGCTTGAAAAGTAAATGACCGACATATTTGTATAAAAGCACAGCAATGGTAGTCGGATGTTACGCAGGGGCTGCGTAAACTAAGCACATTTCCCACATGAAGTTTTACAATAGAGAAATCTGCATACTAGTAACAGTAGTAGTAACGAGTCTCTAAACCTATTTCAAGAGAGCCGAACAGATACGGAAACGACCGAACTAGCTTTCGACAGCAACTTACGAATAGAACCGACATCAGCTGGTCCCATCTAGTCCGTTATCCGGATACACTTAATAAAATGCAAATATCTCTGTTAATATTCAAGAAAGAACATAAATATAAATATACATAGGAATTTTTATTATTTATAGTAAATTTAATTTGCAATATGATGGTTCTATACAAGATGGAATATATATATATATATATATATATATATATATATATATATATATATATATATATATATATAATTTTGAACGGTCCTCATTTTTGTCATCTCCTGGGTAGGATTGATGGACATATGAAGAAATTATTCGAAAATCGCGTCATGAGTACGGCCTCAATAGCTGATTTCCCTTAAGGAAAATCTGCTATAAGAATAGTCAGTCATACAGGGGCTGCATAAACTACTCCGATTTGCCACATGAAGGCTTACAATATATACTAAGTGAACAAATACAAACGGTATTGAGAAATCGTTCAGTCAATTTACATTTAATAACCTCCACAACGGAAAGCGTCTGGATTGGAAACAAATAGGTCAGCCGACCTCGCAGAGCTGAATACTAAGATAGATAAATTCTAGACTGAAAAAAAAAAACACTTGCTGATATATATCTGAATATGTCGTATAAATTTTATTGAAAACTATTGACTATAGCTTGTGCGATAATTTATAATGATTCAATGGGTTTTTATCTCAATCACACAATTTTTAATAATCCAAGGACAAAAGACCGGAGGGTGGAGTGAACAGAACGCATTTGCATATATCTCACGAAGTAGAAGTTCAATGAAAAGAATAATTGGTATTTAACCTTGGAATGAAATGGTTCACGATATAAGAGCTTCTCATTACATAACATCTGTAGGAGTGGGGGTTTACTGAATGCTGAAAACTATAAAAACCGAATATCTCGGTTAATATTCATGATACAGAAAATATGTACGAACAAGATTTATAGGGCATTAAATTTTCAATAACATTGGTTCTATACATTTTTTCGATCAGACAAATAGTAACGGAAATATTTCGAAATTTAAGGGAAATCTGCTAGAACCTATGAGAAGGGGCAAGGGGAGGCACTGAAAGGCTGAAAACAAGAAAGTACGATTAACTCGCTTAATATTTGAGTACGAAAAAATGTATAGAAAAACAATTGAATACAATCAATAGTTTAACAAGATTGGTATTATAACATTTTTCATTACAACTGAGATATTTTGAATTTTCGAATTTCTCCTCCTCTAAACCCTCACTTTTACAGCTCCGAATTCAGCCAATAACAAATATGTTCTTTTGTGTTGAATGAAACTGTTAAATATCGACTAAGGTATAGATCACATTAACATATTCGATACAATAACCATAGACGTCATCACACAACGAATTTGCATGCTACTCAAAAAGTAATAGTTCAATGAAATCATATTTGGTATTTAACCATGCAATGAAGTGGTTCTTATTCCAGTTTATTGTTAACATGACATGAGGAGGAGTGGGGGTTTACTTAAGACCAAAACTAAAAAATGTAATTATCACGATTAGGATTGAAGATAGATAATAGACCATAGTACATTGAATTTGCAATAATTCTTATTCTTACAATAATCGCATTTCGCGACTGGGTCGATCAATTAAATTGCTATAATCACATTATTATATTTACGTAAGAATGCTCATTTCTGCAAATATTTTCAGTATTGCCCTACATTATATTATAATTTTTGTTATGTTTCAAGTAGTGTAATACACGGTCTATATACAGGCTACGGTTATGTAGTAATTCAGTCAAAGTGTATGGTAGGCCTATGTGAGTCCTTAGATGAAAAAAAGAATTTGCTATAAGATTCATTCTAAATGATGTTTTAGAGTATAATAACGATAGATATTGCGAATTTTCGAAATTTTTACCCTCCAAACCACCCCAATAATAATGCAATAAGATTGATTTATACAATTTTTCGATCCGACGCATAATAACGGAGATATTTTGAATTTTCCGAAAATCTCCCTTCTAAACCCCCCCTCCCACTGGTCCGATATCAGCCATTAACGAACTTGATCTTCCTTTTTACATAAAACGATTAAATTCCGAGTTTGGTAACGATCAAACAAAAATTGCGACCGCTAGAGCGTTAACAGACAAATATATATATATATATATATATATATATATATATATATATATATAGTTTATATAAAATTTTGAACGGACCTCATTTTCGTCATCTCCTGGGTAGGATCGATGGACATTTGACGAAATTTTTCGAAACTCGCGTCATGAGTACAACTTCAGGAGCTGATTTACCTTAAGGGAAATATGCTAAAAACCAAGTACAAAAGGACATTTATAGAATATTACATTTGCATTAAGATTGGATCTATAATTTTTTTCGATATGACGCATAATAACGGGGATATTTCGAATTTGCGAAATACCCTCCCCACTTTAAACTCACTGTTCCACAGTTCAGATTCCTCCTGCCATTAACGAACTTGACTTTTGATTTTACATGAATAACTAATATATTCACCTTAAGGGAGTTTTGCTAATAATGCTGTATTTGAAGTATCTGCATTAAGTCGTTAGAATCACTTTATTGAATCACCATAATCAACATTACTGCAAGCAACTTAGCTTTCTTTTCCCTTGGAAGTTGAGATAATTTAAAGCGCAACTCCCTTAATTCCGATCCAATGAGCCTATTTTTTTAAGAGAGTACTTTCCTCTTGTTCGAAAGACAAAAAGCGTTTCAGCCT
Organism: Riptortus pedestris; assembly: GCA_019009955.1. Taxonomy (NCBI): domain Eukaryota; kingdom Metazoa; phylum Arthropoda; class Insecta; order Hemiptera; family Alydidae; genus Riptortus; species Riptortus pedestris. The sequence continues at coordinate 30,720,909 of CM032232.1, read as the reverse complement.
ACGGACTTTCTCAAAGTGAGCGATCCGAAAAAGTTTAATTGAAAACAGCAGTTTGTCCACCAGTTGCGGAAGCAGAGGAACGACTGGCTGGACACAAGTTTAAACAAGGTCTCTGACACTGCTTTTCTTCTTTATAATCCTCTTTAGGAAAAAACCAGCTAATTTTATAGCCTTTTTGAGACTAAACCCCTTTCACAAACTTAAACTCTTTTGTAGAAAAGTCAATTAGTTTTTTTTTTTTTGTTTTCTGTTAATTCTACACATTAAAAGGAGAGCACACTATGTCAGGAAAAGTTTACCTTCTCCACTTAGTTTTTAAGTAAAATCCTTAATTTTATATTCCTAGAGTGCTGCACTGTTATTTAGAAAGACAATTTACGTTTCTCTGTTTTTTTCAAATTTCCATGAATCACTATTAGGTGGTGTTGGAGTTAATAGCATTTCAAACCTTCGAATCACATGTCAGAAGTATATTCTCTCAGCTCAACTAAGCAGATGTCCCTCGTGAAGTTTTGCAAAGGGAAAATCTACATACTCGTAACACTTAACACAACCGGGAATATTAACTGAATAAATGCAAACGGTAACAATAAATATTTCAGTATATTTTAATAACCTCTCAACGGAAAGCGTCTGAATTGTAAGCAAACAGGTGAGCCAACCTCTCAGCGCTGAAGAGATAGATAGAAATATTCTTCACCTGAAGGAAACATAATTACTGAAATATATCTGAATATAATATATTAATTTTATTGAAAACTATTTACTACCTCCAGAATTGTAATTTATAATAAATCGGAATAATTTTTGTCTCAAACACTCAAGTTTTAGAAGTCAAAGAACTTAAGGCGGGGTGGGGGGAATCAAATGAACATATTTGCATGTATCTCGGTCTCTTGAAAACAACATTTGCTAAGCTTAAAATAAAGTGGTTTATTATATGACAGTATTATTTATGTGAAACAAGTAGAAGTGGGGCTTTGCTGAAGGCTGAAAACTTAAAAATTCATATATCTCGGTTAATATTCAAGATATAGAATAAATGTATATAACAACAATTATAGTACATTTAATTTGCATTAGGAATTTCATCAAATCCCACCTCTAAACCCCCTCCTCCTCTATCTGGTTCGATATCACCCATTTACAAACTAAATCATTCTTTATACATAAAACGATCTTGCTAAATATCAAGTATGGTTACGAGCAAACAAAAATTGCGACCGCAAGAGAATTAACATTGTGTACCCATTCGAAGTGTGACAGCAATGTAGGAGGCACCTAGCCGTGAGGCCTTAATCCAGCCTACACCTATCCAACGCTTCTCTGGTGACTGAGGATTCGCTACGATGGTTTAGCGATCCTAGCAAGAGAATTAACAGACAAACATATATATAATTTTGAACGGACCTCATTTTCGTCATCCTCTAGATAGGACCGATTGACATTTGAACAAATTTTCGAAAATCGCGTTATGATTACGACCCCAATAGCTGATATCCATTTAGAGAAATCTGCTAAGTTCCTTTAATCATGCTCGCAACATTGTTCCGTTCAAGTAACAGCTATAACTGAGCCAAAGAAATTGAGATGACTAAAATGTTCCTTCAAAAACAAATAAAGCCCATAGAGAAGATGCTTTTGAAGGAGATGGAAAACGAAATTTAAAGTATACGGCAAGACGACTTTCCCGCCGGCTTCTTATTTGTCTAATAAGAGAGCGTCTGCCGAGTAAACAAGCCAAAACATAGTTTGAAAGCCTCCTCAAGTATTCCTCAAAAAAACGTCTAATCCTTTCAGGCTGGCTTTAAAAGGGAGAAGAGGGAAAAAGTAAGCCCCCTCCAAAGAGACAAGACAACACTCTGCCCCAGATTTACCTGCCTTTTTGATCATATTTGCCCTTGGAATTTTTTTTTTTTCAGAATTTTACTCGAGTCTCCTTCCACGAAGGGAAAGTGGAGATATTTATGAACTCAGTTTTTTACATAATGAAGTCCATTCAATTACGGTGGATAGGTGCCTTAATACAATACTTCATATAATTTTGATTTATATTTGTCAAAATTTTGTAAACCCTAAGAAGTAGTACAGATTGTTCTGTCATAAAACATTCTTTAGGTTTCGGAAGACAACACACTGGAGGTTATAGCAATTAGAAAAAAAAAGTCCGTCACGCAGGGTAAGTCTTCGTGGGTATTTATACTAAGAAATTTCCCACGTGTGTCACGTATTTGCATGAATCTCAAAACATAAAAATTCAATGAGAATAATATTTGGCTAGGGGACGCCCTAGAAGCAAAAAGTGAAAAAAAAAAAAATAGCCGCTCCCGGCGAGTTTCGATCTCGAGATTTCCGATTACAAAAGAAAGTGCCATACTCTGAGTCACGGGGGACTCCTTGAAACAGATGTCTTAAGAACCACTCAAGACGTTCAGGCAAATTTTAATAATTTTTTTTAGACGAACGCTTGAGAAGTGCGTTCCCTCGTTTTAACAGATTTGGTTTTTCATTAGGTAAAAAATTGTCGTCCGAATCGGTGGGGGGAAGGGCGTGCACTCCCCTTGTGAGTAGGAGTGGTGGTTTACTGAAAGTCGAAAACTAAAATATTCACATATTTCGGTTAATATTAATGATACAGAAAATATGTATAAAATATTTTTTTTTTTTCAATAAGATTAAGCACTTTTTCGATCCGACGTATAATAATGGAAATATTTAGAATTTTCGAAATTTTTCCCCTCCAAACCACCCCCACCCTCCCTCTGTTGCGATTTCAGCCGTTAACGCGCTTGATCTTTCTTTTTACATAAAACGATAATATATCGAGTTTTGCAACGATATGACAAATATTGTACCACTAGAGCGGTAACAGACAAATATATATATATATATATATATATATATATATATATATATATACATACATACACACGTGTGCGTGTGTGTGTGTGTGTGTGTGTGTGTGTGTAATTTTGAAGGGATCTCATTTACGCCATCTACTAGGTAGTATTGATGGAAATTTGAAGAAAATTTTTGAAAATCAAGTCATGCGTACAACCTTAATAGTTAAAAGCTAAAATATAAATGGTCTCTAATCTCATGTCTAGCTTACATGCCATGAAGTAATCAGAGAGTATTTATTTGCAGGAGGAGGGAAATCCTAATGTTTATTATCCCTTATATGTTTATTAACTATATTTATTGAACAAACATAATTAATTTTTTTTTTAGCAGTATCAGTATTGTTGCGATGCTCCGAAGTATATAAATAAATTATATGCACAAATGCATGTATTTATGTTAATAAATTTAACGTATTTTCTTTGTTAATTGTAACACTTAACTGAGGTAATGTCTGTTAAGACCCGAAACGGAGAGAGTAAATAATAACGGTTTGTTTGGTAATGGTCCTAAGATTGTTTGAGTATCCCAGTAATTTGTCCTATCTGTTAGGATAGCCGAATCGTCGGGGGGGGGGGGGCTAGTCTGCTAACTTTGTTCTAGATTAGGCGGATTCCCAGCTGTGTCTCCAGTCACAACTTAGGCCGTATCACTGTACTTGTCATTTGTCTCCTAACTTTTCCATGTTTCCCTTATCACTGTGATACTTAACTCTGACGTTCCTAGTCCTTACTATTAGCAGAATTCCCTTAAGGGCTATTCAGTTGTACTCATGTCACGATTTTCGAAAAATATCTTCAAATGTCCATCGATCCTACCTTCTAGATAACGAAAATGAGGTCAGTTAAAAATTATATATATATATAATATATATATATATTATATATATATATAATATATATATATTATATATATATTATATATATATATAATATATATATATATATATATTTTATTATTATTTTATTATTTATTTCCTTCCTGAAGTAACCCTACAGTTTACAATAATTAGTACATAACGTGTGCTTGATACATTACATTTTTTTTTAACTATAATAACATAAAATATTTGTACAATAAAAATTATTTACAACAAAGAAAAGGAAAAAAAAAGTATCGAAAAGAAAAACAAATTTTGGATTCAATGCTGAATAATTAATTAATTTAACTGTATTTCAGTTTCAAATAATACAGGAAGTCATACATTTCTTCAGCAAACTGTTTTAGTGGTTAATTATGTTTATAAAATAATAGTTTTTCCTCAACAGGCCAATTTTCTTGTCCGCATTTTAATTGGGATTTAAAGTCTTCTCTTTGGTCCGTTTGTAGTCTGCAGTCATAGAGCAAGTGTCTATATGTCTGTTCAGTAGTAAAGTCGCAGTAACAGTTTGGTTGATCAGTTATGCCAAAACGATTAAAATAAGAATTTGTAGTCCCGTGTCCAGTTAATAATTGTGTCAAGTAAAAGTGTGTTTATATTAATTTTTGTCCTAAGTACTCTTTAATGTCTCGAATAAATATCTTTAAATTTTGTCCTTTCATAGTCGTATCCATTTCTGTTGTCATTTGTGTCAGTAAGTAATTGTGTTTTGAAGTGTTATTTTGTTGTAGTATTCTGTAATTTTGGTATCTTTTGCAGATAAATCAGCGAGATCGTTTCCCAAAATTCCCGAATGCCCTTTGATCCAGCAAAAGTGTATGTGCATATTATTTTGTTTAAGTCTTGTAAGTAAATATATATATATATATATATATATATATATATATATATATATTTGCCTGTTACCACTCTTGCAGTCGCATCCATCATCATTTTCGTGATCTAGAAGACAGGATCGATGGGCATTTGAGGATATTTTTCAAAAATCTGCTTATGAGTACAACCTCGAATAGCTGATTTCCTCCATTGGAAATCTGCTAAAAAATACAAATAATCACTGAATATTTAAGTTACACAAAACATGTATGGAACAACAGTTGCAGAAAATTAAAAGTCCGTCAGGCAGGGGGTGCGTAAACTAAGTAGATTTCCCAAGCGAAGGTTTACGATAGATAAATATACATACTGGTAACACCACTTTAAATATTAAGTGAATAAATAGAAACGGTAATGAGAAATCTTTCAGTTACTAGTTACTAACTCTACAACGGTATTGTAAACAAACAGGGCAGCCAACCTGAATTCATTTAATTGAAAACTATTTACTATAGCTAGTACTGTAATTTGTAATGAATCAGAATAATTTTAATCTCAATTACTTAAATTTTAGTAATACAAGAATAAAAGAAGAGGGGGGATCACAGAGCGTATTTGCATATGTCTCACAAAGTGAAAGTTCAATAAAAACAATATTCCGAATTTAACCTTGTAATAACATGGTTCATGATATAACTTAGTATTTTGGCTTTAGGTATGTAGGCTAGTTAGTTAGGCTCTTGCTGCCACTTCTTTGAACAGAGGCAAAGGAGTGGCAGCTGCGGGTTCCCCTTGGACTTTTCGGACTTAAACCAAATCTCCCAAATGTCGCACTTTAATGCTTAGCCGTGCTCGGTGAGTTAGGCTAAGTTACCTGGCCCAATTTATCTATTCAAAATTGTATATCTCTTATTAAATGGAAACCGCTGGTATGGGGAAACCCAAAGGTACAGCGGGGGCAGAGGTGGGAAGAAAAAAAAAAGTTCATGATATACCAGCTTATTATTAATATAACATTAGTAGGAGGGGGCGGGGGTTACTGAAAGCGGAAAGCTATAAAATCCAAATCGGTTATTATTCATGATACAGAATTTTCAAAATCCCCCCTCTATACCCCTCCCACTGTTCTTATTTCAGCCATTAACGAAATTGACCTTTATTGACGATCGAGTTTGGTAACGATCATACCAAAATTGCGACCGCTAGAGCGTTAACAGACAAATATATATATATATATATATATATATATATATATATATATATATATATATATATAATTTTGAATGGACCTCGTTTTCGTCATCTCCTGGGTAGGATCGATGGACATTTGAGGAAATGTTCCAAAAATCGAGACATGAGTACGACCTCAATAGCCCTTAAGTGAAATCTGCTAAAAATTGAACAACTACGACCACAATTATATGTGTATATTAAACGTTTGGTGTATTCATCAAGGTGGTGGATTGAACATTCTTATCGAAAAAATGAAGCTGAGGAACATTTAAGATTAGAAAACCAACTAACTACCATAAATTAAACAAAAAGTGTAAAATATGTTATCACGTTCCAATAATTGTAAAGATAACGAAAATGATTTTAATAAAACTTTTGTTCCATTTAGGTCTTTTAATTTGTTTTTTCGTTTGCGTGCATTTGTCCATTAAATAACGGAATGAAAGTAAAAAATAAATAAAAAAAAATGTTAATTAAAACTTCTAAATTGAAATGTCATTTGAACGCTTTACTAATATCGCAGTCTAAAAATTTTCATTACAGGGAATGGAAACAATTTAAAAAAAGAAAAAAAAATACCAAACATAAGTGACAATTCAAATTAAGCATGGAAGAGAAACCCATTTAAAAAACATGACCCAATATCTTATCTGAGGAGAGCTGTGTTTAATCTATTAACTGTCTGAGATAATGTAGGGCGGAGTTTATCGATGAAGCCCTCGGCGAAGGGACTGTAATGGTGACAATAAGTTTCCTCGTTACTTGAACTAGATAGAGGCTACATTATCCTTTCCAATAGATGAATTAAAAGATAAAATTGGCTCCAATGTTTTTATTGGAAGGGAGCATAAAACGCACGACCGTAATTTAATGTTATTTGATTTTTTTTCCCCATTCAAACAGTGGTTTAATAAGGATAATTTATTTTATGTCGATGGACTATTGATAATTATGTATATTTTGGTAACTGTGTCGTTAGCTGGTTAAATTAAACTTGGCTTCCAGTAGAAATAAAAAAAAAAAAAAAAAAAAAAAAAAAAAAAAAAAAAAAAAAAATTTCATAAACTAAGCACTAGATAGCAACAAAATTGTTTAATCTTGCAATAACAGCCAAATATAACTGTTGTTTTCCCAATAAAACTAAGCAAGTAACCCACCACTCCTAATCATATTAATAAAATAAAAAGTCCGTCTCGCAGGAGCTGCGTAAACTGAGCAGATTTTCCAAATGTTGGAATACACACTACTGATCTCATCTCAGCATATTTTCTCTATTTCCAAAAACAAAAAAAATCTGATGGGTAAACGGTTGATGGCGTCACCACTCTTACTATTGGCATGCATCTCACATAATAATGATCCGTTGGAAACAATATTTGGCATTTATGCTTTATGATATATTCTCTTATTTTGAAATACGATGACTGAAAGTGGGTGCTTACTGGAGGTTGAAATCTTAAAAATGCCGATATCTCGGTTAATGTTGAAGATTAGAAAACATGCATATAACAACATTTATAGAACATTATATAGATAGATAGATAGATATTTTATTGGCTTATATTTACAATATCTTGCCAAGAGTCTGGCCAATAAGTGTTAGAATGGTCATTAATATATTATAACTTCTCACAATATGTGTAAATAAAATAATAATAATTTCTAAAATTACAATTGAACATCATATACATTGGCACGTAATACAATATAAATATTAATCTAAACAAATACTGACTTCAATAGGTCATAATTTAATGTAAATGTAGATTAATTCATTCTTATTAAATGTCTAAAGTTTTCTAACATATCAGTTTAACATAACTACTCTCTAAGATAAGTGTACCTCTTCACTAGAGCAGTAACAGGCAAACGTACATATATATGCGTATGTATGAATATATATATATATATATATATATATATATATATATATATATATATATATATATATATATTAATAGCTCATCTAACTGAAAACTGGCAACAACAATGGACTGTAACTAATAAAGGACAACATTTAAAACTTTTCATTCCAAACATTATTACATATTTCAACAGCAAATACGTACAGACAGACTTTTACATTACACAATTAGTAACAGGAAATGGTATAGTAAATTGTTACTACCAGCGATTTAACATAAAAGACAACAATACTTGCTCATGAGATTACTCAACTCCACAAACAAGTCAACACTTAAAATACGATTGCAGACTACTGACTAACGAACGACAAAACTAAAACAAGACAGAACAAAAAAAAGGCAAATTTCCAATAGAAGAAGACAAGTTATTTTTAAAGTATAATAATTCTTTTAAAATATTCGCAGAACATGCTTTTAATAGAATTAATCAGTTGAATACTTATTATAGCTGATACAACTACAATACTTAAAATATTTATGGATATTCATTATTTCTTTTCTCTTTTTATTTTAAGACTAATAATCTTCTCTTTATATGTTTTTACTTTAATTTAACGATGTTATTGTTAATTCTTTAAATATATATATATATATATATATATATATATATATATATATTATACTTTTGAAATAATCTATGTATAAATTAATTGTAACCCACTACAATTGTATGTGAAATGCTAACTTGCATGGGACATGCAGAAACAAATAAACGACCTTCTTATAGGGTTACTATAGGAAGGAAACAAAAAAAAAATAGAAATATATATATATATATATATATATATATATATATATATATATTTTTGAACGGACCTCGTTTTCGACATCTACTATGTAGGATTGATGGACATATCTTCGGAAATACGTCATGATAGGTCCTCAATACCTGATTTCCCAAAAGGGAAATCTGCTAAAAAGAAAGCTATGGAACTCTACTTCGAGGGCTGGATTACTCCAGTGCAGAATGTAGGTGGAGAAGGTGGGTAATGGCGGCTATAAAACTGGAATGTCTATAAAACCTAAAGGTTTTGAGCCGGTGTCATACATTTTGCTATATAAACGAAGACTGGCTCTTATAAACATGGAAGCTGAGATGTTTCTCTGACAGATTTGAACTATCTTAGGTTACTAATTATAAGCGGATTATTTATTTCTTTGTTAACAAGGTCTCATAGGAACTGGGTTCAATAAGTAGGCTTTGAGGTTACATTGAACATTATGGGTTCGATTCCTGCATGGGCTTGTTTATTTATTACATGACCTTATTAAAGAGAATTAATCCAGCCATTGTTTGAAAATGGTTTAACATCAAAGATAACCAGATCCAAATGAACATTAATAGCCTACATAATACAGCTAATTTGAAACAAATAATAATATTCGCGGATAACGTATTAATTTTATTGTAAATATTATTGTGCTACTATTTAAGTTAATATTACATAATTCAGTTCAAAGACCAAATCCATATTTTGTGTATAATTCCGGTATGTCTGAAAAGTTCGGAAGGTCAGATAAGTTAGCAAGCGAAAGGCTAGCCAGCTTTCACTGTGATAAAACAGTGTTTGAAAATGGACGTCGATTACTAAGGACATGGTTTTTGATATTAATTTTGTAAATATTATTTTATTTTGAAAAACAATGGTAGTCAACAATTAGTCTTTTAAGACTGGGACAATGCCTGCTGTTGATGGGCGTACTAGTTTGTAAATTTTGCAACCGGTTTAGTGATAGGTAATCACTAAACCGGTTGACCGAATTATGCTAATGGGCAACCAAGGTTTTGTCTGAGCATGTATATATATATATATATATATATATATATATATATATATATATATATATATAAAATAAAAAACTACATGACTCAAATAGTATAATCATTATTCAAGAGATTCTTCTAAATAAAAGAACGTCATGCAAGGGTTGCGTAAACTAACTAGTAGTGCTGGTATAACACTTGTGATCTCATATCACCATGAATTCTCTATTTATGTGTAAAAAAAAACCGATGAGTAGAAAATGGTGGTCATACTGAATGCAGAAATCAAGAAAGTACGAATGCCTCGCTTAATACTTGAGATCAAAAGTTTAATAAAATTGGTTTTATAACATTTTATGTTCAGACTCATAACATGGAAGGTATCATGAATTTTCTAATTCCCCCCTCTCTAAACCACCACTATTCCAGGTCCGATTTTAGCCAATATACTAAACAAATATGATCTATAGTGTTGAATGAAACGGCTAAATATCAAGTATGATGTAGATCAAATGTGTGTGTGTGTGTGTGTTTATACATACAATTTTCAACTGACAGACTGATTTTTGTTATCTCCTGGGTAGGGTCGATTGACATTTGAAGAAATGTTCCCGTAAGGGAAATCTGCTAATATGAGACAATCTACCAAAACTATAAACTATCCAAGGAAGAAAATATTATGTACGGAATTGTACGCAAAAGAGGTATTTAATTAACACGCCACTAGACTGATTACCGTCCAATAGAAATTGGCCATTAAATCATTGTCAGTGGTAGACCACTATTAATTCCAAGGCTTCCGGAAAATTCAAAACAAAGCAAAAGGAAAAGCCACGAGATGGAAGGTAAGGCACAACACATAAAATGATTCATATTCCAATAACATGTCCCAACATAAAGATGAAGTAGGAAGGCATCTAGAAGCACATAAGTAAGAAGGCACTAGGTTTTTAGTGTCACATCAGAATAAAAGCACACTCTATATGGCGGGGAATAAGAATAAAAAAAATAGGTCTCTCTCTCCAAGATTCCTGCAATCTCTGTTCGACTTGATACAAAATGTATCTAAATATGTCTATACAGGAATATATTTACATATAAAGAAGACACTACCGCGGAGAGAGTAAGAGAGTTAGAGTGTTGACGAAGCAATGCAAACATTACAATGCGGTAGAGTAAAATAAGCATATAAAAACAAGAATATATACGATGACACACACACGTGTGTGTGTGGCATGGAAAATCAATGTTTATAAATATTTATCATTTCCTGTAATTTTATCAAATATGCTCAAAACAAACGTAATTTTTTTTTTATTAGTAGATTACCCTTGGGGTGAAATGAGCTATTGCGGTCGTGCTCATGACGCGATTTTCAAAACATTTTCTTTCCAAAGTCCATCGATCCTACTCAGGAGATGAAAATGAGGTCCGTTCAAAACTATATATATTTCTCTGTAAAGGCTCTAGCGGTCACAATTTTTGTTTGATAGTTACCAAACTCGGTATTTAAACGTTTTATGTAAAAGTTCTGAAGATTCATTCACATTCTGTTGGTTAATGAGGCTTATTTGACTTATACTCCAGATTTCATGAAATATGACCTTCAGTTCATAAGTTAGCTCTTTAACAGGGACAAACAAATATATATATATACACACGCACTCACGCGATTGCAACAAAGGATGCGAGCTCAATATGGAGTCATGAAAATGGTAAGCAATCAAACTGCCGGGTGTTATCTCTTATCATGCGACCTAGAATAATAGCGCACTTCCTCTTAAGGGTAAATGGCCTTAAAAAAAAAAAAAAAAAAAAAAAAAAAAAGTAAACGAAATTTGTTAGATCGAGCCCAAGAATTCCTTTCTGGTCACGTATCTGATGTAGGTTTTCGTTAGCAGCCCCAGTTTGCGAGTGATCCATACAAGTAAACAGCACACACACACACACACACCGGAAAACTGGCTTCGCCAACATAGGGTTCATTGTTCCACAGGACTAAGTCTATAAGTGGGTCTATAATAAACTCACTCTGAGCAACTCCATTTACGGTTCTGTAGATGTAAAAATTAAGCTAAATTCCCATCAAGCTGTAATTTTCAAAAATTCAGCTGACCGGAAAACATTTGCCAAACAATAAATATAAAGACTTGTACTGAAAGATACCACTGAAGATTTAAGGATGGTTCGAAGGCTTAAGGATTATTTATCTGAAGAAATTAAACGTTTTATGTAAAACCAAATTCAAGTTCGTTTATGGCTGAAATCCGACTACTGGGAGGCGGTTTAGAAGGAGAATCTCGAAAATTCTTAATTTCCCTGTTATTATGCGTCGGATCAAAAAATTGTACAGAGTCAATCGCGTTGCAAATAAAATTTAGTACTCATTGTAATATGCGTTTATTCTCTATCCTTAATATTAATGAAAATATTTGTATTTTTTTTAGTTTTCATCCTTTAGTAAACCCGTACTCCAACTCGCATAATATTAGCAAACAGTAGTTATATCATGGAAAATTATTTTGAAAGCTTAAATAACAAATATTGTTTTCATTAAATGTGTGAGATTACGTCATCAAATAAGACTTTGCAGACGTGAATTGAAAATATTTTATTTCTTCTATACCATACTCGATATTTAAGTGTATCATTAAACACTATGGTCGTATTAGTTAATGGCTGAATTGGGAGTGGAATAGGGGAGTTTATAGGGGAAATTTGGAAAATTTAAAATATCTTCCTTATTATTTGTGTTGTATCTCAAAATGTTTAGAAACCAATCTTGTTAAGCTATTAATGCTCTACAATTGTTGCTTTATATATATTTTTGTAACCTAAGTATTAACCGAGTTATTTGTAGTTTCTTTTTTTCAGCCTTCAATAACCCCACCCCCGCTTCCACAACATTATTATCTTCGGTTTTTTACAAAGTAATAGAGAATGCGTGATGAGATGAGATCTCCAGTGTGTTAAACAAGCAAGTGACAAATCTGCGTAGTCTACGCTGCCCTTGCATGACGGATGTTTTGGAATAGTTTGTCTTATATAAATTAAATAGTTAATTATAAACGAAATATGTACAATTTGAATGAGTATTAATATTTACTTAACGGCAAATTTCATCAAAAAATATCATCAACATGGTGGTAGGTGTGACAGAAATCAACAACAAAAAATGTTTTAAAGAACAAATGTTCTAACAGCAAAAACAGAAAAGTCAGGGAGAAGTTCCAGATGACGTGTTCTTTACTTTTATGAGACACGCCTAAGACATGCAAATTAAAAGAATGAAGAATCTCGACAACTCACAAGACTGTTAATTTAAATCTGAAGTAAAAGAAAACTGGTGGTCTTATTTTGAGTAATGACAAAGCTCTGATTAAACTTTCAGTGTACGTACGTTGTAAAAGTTGGGACTTAATGAAAATATCTCTGTCTCTTTCTTTTACTCCTAGGATTCTTAAATTTAAGAGCATTCGCCTATTGTGTGTATCAATAGCTTTTGTTTAATATTGAAGATAATAATATAAAAAGAGAACAGGGTTTAGTTATTTATTATAATTGAGTTTGTTCAGTATTTATCTACCCCAAATCTAATATTATTTAATTGCATAACTATAAAAAGTATGGCAGCAAATGTTGCCCACTAAAGTTATAACGATTATCTAGATAATAATTTTAATTAGTTCTGACTTAACAATATGAAAAACTTTAATGGGCAGTATAATATAAAACTACCCCACGAGGGCAATTATTTAGTGGCAAAGCATATTGGACCGCTGGGGCTTCGTAAAAATGCCCACAGATTTTAATTGAAGCACTTCTGAGAAACAAATTCTTCCATGCCTGTGTGTGTTCAATTTAACTGTGACAACAGTTATAAAAGCTATGAATGAAGTGCTTAACTTAAAATGTCTGTCACGCAGGAGCTGCGTTACCTAAGCAGATTTCACGTATTTGCTTTTACCGCAACAAGTAAAGCTCAATGAGAATAATACGTGGCTTCAAATAAAGTGCCTCATAATATAACAGCTTATTCTTAATATGACATGTGTAGGAGTGGTAAACTAAAAAAATGCAAATATCTCGGTTAATAATCAAGATTGGTTCTATACAAATTTTCAATCTAACGCATAATAACGGAAATATTAAGAATTATCTAAATTCTATCCTTCTAACCTCCCTCCCCCCTGTCCGATTTCAGCCATTAACGACCCTGATCTTTAGTATTGCATACAAAGTTTTAAAAACGAGTTTAGTAACAATCAAACAAAAATTGCCACCGCTAGAGCGTTAACAGACAATATAAATATATAGTTATGAACGGACGTCATTTTGGGTAGGATCGATGGGCATTTGAGGAAATGTTTCGAAAATAGAGATAACCTCAATAGTTGATTTCCCCCAAGGGAAATTTACAAAAAACTAAGTAATATCTTAGTCAAAAATTATTATGTAAGAATTTCCGGATATTTGATAGTTAACAAAAATCCGTCACGCAGGGGCTGCGTAAACTCAGCAGATTTCTCACGTGGAGTCTTACAATAGAGAAATTTCAGAATATAGAGTCAAACAGTTACGGGATCGGACCGAACTAGCTCTTGACGGAAACTCACGACTAGACCCGAAGTATTTGGTATATACTTCAAATTTCATGAAATATGACCTTCAGTTCATAAGTTAGCTCTTTAACAGGGATAAACAAATATATATATATATATATATATATATATATATATATATACACACACGCACTCCCGCGATTGGAACAAAGCATGCGAGCTCAATATGGAGTCATGAAAATGGTAAGTAATCGAACTGCCGGGGGTTATCTCTTATCATGCGACGTAGAATAATAGCGCACTTCCGCTTAAGGGTAAATGCCCCCCCCCCAAAAAAAAAAAAAAGTAAACGCAATTTATGTTAGATCGAGCCCACGAATTCCTTTCTGGTCACGTATCTGATGTAGGTTTTCGTTAGCAGCCCCAGTTTGCGAATGATGAAGAAAACGCCACACACACACACACACACACACACCGGAAAACTGGCTTCTCCAAGATAGGGTCCATTGTTCCACAGGACTAAGTCTCAAACAGTTATGCAATTTCTCTGAATTCGGGTTTGGTTAAATCAGAATATTGCACGTCAATAAACCCAGTCTGAGCAACTCCATTTACGATTCTGTTGATGAAAAAATTAAGCTACATTTCCATCAAGCTGTCAATTTGTAAAATTATTCTGGTCGGAAAACATATGCCTAAAAACAAATATAAAGACTTGTGCTGAAAGATACACTGAAGTCTTAAGGTTGGTTCGAAGGCTTAAGGATTATTTATCTGAAGAAATTTATTGATTTTCCTTTGATGGAATGACTGAAGAAAACTGAAAGAATGCAGATATTGTAAGCATAAAGAAGAAGAGGATGGGTTTTCAATAAGGAACTCAGAGAAACAAATGGCCTCCATCATTTCGCTCCATCTCTCATTCAGTAAATTTCTTAAAGACAACAATTCTTATTTTTCTCTTATTGTGTTTTTAAATTCATTTTATACTCTAAGCATCGCAAATGAGATCTATAATTAATCAGGCATTAGAAACGTTAAAATGTACCTACATTTCTTTTAGAGTGTAATGAAATAAAATTAAGGTTATTGGGTCAAAATAATTATTTTTTTATTTTATTTTAGAGTTTTACAACAAAATAAATCAGAATACTTCATTTCAACCATTTTCTAATTATGAAAAACAAATTATGCTCCATTTTCCAATTATGAAAAACTAATTATGCGCCATTCTTGAATTATGGAAAACAAATTATGCGCCATTTTCAAATTATGAAAAACAAATTATGCGTCATTTTCCAATTATGAAAAACTAATTATGCGCCATTTTCGAATTATGAAAAACAAATTATGCACCATTTTCCAATTATGAAAAACAAATTATGCGTCATTTTCCAATTATGAAAAACTAATTATGCGCCATTCTCGAATTATGAAAAACTAATTATGCGCCCTTCTCGAATTATGGAAAACAAATTATGCGTCATTTTCGAATTATGAAAAACAAATTATGCACCATTTTCGAATTATGGAAAACAAATTATGCGCCATTTTCAAATTCTGAAAAACAAATTATTCGCCATTTTCGAATTATGAAAAACAAATTTTGCGCCATTTTCAAATTATGCGCCATTTTCGAATTATGAAAAACAAATTTTGCGCCATTTTCGAATTATGAAAAACAAATTATTCCCCATTTTCGAATTATAAAAAACTAATTATGCGCCATTTTTGAATTATGAAAAACAAATTATGCCCCATTTTCAATAGATGCCTCTTTGCATTTAGCACGCCTCTATGCGTTCCTTTTCTACGCATTCGTCAATGAGAAGTACCGACATTAAAAGGCAAAACCGTGATGCCTGTCATCTCACCAATTTAGTTGATTATGTTCATTCAATATTCTAGGAGCGAGTGTCATTCATCAACGCGTTGCTGAAGCCTCCATCAATCATTTGTGGACAACATTCTACAGATACGTCACTGAATTAAATCCTCATTCACGAACAACTCATGTCTTCTTCTTACTTCCTCATTGGATTTTCTCTTTTCTTAATACAGTTATATGCAAAAAGTGGACGTTAATAAATAATAATACAGTTATGGAACTCTTAACTGTAAATATAAACTCTGTTTTTCATTAATTTTATCATATTGCCGTGTTTTGCTAATTATTTTCTAACACAACAACAATCTGGAGTATAGATTTGAATATTATTTAAAAATATTTATATTAAAGAAGAAATATTTGAATCAGTTCATCTTGAAGCTAAATTATTTATGCCAGCACTCTTTTCAACAACATTTTTCTCTAGGCAACCTCCTCAAATACCGGGAAATGTAAAGAGTTGAAGCAATTTGAAGAGGAAACAAACTTTATAGTTTATAATTAATTTAGTTATTATAACTTCTAAGTGTAGGTCGTTTTGTTTCTAACCTTAGGATAGGATAAGCTTAGGAAAAAAAATATTAAGAAACATTTTGAATTACATAAAATCAATTGGAGACCAGACCTGGGTATGCTGACTACTTAGGCTACCCAATTAAACCATTTCTTTTTAAGCCCTTATCATACAAAATTACGCAGTGTTTGAAGTAATCTAAGTAACTGGAATGAAATTCAGGGGCACATGTTCCGACTTAATCCGTTTCCTGTATAGTGTATAAATATTTTGACATTCATAGTTTCAAAAAACAGTCCTCACTGTAGGAAAATTTATTTCCTAGTTCCATTGGTTTATTTATTTTTGGAACCAAATGAAAAAGTTTTCTGCTAGTGTTTGTACTATTAAAATTTCTCTATGTTCCCATATTAAAATAAATGGAGTATGCTCGCTAACTACTTGTTTTATTTTAACATTTTTTTTAATTAATTGGTTAACGGTCAGTAGGCAGAGGGAGCTTGAAGTGTATTGAAAAACAAACAAAATATTTCTCCATGATGCACAAGCGTTTCGACAGGGCAGACATCGTTAAGCTTCGTCCAATTAAACTAACTTTTGCACTTTTCAATTTACATTTTTTTTTTCTCTCCATAAAACGTTGTTTGTTAGCCCTTTTATAAATAAGCGTTTTGGGATAATGGACTTTCGCGAAAGTAACCGTGATGCCAAAAAGCCTTATTCTCGGGTTTAAGCAACAACTTTCCTTGGGCATTCTGGGAGATTTACATATTCTGAAGTGGAATTGTCGGCATACAGGTGTATTTTTTCTTCCACGAACAGTTTTAAGTGGTATATCCAGTTTGAACTAAAAAAGCACGTAGAACAGGGCTTTTTAATCTAAGCAGATTTCCCAAGTGAAGTTTTACAATAGATAGATCTACTTACACAGGACAACCGAATTTTCGAAATTCCACCTCTGTAACCTCCTCCTCGGACCTCATTTTCGTCATTTCTTGTGTATAATCGATGGAAGTTTGAAGACGTTTTTCGAGAATCGCGTCTTGGGTATGAGCCAAATAGCTGATTTCCCTTAAGGAACTTTAATGTGCATAACTTCATTTTCAACTCATGTTTAGACATCCTAAGTATGTCTAATTCGGGTTTTACGGGGGAAACTATCACTGGAACTAAGCTATCTGTGTTTTTCCACATTGAATCTTTTTTCATTAAGAAGTCTCGGTTTAATTCCCAGAGTTGTCTAAACACACATTGAAGATGATTCTCGTTGAGTACATGGTTAAATACAGAGTTTAATGGCAGAAACTCGACGCTTATCTTCGAACGAACATTTGTGAATGAGAAAAATATTTATGAACTGGCTGTGGTCTAGGATACCAAAGGCTATTATTATATAACTTATCAGAACCCACTCGAATTAAGACAGCAAATATTTCTTAAGGTGAGAAATATTTGTAGAACATTATCACTCGGGAAAAGGGGGAAAGAGGGAGAGAGGAAAATAAAGAAATGGCTTTTCAATAAGGAGACGATAAGAACAAATGACCTTCCATTCTGCCCCCTTGGTTTTCACTTAATCAACCCCCTGCCCCTCTTATTCCGCCAATCTTCTAATAAGCCTCCATCGGAGAAATACTCGGAGAATTCCTATCAGGGATCTGGAACGAAAAAATATTCCAGCTCCTGAACAAAAAAGAATACTAATCCTCCAGTAAGAAACGAATAAGAACAACTAAGTTAAATTAAAGTGTAGAAAATAAAACAGTATTTTATTCTTGAACAATTAAAAACTCATGTCATTTATATAAATACAAATGATTAGAAACTATCTTGCTAAAAGTATAGAAATATAACACGATATGTCGGAAAACGTTCAGAAAACATATATAAATATAAATTAGAAAATAGTCAATTTCTAGCCATATTTTCATTGGCCGTGGATTGGTACTACCACGATAGAGAGAGACTGTTAGCACATTGAATATGTAGTTTCTATGCTTACAATGTCCATAAAGCCTTTCGTAGAGTAACTCTAATATTGGCATGCTTTCATTGTTATATAGTTCGCGCAGAAGGCAACTGGAGAACCCCTGCATGTTCTAGTGACCTGTACTCATGACGTGGTTTTTGAAACATTTCCTCAAATGTCCAAAAATCCTACCCAGGAGATGACGAAAGTGAGGTCCGTTCAAAACTATATATATTTGCCGATTAACGCTCTAGTGGTCGTAATGTTTGTTTGATCATTACCAAACTCGATATTTAAACGTTTTATGTAAAATTAAAGATCAAGTTCGTTCATGGCTGAAATACGACCAATGGAAGGGGGAGTTTAGAGGGGGATTTTGAAAATTCTTAATTATTAAGCATCAGATTGAAAAAAAAATTGTATAGAACCAATCCTATTATAAATTTAATGTTCTATAAATGTTGTTCTACGCGTCTTTTCATTAACTTGATTATTAATAAAGAAATTTGCATTTTTTAGTTTTTTCCTTCAGTAAAAACCCACTCCTACTGATGACGTATTAACAAAATGCTGTTATATTATCAAGCACTTTATTTGAAGCCTAAATACAAAATATGTCCTCATTGAACTTTTACGTTTTGAGATAAACGCAAATACGTGACGCACGTGGGAAATCTGCTTAGTTAACGCAGCCCCTGCGTGACAGGCATTTCTGTTTATATAACTACCCGGGATTGGCGTTAGAGATAACAACATTCATAGTTCACGAGGTACTAAAAATTCAGTATTCACTCAGCGCTGTCTTATGTGCATTACCTTAATAAACGAAACCATTTAGTTCAACAAATAAATAATATAATGAGGCAGTAAAACAACGCCGTTATACAAGCACAGTATCAATTCTAAAAGAAATAATATTTCCCATTATAACGACAAACAAGGAAAGAGAATAAAATATTAAAAAGATGTTAAGCTCTCGCCTAAGTCGAGCAACGAAGAGGCTTCCAATGTAAGAATTGAATTCCCCATGTTTCTTTCAACCCACCCGGTATCACCAGCTACCGGGTCACCCACCCTTGTTAGTTCCATTTCACCCAATCACAATTACTATCTCCCTTAAAATGGAACTATAGTTCAGTAGAAGGGGAACTATTCTTTCTTACCCCCGGTGAGTCCACACCACCTTAATAACATCAACTATGAAGAAGCAAAAACAAAAAAAAAAAAACATGTTTCTTTTAGATTTGAGACAAATATCAAAATTTAATTCTCCTATAATTCACAACAAGTAGTATCTCCCGAAATAAAAATGTTCATTCTTTGGAAAGCTATTTTCTTCTCTTTCTTTTTTTTTCATTATAAATAGTTATATAGATTGTATTTTAATGCTTCGGTATATATTTATTTTACGGCAAGAAGAGAAATAAAATATTTCAATAAACACGAAACACGATTAAGATTTTACTGCTATAAATAATACTAACAAATTGTAGCTTTACTTATGGTTGCCAGTTTATGCACAGCATGATAGTAGAGAAAAGACATTCCTTGAAGACACGAATATTATAAAGAATTGATACATGATGAGAAAAGAAAGGAGGTTACACTTAAAACCACTTGCTTACAAAAAGTAATTGGTTTCTAAACAAATAAATAAAAAGTTACCGCTTTAGGAGTGGCTATATAATCATAAGAGTTAAAACGAACCACTTAAGTAGGAAAAGAGAAGAACAATTACGAAAATTTATTGCAGTATTCAAAAGAGTAAATCCATTCTGAAGAATTTATTGGCCCATTCCAAGTTTGGGTCATACTCCTTCCATGAACATTTAAACTCGTTTTGCCTTTTCAATATTTTCCTCCATAAAATATGATTCATATCTTTAAGAACGTTCTATAAATCATGATTTTTTTAAAAAACATTTTTTATTGTAATTCGCAGGAAGAAATGATAATAGAGAAAACAAGTATATGATTAAATATGGAACAGAAAGAATGGGGGAGGGGGGAGATTGATGATAACATCTAATATATGGTTCGCCGAAACCCCAATAATTAACGACTTTATCCTTTTATTTTCTTTGGAATATCTCGATAGTTCCTCCAGTAAAATGAGAATTTGTGACTTTGATAAGTTTTCTATTGTGATCACTAACCCTCAAAAGATACAATAATGTTTGGTTTAGATAGACTTCAGTACTTTAATTCGACATGGAAGTAGTAAAAAAAAAATCATTTTCGGTCAAGGTATCACAATATCTAACATTCGTATACTGAATCAATTTACTGATGTGTGTATGTGATCTGTGTGTAAGCGATAACTGTTTTCATACATGCATATTCTTTTCTCCAACTCCAAACTGTCCAAATGTCTTTTAGATCATGTTTGTTATTTATTTGTCTTTATTTTGACTAATATAATGATATTAATTTGATTTCTTGATGGTTCTAGTGTGATAGACAAAAATCGTTATTTACATTGATGTAGTGAATATTTTTCAACCTTTTTTTGTTGTCATATTCCTTTTTTAGAGGGTATTTTTCGTTTTAATAACAATTAGAGATTTCTCTTATATAAGTAAATTATCCAAAAAAGCATTTTGAGTTTTTAGAAAATTATACTTTATTATGTTACTTCTTCCAAACATTAGAATTCCATTCTTTTCTAACAAGGATTGGACACTTAGGGTGTCCAATAAAAAAATAAGAATGAAAATAATAAAATAATAAAAATGGGCATTTTAATTAATGAAATATGGAATTTGATAATATGTTGTTTAATAATGTTGGGGTTCTATGTGTATTGTTGAAAAGCTATCCTCACTGATTTTAACCTCAAGGTGAACATAGAGTGGAGAGTTCGATTACCGCCTGGGGAATGGAATTTATTTAGTTACGAAATTCATTAAAAGATATCCTTCCTCCACCCTGGCTAGAAAAGGGTGGTAACCTGTTGATAAGCCGTCCCAAATAGCCTTAGTTGCTATAAGTGGACGTTAATAAATAATTTAATTTAATTTCAGAGATTATACATTTTATCGATTTCCGATTTCAAGCTGTTACTTGTAAGGCTTGTTTAAGGCTATATAAATGCTATTGTGTGATTTATCTGATTTTAACGAACCTTAATTTTTTGATTATCTAGTGACTCTTTTAAAACTATTTTAATTTTTAAAATATTAGAATATAGTGGTCAATATTAACAACATTTCTTCGTCGCTGAACGATTCTAAGTACGTATTGATTAAATAAAATCGAACTTCATTAATAACGTTTGAAAATACTTCCTATAAATGTAGGTGTTACTGAATTTATTTCTTGATGTACTTAATTATATCTTATTCTTTAATATTTTTCAACAAAAATTGTCAACCTTCTTTTCAAATCCCCAGAAAGATACGGCTGAAGTTTAATTAATATAATCTGAAAACAAAGAAGAAAAACCTAAGACAGCTTCGAAATTTAAAATGCAATTATGGGAAATGGGAGAGAGAGATAGAGCGGAGCGCTTGGGGCTTGATGAGGAATCATCCCCTAAAGCCCCCGAACTTGAAGGGACTTTAATAAATCCTTCCGACGAGAGAATTTATTCCTGCCATCGTCACGTTATTGCTAGTTTGCCAAGTCCAACTTTATGAAGTCCTTTCAGCATACCTGCAGAAAAATGGCGGGGAGCTGCTTCGTCTTTAAAAAATGTACACTTCAAGGGGTTGAGAACATTTTTTAGAGGAGCTACTTTTTAAAAAATCTATTTAAACTCACATTAATCTTTGTGGTTGTTTATTTAACTGTATTGAGGTTATATACAGTGTATGCGCGTTTATATGTGCTCAAATTTATTTACAATATGTCTCTTCATCTAGTCAAATTCAAACCTAGAAACTTCTGTACCATTAATGACTCTATTTTCAAGTTAGTTGGCTCCATTACTAGCTAAAATTGACGCCTATATTAGCCCTTATACAGCTGAGCTTCAGGCCGTTTCAAGAATTCAAAGCTCCAAAATGAAACAGTACTGTGCACAGATTCATTAAGCTCAATACATACACTCAACAGCATTTACTAGGCAAATCTCTTGCCTGTCAAACGTTTTAACAATTTCACCGACTAAACTCTACTAACACACACATTACTCGTTTATGGTTAGCCGGAGACTCAGACATTAAGGAAAGTACAGACTTCGTCAGATTGGCAAAAGTAGACGTACCAGACATTGACATAAAGTCTACAGAACACCAAGGCGTATTAGCATAAACCACTAAGTCACTAAAAGAGCAGTCGCAGCAATATTGGGAAAACTCACGACAATACACTAAGACTAATTGAACAAACAGTAAATGAATGACCATCAAGCAACAGGAGCACACGGAGAGATAAAGTTGTACTGACCAGACTACGCATTGGCCATACCTTGCTGACTCACGTAAACTTAATGACAAACAAGAACACACCGACTTGTAGACACTGCGACGAAACGACTGCACATCACATATTGTCTGACTGTCAACGAAGAAACAATTTAGACATTCCACATGACTTACAGGAACATTTGACCAATAACAGTAATTATATAGATACAATCATTAAACTTCTAAAAAACATTATTATATGCAACACACTATCTCCAATTTCTACACACTACTCTTCACTTCTCTTCTACACTAGCAGGGTGTATACACTTTAATTCTATTTATTTACTATTTTTTTCTCTCCCTTCTATACTTATATCTTCATTTATATTATTTTCATTACCCTGGCGTGTCCATACATAATATAGTTTCCTAAATATAGACTGGTATAGCAATCAACAGCTGGAATCAGTGAATTCCAATCCATATTTCGTTATTTTATTTTTGCTGTTTGCTTTGTTGAGTACAGCTGGTTAATGAGTGAATCACCGGCGTTGCGGAACTCATTTAAATAAATAAATAATTTCCAAGTATGTCCTTTTCATAAGACATTAAGGAATGCCAAGGAATAGAAGACTTGCATAACATCGAATATTTTTTACCATACTACAAATCTGAGAGTGCTTAATAATAATAAAATAATGTATTTTATACTTGAATATTGAAGTCTGAACGCTAGGCGTGTTGCAAATCAAATTCAGTATCAAAGCATTTATTCTTAAATTCATTCCGGATTATCCAATTAATTATTGAGGTCTTCATTTCCTTCAAAAATTCAAGGAACGAAGGCCATAATGAAGGCGTAAAACAGTTTGGGAAGGGGCACAAGTCTGCTCACTTTAAATATTAATTTTGCTTTGTCTTGGAAGTCAGGGAAAGCCAATTTTTAATAAATAATAAAAGTCTCCGGTAGCCCGCTTTTTTATATTTTATTCACTTCTGTTTGTTTGGGTTTTCACACCTCGCAGCTCTTTGGACATCATTACGAGATAACACCTTTGAGAGTCCTGGGAGTTCGAGGAGATACATCCAGGCCCTTCATTTCTCTTTCAATACATCTAAAAGTCCGTCACGCAGAGGCTGAGTAAAATAAGCAGATTTCCCTCGTGAAGGTTTACTATAGATAAATCTACATACCACCGTGAATATTAAATGAATAAATACAAACGGCAATGAGAAATCGCTCAGTCAATTTACAAGTTAATAATCTGTACTACGTAAAGCGTCTGAGTTGTAAACAAACAGATCAGCCAACCAAGCAGAGCTGAATAGATAGATAGAAATATTCCAGACCGGAGAGAAAACTATTAATCAAAATAAGATATTAATTTTATTGACAACTATTTACTATAGCTGGTGCTGTAATTTATAATGAGTCAGAATAATTTTTATCTTAATTACTCAAATTTCTGTTAATCGAAGAACAAAAAGGGGGGGGGGGTCTACAGAACGTATTTGCATATATCTCAGAAAGTAAAATGTTAATGAAAACCATGTTTGGTATTAGTAATTTGACATTAGTAGTGGGAGTTTACTGAACGTGGAAACCTATAAAATCCAAATATCTCGGTTAATATCCATGATACAGGAAATATGTATAGAACAACATTCATGGATCATTAAACTAGCAATAAGATTGGTTCTATACCATTTTTCGATCCAACTTACAGTAAAGGAAATATTTCGAACTTACGAAATTCCTCCTCTGTACCCCCCCCCCAATACCGATCTATTGGAACAATGAACACTAAAGAATTATCATGGACGCTAAAATAATTAGTATATGTAACTCATGCTCATGACGCATGTGCTCATAAGCTTGAATAATATCTGTAGTGAGTTCATAGAGCTATTTTACTATTTATCATAAATAACGACAGAAGAGTATCGAATCCTGAAACAAAACATGTTGTAATTGGGTTCCTAGCGTTAATCAGAGAACAATGGTACAATTGCGATCAATTCAATTCATTATATCACAAAAAAAAATAATAATTTAAAACTTCTGATATCATGAACTATGACATTGACGAACCTGACACGGAAAATCATAACTATAAATACCACTACCTCCTCGATTTCTCTATGATTGTTTAAACGGAATGTAAATGTCATTCTACGAATATCGTTTTAGTTGATTGGAATTAGTCCCCCTTCAAGCATCATTAGAAACTGAAATCAAATAACATAATTATATTTATATATGCATATATATATAACCAGCTTATATATATATATATATATATATATATATAATTCAATTCTAGGAAAATGGCATATAATCTCACTAATCATAACGGCATATAATGTCTCTAATTTTGGGGATCAGGTTAGCCATGTGAGTTATGGTGTTGGCCTTAATCTCACATTGTAAATCTAGAGTCGCTAGTTCGATCCCCACCTGGGAAATAGGAATTTATTTAGTGATGGAATTCATTAAATGAAATCCATAGTCCCACCATGGCTTGAAATGGGTGGCATCCCGTCCCAATTAGCATTAGTTATAAAAAGTGGATGTTAAATAAATAATTTAATCATATATTGTTGGAAAAATGGTTTGAATACGAATTAAAAATAAAATTAATAATAGATTTTGATTGAGATTTTTACTAGAGTAAAAATAAATCTACGTTCCTAGAAATGTCAAAATGTATGATTGACTTATATCCACGGGACGACATGCAAAGCTGATATATAATAATTTATGTAAGGAAGAAGTTTTATGTGTTTTACAAGTCTTTTATTTATGTTACATTGGATAAACTGTAATAAAAAAGTGATGAATAAATGCTGAGGTGTTGGGATAAGGTAAGCCAGGTGTGTTATGATTACCCGGACATAAAAACATTCAGGAAAGTACAAACATCGACAGAGAAGCAAAAGACACTGTATTCAAACCAGACATTGACATAAACTCTACAGACCACCGTATTAGCCTACTAAGGCACTACAAGAGCAGTCGTTCCTAGAAATGTCAAACATTTATGGTTGACTTCTATCCACGAGACGATTTGCTATGGTGATATATTATAACATATGTAAAGATGTAATTTTATAATTTATTTATTTATGTTACTTTGGATAAACTATAATAACAAAATGACGAATAAATGTTTAGATGTTGGGCTAAAGTAAGACAGGTGTATTATACCTTGGCCAAAATATATTTAGGTTAAGTCGTTTGTGTCGGTTCCGGCGAAGACACACGAATTGATAATGTGACCACATCAAAATAAATCATTAGTACCACTTTGGTTAACAAGAGGTATTGACATATAGTCAACCTATCCTTTATAGATATAATCAATAATAAAAGACACCGATTTAAAAAATAAAAATAGTTAAGATTGGATATGTTCATGTATATTATTATTATTATTTATTAACGTCCACTTTTTCCAACTCAGGCTAATTGGGATGGGTTATCTACAGGTTACCACCCTTTTCTAGCCAGGGTGGGATTTTAGGATGTTATTTAATGAATTTCGTCTCTAAATAATTTCCTTTGCCCAGACAAGAATCGAGCTCGCCACTCTAGGTTTTGAGGCAAATGTTAACGCTTTAACTCACATGGCTAACCTGAGCCACTGTTCATGTATAATTAAACGTACTAATGTTTTGTTTATATGGTAAGACCCTTTTTCAATGATATTACTGCAGGAACTAAAGTTTATAAATAGAGCATGCAACAAGAAAAATAATGTTCAATAAATATAATGGAATTTTAAAGCAAAAAAAAATAAAAGGGAGAGAGAAGAGATGAAGTTATAAATTATTAATAAATAAACAATTTGGATTGAAGGGTACAATAGGGGTTCATTTCATCTTATGAATTTTTAAAGAGGCCTGACTTTCTACCTTTCGAAGTTTTGCGAAGACAATACGATGTAATTCTTAATGAATCGTAAACGAGGGGAGATCAGTGAAATAAAATCTCCTCTTTTTTCCTTCAAGTTAAATTGACTTGTTATTAAATTTACTTCTATTTTTATTAAGTTTTCATTTCCAAGGAAAATTCTATTTACCTACTCCTTTTAGTAGAAGCTCCCTACTTGAATCTTGTTGTTTATTGAACTCCAATGCGCAGAGGTAGCTCTAAATATGTTTAAATTGTTGAGCAGTACTTTACTCGACTCACTGCGTTAGATTTATTTTTTTATTAGCAGATTTCCCTTAAGTGAAATCAGCTATTGAGGTTGTACTCTACTCATAACGCGATATATATATATATATATATATATATATATATATATATATATATATATATATATATCTGTTACCTACACTAGC
The DNA here is from genome assembly GCA_019009955.1 of Riptortus pedestris. NCBI lineage: Eukaryota > Metazoa > Arthropoda > Insecta > Hemiptera > Alydidae > Riptortus > Riptortus pedestris. The sequence continues at coordinate 30,693,757 of CM032232.1, read as the reverse complement.
TGTCACAATTTTGGTTTAATCGTTACCAAACTCGATATTTAATCGTTTTATGTAAAAAGAGAAGTCAAGTCGTTAATGGCTGAAATCCGACAAGTGGGAGGGGGTGGTTTTAGAAAAAAAAAATCTTAATATCTCCGTTATTATGCGTCGGATCGAAAAATAGTATATAACTAATGTTATTGCAAATACACTGTTCTATAAATGTTGTTATGTACGTTTTTTCACTATATTGATTATTAACCGAGATATTTGCATTTTATAGTTTTCGGCATTCAGGATCCCTCCCACCCCCTGCTCATATCATATTAACAATAAACTGTTACATTATGAAGCACATTATTTGAAGCATTAATAACAAATATTATTCTCACTGAACTTTAACTTTTTAAGGTGAATGCACATACGTAACACAAGTGGTGAATCTGTTTAGATTACGCGGCCCCCGTGTGACAGACTTTTTGGTACATGTGGTAACCGACATAACAAGTATCAGGAATATTTACAAAGCATTAATCACGCATTGTGACCAGGCAAAACTCTTATGAAATGTTAGAGTTTACAATTCCACATAGTTTTGTTACCACAATTTTTGTTTGATCGTAAATAAACTCGATTTATAAGCATTTCACGTAAGTCTGAAAATCAAGTTCATTAACTTTAAAATGTTTATTACATAACAGATATTTAATCCTTTTAATCAAAACTTTAGATCATATTCGTTAATCGCTGAAATTGGACCACGACTGGGATGAGGGAGGGGCTAAGAATTAGAGAAATTCAGAGTTTCAAAATATATCCATTATTATCAGTCGGGTTGATTTTAAGGAACCAATTTTGTTAAACTATTAATGCTCTACAATTGTTATTCTCCAGAAACATTTTGTAACTCAAATATTAAGCAAGTTATTATTACATTCTTGTATTCAGCCATTAGTTAACCCTCACTTTTCCTCATCGGATTTTTATTAGAAGTTTAAAGATGTCATCAGTAGTGTGACGTACCGGCACGTGGAAAATCTGTTTAGTATACGGGGCCCCTGTTTGACGGATTTCTGTTCCCATGTTTCCAAAACATTTTACACAATTCCCTATAAAACAACAATCTAAAAATTCTGTGATGTGTATGTCAATTCGAATTACCCTTATTTCGGACCCATTGTACCATATAACTTTGGAAAAGTACACAGGGGGTGTCGGGAAAAATATACAGGAAGTATAAGTTTTGAACTTTAATCCTTCTTAATAGCTGTGTCCAACTTGTTTTTCGCTCCCAAAAGATAAATAGTTATACTTTAGAAGGTCAATTAGATTCAAGTTATCTACTCCACATTTCAGTATTGACCTGCCGGAACATTGAACAATGAATAACATCAATATATCGTTACGGCTTTGAACCTGAAAGTAAATGGTATTGAATAAAGAACAGAATGGTAAATGGTAGAAGTATTAAGTACAGAGATTAGTGAGTCCTAAGTCTAAGGACTTAATCGAGTGCCTCAGTTAGTAAAAAAAGTACGTCACGCAGGAGCTGCGTGAGCTGAGCATATTTCCCATCATATCACATATTCTCTAGTTATATGCAAAACCCAATGGGTGCAATGGGGAGGGGGAGGTTACTCAAGGCAAAAAATAATAAAGTACAAATAATTCGCTTAATACTTTGGTTATGAAACAATCTATTGAACAACTATTGTAGAACAACAGAATATTAACAAGATTGGTTCTATAACATTTTACGATCTGACTAAGAATAACAGGGATATTTTGAATTTTCTAACCCCCCCCCCTCTGAACTCCCACTATTCCAGCTCTGATTATAGCTAATAACAAATATGATATTTAGTGTTGACTGAAACTTCTAAATATCGACTATGGTATAGATTAAATAAACATTTTCAAGTAAAGAACGAAAAATCTTAATTAATGACGTATTTGCAAGTGTCTCGCATAACAATATTTTAATGAAATAGTTATTTTCATCACTAGTACCAAAAGTGGGTCTTTTCGGTGCGAGGTCTAGTTTTACGAGCGAGGCGAAGCCGAGCTTGGAAATTGGACCGAGTACCGAAAGGACACTTTTGGTACGTGCTATGAACAATACTTTTCATTATACTGCTCATACTTGAGTGCATTAAAACCCTTTTATATTTCATTAATAATTTAAAGATACAATATAAGAAATTAAAGTGACACATTATTTTATTTGAAATAAAACATCTGTTTATTAACCTATAATAGAAGAAAAGTACTTATATAAGAAATTAAATTGACACATTATTTTATTTGGAAAAAACATCTGTTTATTAACCCATAATAGAAGAAACATTACAGATTTACATTAATATTTATAGTACAATTTTGATTATTATTTATGTTAAAACCTTTGTTTGGCATTGCCTTTTGGAATACAGTTAACTTTTGATTAAAGGAATTATTTTCCAGTTCGGGCTCATCCTCAAACACATGTTTATTAGTAACAGGTGAGGTTAGCGCACCGATAAGATTTTTCAGTACTAGTCCCGAAAAGAGCTATTTTACGGACTCAAACCTAGTATTGAAAACACATGTTTTTTGACGCAGTATAATGAAAACTATATTTTGTTTGGAATGAATTGTTTCATGATATAACAGCTTATGGTTAATATGACATGAGTAGGAGTGGTGGTTTACTGATGGCCAAAAACTAAAATACGGGAATATCTCTGTTAATATTCAATATAGAGAAAACATATATAACGACTTTCGTATAGAACATTACATTTGCAATAAGATTTATTCTATACAATTTTTTTTTTCATCCGAAATATTACAACGGAGATATTTCGAATTTTCGACATTCCCCCTCTAACCCATCCCCCTCCCTCTTATCCGACAAAAGTGACAATATGGAAAACTTTTGGTGAAACAATGGCTTAACTGATTGAGGGCTGAAAAGGAATAATGCTATATGCCAAGTCTGTTAATATAAAAGTAATATACATATACCTTTGTCATTATTTTCAGTCTATAAATTTATTTTCACTGTTAGTATTTCGAATAACGTTTTTCTACTTTGTTTTTTTTACTTCTCTATTGTAAAATTGCAGTTTTAGAAGTTTTACCATAATTCTTTTAGAACAGCGACATGTATTTATTTAGATTAGGATTCATAAAGTTTAAAAATCTTTATTATTTACGACATCATTTAATGAATAATCCTAATTGCATCTTTAAACATCTAAAACCAAATTTCAAAAATCAATGAATGAGATGTGGATGGCAGTAGGCTATCGCTAAATATTTTAACATTAAAAGTGCATACTTACTTAATTCCAGAATATATAATGATGAAATTTGTATACACCAGTATGTAATTTAATAGCCAAACGACTCACCTGAAAACAAAAATATAATTATTATATAAACTATATTAAATATCGACAAATGAATATAAAGACAGATGACAACGTTATAAAGTTGTAGAAAAATGAAACTGTATCGAAATTTACAGATATAAAACCGCGCTGTTCGTGCGGGTGTTTCTAATGTTTTTGTGGTTAAAACGATGAACACTTAACTAAGTAGGATAACTTAATAAATATACTGTATATATTGTTGTAAATGATAAGTAAGAAATAACTGTAAAAAGAAAAAAAAACTATTGTAGCAGATAACTTGCTAAACCCCAAGCACGTTTCAGTGTCTAGTGATATGCCATATCTCAAAACTTGTAATTGCTCTACTCGTTGAATCTTATGATATATGGGATATCTTCTTCAAGATTCTAGCTCCTTTCTTTCACCAGCAGACCTTGTATAAAGTGAGGCTTCATCTATTTATCTTTCATCTAAGATATATTAAACTATTTACTTTGTTTAAAACCCTTTATCCTTTTAAAACTGTAACGAAAATCTATTTATTGGTTAAAGAAAAAGATTAAATAATTTATCAATCCACTATTCCATTTGAGACCATTCATTATTTCTTCCCTTAGTACATGTTCCTTAATTTCAACTTTTAGTCGTTTTATGATCATAATTATAAATCTAATAATACAAATTAGGACGGCATATTTGATCGCACTTCAAAGAACACCTATCAGCAGATTACGTAAAGAAAAAAGTCCGTCAAGTGCAAACTAATCAGAATTTCCAAGTGACATTTTTTAATAGATAATTTAAATAATTTTACACTTAACGCCAACGTGAATATTAATTGAACAAATACAAATTGCAATGAGAAATCGTTCAGTCAATTTAAAAGTTAAGAACTTTCACAACGGAAAGCGTCAGAATTGTAAACAAACAGTTCAGCCAACCTCTCAGAACTGAAATATAGAAATATTCTTGAGCGGAAAGAATAACAATTACTGAATCATATCTGAATGTAATATATTAATTTTATTGAAAACTATTTACTATTTACGGGTGCTGAAATTTATAATGAACCAGAATAATTCTTATCTCAATCACTCTAATTTTAGTAATCCAAGAACAAAATACGGGGAGGGGGGTCATCAGAATTTATTTGAATGTATCTCTACTAGAAACGAGTTGTGTGATTTGAACACAATATTTGGTATTTCAGCTTGAAATATGACGGTTAATGAATTGTTGGCTTATGAATGGTGGGGGGGGGGGGTTATTAAGGCTGGGAATTAAAAAATATAAATGTCTCTGTCAATATTTGAGATAAAGAATGTACATAACAACATTTAATTTGCAATAAGATTGATTATGTACAATTTTTCGATCGGACTTATTGTAACGCAGATATTATAAAATTTCGAAACTCCCCCTGTTTTAAATAATAAACTGCATATATATCATTCAATATGTGTGTCAGATAGACTAAAACTAGGCTTTCCCTTTAGGCTATCTTTAACTTCAAAGTACTTTCAGAGAGCTCGCTTCATTGTCTTCGTTTGTCCTTGCATTCTCTTTGTGTCAAATACAAGATGCGACTTCTACGGCTGAGTTGTTATCTAAATATAATGGCACTGTAGATTAGTTAATAAGTTACAGTTTTATTTCTGAGTGTCATAAATGGCTTCATATTTATACTATACCTTTTTTATGTTAAAATGACTGTGATAAAGTGTCTTCATGCAGACGCAAGCGCACTTCTGTCCTTGGTTTTTAATTACTTAGAAAGTTTACTGTTTTGTGTTTTTTGCCTAAGAATTTATTATTTATAGATTATTTTTCTATTTAAACGCATAAATAACGAAAATAGTTTATTATTTGAAGTATTGACTCAAAATTAAAAAAAAAAAAATTAATACAGTTAAGTGAAAATTAAAACGATCAAATAGATCCCAAGCCTCTGTCATCGCTGAGATTATTTAGCCATATTTTCTAAGAGAAGTCCATGGGAAACTTTGAATAGTGTTTCGGGCACCAAATACCACCCCTGTCATATTTGATATTGAAATTTATTCTTGCTTGAGATTTATCCAAGAGCTTCAAGACCTAGATACTTACAAACTTGGCAACGTGGTGGACTGATGGTGCTAATTTTGGGGAGGGGGGGGGTAATGGACCAACTGGTTAATGAATATTTTAGACAATTACGTCAGCGTCGTCATGTTTAAGATATAATTGCTCCTATTAAAAGCCTTGTGTAGCAGATCCTGAGCCTACTTAGCATCTGTGTCACTAAACATAGTTTATTAGTTACTGCGAATATTAAAACAAACTTAGCGTTTTTGCATGCATTTTAAGCAGATTTCCCTTAAGGGCAATCAGCTATTGAGGTCGTACTCATGACACGACTTTCGAAAAATTTCTTCTAATGTACATCGATCCTACCATGGCGAAAATGAGGTCCGTTCAAAATTATATATATGTCTGTTAAAACTTTTGCGATCGCAATTTTTGTTTGATCGTTACCAAACTGGATATTTAAACGTTTTATGCAAAGAGACAGATCAAGTTCGTTAACGGCTGAAATCGGACCAGTGGGAGGGGGGTTTAGAGGGGGGATTTTCGAAATTGAACCAATCTTATTACAAATTAAATTTACTATAAATATTGTTATAAACATTTATTCTCTGTATTGAATATTAACTGAGATATTTGCATTTTTATTAAATGTGGGCCGATAACGGACCAGTGAGTTTCCCGCCAAAAGCTAGTATGGCCGTAACCGTTCGGTTCTCGTATGGAGATTTCTCTATTGTATAACTTCACGTGGGAAATCTACTTAGTTTACGCAGCCCCTGCGTGACGGACTTTCATGAGAGCATTTACATTGAGAGTTTTCATAACCATAGCTCAAGAAAGGAATATTGTTGGCAGTTGACTATTGCTATTCGTGGCGAGAGTTAAGGAAGGAGCTGATAGAAGGAAGGTAGAGAGAGTAGGCGAAGGAGAAACAGGGTGATTGAAGGACTTTCCTTAAACAAGCTCCAGCTGGGAGCTGGCCAACAGCTGAGGACACTTGTTGCTCTAAGGACATTCAGCCCATTGGGGTAACCTCGTTCTGGCTCATTCTATTAGGCTCAAACTCATCCCATGACACATTTTTTTTATTTTATTTTGATGAAATCATGAAAGTAAGGATTCATCGCCTCTTTACAAATACTCGTCCTCAAGATTTAATAGGTATGCATTCTAATTGTAATAAGAATTGGGTACTTCCGGAAGCTACTCTTTTCATGAAGCTATGACTATTCAAATCCCTCGGGTTTCCCTTAGACGTTTTTGAAGTGAAAACTTCTTTAGGCACGTTGTGCACCCCGTAAGGAAGCATTTGCGGGAGAGGAAAAAAGTATGAAATCGCGACACCGCCACCGCCACCACTAGTACTAAGGTTTAGAAATAAAATCATATGGTATTTTATAACCTAATCATTTGATAGTTTATTTACAATTGAAGTGAAAACTTCTTTAGGCACGTTGTGCACCCCGTAAGGAAGCATTTGCGGGAGAGGAAAAAAGTATGAAATCGCGCCACCGCCACCGCCACCGCTATTACTCAACTCAAAGCTAAAGGAGCTTCTTTTCTTCATAACTCCTGAACCAAATTAGCTAGAGTTCTCGTTCGCATACCATTTTAAAGAGGACAAAACCAGCATCATTTTGTTCACAGATACTATATATCTACCATTTTTACTTTCATAGATATTTTAATCCGAAGTTTAAATAAATTCGAATATTTAAATAAATAAATTCCAATATTTAAATAAATTCCGATATTTAAATAAATTCGAATCAAAACTGTTTGTATCCTACTTTAGCTACCATATACCGATTGTATCAGTTTTAGAAATTGGTGATGATGCTGACAGTGATGATGGTGCAAGAGTTGTTGAAATTATGGATAAAAATTGATTTTTCTGAGTGTACTTAACTTATTTTTGTAAAGCATTTGTAATAATTCTGAAATGTAATTTTTTTCTTTTATGTAAAATAACTGAAATAATTATGTATAGTATTTTATATTGATAAATAAAACAATTCGTGGTACATTATTTTTTTTTTTATCACTATTATTTTTGTCATTTCATTTTTTCATGTAAAATAGAACATAACTGTTACTTATTGATAAATAACTAAACATATTTTTAAAATAAGACTTAAAAAAAATTTCTCAGCAATGCCAAAATTGAGCGATCAAAGTTAAAGGAGTTTTCACTTCTACCGGCAGTCCCCTGACTGCTTTTTTTTTTTTTTTTTTTGGTTGTACATTTCTATTGTCTATAAGCGACTATAATTCGAGTCTAGGTTTACCAAGTTTATTAAAACGAACGCCCTATCACACAAGGTGAACTTGAACACCAAGAGAATATTATCTTACATTAAATGAAAATATTTTATTTTAGTTATTTATTTGGCCACACGCAATTGAAGCGATTAACATAAATATGAATCTTGTACAAAGAGTAAAAAAATACCTAATCCCTCCCTGGCTTGAAAAGAGTGGCAACCTGTAGTAGATAATCTGTCCCTATTAGCCCTAGCAGCTAAAAGTTGACGTTAATAAGTAATAATTTAAAAAAATCATGTGTAACTGTGATCGAGACCAAATGATAAAAATAACACTGTTCTAGAAAAAATATATATTTTCGCTTCCTTGAGAAATTTTTCAAAATTTTTATGTTTGGTGAGTTCGGATCTGAAGTCACAAAAATTCCGTTATCCACCATTGTTGAAAGAGTGAAGGTTCTTTTTATAAAATTCAAACATATTCATTTATTTATTTATTTTCTTTCCCATAATTACAATAATATATTAAATAATACAATATTTAATACAGAAAACTTTATACCTCCTCAATATGCATTTTTTCCCCTCTAATAGTCTTCATCACATGTCTCCCGTTTTAGTGTCCAACAGTAGTCAGCAAGAGATGATGTTCTGATTGCATTTACCGCTAAACGTCTTACAAAATAGGTAACCGTTAACCAACATATACTTAAAAAACATTGTTATTTATTATAATTTTATTTTCTTCTATTTCAATCGAGAATTCGTTACCTATCCAAATGAAAGTGATACCTATAGTTTCTTATATTTTCTGACTTCTCTAATGTCACTCAATCTGATTAGTTTCAAAACACTTCGAATATTACTCGGAAGAAGAAAAGTTGTGAAGAATTGGACATTTTCTTCTCTCCAAGTACACAATATTCTTCACTTCCACAACAACACTACTGTGAAACTTTGAATTTTGTTTTGCATTTTTTTTTTTTTTTGATTCCTCCTCAGTGGTTGTTGTGACGGCGTAAATTGTCAGACACTCCATAATAAATGGGCATGAACTCTGGAGAGTGGTAGCCGAGAAACTTTGTAAGTGTAGAAGTACAATAAAATCTACTAACGGAGAAAAGTGGTTTTATTTAGTGATCCTTACCACAAAAATCTGAAGAATTATGAGAATACTTCTTAGAGTACCAGTGCCTTAGAGTAGCATAGCTGTACTGCTAAAGATAGATATAGAGAGCACTTGCTATTTGTTAGTATGCAGTGAGTTAATGGGTTAAGAGTGTAGGGTGGCCGTAACGGGGAGGAGTGCCAAGGCAGTGAAGGGAACAAGAACAATGGAATCCCAACTTTCTACAAAGAGATGGAGGTTACCGTTAATCCACCTTTAGTCACTCCGTGGAGGAATGGAAGTCTAATAGGAAGGCAAGATATATACCTGGCAGCATATGGATAACCATAGGGAGGAAGGTTGTCTAAAAACTAAAACAAGGTCATGTAACGAAAATGGACTATCTCTCTAGAGGAAGACAATAATGACCTTATGGAGAAGAAAGAATAGTAAGCATGAATCTGGCAATGCTTTCAACTTTGACACAGGCATATCAAATAAAAGGGTTAGTACCTCAGTAGTTGGTGCCACCCTACGTTTGAGAGACTTAAGGTGTAAATAAACATACCAGGACTAAAATGTACACGAACCAATATGGATAACAGACAAATAAATCCTACTGACTAACAGACAACTAATTGAGTACATCTTTTGACGAGTTTCAAGATGGTGCTATCGCATCGAAAGCACAATGCCAGATGTACTCGATCATCAACCAGTGACGACGTCTTCAACGATAGGTACGACAACAGTTAAACATTGTTCTGAGTTGGTATTCTGGCAGGTGGAAGTGACTTCTAATGAAGGTGGGATGAAAGAATTTGCCACGATTCCACTATAACAATTTATTAAAACGGCAGAGCCCTTTCGATGAAGTGCATCATCGTCAGTGCCCTGTTGACACACAAAAGCAATAGTTACTGTCTCTATTAAAATATTTTAGATAAGGGGTAAAGTCGATACCATATAACAATAAGAACTATCTTTCTTAGAACTAAAAAATATATAATTTTTTTTTTTTAATTTTTTATATCTTATTTAGTTCTACGAAAGATAGTTTTTATTGTAATATGTTATGGAGTTTACCCCTTATCTAAAATATTTTAATAGAGACAGTAACTATTGTTTTTGTGTGTCAACAGGGCACTGACGATGATGCACTTCATCGAAAGGGCTCTGCCGTTTTAATAAATTGTTATAGTGGAAGCGTAGTCAATTATTTCATCCTACCTACAGTTAAACATTGACCATTGACAGTCCGGAAATGCATTAAGAAATCTACATTAAAAAAAATGGTAGAAATCTTTCAAAATTCAATTTAAATTTGCAAAATATTATTTATCCACATTTTAGCCCTTTCAAAGTCTCGTGTGGTATCAAAATTAAAAATCATTTCTTTTGACTAGATTATTATTATTATTATTATTTATTAACGTCCTCCTTTTTGCAACTTAGGCTAATCGGGACGGGTTCTCTACAGGTTACCTACCGTATATAGCCAGGGCGGGAATATAGGACGTTATTTAATGAATTTCGTCACTAAATAATTTCCTTTGCCCAGGCAAGAATCGAACTCGCCACTCTAGGTTTACCATTTGAGATAAAGGTCAACGCTTTGACTAGATATCACTTAAACACTTGAAACAACACAAAGGATTTCCACGAAATTTTATATTGTTCGTTTGCTAATGAAGAATACAACACCGCAAATATGAAAATCCCATTTTCCAACCAGTGCAGGTTTATGTATTGACGAAATATATACCACTACGGTATATTGTTTTTTTTCGAAAATAATTAGTAAATACCAATTTATATTTAAAATATTTCTTACAATATGAAAAATGTCACTTAAGTTGAATTTGGATAGAACCTCAAGACTGAAAACATAAAAATTAACAAAATATTTAACAATTTAATTGTCTCGTTACGGCTATATTTTTTACATATATCAACTAAGAGTCTCCTAATTGTTCGTCCTCCCCACGTGCTGTCAGACATATATACTCGTTAGTTTCCTGCTGATCCATTAGAACCGCGAAACTAGCACGCTCTAGCAGTGAACCTGTGATACTAATGTTCTCCCTTTGCTGGGATCGAACCTGCACCTATTTTTACCTTAAGCTTAGTGACGGGTTGTAGATTTTCTCGTTTGAAACATATAATATAATATAATAATTGGAATATGTCTTCAAATAATGGACTAATTTAAATTAGTCTGTCTTATGTAGTTAAATTTTGTACAATTTCTTTTATTAAAACTTAGCCATAATAAGAATTTCAGTTTCCCCACAATAATAAATAGATTCTCTATAATATAATACATAATATATTCTATTCTCAGCGATATATACGAAATTGGCTTTTTCATTGACTGTTTTTAGTTTACTATTTCACACACCTGATTCGTAACCGTTTCTTTTCAATCGTGTCTGTGAAGACTGTCGTCATAGAATCGATCGCATTGAAGCATGTTGCATTTTTGGGGAAGTTTTGAAAGGAGCCCTCTCTCTCTGTCGGCCGGAACGGGCAGGCCTACTTAAGGAACAGCAAGTACTAAGTGGAAAGCCATGTTTAGGGGCTTGCCTAACTTCATACGGAAGTACGTTTAGCCAGCCAAAGCCCTGGCTCTAAGCCCCTAGAAGAAGTAAGTGAAGTCTAACAACCCCCTGAAAGACAGTTACATAACAATAAGAGTAAAGTAATGGTGCTTAGATGAGTACTATACAAGTAAACAGAAAGGGCCAGTAAAAATAATTGAAATATATGTGGTTGAAAACCTCCCATTAAATACAACTATCCAGTCTAATAGTTCATAGTCCATGAGTAAAACAAATAAATTTTAGCTTCAATAACCTATAGATTATCAATCAATGTAACACCATACTCTTTTTTATACATAAAGGTATTTTACTCAAATTGGTGGGGTCACTTAATGGAAATGAAGTGCCGTATTTATTCATACCATTTCATTCGTAAGCGAACCTAGTGCTGAGAGTAAAATGAATTTGTTTCTCTGTAATTCTGAAATCGATTAAGATCCCGCTAATGATCAAATCGATCTGAACTTCTGTAGAGCGTTTCAGTTCAGAAGAGATACTGTGCATTTTTCGTAAAGTTTAATCTCTGAAGAAGCATTAAAGTAATTAATAATATTGGAAATTAAGAGACATAGTCATAGCTTTTCCTGCATTTCTTCAGAACTAAATGGTGGTAGAGAACATTAAATAGAAAACATTAAGAACCTAATCAGTACATAAGGAATCTTAAAGCAAAACAAAAAGCAAGAATAAAAATAAAAAAAGTATAAAAACCAGTATCAAACTACATTTTAAGTTTAATTGAGCCTTAACTTCCTTATAAAGACGATATTTAAATGAAATGTCACCCCTCTTAAGCTTGTTGGCTGTCGTTTTATACAGCTTGTCAGGTGGAATACAAAGGTATATTGCCGTATTTTTTTCTAACTAACATTAAAGAAGTTATAAAACATGGTATACAGATTTGTGAAAAGAAAACCCTTCAGATAACCGAATTGTATAACACTCCAAGATCGTCTTCCTTAAGATCTAAATCAGAAATAAGAGAAAATAATTTACAATACAAATTTAATTTAGTTGTGTTGGATCATAGAAATTCTCTCTGATATGCAAAAAAAAAAAAAAAAAAAGATCCCCGCCGAATTTAAATAGAAAATGAGACAAAACTTAGAGTTTTATTTATATAAATATATGTTCCATAGTACTATTAGAGGTATATTTTCAATATGTATACAGAATACATACGTATGTAAGCACAGGACCGAATCGTGATATTTCCCCGATTGAATATCATGGAGCCATCAACAAATTAAGTTGTACAATACGTTATGATGGGATGAATATAAATAGATATTGACGAGCGGGGTTTCGACCTCGCTTACGACCCCCCCCCCTCTTTGAATATTCTATTTCCTCAAAAGGTTTATATTTCAAGTCCATTTGCACACATTTAAAACTGTAATAAGCACATACTTTTAGCGTATTTACTTTTGAGTTTTCAAGTATTTAAAATAATAAAAAATAAATTCACAGAGTATCCTGATGTATTGCAATGGAATGATTTTATATATTTTTCTAATCCATAAAATAATTGGGTTTCTGTTTATTTATTTATTACAGTATACCCCATCTGCTATTTTAATTAGCAGTAGATGGATCTACAGTTCTTGGAACAAATGAGTTTCTGTTAAAAATGCAAAAAGCCTTTTGATTTCTTTTTCATCGTCTCTAAGGAGTTCTCTTAAGTTCGGTATAAGGTAGTTCGCTGTTCTAGGAATATTGTATTTTTTACAATTGAGAAGAAAATGTGAAAGAGTAAGATGAACATTACAAAAATCACAGGCTGATGGGAAGTAGCTTTTCAATAAATAACTGTGTTAAATTTATAACGCCGATTCGGATACGGGCAAGAACAACCTCCTATTTCCGGATTTTTCTACTTGCAGTATTCCATGGATCAGAGATTTCTTTAATTTGTTGCAGTTTGTTATAATGTTTCTTCGACCAGTCTGACTTCTACCTTTGACATATGAGCTTTTGTTGCCCTCGTTTCCAATCATCTGTGGAGTTGAAGGTTACTGTTGCTTTAGCAGATTTCTCTTAAGGGAAATTAGCTATTGAGCTATTGATTAAATGACTCGATTTTCAAAATATTTCTTCAAATGTCCTTCGATCCTACCAAGTAAATGAAGAAAATGGGGCCCGTTCAAAATTATAAATATATATATATATATATATATATATATATAGATATATATATATTTGACTGTTAACCCTCTAGCGGTCACAATTTTCGTTTGATCGTTACTAAACTCGATATTTAAACGTTTTATGTAAACATAAAGATCAAGTTCGTTAATGGCTAAAATCAGACCAGTGAGAGGGGGGTTTAGAGGGGAGGATTCTCGAAAATTCGAAATATCTCCGTTACTATACGTCGGATCGAAAACTTATATAGAATAAATCTTATTGCAAATGTAATTTACTATAAATAGTGTTATATACATTTATTCCGTATCTTGAATATTAACCGAGATATTTGCATTTTTCTGTTTTCAGCTTCTGAGATGAGATCGGCTAACTTCGGGTCGTGGTTTCCGTCAAGAGCTAGTTCGGTCCATTCCCATAACTGTTCGGCTCTCTATTCTGAAATTTCTCTATCGTAAAACTTCACCTGGGAAATCTGCTTAGTTTACGCAGCCCCTGCGTGACGGACTTTTTGTCTTCGATATATAATCATTTTATGTAAAATGAAAGATTAAGTTCGTTAATGGCTGAAAACAACCCTTGGGAAGGGGGAGGATACGTTATTATGAGTAGGATAGAAAAATTGTATAGAGTCAATCTTTTTGCAAATGTAATAATGTATAAATGTTGTTCTGAACATTATTTCTCTATATTGAAGATTAACCGAGATATTAGAATATTTTAGTTTTCGGTCATCAATAAACCCCTACTCCTAGTCATGTCGTTTTAACAATAAGCAGTTATATAATGAACCACTATATTTTAAGCCTAAATATTAAATACTGTTTTTATTGAACTTCTACTTTTTAAGATAAATGCAAATACGTGACGCATGTAGGAAATATGGTTAGTTAACGCAGCCCCTGAGTGACGGACTTTTATCTACGAGAACAGTATTATTTTTGTTTGAATTGCGCTTTAGTAATATTTTAATAGTTTAAGTGGGATACCCATCATTTTAAATAATTCAGACAGAATATGGCACAAGCTAAACTATTATGGACGCAGAGGTAAGTTTAAAGTCTCTCCTACATGTAGTAAGTTTAACTTTAAGGTTAAATATTTAATAAGTTCCTTCGCTTATGGAGGTGTACTATAGTGGTATGCTTTTAGCTCCCCCCTCGACATGAGTATATAGAGGAAGCCCAAGTGATGCTAAGTAGCCTCGCTGTTCTGTTTCTCCTATGCATATGGACTTTATTTATTAATGTCCACTTTTTGCTACTATGGCTAATTGAGACGGGTTAACTACAGGTTACCACCCTTTTCTAGCCATGGTGGAGCTAACTAGCCGTCCCAAATAGCCATAGTAGCAAAAAGGCCTGCGTAAACCAAGCAGATTTCCCACGTGACTGTTTACAAAAGATATATCTACATAACGATGATATGAATATTGAGTGAATAAATACAAATAATGATAAATGATTCAGACAATTTTATTACACTGCACACAGCGTCTGATTTCTAAACAAACAGGTCAGACAACCTTTCATAAATGAATACATAACGATCGGACAGAAAAAAATAATTACTGAAATATATCTGAAAATAATATTTTAGTTTTATTAAAAGCTATTTATTATATCTAGGAGAGTAATTTATAACGAATCAGAATAATCTTACTCACTCTAATTTTAGTAATCCAACAACGAAAGACCGGGGGGGAGGGGGTCATCAGAACCCATTTGTATGTATCTTATCTAGAAAAGATAATCTGAACACAATATTTGGAATTTCAGCTTGAAATAAGTCGGTTCTTGATATATTAATTTATTCTTAATAAATTCTCCCCTCTACCCCCCCCCTAGTCCAATTTCTGCCATTAACGAACTTCATCTTCCTTTTTGTTCAAGTTTAGTAATGATCACACAAAAATTTGCGACAGATATATATATATAAAACATTTTGAACGGACCTTATTTTTGTCATTTATGTAGGATCGTTGAACTTTTGAGGAAATTTGTCAAAAATCGCATCAAGAGGACAACCTCAATAGCTGAAAGTGGACGCTAATTAAAATAAATATGGACTAAAGGGTATACTCGAAAATACCTATATACTTTCAGACATAACCCAAGGAAACGCACCTAAAGAATTCCTTCTCATATTTAAAAAATGTTTTTCATTATTAAATGCCAAAACGTTTCATCGACGGGTTTTATACAATACAAAATGAAAATATTAAATGTTTTCTAACAGCTAGTTAGAATGAAATATTCATTTCTTTGTTTAATAATAATACATAATAGATTTATGAAAAATCGTGTAATCCTAATAATTTGTTAAATATTCATTACAGCAGATTTATTGACATTGGAGGTAGTTACTTACTCGTCCAAAACACACCGGACTCAATAAATTAATATTCTGTGTAGAACCGTTAGTTTGGTCATCTGCCAGAATATGCACATGAAAAATTGATCAAAGTGAACTGTATAACTAATATAAATAACGAAAATGAACAGCAAGTAAACAACTCGTTTGACATGTCACTTCAAAAAAATAAAATAAATAAAAAAGTGACGGGACACATGGCGTTGAAGAGAGAGAAAACTGTATTTTATTTTATCGACAAGGCTTGAATCCCGACCCACCGTGTCTAGACAGGAGTTTGGAGTGTTTGCATCCTCACTTCCAGCGTGCTTTTCAATTTTTTTTATTTTCTGGGGAGGGGCCGAGGTGACGAGTGTTTTCTGTATTCAAGACAAGAAAAGCATAACTAGTAATTATTTTATCCGGAACAGAAAGCAAGGAATACCTGAATCATGCAATAGGAGAATTAGGAAAAGCTTTGAAGCAGGATGTCAATATCTATTCATAGTTTGCTTATTGATTTCGGATAGGGTCAAGAGAGTTACGAAAATAGAAATGCAGCTCAGTTCTTCCAACAATTATTTCCTAAAATGATGAATGAGACTGTAAATTAATTGACATCCAATTAGCTACATTCGATTAAAAAATATTTAACAGAAAGAAATTTTTAATTACTTAATGCAATAGCAATTATCTTTACCAATCTCAAGGCCTACTTAAGCTAATTATTATTATTCATTAACGTCCATTTTTTGCTTTTAAGGCTAATTGGTATAGGTTATGTACAGGCTATCACTCATTTCTATCCAGCGTGGGGCTAAGGATTTTATTTAATGAGTTCGTCATTAAATAAATTCCTATTACACAGACTCGAACTCACCACTCTAGGTTTACCATGTGAGGATTAGACTATGATAAATAGGAACTTTTTAAGTAAATACGTCCCTTAATAATGTAATAGTTTTGGTATTTTATAAGATAGAAGACCTCTCGAGTTTCTGTAATATGATACGTTTCGTTAGTTTTAATTTATGTTTGAAAGTTTTCCGGTATCGTTTTTCACTAGATTTTGCCTAATTTATTTATTATTTAATTCAAACGGCTAATCTGAGTCCCTCAAGCTAATTATAGGAACCCAATAAACTCAAGTGCAAAAGTAAATAAGAAATATTTTGGGTTGGATAGATTAGGTGGGTCGAGAGACAGTGGTGGTGATCACACGGATCTGGTACTTATGGCTCTGAAGTCCACAGATTTTCTGATAAAGTATAAAAATTTAAATTGAGTAGAACCCTCCAGGCTTAAACAACAGTTAAATTTTTAAATACCCTTTATGAAATAAGATAGAAACATTTTTTTACATGTTCAGTATCCCTGAAATGAGGGAGTATATTTTTAATGCTCTCCACTTGTACACCCCATTTTTCGATACTACGTACAAAGTGGATTAGTAGTACAGTAATTTGACAATTGATACATAATACATACATATTTTTTTTCTATACAGTGTCATAAGATAAATATAAGAATTTCTTAAAAAACAGTAATTAGAATTTAAAAATATTCGTAATAATTTAATTTGTTTTTCTCTGAAGGGATATATAATATTTGTCACTAGTGGATTTGAAATGTTTAATGTTGTATGACAGTCAGGAGGTATGCGAATATATAAAAGTTGTTTCTTTTAATTAAAATATATTATTTAGCGGGGGATATGATGTGATAATAACTGTAATAGGTGAAAGATGGAGAGAGTGGGAAATGAAATGAATACAAAGATAAGAGATATAAAAAGTTAGTGAGGACGTGCTTCGGGAAAATCATTTTGCTTATGAAGACCCTCAGCCATCTTGCTTTATTACTCGCCGTAAATCCCAAGATAAACTCGGTCCTTTTTGGGTTTATTGTTTATTTATTTCCTTACCCATCATTTGCCCTTCCAAAAACCAGTTTTCCCTCACCAAAAAAAAAGTATCCTAAGAATCTTGAAAGGAAATATCAAACCTACTCACCTCAGTTACTATATATTTTACGTATTTACCTTCCTGACTGAATGCAGATATCCAAACCACATATTTATCGGTTCTTGAATGTGCATAGATGAACATTATTTATGAATTAAGTGATAGGGGCATTTTATTTGATGAGACTGGGGGATTATTTTGGATATTTTAGTGGATTTCTCTTCCGATTCGGATACAGGCAAGAAAAGACCTCCTATTTTCGGATTTTTATACTTGCAGTATTCCATGGTGCAGAAATGTCTTTAATTTGTCGCAGTTTGTTGTGAAGCTCCTTGGACCAGTATGACTTCCACCTTTGAATTAGTTTTTTGAAGCTCTCGTTTTCAATCATATGGGGAGGTAAAGGTTACTGTTGCTTTAGCAGATTTCCCTTGAGGGGAAAACAGCTTTTGAGGCCGTACTCAACAACAATTTCCTCAAATGCCCATCGGTCCTACCCAGGAGATGACAAAAATTAGGTCCGTTCAAAGCTGTATGTATATATTTTTCTGTTAACGCTCTAGCGGTCACAATTTCTTTTATCATTGCCAAACTCGATATTAAAACGTTTTACGTAAAACTAATAATCAAGTTCGTTGATGGTTGAAATCCGACTAGTGGGAGGTAGGGTTTGGAATGGGAGGGTGGGGGGCACGCACATACTTAGTTAAATGCAAATATGATTGGACGGAATTTATCATATAAAAATGGCTTTGGACTTACTTGACCACTTACGCCAATTGCGTTTGTTTGTTTGTTTCGTAGGGTTTTAGGGCGAAAAACTACCAGGTTATCATCGGCGTGTAATATATATCACTCACATCTTGGCATCCTCATCCATATCGCCATTTTAACGACATAAAGGAGAAAACAAAAAATTTGTAGTTTAAATTTCTTTGTATAAATTCGTAATTATCACATTTTCTCTTTCGGGCCACCTCCAAGTACCACTTCTGTATCATTGGAAATATTTCATTCGTTTCGAGTTCTTGTATACTTATGACATTCCATTAATATGTTGCAGATAGTCAAGTCTGTGTTACACTTCCCACAAATCGGGGGTTGTTCTTTTGTCATAAGTTAGCCATGCGTAAGTATTGTGTGCCCTATTCTGTGTCTTCCTAATACAACGTTATCTCTTCTCTTGTCTCTTGTCGAATATTTCCATGGACGGATGGTGGTTTTAATAGTTCTTAGTTTATTGTTCTGGGTTTCGTTCCACATGTGTTGCCGGTTTTTATCAATTTCTTCTTTGAGTGGTTGATAGAGTTCTGCAGGTGTAATTGTTGTAGGGGTGTCGGAGTCGAGTTGGTGGCTTCTCTGGCTGCTACATCTGCTTTTTCATTTCCGTCTACTCCTACGTGGCTTGGAATCCATATGAAGTAGACACCCGCTTTTTAACTCTCGGAGCGTTTGTATTTGGATTATGTATTTTTTTTTTACTATTGGGTTGTTTGTAAATACATCTTTAGTACTTGCCTTAATACGCCAATTGAGTACTTTCATATATTCATTAATGTTCAGCTGTGCAAGATCTCAATATATTGTAAATTTGCGCCTCCAACAACACCACTATAATTATAACCATTGTGTCTAGCGGCTGGTCTGTTTCTTATGACATGCTTCGCGACGGACCATTGTACGGTTATATGCATTTTCGTTCATCGCAGTAACTTCTTCGAAATTCATCTCAACTCCAAGTGAGTGGAAAAAGTTAAGCTTCCGGAAATAAAGTGAAGTACTCCCTTCAAATTAAATACGTTTTAACTAAACATTTGATTTGTTGTTGACCTTTGGTCTCAGAGAGAATGCAGCATATGGAAATACGTTTCGGCTTTGATTAATATGTAATTCTCATTGATGTTTCATTATGATATATCGTTTTCCAGCAAACGGCATTCAGTAGTCCCTATGATCAATGGAAATATATATATATAGTAGACTGTAAACCAAATGGTTCCATTCGGGGATTCATGAGATCTGGAAAACAAAGACAATAAGCGGAAAACTCGGATAACAATCGGAAAACTCAACGAAGCAAGAGTGTGAAATGGAGAGAAAGGAAGTTATTTCAGTTGGAAAATAACTTGCTCGGCTTCCTTAAGGATCCTTTATCGGCAATTGGGCGTCTGCACTTTATTTATGGAAAGTAGTTTAATATGAATGTTAATTGGACACCATAATTTAATTCTATAGTTTTATAAGGAATACAGAAGCCGAGTCAATAAGTCAAAAACAAATACTATAGAGAAGGACAATAAGTTAATCTTTCAGAAATGAAACTCTAAGATACTGTATAGAAACCTGCTTAATTTGGACTTCATCATTACCACTGTTCAATTCAAGATTTTTCAAATAGAAATGTTCAATTTTGAAAAGTCAAAACAAATATTCGTCAATATAATCATTACTATTGGTTTAATTGAAAACATGTAGATTATAGATCGTTCTTAGAATATAATTTTCACAACTGAAAAGATATTTTAATTAGTGCTTGTGTGAATTTCGACTTGGTTTTATATGAATATGATTCTGAAATACCTACTAATTTGAATAGATTTATTTAAATCTAAATCGAAATACATTTCAGGATTAGAAGGTAAGTTAATCAGTCGTGAAATTCAAAATTTATAGTTTCGACTTTCAATCACGACCTCGTATTTCTTTAATATGTTAAGGGAATGAATAACGTTATTTAATTTTAAAGGCATACTTATATTTCGACACGAAAATTTATTTATTTCAATATGTCAACGACAGGTAGTCTGGAAAATGTACGGAAAGGGTTAGTTGTAAATAGATTATTCTGAGAGTCTTATATTAGTCATTAACAAAATACTAAGTGATAAGCTTATAAGAATATATATTTGGTATTTTAAACAGCATACTTATTATGCATATTAACCATCATATCTATCTAGTTTATTATAATGCATATCTATTTAGAGTATAAAAAAAAACACTTATCTTTCTAGTGTATTAAACACCATATCTATCTAGAACAACATTTCCATCTTGAAATGGTATGGTCCGAGACCAGGATGGTTCTCTGAACTATTTCGGAGTGAGATTAAAGGGGTTCTATGTTGGGCCTATCTAGCCCAGCCTTTTCAGGAATTGAAGGCTTACTTGTCCAAAGAAGTAGAGAGAGAACTTTGGTATCTAATGTCAAGTAAAGAGGGCCATACAAAAAAACCTTGAGCGCTTCGTTGGCTAACGATTTTAGCAGATTTCCTTTAAGGAAAATCAGCTATTGAAGTCGTACTCATGACGCCATTTTTCCTCAAATGTCCATCGATCATACCTAGGAGATGACGGAAATGAGGTCCGTTCAAAATTATATACATGCATACGAGTACTTATCTGTTACCGCTCTAGAGGTCGAAATTATTATGTGATCGTAATCAAACTCGATATATAAGCGTTTCAGAAAAGGTCAATTTAGTTAATGGCTGTAATCAGACCAGAGGGAGGGGGTGAGTTTAGAAGGGGAGAATTTTGAAAATTCAAAATATCTCCGTTATTATACGTCTAATCAAAGAATTGTATAGAACTAGTTTTATTGCAAATAAAATGTACAATAAATATTCTTATATACTTTTATTCTATATCTTTAATATTAACGAAAATATTTGCATTTTTTAGTTTTTGGCCTTCAGTAAACCCCTACTCCTACTAATGTCATACTTAAGCTGTTATATTATGAAACACTTTATTTGAAATAATGGTTTCATTGAACTTAGTTAACGCAGCTCCTGCGTGACGGATTTTTTGAAAACTGTTTCAATGCGTTCCATAAAATTTCTATTGTAAAATAGTATAGCGCAATAGAGTATAACATTCATAATAACAAGTAAAATGATTATGATCCAACATTGGCTTCGGAAGAGATACCATTATCAAGACAGAGATCCGCAGAGAAAAGAATAAGTAGCACTCTAAAAGTCAGGGCAGATATATTAACTAATTATTTTATGGTCCCGGAGGATGGAGTGCATGAAGACAGCCGGGCATAGTTCTAATCCCGAACAATGGGATGAACTCCCAACCAGTCGCCATTGCCAAGGCGGTAGAGAATTGAATCCTGGCCAAGAGTCGCCACAAAGAACCTTTAAACGGTTAACGCATAAATTTCCCACGAAGGAGGTGGGGGGGGCGACTGATGGAAAAGGCTGCCTATTTGCAGCATTTCAACCCCCTTCTGCCTTATCTATCTCATTTTGGCCTTCACGCTTCCCCATTCTAGAGAGATACTAAAACTCTCCAAAAGGAGTCTATCACGCACAAAAACGCCTCGCAAAAAATATTCTATTATGTCCTTTTGGCTTATTTCCTCGTTTTTAATGGAAAGCCTTACGTCCATGTCCTCCAAGCGAAGCTAAGATTCAAATGATAAGCGCTGTCGCTATCAGTGTGGGTGTAACAGCTTGTGTGGGTGACAGATTTGTGTTTATAAAAATAGGACTTAGGGGAGAAACATTTTTCTTTTTCGCTGTACATATCGTTATCTTTCTTAGTATAAAATGTATTTTAAAAAAGCAAACTAATAAATGCTCTATTTAAATTATAAGATAATTCGTGTTGAGAGACTTATTTTGTTTCCGCATTCAACATTTTTTTCTTTTGAAGCAGGAAATTCTTCTGAAATGCATTCCGAAGTAGAAAAATTGCTCGAAATGTAATAATTAAAATTTATATTATATATTTTTTTAACTGCATCCATGGAGACATTTATTTTGGGATCGTTTGTGTGATCAATTAACAAACTTTATATACATTGACATGCAATATTTTGACTTATCAATCTCTGTTAATTAAATTTTTAATGGTGCACAGTTATAGAAGCTAAAGCATTGGTCATACTGAACTTGGCAAAACCTAAAGACGTGGTCTCGAAATTTGATGTCTTAGGCAAAAGAAATTTTATTACTGACGAAGTCAATAATTAAAATGCCCTGTCAACCTGAATAGAAAAGGATTTTAGCATGAAGTTAACGAACAAGTTTTGTGTTTGCTATATTAGCAGAATGTGGGAACCATAAAATAATAAGTCTTAATGTAAAGCAGGATAAATAACGTGTAGATCTATCTAAAGGAAAATATATACATTAATACAGTGTATTGATGCCAAACTCAATATTAAAACGTTTAGTTTCAAAACTATAGACTTAGTTGATTTAAGCTGGAATCTCACCAGAAGGTGTGGGGTTATAGAGAAGAAATAATTATTTTATGTATCTAGGAGATATTGGGTAATAACTCAGCTGCGTTATGCCTATAGAACTTCATCGATTCCGATAACAAAACGAAGGAAGTTATTTGTTTAAAAAGCTATTCATCATTGTTTTCGAGAATGGGGTGGACATGATTTGAAGTATGAGTTGAAATACTAATATTTACTTAATAATAATTAGCATGGTCCGATGAATAAAAATATTATTAATATGACTAAGGATTATTTTGTATATTGGACGCGGATTGATTTAGAAAGGTTTTAACTTTATCTTAGAGTCATCAGAAAATTACTAATGCTACTTTAAGTTTAAGGATAGCCATAGGTACAACTTGTTTTATGAGGGGTAGCTGTTTGACATTTTAAAACTTACTATAATAAGTATTAAAATCACTCATTATTCATCATGTAGATAATACTCAGCTTGGAGATATTAATGTCTAAACATGCATTCTTCTTACTGGGCTAGCGCACGATGAGGTTATCTTCTTAAAGAAAGAAAGGTGAATAATAATTCTACCTTTTATCACGAATCTTAGAAGAGAATAAGTAGTGCAGTTAAACTTTTTATCTTTGTTAGTCCCTGTTTATAGTTTCTTGCAATTTCATTCTAGATTTGCTAGGAATTAGCTATCTAGTGGTTATTTATTATTTCATTTGTATTCCACTGGTTCGCCCAACTCTTTGTCAAGCGATATTTTCAACTATTTTTCAGCTATGAAAATTTCGGAGGTAGTAATTTCACTTTTATGAAAGACTGATCTACGCCGGGATAAACATGTATACGTTTAGTATTAAATCTTCTTTGTACTTTTTTTAGAATTTCTTTTGTGTAATAAAAACTATAATTGATGAAGAAAAAAAATCAAAAGCTGCTTCTATCTTTAATAATGCAGGTCTTGAGAAACACTAATAACAATAATACTGCAAGCGGCGTGGTATTGTAACACGAACATATACATGAGGGTAAAATATAAAATAATTAATTGACTCCATAGAGATATTTGTATGTATAACGTAATCACAACTTGGCAATTTTATAAACAATGTTATTTTCCAAGCTGGAGTTGTGGGAAGGTTAGCGTGAGAACTCACGATGGCAATAAATTATTACGTGGATGTGAAGGAGGTGACGTTACTTGATTAATATTAATTCAGATTTACGTGACAAAATATCCCCCTCCCCCGTTCGATAGAATAATTGTTTATTTATTTGTAAAATGGGGCCTCTGGTTAGCCATGTTATTTAAAGCATTGGTATTAATCTCTCTTAATAAACCTAGAATCGTGAGTTCCATTCTCATCTGAGCAACAGGAATTTATTTAGTGACGAACTTATTAGAAACAGTACCTCACTGCTGCGTCAAGGAGCAGATTTTCCTCGTGCGTCCCGTATCTCAAAACGTAAAAGTTCAATGAGAACAATATTTGGTATTTAGGCTTCGAATAAAATTTTTCATATTATAACAATTTTTTATTTATATGATATGAGTAAGAGAAAGGGTTTACTGATGGCCGAAAACTAAAATCTGAAAATATCAAATGTCATATTAATAATAAGCTGTTATGTCATGGACCACTTCATTCCAGAGTTAAATACCAAATATTGTTTTCATTGAACTTCTACTTTGTGAGATATATGCCAATACGCTCTGCTAATGCCCCCTCCCCCTTCTTTTTTCTTAGACTTCTAAAAATTGAGCGATTGAGATAAAAATGATTGTGAATCTTTATAAATTATAGTACTAGATTTAGTAAATAGTTTTTAATAAAATTAATATGTTATATTCAGATAAATTTCAGTATGTTTTTCTCCAGTGATCAACATTTCTATCTGCACTGCTCTGAAACGGCTGGCAGATCTGTTTCTTTAATTCAGAGGCTTTCCTTTGGGAGGTTGTTAAAATCAACTAAAAGATTTCTCACTGCCGTTTGTGTTAATTCACTTAATAGTCACGGTAGTGTTAGTAGTTGCCAGTTTGTAGATGTAATCTATTGTAAAAATTCACGTGGAAAATCTGCTTAGTTTACGCAGCCCCTGCCCGGCGGCATTTTTTATTTTCATTGCTTTTATAATATAATTATTTTATACAAACAATTATATTATTTATTGAAATGTGTAAAGTATCCAAAGAAGTGGAGCACACAAAACTTTACATTTTGACTTTTTTTTTTCAACACTAGTCATTCCGTAGCTATTATTTATTTACATAATCAGGCACGGGGAACCCTCCCCCCCCCGGTGTAATGCATGTACAGGTTCATAATTTTAATTATTTTTTTTAATAGTAAAACAGATGTTTTGAATAATACGTACACGTTTAAAAAAATCCACAAGAGGAAGTAGGAAAACCTTAAGAGAAAGACAAAGTTTATTAATGGTAAGCCAGAGCAAAGGATTCTTCTTGCCTGTGCTGGCAGAGCGAGTTTGCACAGCAGCCCTGAGACAGAAATAACGATGTTTGCCCTTCCGAACTCCAGAAGGCAAAAACCACCCTTAAATTGAATTAGATGATAAAAGACCGTCATTAGGGGAAAGTCTAGACGACTCTACGTAGGACGTAATTTTGTACGTAAATACTAACACCGTCTCTACTCTATGTACAACTGATTTTATGCTTCACGGAGTTGATAGACATTCTTCAAATAACGTAAAGCATTTCCAGGAACTGACAGTATTGTACTGTAGTCTTTCCAAAAGCTCCATTTTATAATTATGGTCAATCTTAAAACAGTCGACATTTAGTAGATTCAATCAAAATTTGTTTTAAATTCTAACATATAATTATATATATGATTCAGAAGAACATATTTAATTTTACATGTCCTTCATAGTTTCATGGCAAGTATCACCAATAAAACATTTTTGCACGCGTAAACTGTATTCATACTGCCCTACAGGCTTCGTGGCTTACATGCCACCCACCCCTTCAGGGGCTATAACTTTTCAAAAAAAGATAATATTAATTAAAAAACAATAACATTAATTTAAGAAAACCCTATGATACTTCTTTGCTAGATACTACATGCATAAGTACTTACGTGATACATTTATTTAATCTAATTACAGATTGCTACTTACTTTTCTGAAGTGCTCGTTGCGACTTTATACTGAGGTTCCCGATGTAGCTTTCGCCAACTGACTACAGATAGATTATTACACGTCAACCTTGAACTCGATTATTTCCCGTCATAATTTAAAATCGATTATTTTAAGATAAAATGTTACAGAACATATATGTTTGAGGTATTTCATTTCCTTTTTTTAGGTTACTGATTTTTTTTTCTATTTTTATTATGTGAATATTCTCTTTTATTTGTCGTTAGGAAGAT
Source organism: Riptortus pedestris (assembly GCA_019009955.1). NCBI lineage: Eukaryota > Metazoa > Arthropoda > Insecta > Hemiptera > Alydidae > Riptortus > Riptortus pedestris. The sequence goes on along the minus strand of CM032232.1, from coordinate 30,667,293 downwards.
TTCTTTTTATATCAACTATTTGAACTTTTTTCAAAATTGAAGGTATGTTTCTTGGAGATGGAATTAAATAAGAAAAAGAAGAACATATTTATTTAATTTTTGCCCTAATTTTATCCTTATGTTTGACATTCTTTAGTCATATTTTAATGTCACAGCTCGACGATTTCAAAGTATGGATTTAGTGTTCAAACGCAGCCAGGAAGCTCTATTTCCTAACTACAGTAATATCTGACAGACAACTCAGCATCGTGGAACTATTTAAATTCTACTTATGCAAAAAAAATAGCTAATTTTGAGTATGCCAAGGAAAGTTAAGCAACTGAATATCCACTTGATAGGTGAAGGGCTGGCTTGTACTTTATTAAAATTATGAACTATACCTAATCATTCCATCGCCGTGTTTCCGAGAATTCCTTTAAAAAATTAAACTGGGCTAACTATGAAACACCTACTAACAGAATGCAGATTACTAACTTACTTGAACAAACTACTGACTACACCACACAAATTGCCGCTATTGCTGGCCACATATTGCCAATATTCCGACATATTTAAAGACTATTGGGCCATTTGGCAATATTTAATTACATATTTCAAAAATTTTAATGTGCGTGTGTGTGTGAGGTCGTACTCATGGCGCGAGTTTCGAAAAATTTCTTCAAATGTCCATCGATCCTACCCAGGAGATGACGAAAATGAGGTCCGTTCAAAATTATATATATATATATATATATATATATATATATATATATATATATATATGTCTGTTAACGCTGTAGCGGTCGCAATTTTCGTTTGATCGTTACCAAACTCGATATTTAAACGATTTATGCACAAATAAAGATCAAGTTCGGTAATGGCTGAAATCGGATCAGTGGGAGGGGGGTTTAGAGGGGAGGATTTTCGAAAATTCGAAATATCTCCGTTACTATACGTCAATCGAAAAATTATATAGAACTAATCTTATTGCAAATTAAATTTACTCTAAATAATGTTATGTACATTTATTCTCTATCTTGAATATTAACCGAGATATTTGCATTTTTCTGTTTTCAGCTTCTGAGATGAGATCGGATAACTTCGGGTCTAGTCGTGAGTTTCCGTCAAGAGCTAGTTTGGGCCGTTCCCGTAACTATTTGATTCTCTATTCTGAAATTTCTCTATTGTAAAACTTCACGTGGGAAATCTGCTTAGTTTACGCAGCCCCTGCGTGACGGACTTTTTAATTCTATGTTATGTTCGTGTTTCTTGTTTATTTTAGTGTTCCGTTCCCTTAGTTTTGTTCTTAATATTATTTAGTATTCCATTTTTTGTTATTTAGTTTTCTTTTTTTTTATTTTAGAAGCGCCAAGTCGCCATAGTTGTCAAGCTCTACATAATAAATAAATTAAGAAAGTAAACTAGATTTTTTCTGATACACATAATTTGAATTAAATTAAATTAGTCCCTAATTTATAAAGGCTATAATTTAATAATTGATTATTTATACATTATTAATGTAATTCATACTAGATTTAATTTGGTATTTCGTTTTAAATAAACCTAATTAAAAAAAAAATTAAATAAACCCACCGTAAAATAATTGCTAAATTTGCCTTAAAAGGTGTTTTTAAATATTTGCATTCATTACACTCAAATCAGAAGTATTTAAAACATTGTTTTATTATTTTCATCTGAGGGTATGTATATTGGCTCACTGCTTTGACAACCCAGAAATGCTAATTGCAATTATATTTATACAGAGACGAGACTCGGTATTTTATTAACATTTTGTTAATTAATGTTGCAGTTCACAGTGGAAATGTTTGAACTTATTCTTGGTCCTCATCAAACGAATTCATTAACTTGTGTTAGCCAGCTCTATGCTAAAGTTGGTACAAAGATTTACTTAGGCCAGAGCAAGTGGGATGAGTTGGTTTGCTTCCGCGGTGCCTTTCGTTGGTACAATACTGGTTCTAGGCTTAATGTAAGCCTACCGCGCTCAAAGTATGCCAAACTTTAGGCCAAAATTTGCAAAGATAAGTTTAGAACATGATATATTTGTGTTTAATAACTTATTTCTCTTTTTTTGAAAAAAAAAATAAAAAATAAAAAATGTCATGAGGAATCCAACAGGGGTGTAAGCTACTCTTCATACTATTTCACCTTTTCGCCAACCATCTTCTCAATTGGTATCTAAAATCGATATTGTCGATAACCACAGGAGAAGTGACTATTGAACAAACAAATAAAAGCTCAAAAAAGCAAGACTTAGAGGGAGAAAATGAGACAGACTCAAGAATCACAGATTTGACGGTCTAGAAACTTAAGGAACCTACGGATTTGAGGAGCTGGGCTGAGGCTTGAATAAGTGAATGATCCAGAATAGTAGCAGCCTTCTAAAAAGAGGGGAAAAGAGAGTTGGAAAAGTTAGAAATAAATCAAAATAATGACAAAGTGCCTTTTCTTCTAAAAGGCAAAGTGCCTTTACCATATTATATTCTTGATATTAGGCTAATATTTTTTAAATATATCTTAAAGGTGTTCTTTAAAAAAATTATTTCCATTTCTTTTTCGTATTTTCGTTAGTTTATAACCATGACTAGGTAATTATTTGAGTTAAAATTATATGAGCTTTAACAAGTAAGTTTAAATATTCCCAAAATAGAAAATTTTAAAATTATGTACTGTACTTCAGTTTTGAAAGATATTATACACGCCCGAAGTTTGATTTGAAAAGTGACAAACTACAAAATCTGGCGATAGGGATTCTCGTAGAACGAAACTTTCGCGTTTTACTCTAAATATGCAAATTGAAGTAGTTTGTTCAAACAAACCGTAAATAAATCATAAGTGTGATTTTAAAGTTACATTACGGCGCGTGTATAAAACGAACAATTATTCCAGAACATAAAGCGGAGTTTTAAACTTTTCAGGAAATGTAATAATTTTAGCAGATTTCCCTTGAGGGAAATCAGCGATTGAGGTCGTACTCATGGCGCGATTTTCGAACAATTTTTTGAAATGCCCTTCGATCCTACCTAGGAGATGACAAAATTGAGGTCCGTTAAAAATTGTATATATATTGTCTGTTTACGCTCTACTGGTCGTAATTATTATTTGATCGTTACTAAACTCGATATTGATTATATGCAAAAACAATGATCGAGTCCGTTAATGGGTGAAATCGGGCAGGGGGGAGGGTTTTTACGGGTGAGAATTTCAAAAATTCTAAATATCTCCGTTGTAAATGGTATAGAACCAATCTTATTACGAATGTAATGTTCTATAAATGTTCTTATGTAGTTTTTTTCACTATCTTGATTACAACCAAGATATTTGCACTTTTTTTGTTTTCGGCCTCTTGTAAACCTCCACTCCTACTAATTTCATATTATCAATAAGCTGTTATTTTATGATGCACTTTATTTGAAGCTTAGAATCCAAGTATTGTTCTCATTGAACTTTCACGTTTTGAGGTAAATGCAAATACGTGACTCACGAGGAAAATCTGCTTAGTTGACGCAACCCCTGCGTGATGGACTTTTGATTAGTGCCTTGTCTACACTTCTTCACTGATAATCGATGTTACATTTTGACTTTTCGATTGTAATCAGCTGGCATCACCCGCCATATTGCTTTTAGCTTGGGGCAGGACACAGAGTCGGTCAATAAATTGTTTGTATAAATCATTTGAATTTTTATTTATCTTTACCTTCCGCCATATATTCTCTCTGAATTTATTATGGTCATTTTTTTCACCCCTCAAACAACTTTCTAAAAAAAATAGTTCAGTTTTATTGAAACTGAACACCCTCCTTTTGCAGGGCATATTTTAAGAGAGCTGTAAGCAGCCATAGCGGTTTCCTTGTAATTATTAAAGGGTGAGGTATAATAAAACATAGATTGTGAAGGTGTAGCGATTCTCGTTAGGGGCTGAATCGACCTAGGTTGATATATTGCGCCCAACCCACACGTACCGCTGACGCTACGGTTTCACCTAACTATCCTATCCTTCAATATAAAATAATGCCCCAACATCGCGCCAGTAATTTACTAAAACCTTTTTTTTTGGGGGGTTGGGTATCAATTTGTTAAGGCAGGCATAATAGGAACAGTGTAAAAATATTTTGAATTAATTTTTCTTTTCCCCGAACGAGAAACCTGAAGCTTTGTACGAGCTACCTCTAATGCTGTTGTTCACGAAAATTGATACTACTTGGAAAGCAGAGATGCCCAAGTACACTGTATCATTTGTATGTATTTTATTTGGATTTGTATGTATTGAGTAATGTAGCAATATATTTATAAATAAATAAGGGATTCCAAGAAGAAGTATCGTCCCTTTTACATGAGTTTATTACGAGGGTTTTCACTATCCAAGATAAATATTTCACCAACTTCAAGAGAAAAATAAAAGTCGAGATGATTATATTTTTTTCCCTGTCAGCATTATAGACCTTAAAGATCTTTAGCAACCCTCGAGTGAGGAGAGTTTCGTGATAAGAATTTTAACTGGAGAGTGAACAACTCGACCCACAACCCCTGTTGACCAAGGAGGATCTGGAAGCTTGCCAGCGGACAGGATCTAGAGTCATATTCGTTAGTTATCCCCAGGGGCTGTCAGACGTATATATTCCATAGACCGCCGATAATCTTGTTAGCGCTATGTAAGTGCGCTTCCACGCTTATATCACTAAGTAAATTCTCTAGCTCCTTATCTAAGTCCAATTAAAAAAAAAAGTAAAATATTACTAAAGCTTCTTATGAAACCCCAAAGGGTTCTTCAGGGATATTCTTTGTATTGAAGAAACGTCAAGAGTATGCCAAATTTAAAGTTTCCACGGCATTCCATTGACATAGACGAGAAGAAGACTGACGTAAAGAGTTTCCGTATTACCAATGTTTTTAACAACCCTTCCACTGAAGCGTTTTGGGGGAAGTGGTAGGATGTTTGTTTGGGAGATCATCGTAGTTATGCCCTTTAGAAAGTGTAAAATGTATTGTTGTGGTTACTTTGTATCTTTTTGAAATTCATAAATAAATATTCTTATATCCGATTAAGTATACAATACTTCAATTTTATCGCATAGATATAGATTCCTTCTACTGCTTGTGAAGTGTCTTGTAAGGCTAATTTTATTTTTCTAGGAATGTCAATTTCTTCGAACTTTGTTTGTACAGATTGACATTCCTCAATGAGATGGAGTATTGTGATTGGAACATGGTGTATTTCGCATTGTTGTTGGGGAACTTTATTTATTTCGTATGTGTGCGCAAGATTTGTGTGTCTTATACGCATCCTAGAAGTCACCACTTCTTCTTTTCGAGTGCCTCTCAAGGCCCGTCCTATGAGAATTTTTTATATTTCATAATTTGTGTGTGAGGGGTACTTCCTTCCACATGGCATTCCAGCTTTTGTGGACTTTGCTATTTAACCAGGTTCTCATATCGTTAGCTTCATAGAAATGACGTTGGGTCCTTCCCAAGCGTTTTGGGCCTGAACATAGTTATGACTTAGTCGCCAAATGGAAAATATAATCGAGATAAAAAGAATTTTCTTATCCCGTTCTCCATGATTCCATACCGTCATCTTTAGCTTAATTACGTTGTTTTTTTATTTAAATAAATCAAAAACCCATTGACAGAACTTTGACCGAAGTATTTTAAAGAGTTTTCGTTTGACAGGGAATAGGTCGGGCTAAGTACAGTGAAGCCTGCAGTTGACAGCTCTCTCAGCTTCATTCAAGCCAACTATTTCTATGACTCTGCAACAACTTGTCACTCTATAATCCTGTATTTCTTCCTTGTCCCGTAATTGATGGTTGAGTTTTTCGCACCGAAACTGAGAATTTCAATAATGACCCCCCAAATGCTGCGTTGTTACTGTTCAATTTCTAGGAGTTGAGACGTTGTTTTAGAATAACTTTGAATAACCTTTAAGAATATTAATACCACTAGTATTGAGGGACCTTTTGATTTGGTATTGGATGGAGTAAAACAATGATCAAGGATTTTTATTGGGCTCTATTTTAGGAATTTCTAATCTGGCATCTAAGGAAAGTAATAGTCACTGTGAATAAAGGACATCTCGATAAAAAATATGAATAAAACTAATATATAAATGTCAAGGAGAATGACAGGGATTGCATTTTTTGCACTTCTAATTCGATTTGCAAATAGATTAATTTACTCTGAGAATGAATGGGTTAGAAATGTGAATAAAAAAGAAATGCGTCCAAGGAAGTTGACTGAAATTATATATTCTGCTTTTTTTTTTATACTGGTTTTATTATATGTGGGGAGTAATGAAATGTAAAAGTTTTGCTTCTTTATTTTATATAAAAAGGTGGGTTGTCTACGAACCTATTCCTTAATGTGTAACAGAGTTTAGTCAAATCAGTCTATCTATCTATCTATCTATCTATCTATCTATCTATATATATATATATATATATATATATATATATATATATATATATATATATATATATATACTAGCGGACCCAACGGACATTGTCCTGCAAGATATTCCAAGCGATTAGTATATTAAATTTAATAATATTATTGTTAAAACAAAAACTGCTTTTAATAAAACAAGAAACAACTTTTCTTAAGGGCACGTTTGCCTAAAAACAAATAGAAAATGAAATATCGTGAATTTTTATTCAGGCCTCACTTATAACCCCACGCCCCCCTCCCGTTCCTCCCGTTCAAACCTAAAAATATTAATATCGCTCATAATCATGGAAGAATTAATGCTAATTTACATATAGAGTTTTGTTAAGTTCGGTTCAATCGTCAGTGCCCAATAAAATTGTTGGCTCCCACTTCAATTTTCAATTTTTTTTAGTGGCTACCTCGTTTATACTTTGTTATACGACAAAAGTTACTCTAAATAACAAATTAAACAACTTTTACTCAGTGCATATTTGACGAAAAATCAATAGGCAACAAAATATGGCTATTTTTAATTTCAGGCCTCCCTTACGGCCTCCACTCCTGCACCATCTGTCGGGCTGATTTGTGAATCTAAACAGGGCGTCACCCAAACACATACCAAAAATTCATCCAAATCGGTCCAGCCGTTTAGGAGGAATTTAGTGACATACACACGTACAGTAGAATTATATATATATATGTAAAGGGTAGTGTGTTTAGTTTAATTGTAAAGGGTAGTGTGTTTAGTTGTAAGATATTAATTATTTAATATGAGTTTACTTGGGTGGGGCTGGCTGGTGCTAGAGAGGGGTTTTCTGCTGACCGGTGCTAGATGTGGGGCCGGGGGACAGTGTCCAGCAGGCAGGGACTGGGTGTGCGTGTGAGTGCTGTAGCAGAGCAGACCCTCAGCATGTATTGGCCATGGATAATCCTAGGTGAGAGACCTTTGTCATACCCATTTATCTGATAGCCAGTCCCATTCCCGTTTATTTAGTTTTTATGGTGTTTATATTTTTTTGTGTTAACTACTTTTTAATCTATTTGTAAAATATATGGATTTAAGAGAAATAGGACTATCATCACCTCCCTCTCACAGAAATCCCCATTACAAATGGTGTCAGGCGCGGGGTAGTTTACGCGATTTGGGGCTAAACTACTTAAAGAACTACGCGTGAATAGAATAGAGAAAGAGTGAGAGGGAGATAGGGCGTGGCTAGCTATGGCGACACAGGAGGCGATAAGGATAGTTGATGAGAGCTTTAAATTCGCGGACCTCATTCCGAGGCCTTATCAGTTACTCATACCCTACAGTTGATAGAGCCTTAGGTTCGCGGGCGTCAAGCCCGAGGTAGTAAATAAATAATCTTTTCCCTTATTGCGTATATTCTCACCTTTTGTAAGCATGGAAGGGGAACTTCGACAAAAGTTGGAGCAACTCGTCGAGGCTAATCGGGCTTTCGAGGAGAGGGAAGCATCATTGAAAAGGGAGCTTGAACGCATGTCCACACAGCTAAGTACGCTAACGGGTAAAGAATTCAAAGTGACCGAATCTGATAACGAGACTATGTTGGGCGATCCCCGGGCTCAAGTAAGAAAGGACATGAGCCTCCAGACTATGGTATTACCGTGGTCCGGTGAACCAGGGTCAATCTCAGTGACTGATTTTTTTGAAGGGGTGGAACTTGTAGCCCAATGCGGTAACTGGGGAGACTTAGATAAAATCCTGGTTGTGAGGATGAAGTTGAAGGGTCCAGCCGCGTCGTTTTTAGCCAGTCGTCGTGACCTGACGAGCCCTCAGTCGACCTACGGAGCGATTAGAAACGCGTTAGAGGCTAGGTTTAAAGATACCTGGAAACCGGAACAGTACTTGATGAAACTTAGTAGCGTTCGTCAGGAAAAGGGCGAAGACTCCAGGGCTTTCGCGGACCGCTGTAGAGCCATAGGTGAAAAAGCTCTGAAGGAAAAGGGGTCTCCCATAGAGCAAATGGTCGCGAGAGAGCAGATCGGTCGCGTGGTATTAACGGCGTACCTGAGTGGCCTTAGGGGCGATGTAGGCCGGTTTGTACGGATGTTCCCTCCGTCTTCCTTGGAAGAAGCAGTAGAAAGGGCGTGCACCATTGAGCTGGAGGAGGGGGGTAGTCGGCAGGTGTTTGCAATTGATGAGACCGGGGGAGAAGGGCCGGTGGTGAGTAGGGTACACCAAGACCGAGGGAAGTCCCGGTCTCAGTTGGAAGTGATTTGTTATCGCTGTGGAGGTAGCGGTCACTTTTCAAGTAAATGTGCAACGCCAGTCACTCCAGGCGATCGAGGGGCACTGATAAGTAACAAAAAGGGGGCCCTGACGCTCGTGTGCTATAGATGCCGAACTCCAGGGCACGTCGCTAAGGAATGCCGCCAGAGGGTTAAAGCAGAGCGCACTATTAGGGAAAACCCAAAAGGCCAAGACCTGGTCGAGCCCCGCGAACCAGGTCGAAACTAAGAAAAGGCGGGGACAGAGACGTTAGGCTCCACGGGATTGGAGGAGGGGAAAAGCCTAGGTTTACAGTCCAAGTGAGCATAGACGGCCTCCCACACCTAATGCTATTAGATACGGGGGCTGATGTCACACTCCTCAAGAAGCCTATCAGAGGAAAGGAACTACTCCCTCCGAGTAGTAAATTAAAGGGCGTGTCCGGGGAGGCGTTGGAGGTTCGTGGAGAGCAATCGGTGAGAGTGCGACTGGACCAGACCGACCTTATCCACCCTGTGGTGATAGCAGAAGTAGATATTGACTGCGATGGGCTCCTGGGCATGGATTTGCTTAGGAGATTTGGTGCGGTGGTTGATATTTCCTCTGGGTCAATTAAGGCTACCCGTTCCCCTTCGCGATTAAATAAATTGATGAGAGTCAATGAGGACAGGTTAGAGAAGGACAGACAGTGGATAAGGGAGGTTAAGCGCCGGACCGCTGAGCTGGTTTCTAAGTGGGACAAAAAGAGGGGAGGTGAAACGCCCGCCGTCGGCAGTCGTGCATTATCTAAATCCCCTGAGGCGCCAATCTCTAAGGGTAGACCGAAGAAGGGAGACTTGAAAGGAATCTCTTTGGGCTACGATGAGGTGAATCGTTTCGTGAAGGTACAGAGGGCGGAAGTAATCCCCCCTTACTGTGAAGCCTTGGTGCCTGGGAAGATAAGAGGTCGTAAGCCGGACGGACCGGTGCTGGTCGAACCTGAACTTGTGGCAGCTAGCGGTCTGAGGATAGCGCGGGTGGTGGTAGACGGAAGCTCAAGCGTTTTGTGGCTGAAGGTACTAAATGAAACCTCCACCGAATTAACGTTGAATAAGGGTGAGATCGCGGGCAAGGCTTACGCGATATGCCCCGAAGACGTGTTGCGCACGGAAGACAGATCCGCCCCTAAGCGTGTCGAGGATGGTAACCTGTCTCGGGGAGAAATAAGGGGTAAGCTGGCGCATCTGCCAGAGAAGGAAAAGCACCTGATTGAACAAGTGCTGATGGATTTCTCGGACGTATTTGAGGAACCTGGGGAGGAAGGGTGTAGCTTGCCTGTGTTCCATCACATAAGAACAGGAGACGCTCCTCCGATTGCGAAACGGCCGTACAGGGTCCCTTTCCATGAGAGGGCTGTGGTGGAGGAACAATTGGAAGGCATGCTCGCCAAGGGCGTCATCACCCCTTCGGATAGTCCCTGGTCGGCACCAGTTGTGCTGGTTAGAAAAACGAACCAGGACGGGAGTATAAAGTACCGTTTTTGTACGGATTTTAGGGGGTTAAACGCGGTAACACGACCAGACCCGTACCCCTTGCCACTGATTCAAGAAACCCTTGAACAATTAGGGACGAGTAAGTACTTTAGTACCATCGATCTGGCCAGCGGGTTCCACCAAATACCCATAGCCCCCGAGGACCGAGAGAAGACGGCTTTTACCACTCTAGGAGGCCACTGGGAATACAGGAAAATGGCGTTCGGTTTGTGTGGAGCGCCGGCTACGTTCCAACGAACTATGGATCAGGTGCTAGGCAAACTTAAGGGCGACGGCTGTTTCGTCTACATCGACGACATAGTGATCCATAGCGAGGATGCGGAGGGTCACGCGAAAAGGTTAGAAGGAGTCCTTGGTCGACTGCGATCAGCTAACTTGAAGGCAAACTGGGCGAAGTGTAATTTCGCGGTAGCTGAGGTAACGTATCTTGGGCATGTTGTTACCCGAGATGGAGTCAAGCCGGACCCACTCAAAGTTGATGCTGTGAAAAGCTTCCCGGCGCCAACTAACGCCAGTGAAGTCAGGTCGTTCCTGGGGTTGGCCAGTTACTACCGACGCTTTGTTAAGGGGTTTGCTGAGATTGCAAAACCCCTGACGTCCTTGACGGGACCAAAGGTTCCCTTTGTGTGGGGGCCAGAGCAGAAACGTGCGTTCGAAGGACTGAAGCAGTTCCTTTGCTCAGAAAATGTCCTGGTATACCCTGATTTTAGAGATCCGTTTATCCTTTCAACAGACGCCTCGGGATCGGCGATTGGTGCGGTCTTGTCTCAGATGAGAGACGGCCAAGAGCGACCAATTAGCTACGCAAGCCGACAGTTAAAGAAAGCCGAGTCTAACTACTCGGCAACGGAACGGGAGCTCTTGGCGGTAGTGTGGGCTACAAAAATATACCGCTGCTACTTATTAGGAAGGCGGTTCAAGCTCATAACCGATCATGCTGCCTTAAGGTGGATGCTTAAAGTGAATGATCCATCGGCTCGTCTGACGAGGTGGGCTCTGCGGTTAACCGAGTTCGACTATGAAGTAGAACATAGGCCGGGAAAGAATCACGGCAATGCAGATGCATTGAGTAGAAGGGTCGCCCAGCTGAAGAGCTGTGTGTGGAGTAGGGACAGGATATTGGCTGCTCAACACAAGGACTCGTGGTGCCAGTCCATGGTAACGACGAGTCGTTCGGATCAGGTCGTGAAGGACGCGGACGGTGTTTTGTATTGGGACCCAGGGACTTCTACCGGTTCTGATTGGCGACTGCTCGTCCCGGTGGTAATGAGGAAGGACGTTTTGACGGATTGTCATGCATCCCCCTGGGCGGGTCATCCTGGCATTGAACGCACCTCTGCCATAGTCCACCGCTCGTATTATTGGCCGAGCTGGAAGAAGGACGTGGCAGAGTTTGTAAAAAGCTGTGAGGCCTGTTCGAAAAGGAAGACGCCGGCAGGCTTACGCGTCCCTGTCCAACGCCCTTATATGGCCAGAGCACCTTTCGAGCAAGTCTCGATGGATGTGGTGGGACCATTTCCCAAAACGGGCCAGGGTAACAAGTACTTGCTCACGTTTATAGATCATTTCACGAGATATGCCGAGGGAATCCCCATTAAGGACCTAACAGCTGAAGAATCAGCCCGCGGTTTTGTAGAAATAGTCACGAGGCATGGGGTGCCGCTCAGGCTTCTGACCGACCAAGGGCGCAATTTTGTGTCCAAGTTCTTCAGGCAAGTGTGTCAGCTACTGGGAACAAAGAAGGTTCAAACAACTCCTTACCACCCGGAGTGTAATGGTATGATCGAGAGGCTCCATCGTACGATTACAGAATCAGTTTCACACTATGCCAGGAAGGACGGTAGGGATTGGGATAGATGGGTCCCGTATGCGCTGATGGCATATCGATCAATACCGCATTCCTCCACAGGCTACTCACCGAATTTCCTGATATTCGGTAGAGAGCTGACTCCCCCGTCGTTCTGTGACTCGTCACCCCTGAGAGAAGGGGAAGCCTGGGAAGACCAGGTTGGCAACCTCAGACACCGCCTTTCAAAGGCGTATGAAGAGGCAAGAGCCAGGGCTGAAAAGACGTGGGCGGAACGAACACGCTATTGTAACAGAAGGTTAAAGGAGCGTGTATTCAAATGCGGGGATCGAGTTTATTTGCATGTGCCTGCAGTAAAACCAGGTCACTTTCCAAAATTCCATTGCCCTTGGACGGGACCTCATGAAATTGTGAAGGTACTGTCTCGAGTAACCTACGAGGTATTACTTAGTACCGGGGGTCGGATGGTGGTCCATGCAAATCGCTTAAAGAAAGCGTACTCAAGTGATGAGGGGTCGACTCCAGAGGTCAACCAGGCGGTTGACGGACCTACACTAGTGTCGGAAATACTACCGGAAGAGCCGTCTATACTTGAGATGTGGCCCGGTGCACCTTACGACCTAGAGGACGAATACTTTGGAGGGTGTGGCGAGGAGGAAGAGGCGCAGGGCGCACAGGCGCCAGCCTCAGGCCGCGTGACCCCTGTGGAAGGGATGTCGGAGACTACAACCGTGGAGCCGGGGGAGAATTCGTTAGACCCAACGGGGCAAACGATCGTGTTAGGGAATACTCAGCCGGAAGGGGTGGTCACTCCTGAACAGTCGGAAGGGGTAGTCACTCCTGAACTGTTAGAAGAAGCACCGGGCCCTCAGGAAACACAGCCTTTGGGTTTGCCAATGACGCCAATACCAGTCGCGCCAGGCCCGAGTTCAGGCCACCGCCACTCCCGATGCCCTGTGCGTACGAAATCAGCAGTCCGTTGTCCGCTACCTGATTGCCCAACCCCTGAGACCCAACGTAGTGTTCTGGGAGAATACTTCAGACTGTTGCGAGATCGGTACTCGAAGGGCAGTGTAGAGTCCCCTGAGGTAGAGACGGAGGGAAGTGAGGAAAGTACCCTCGTTCCAGGGGAAAGTAGCGATTCAGGAGAGGATTCCACTCTTCGGGCCCCTAGGGGGGGAACGGTTTCCGAAGGGAGTGAGGAAGAGTCGGAAAGGTCGGGAGAACTTACACAGGACCCCGAATGGAGTCCTCCGCACTTGGCCAGGGACGTTGCGCCACGGTCTCCGTACCAACTTCGCCATCGTAGAGCACCCGATGGTCAGGGAGGCGTATGAGCCTGTGATGAATTACAATTAGCGAAGTCGAGACTCTTAGAGTAGGTATTTCTAGTACCTGGGTTACAGGAAAAATTTTAATTCTGTTCGTTTGGTTGGGTGTTGCGCGAGTGATAGGGACCTATCACAGGAATCACAGGGAGTGACATCCAGGAATGAGGGGATAGGGTAAGCAGTGTCCCCCTCAATGATGCTTTTAAATGAAACAGTAACCATTACTGCCTCTCTTCGTAACCCCGAACTTGCCACTTTCGAGTTGTTACTTAGGCTTGAGGAAACGGTAAGGGGGGTGGAGTTGTGCTAAAGGGGAATCTTTTCAAGGGTCCTATTGCAGAGTTGGGAATTAGAGAGAACCCTGCGGGATGTGGAGCTGGCTCTCCCGATGGGTGTGACTTTGGTTTCAGGTGCAGACGAGCCAAATGTCTACTACAGTCTGGCGAGGGTACATCGTGTGGCTACAACGCACGAGATATGTGCGGTCTTAGACTTGCCACTGAAGACTTCAGGACCGCCCATGACGGCATGCATAGTGCACGCAAGGTCCCAACGGCACAACTCGACAGGTGTGTTCCTGCAGGCGCTGGCAGAAGCAGAAGTGTGAACAGCTGTTTCTTCACTTTTGACATCGGAGGGCAGTTCCAGCTTGGATGACGTTGGCGGAGATCACGTCTAGGAACTGCGGAACTGCGCTGGAGGAGGAGTATGGACATTGTTCCTGTGGATGTTCATCGTATTAGGGACTACCCTTCTTGTGGGAGGCGTCGCCTTCGTGGCGGTTATTGGATGGCCAAGATGCGGCGGAGTATGGCTGAGGAGACCGAAGACGGGGTGCACTTTGGAGGAAGCGTTGCGGCACGTAGAGGTGAAGACCCCTAAGGGGCCGGTGGAGAATTTGGACTCATAGTACCGGGACCCTCGAATAGTGTTGTTCTAAAGTGCCGTTCAGGAGTGAAGCGACACTTTTTCAGTGAGGGGGGTATTGTAAAGGGTAGTGTGTTTAGTTTAATTGTAAAGGGTAGTGTGTTTAGTTGTAAGATATTAATTATTTAATATGAGTTTACTTGGGTGGGGCTGGCTGGTGCTAGAGAGGGGTTTTCTGCTGACCGGTGCTAGATGTGGGGCCGGGGGACAGTGTCCAGCAGGCAGGGACTGGGTGTGCGTGTCAGTGCTGTAGCAGAGCAGACCCTCAGCATGTATTGGCCATGGATAATCCTAGGTGAGAGACCTTTGTCATACCCATTTATCTGATAGCCAGTCCCATTCCCGTTTATTTAGTTTTTATGGTGTTTATATTTTTTTGTGTTAACTACTTTTTAATCTATTTGTAAAATATATGGATTTAAGAGAAATAGGACTATCATCACCTCCCTCTCACAGAAATCCCCATTACATATATATATATATATATATATATATATACATATATATATATATATATATAGTTATTTATTTATACTAGCGTGCCCAACAGACGTTGTCCTTCATGATATTTCAAACCATTAGGATTTAATCTAGCTTTGAAATCTAAAAATTTAATATAGCTTATAATCATAGAAGAATTAATGCTAATTCACATACCGAGTTTTGCAAAGTAGTAAAATTTTATTGTTGAATAGCAAAATTTTATAGAATCAGTGTTGTCAAATATTGATAAACTACAGTTGTTGTTCTATATATTTATTCGTAACTCATATACTAAAAGAGTTATTAGCATTTCTTGTCTTCAATCTATACTAGGTTAGTAGTGTGTCATGGGGCCCTCCAGCCCGTGGGAAATCTCCTTAGTTTACGCAGCCCCGTGCGTGACGGACCTTTTTTTATATTGAGATGATATTTTCGGTAGCATAAATAATTGTGATGTCACTTCGGTTTGTTATTTTCGCCTTTTGAAATACAAAGGCTGAATGTAATTTGTGAAGGTAGAAGTACAAGATGACAAGTATAGCTTATTATAGTCCGACGGGAAAGTGGGGCGAGGTAGCTGTAGGGGTGGAACAGCTGATGGGGTATCTGATAGCCCAGACCTGCAGGTGACAGGGACACCCAATGCCCTCATCCAATAGGAAGCCAGGATCTACTACACGACTATAAAGATATCCTTCTCTAACCCCAGGGATTGAGGTATTACAGGGCAATTCACTCAGGAATATCTAGCAGAGTCCAGTCAATAGCAAACAACGCTTCCATACTCTTGCCAATATAATAACTGGTATCCATAAACGTTGTACTATGATGGCCAATGCAGAACCAAATCTGGACAATATAGACGTACACGTGCAACCTCTGCAGCGAACGTGTTCTATACTCTCCTAATGCACATCCTAGATCAAGCACTACTGCAACTCTATTCAAGCATACCTTAGGGTCTGCAGTACTTAGGCTCTGTATCCGTTGGCATTAATTTCAAGTTTGGGTCCTGGCTTATTCTGTAACATTTTACGTTTTTTTAGGTTTCCTATTTCGTCTGTAAACACGTTTTAGCAGATTTCCCTTAACGGACATCAGCTGTTGAGGTCGTACTCATGACGCGAGTTTTGACAAATTTCCTCAAATGTCCATCGATCCTACCCATGAGATCAAGAAAACGAGGCCCGCTCAAAATGATATACTATATATATATATACTATCTATATATATATATATATATATATAGATATATTATATATAGATATATATATATTTATATATATATATATATATATATATATATATATATATATATATTTGTCTGTTAACGCTCTAGCGGACGCAATTTTTGTTTGATCGTTACCAAACTTCATATTTAAGCGTTTTATGTAAAAAGACAGATCAAGTTCGTTAATGGCTGAAATCGGACTAGTGAGAGGGGGGGGTTTAGAGGGGGGGAATTTTTAAAAATTCGAAAATATCTCCGTTATTATGCATCGGATAGAAAAAGTGTATAGAAACAATCTTATTTGAAATTAAATTTACTATAAATATTGTTCTACACATTTATTCTGTATCTTGAATATTAACCGTGATATTTGCATTTGTATTGTGAGTGTGGTCGGCACTATCCGCCGAGAGCTCTGGCGGCCGTTTTGGTAACTATTCCTCCCTCGTGGATAGGTCTAGAGATACCTTCCTACTACTGTTATTATTAGGCAACCTAATTGTAAACCTTCACGTAGGAAATCTGCTTAGTTTACGCAGCCCCTGCGTGACGGACTTTTTTCTATTTGAAGTTATCGTAATACTAAGCAGATTTCCCACGTACGTCACGTATTTGCATTTATGTCAGAACATAAAATACCAATGAGAACAATATTTTGTATTTAGGATTTAAATTATGGGCTTCACAATATAACAGATTATTGTTAATATGAAATGACTAGGAGTAGGAGTTAACTGAAGGACAAAAACAAAAGATGCATATATCACGGTTAATAAACAAGATAATTTACACTTTTAGAACATCGAGTTTACAATAGGATTGGTTCTATAAAAAGTCTTGATCTCACGCACAATAACGGAGATATTTCGAATTTTCGAAATCCCCCGCCTCTCTCAATTGTCCGATATTAGCTGTTAATGAAATTGATCATCATTTTTACATAAAACGTTTAAATGTCGAGTTTGGTATTGTTCAGAAAACAATTACGACCGCTACAGCGTTAACAGAAATATATAATTGTGTTGATGTTTTCGACCAGGTTAAATTTATATATTGTGTTGTTATTGTTTCTTGGAGTTTTGGCCAGAGTTGGTGAAAAAACCTTAGGTTTTGTCAATATTTCGGGAATATTTATTTTCTCTTCTTCAGGGCAAGACTAAGGAATACTGATTCCTAATGTAACCAGGAATTATAATACCTAAATAACATTAGGTATTCCTAATGTAACCAGAACAATACATTATGTAAAATAGTTTATAAGTGTCTTTAGTCTTGCCCTGAAGAAGAAAAAAACAAATATTCTGGAAATATTGGCATAAACTAAGATTTTTTCACCAACATTGACCAAAACTCCAAGAACCAATAACAATACCATCTATATATATATATATATATATATATATATATATATATATGTGTGTGTGTGTGTGTGTGTGTGTGTGTGTGTGTGTGTGTGTGTGTGTGTATTTGTGTTTGTGAAGAGAAGTACGTATCGGCTGGGAATCCTAATTCTTTAAATCTCGTAATTAAGACATCTTTAATGGATGAATTTCTGTAAAAATGAATTTTATTACTCATTACACGGTGTATATTACTAATAAATTATTTAAGCTCCTTTTAGACGGTTTCCTTCAAGGGAAATCAGCTGTTGATTGCGTACTCATGACACGATTTTCGACGAATTTCCTCAAATGTCCATCGATCCTTCTCAGGAGAAGACGAAAATTAGGTCTGTTCAAAATTATATATAAATATATATATATATATATATATATATATATATATATATATACATTGCCTGTTAACGCTCTGGTGGCCGCAATTTATGTTTGATAGTTACCAAACTCCATATATAATATATAATTGTTTGACGTAAAAGAAATATCAAGTTCGGTAACGGCTGAAATCTCACCAGTGGGAGGAGGGTTAAATCTATATTTAGCTTTTTTATTTTATTTTATATTTAAAAATAACTTTGATAAAAATGTTGAATGCAAAAAGAGCTCCCATTCCATTAATTATCAGAAATGCTATAGAATACCCATTCCACGTTTTACAAAGCTCAGGTGGGCGAACAGGAATCACATTGATAGAGGATATATGACACAATTACCATATAATAGGGAACCTCCAATAGAGGAAATTCATGTTCTCAGTCCATTAAATTGTATTCTCTATGAACTACCTCACAAAAAATATGCACTCATTCCCAGGGTAACTAACATCACTCACAACGAACAGTTGGCTACAAACTGAGATTCTTAATAACTTTTGGAATACTCCATGAATTTAATAGGGAGCGTATAATACTTAAGGGAAAAAAATGCAAGGATTATTATTTATGCAAAATTCTAAACACCAAAACATTATTTGAGTGTTTAAATAAATTAAGTTTTTCAAATTAAGTCCTTCAAGGAAGTACGCTAATGCCTTTATGGCACGGTAAGACCTGTGCCTGTGAAAAAGATGGCTTTTTATTTTGATGCCTAATGTTAAAAACAATATATTTTTTTAAAAATTGAAACATATATGTGTATCGGTTTAATGCGTAAATGTTTGAATGGAACATTGTTTTGTAAATGAATATCAGAATATAAAATAATTTGAAAATTTGTAGATCTACGTTCGTTAAACAACAAAATGTTTCGGGGGAGAGGGTGGGAGTTCAGAAAATTAAGATTCAGAAAATATTTATAGGACCTATTTCTTTCTGATAAATATTCAACAAAGGATGTCATTCAACGATATTTGATGACATGCTTAGGAACCAAAATATTCGCAACTTTGTTTTATAACGTTCCTTTTAAGCTCACGAAGTTTCTAAATATCTTTTAATTCTCTTTCAGAATCTTTAATTTTGATTATCATGCGCATGAGTCCATTCCAGGCGTTATATTGCTATTAGACAATTCAATTTTTAATATTGATCTTCTGAGAGTGACAAATACTGAATGAAGGCCCCAGAGACGCGACTAATTCAATCTTTTTGTCAATGAAAAATAAGAACCAACTTCAAATTTTGGTACACGAATATATTAAAGAATACATACTTCACTTCTAGACACCCAATAAAAACTTTGCCACAGTTCAAAATGGATGGAAAAATAAAATACAAAAATATTTTAATGCCAATATCAAGTGAATCGTTGTGTCTGAAAGTATTAGTAAAAAAAATCACATATTTTGCTAAGTATGTAATTATCAATAAGCTTTGTTTTGCAGAATAATAATTTTTAATTTAAATAGAGAAGTTCGAACAGCTTCATGAAAAGAAAAATTTACTTACTAACAGTTTTTCAAAATATCCAGAATGCCAGTAAAGCCACTTACCTGTAAAAAATAAATAATATGAGTATTTTTTTAAGTTTTGCAATGAATGAGAGCATTATTGTCATAATATGGATTTATTCTATAACCATTATGTAATCCCTACATCTCCTCTCTATTATTAGTATGGGGTTTGTTTATTTTTTAGAGGTTTCTTACAGTTCCTCTGGGGGTTTTTTCAGAGGTTCCCACCCACTGTGTTATGTTTCCCATATACATCTGTAATTTGTGTAGGTTTTATAGTTTTAATTTTATTTATAGTTTTGACATATGCTTATCGTTGTTTGCTTCTTTTATTGTTCTATTATTGATTTTAATTTTTATTTTTTTTTAGTAGTTGACTAGTTATTAGATTTTCTAGTTTTATTTGTTGACTAGTTTTAAGATTTTCCATTGTTTTACTCATTATTTTGTGTCTGGTTTTATGACTGTTGTTTATTTTGTTTTTGTGCCATGCTATGAATGTTAAATTAACTCGTGGTTGTGTTTGTCAGCAGGCACTGAGGATGGAGCGTTGGCTCCGAAAGTGCACTCTGCATAATATTAAAAACCAGTAGAGGACTTGGCCTTCTTATTGATCCTTATACATTTGTTCCTCTACCATCCAGCATATTCCAGAGATATTATGTAATTCCTACTCTACTATGTATTTATAATTTATTGCAAATAAAATAATATATATATATATATATATATATATATATATATATATAGTCTTAAAATTAAAAATAAATATAATTCCTAGTTAAACTCAGTGCTCAAACTCCCAAAACGTGACAGCCTGCGTGTGATAGAATCGCATTCTCAAGCTGAATAAAGGAGGTCCTAATACAGTAGCTAGTGAATCGAGAATACCAATATTCCGTAACCAATATGGAAGAAGAATGTCATTCAATGGATCGCGTATGGAATACCATTATCAGCTGTCACTCTTATTTAAGACTAACTTATAGCAGTAGTCCTTAGTCGCAATTGATACTAATCTAGGACATTTATGGAACTAATTTCCCAATACCGCTCGAAATGGAAGACTTTGGAGAAAATTAGTGGATAATCCATTCAAGCGAAACCCTGAGGTCATTGGCATTTTGTTTTGATATCTGCACTCACCTGATATCTTTGGAATTCAAGATAAATGAGAAGGTATTTAACAACAAAACTATATTAAAAAGTTCTAATATTAATTATAGTTAGTAAATTGAAATCCTTGGTCAGTATTTTCTTTTTAAAGAATTTACGCAGATTTTAGCAAATTTGGCAACACAATGGTTCATTGTAATTCTTCGTCGATGTCAATAGTCATGCAGTGTCTTTGAGTACAATGGCCTATTCGACTCAATTCGAATATTCTCATAAAAATATCTCATTTCCAGACGTGCATCTCCTTCTACATGCCTTTAATCATTTTGAACCCATTCATTTGTGTCTGTTACGGACAGAATAAGATAATCATTGATCGACATACGAAAACACCATTTCATGAGGTGCAAGGACATTGCGATTTGCTGGGTTAACCTTTCTTGATTTAAGCAATCTCGGTGTGAAGGTTCCCATGTTAGTCCTGACATAATTCCAAGAGGTCATATTTCAGGAGCATATCCTGCTAAATGCTCCTCAAAGTATTCGACATTATTCAAAGAAATATTCCCATCAGAAGGTACCCACAAGTCTTAGCTAATGCAATAATAATGAAAAGGGGTAATTCGATTACCGTTTATTCATTTATTTTCAATAAATAAATAAACACAGTAATGTGAGGAAAAATGTTTTAAATCACATAAATTTTTAATATGCACAGTGGTTGGAGTTACCATCTCCAAAAAAGTCGTTTTATTTACAGAATAAACGATAAAGGAATGAGATAAATATGCAAAAATTATACAGGCTAATAAAAAAAGTCAACAGGAGCTCCATAAACGCAGCAGATTCCCCTGGTGCTGGAATGAGAAATTGATGATCTCATCTCATCATATATTCTCTAATTCTTAAGATAACGTGGTGTTTTTAATTTTCTTACCCCCCTTCCGCCTAAATCGCGCCTCCCTAGCCTCGTCTGATTTCAGCAATTAACGAATATGGGCATAAGAGTTGAACAATACGGTTATATCTCGAGTATTGTACAGATCAAATTAACATGTTCAAGTCAAGAATGGACTAATTATAATTTCTGATGTCATCACACTACGTATTTGCATCTATTTCGCACAGGAAAAGTTGAATAAATACAATATTTGGCATTTAAGCTGCAAATAAAATGATACAGGGTATAACAGGTAATTGTTGTATGATATAATTGGGAGTGGGGTTTTACTGAATGTTGTAAAAAAAAAAAGTCAAATATTTCAGTTAATAATCGAGATAATGAAGCATATATAATCACATTTATAAAACATTAAATTTGCAATAAGATTGATCCTACACACATTTTTGACCCGACGTATTCTCCCCCTTTCCCTAGACCGAATTCACCCATTAACGAACATAAACTTTGTTTTTAAATAAAACGCGTAAATATCGTGTTTTAGCAGATTTCCCCTAAGGGAAATCAGCTATTGAGGTTGTACTCATGACGGAATTTTCGAAATTTTTCTTCAAATGTCCATCGATCCTACCTAGTAGATGACGAAAATGAGGTCCGTTCAAAACTATATATATATATATATATATATATATATATATATATATATATATATTTGTCTGTTACCGCTCTAGCGGTCGCAATTTTTGTTTGATCGTTACCAAACTCGATATTTAGTCGTTTTATGTAAAAAGAAAGATCGAGT
Organism: Riptortus pedestris; assembly: GCA_019009955.1. Taxonomy (NCBI): domain Eukaryota; kingdom Metazoa; phylum Arthropoda; class Insecta; order Hemiptera; family Alydidae; genus Riptortus; species Riptortus pedestris. The sequence continues at coordinate 30,645,222 of CM032232.1, read as the reverse complement.
TCGTTAACGGCTGAAATCGGACCAGTGGGAGGGGGGTTTAGAGGGGAGGATTTTCGAAAATTCGAAATATCTCCGTTACTATACGTCGGATCGAAAAATTGTACAGAATCAATCTTATTGCAAATTAAATTTACTATAAATATTGTTATATAAATATATTCCCTATCTTGAATATTAACCGAGATATTTGCATTTTTATTAAATTTGGGGCGATTACGGATTTTTGAATTTCCCGCCAAAAGCTAGTTCGGCCATTTGCCGTTACCGTTCGGCTCTCGTATGGAGATTTCTCTATTGTATAACTTCACGTGGGAAATCTGCTTAGTTTACGCAGCCCCTGCGTGACGGACTTTTTTAGTGATCAAACAGCAACAACCACTAGAGCGGTCACAGACAAATATATATTATATATATGTCGTTTTGAACAGATCCAATTTTCGTCATCCCCAGGCAAGGATTGATAGACATACGAAGACATTTTACGAAGCTCATGTCATGATTACAATCTTAATAAAATTTCCCCAAGGGAAATCTGCTAATAAATAGACAACTACCTAGCCTGAGAAAAATGTCCCTGACAATTCTGTTGACTGTTTAACTCATTTTCTCCCTCTTCTCTGTATGTTTTTATTATTTTTTTTTTACTTTTATCCACCTAACCCCCAGAAATATATACATCAGGCAAAAAGTATGAGTAGGAACTGTAGAAGAGAGCGATGTTATTGAAGTATATCCCTTCTAGAGGAAAGTAGAAGGAACAACGGAGCTCGGCTTGCTTCTGAATACAAATTTTCTCCATTTCGCTTCCAATTCTCAACGAAACAAAGCAAACAGTACAATGTATCTTCCTATTGACCTCAAGCGTACAATGAATTACCGGACGAGCATCTCTAAAAATGAGTAAAGTAAATCATTAGTTTCCTTTAACGTTACAGTTCTTCAATAATTCCATTTGTATTTTGGAGTCGGTGGCCAAACTAGGTAAAGTATAACCCATGTATGACTTAAGTACTACACAAGCCGCTACATTTTACCAGATTTCCCTTAAGGGAAATGAGCTATTGAGGTTGTACTCAATGCGTGATTTTCAAAAAATGTCTTAAAATGTCCATGGATCCTATCTAGTTCTAGTAAGACGAAAATGAGTTCCGTTCAAACTTGTATGTATCCATGTATATATATATATATATATCCCTGTTACCGCTCAAGCGGTCGCAACTTTTGTTTAATCTTTAATATACGGGTTTTTATAACGTACAATAACAAAACTTGAAAGTAATAAGTCACTATAATTTATAAAAAAACAAACATCTAGTCGAAAAATAAATATGTATAGGACCTATTTCTTTTTGATAAATATTCAACAAACGATGTCATTCAACGATATTTGATGACATGCTTAGGAACCAAAATATTCGCAACTTTGTTTTATAACCTTCCTTACAATCCCCTCTTAAGCTCACGAAGTTTGAAGAACACAAAATGCAATAAATATTAACAATCGGTCTTAGAATAACAATCGGTTGCCTTTAAGCTCACATGGTAATCCTAGAGTGGCGAGTTCGATTCTTGCCTGGGTAAAGGAAATTATTTAGTGACGAAATTCATTAAATAACATCCTAAGTCCCACCCTGGCTAGAAAAGAGTGGTAACCTGTAGATAACCCGCCCCAATTAGCTTGAGTTGCAAAAAGTGGACGTTAATAAATAATAATAATTTAGGTAAAATAGTTTCTAGCAACACTGTCACTGAGACCATGTGGCAGCTAGTAGGGGTTAGGTTCAGGGTTGTTATAGAGCAGGCCAAGCTGCTGCAAACCATTACGAAACTCGATAGATAAGTATTTTATGTAAAAAGAAAGAACAAGTTCGTTAACGGCTGAAATCGGACTGGAGGGAGGGGGGTTTAGAAGGGAGGAATTTCGAAAATTCTTAATATCTCCATTATTATGTGTCAGATAGAAAAATTGTATAGAACCATTCTTATTGAAAATGTAATGTTCTATAAATGTAGTTATGTACATTATTTCATTATTTTAAATATTAACCGAGATTTTTAGATTTCGGCCTTCAGTAAACCCCCAGTCCTTCCTACTAATGCCATATCAAGAATAAGCTGTTATATTAAGAAGCAATTTATTGAAGCTTAAATAACAGAAATTGTTCTCATTAAATTTTTACGTCATGAAATAAAGGCAAATACGTGACGCACGTGGGAAATCCGCTTAGTTAACGCAGCCCCTGCGTGATGGACTTGATGCGTGTTTGCCGTGTTTGTCGGAATCTATCCGCTCTGCAATGCCCACTCAACATCGTAAGGCACATGAGGAGTCACTTGTGGAATGATGAAGTATATTACGGGCACTTAAAAAAATAATGGGTGTCTGATGAAGATCCGTCAAGGTATTTTCTGACGGAGAGTTCAGTTCTTGATAAGTTAGTATACCCGTATGTCCCTGTAAGTTGTAAAAACTGATCAATTTTTCTATTATTTCTACGAGTAAAGTTAAAATAAATAGCAAGATTTTATGTTTTTCAAAAGTGATATACTCCAATGGAACTGATTTCCTTTGAGAAGTGAGGGACAAAGAACCACTCAGGCTCATACGTTTAGTAAGGATTTTTCTTTTAACACCTGTTCTTAGAAAAAACTATTAAGATATTGTGGGAAGTCTATCTATAGAAGTGATTCTGGGGGAGATAATTATCTTTTCAAGGACACAAAACATTCTAATTTATATTTTCAGTAGAAGGTGGAGGAGAGAAAATAAAAAAAATATACATTAAAAATGTTTTATTTATTTCAACTGTTAAAACTGAAAGTTATATCTAGATTAATACTAACCAGTAAACAGCACTGATGAATAGATAAACATTACTTACGAAAATTACACATTCTCTTTTGAAGTTTATCTCAGTTTTACAATGAATTCTATTTACAAACTTTTTAGATACTGACTTATACGATACACCATTTAATTTGTGCTTCGGAGTTAAAATTAAAAAAGTTTAGCTGGAGAGTACTTGAGTGTAAAAAATTATCTGCAACTCTTCTTCAAACCCAGCAACTTCAATATCTCATGCAAACATGCCCAGAGAGTCTCTTTCATAAAACTATATTGTAGTAGTTTTCTTTTGAGAGAGAGCAGAGAAAGTGATAAAATATTAGTAGTCCTTTTGATTCGTTTTTCATGAAAAATAGATAAATTGATCCAAGAGACCCTTCTGTACTGAGTAAACTTTAGGTAGTTTTGATAGACATTTAATTACGTTTTCCAGAATCACACTATCATTGCAACCTTAATAGCTTTTTATCTCCAGGGAATTTGCTAACAGTAATAATTTATTATAATAACATTGTCCATGAATACTCACATATTGTCAATATGTATATGTAATATAGTAAATAAAGTAATTGTATTTAATTGTATATGCCATCGGAAAAGTTTCATAGACTGTGGCTGTTATATTTTAACTACGTATTGAATATAACTTAAACATTTTATTTAAAGATGTCATATGCAGGATTTACTGTTTACGTTAAGAACCATGTTGGCCAGGTTTGGTATTATATTAGTAGCTGGTTTTATTTATTGCATAAAAATTGACGCGCTACTTGAACGAGTAAGATTTATTTATTTGTTTATTATGGAGAGCTTGCGACTTGGCTCTTCTTAAACATGAGAGAAAACAAAACAAAAACAAAAAAATAAGTAAACAAAATAATAAAAAACAAAATAATATAAAGAACAAAACTAAGGGAACGGAACACTAAACCCTAAAATGAACAAGAATCACGAACCCAACATAGAACTAAAAACGGGTGGTAAATAAATATGTAAGTGAAAAGAAAACATAGTAACTTTGGAATAAAAACTATTCATAAAAACAGGCATCATTCAAATTTAAACACGTCACACATACACACATACATGTACACGCACAGACACACGAGTAAGATTAAGATGTAAAAGAGAAAGCCATACATTTTTCGATAAATGCTATGTTACATTCACTTAGCCAAAATCCCTAATGGGATTTCTTTAAGGGAAATCTGCTATCGAGGTTGTACTCGTGGTGCGATTTTCGATCATTTTTCTCAGATGTCCATCGATCCTACCGAGGAGATAAGGTCCATTCAAAACTATATATTTTGCCTCTAACCCTATAGCGGTCGCCATTTTTGTGTAATCGTTACCAAACTCGATATTTAGTCGTTTTATGTAAAAAGAAAATCGAGTTTGTTAAAGGCTGAGATCGGAGCAAGGGGGGAGGGGTTAAGGGGGAATTTCGAAAATTCGAAATATATTCGTTATTATGAGTCGGATGGAAAAATTCTATACAACCAATTTTAATAAAAATTTAATGTTCTATAAATGTTGCTATGTACGTTTTTTCACTATCTTGATTATTAACCAAGATATTTGCATTTGTTAGCTTTCGGCCATAAGTAAACCCCCTGAATTAACAACAGCTGCTATATTATAAAGCATATTATTTCATGACTAAATACCAAATATTTTAATACAGATGTAATTGCAAAAATAGTTCATCGATTCATCAAGGACGTTTATTTTGGCTAAGCTTGACTTTTTTTTTACAAAACAGGTCTGTATGTATGTTTGTGTGTATCCGACATTTTCAGTAGAAAGTAACACCTTCAGTTGGATATTTGCTACATTTTGTAATTAAGGTTGTAGCTGTTAGAAATAAAAAGTGTTCAGTAAGAGGCACATTCAAATTCAGTAGCACTCAGACAGTTAAACTAAGCTTTTTATTTAAGAATCTTCATAATTTCCATCTACAGAGTATGGGGATTAAAAATGGGCAGAAAAAAAGTAATCTCTAAGTATGAACTAGATTTGAAACAGAGATAGAAAAGTGGAGATTGTATCCAAGAAAATAGAACCAAAGTGTCCGAGAGGAAGAAATAAAGCTCTAAGAGAAACATATATCGCGGTAACTACAAGACACTTTCAACAAGAATTAAAATGGAAGGTGGAAAAAGGTGTTTCGGCTTTTTTTTTTTTAAGGAATATTCTGCAACAACGCCCTTTTATAGTGTCTCCTTTTTAATATCTAGAACTTATTCCGAAACATTTAGTAATGGAAGCTGGAGGAAAACCCCGAAAAATTAAAAATTCTTTCAAATGACCAAAAACTTTTTATTCTTATTCTTCTCTCAATTTTCATGAATTATACGTTTAATATTATATAAAATTTCGTTTTATGTAAAACGATATCATTTAAGAGGCTCATTTTCTTTTATTAACAAACTGATAAACTAATAAAATGCATTCCTTACAAACGAACGATCAAAAAGATATACATTTCACAATATCTAATTAAATAAGAGGAGAGAAATATATTTAAATACGATAATTTTATTTTTTGAGATATTCATCTGCCATAAATTTATGATTTGATTGAGTATACATCTAAAGTACTAAATCAGTTTTTTTTGTTGTCATTTATTTGGTATTTGCAACGAAGGCAATGAATGCTCTTTTTAGCAGATTTCCCTTAAGGGAAAAAAGCTATTGAGGTCGTGCTCATGACGCGATTTTCGAAAATTTTCTTCAAATGTCCATCGATTCTACACAGGAGATGTCGAAAATGAGGTCCGTTCAAAATTATATATATATATATATATATACATATATCTAGCTATCTATCTATCTATCTATCTATCTATCTATCTATCTATCTATATATATATATATATATATATATATATATATATATATATATATTTGTCTGTTAACGCTCTAGCGGTCGCAATTTTTGTTTGATCGTTACGAAACTCGATATTTAACCGTTTTATGTAAAAAGACAGATCAAGTTTGTTAATGGCTGAAATCGGACCAGAGGGAGGGGGAGGGTAAGAGGGTGGATTTTCGAAAATTCAAAATATCTCCGTTATTATGCATCGGATCGAAAAATTGTACAGAACCAATCTTATTGAAAATTAAATTTACTATAAATATTGTTATATACATTTATTCTCTATCTTGAATATTAACCGAGATATTTGCATTTTTATGAAGTCTGTGGTGGGGTATAGTTCGGATTATGTCGGCCATCTTCATCATTTCTCGGCTCAGGCGGAAGCTTCTTCTAACCTGGCGTTTTTAACCTTACCTTACTTCCTCACTTTGTGAGATTTATGCAAATACGTTTTGTTCATTCGCCCCCCCCCCATTCTTTAGTTCTTAGACTACTAAAATTTGAGTTATTAAAATATAAATTATTCTTACAATTCTGAAGCCGTTTCAGTTGGGTATTTATTTTAATTAACTGAAAGATTTCTCATTATCTAATCACGGTGGTATTGTGTTACCAGTATGCAGATTTCTCTATTGTAAAACTTCACAGGGGAAATCTGCTTAGTTTACGCAGCCCCTGCGTGACGGACTTTTTACTGTAAATGATTAATACTCAGTGAAAAATGATAAATAAAAGAAATAGCATAAGAAGTTAAACTACCCAACAATATATCAACACAAAAGCAAGTATTAATTATTAAAATATATATGCATGATAAAAACAAGCAACAACAAAGAAAGCGGTAGAGAAAAAATTGTTATATAAGATTTCGATATTTTATGTCTAGAAATAAAGAAGGAAAAGTAGAAATCGTAGAGCATATAAAATTTAATAAATATTAATTGAATTATATATTATTTTAAATGCATCCTCAAATATGAGTTTTTCATATATTTTTTAATCACTGATTTTTCATTGCTATGAAAAGTATTCTGAGAGAGGCAAGATTTTGAAAAAAATATTTTCCTTTCTTGAAAGCTGTAATTATTTTTAGTTATTCCATATTATTTTAAATTGAACAGTCACCTTTTAATACATTTTCTTTTTTATAAAATCTACTATTCATTATAAAAGAGAAAATTAACTAATAAACAGAAGCAAGAAGGAAAGCGAACTCAATTAGTCAAGAAAACTACAAGTATGGAAAGTTGATTAAGTTGTGATTACGATTTTTTTCGTGACTCACTCCCATTGAAGTGTTTCCATGTAACTCATCATAGTTAGGTAACTAGTGGGGTCAGTTCCAACTTCATACTGGACTATAGTGCTCATTTTGTTGGAGTTAACAAATTCCCTGAAGAGTTTTCATACCAACAACAATCAACAGGCTCAAAAGTCTGTAAAATCATCTTGAGCGAAACAGAAATGTTAATAGCACAGGGTAAAAACTTGTAGCATTTGGCAGTTGTATTGGAAGAGGCCTAAGGATCTATTTGGAACGTGCTGGCAGCCTGGCTATCGGTTATTGGAGTTGTGAAGTCTGATCGTGTCCACGTTCACATCACACGTGTTCCAACGGCCCTTCATTTCTTCACTTCGTCAAGATCAATAATAAAACCGTAAATATCACTCCCCTAACACATCTCACCCAACCGACACTCGAGGTTTCCAACTCATCATATTGGGCTTTAGTTTAGTAACAAGTTAAACATTTCGGCAACACTACATACATTTTGCAGCAAGGGACAAGTACTATTTGCTACCAATATTTTTTTGAATTAGGTAAAGCCTATTAATAGTCATGTACGAATATACAACTGATTCATTAAACACGGTTAACAGTCTTCTATACATTAGATCCGATTAATAAACTACTATGCAATTGACACCATTAATATTCTCATACACTAGATAAGATTAATAGTCCTCAATACATTAGTCTTATATACATCAGGGCCGATTAATAGATCTTCTAACTATTGACCCGATTAATAGGTCATCTAACTATTATACCCAATTAATGGTCTGCAATACATTAGACCCGATTAATAGGTCTTCTAACTATTATACCCAATTAATGGTCTGCTATACATTAGACCCGATTAATAGGTCTTCTAACTATTATACCCAATTAATAGTCTTCTATACATTAGACCCGATTAATAGTCTTCTATACATTAGAACCCATTAACAGTCTTCTATACAATAGACACAATTAATTATTTTTCAATTAATCTTTTCACTTCTGGTCTATTTTTTATATTCTATAGATTAGTCTTGATTAATACTCTTTTACCCACTTGACCCGATTAATAGAGTTTCTTACATTAGGTCTGATTAATATTCATATTTATAAGAAGTTATATTCTGAGTTAGAAGTATAATGGACATACACTGTCATCTTGAGTTTCTAAAACTATAAATTATGTTGAACTCTTACCGTTAAATCAACTAACTGTGTATCTTCAAAGAAGAAGTTCCTTTGAAAAGCTATTCCTAGATTTACATAGAGGTGCAAATGTTCACCAAAAATGATAATATACTCCTGAGGTCGCCCAGAGAGCGAGTGATGTTTCACAGTTTAGCATTCAGTCTTCAAAGCCATGAAGATCACTTGTCGTTGAGATGTACAAATTGAGAGAATCAGCTGTCCGTGTGAAGGGAAGGTCCATCGTGTATGAAGCTGACCACGTATTTCGTCCGGAGACGTGAGCTGCATTCACACCGAGGCTCAAAGTAACCCACACAGACCTCAAGTTGACCACTCTAGGCGTTATATTTCAATTTCTGGGCTGTCTTATCCACCCTTCGTGACAGTTGGAGCTTTTGCCTCCACGAATAAAAACGGGATACTGTGAACTGTTTCTCATCAGTATAAAAACGTCCGTCACGCAGGGGCTGTGTAAAATAAGTGAAGTTATACAATATAGAAATCTCCATACGAAAGCCGAACAGTTACTAAAACGGCCGAACTAGCTTTTGGCGGGAAAATCACTGTTCTGTTATTCGCCCACATTTCATAAAAATGCAAATATCTCGGTTAATATTCAAATAGAGAATAAATGTTTATAACAATATTTATAGTATATTAAATTCAATAAGATTGGTCGATACGACGGTAGCGGAGATATTTCGAATTTTCGAAATTCCCCCTCAAAACTCCCCCTTCTACTGGTTCGATTTCAGCCGTTAACGAACTTGATCTTTATTTTTACAAAAACGATTAAATATCGAGTTTGCTGACGATTAAACAAAAATTACAACATCTAGAGCGGTAACAGACATATATATATACAGTTTTGAACGGACCTCATTTTCATCACCTCCTGATCGATGGACATTTGAAGAATTTTTCGAAAATCGCGTCATGAGTACGACCTCAATAGCTGATTTCCCTTCAGGGAAACCTGCTAAAAGAAACACTTAGACTCATCTATTGCCTTTATTCTAATTTCGTTAGAATGCTGTTATTTTCTGTTCATATTTTTGTAGATGACTACGGTAGGCAAAATTGGAACCCGTTCGTCCGTCTTTACTCTCCCATATTAAAAATTAGTTTCAATGGGAGTAAACTAAGAAGATTTCTCACACCCGGGAATGCTTAGCTGATACAATCACATTAATGTAATTTCATAGTTCTCAAGCCTTCAAAAGCCCATACACACACACACACACACACACACACACACGAATTGAAATTTCCTTTGAACACCTGATGCTTAGCAAATCATTTGTATAATTTTTTTACAACTCTAAAACATACATTATTTTTTTTGATGACATGCAAATTTATTAAAGGATGACAAGCTAATAAATAATGAGAAACTTGTCGTACCTTATAAAACGATGAGCCTGATCACAAATAATTTATGACAAATATTTAATAGTTTTATTTAATAATTGAACATTTTTAAAAGTATTCATCTTTATGTATAAAAACATCCGTCTTTTATGAAGTTCTTTAATTTATTTTTAAGCAAACAGTATTATTACATAGATTTAAAGGTCTCAAAATGGACGTGTGAGTTAAAGCGTTGGTGTTAATCCTCTCATGGCGAGTTCGATTCCCAACCTGGGCAGTAGGAATTTATTCAGTGACGTACCCATTAGTATTCTAGCAAGAAAAGGGCGGCAACCAGTAAATAACTTGTCCCAATTAGCCATAGTAGCAAGACGTGGACGTAAATAAATTATAATAAACATAATGGCAGTATAATTGCAAATAGAAAACAACAATTATAATAACAGTAATTTATAATGAAAGTAATTAGTAGAATTCGATAGTCAGTAAATGTACACAGCAATTCTAATGAGAGAATCAGTCATCTGATAGAATTCCCGTACAAGTTCACCATTAACATATATGCTAAATTGGATTCATATCCGATAAAATTAATTGCTGGACGCGTTCACCTTAACGAGCAACAGCAAAATTTAGATTATATTAGACTTTATCTATAGTTCATCTTCTCAGTTAGTTTAAAATGCAACGCTTATATATCTAGTATTCTAACGATTAAATAATAATTCCGACTGCTAGACCGGTAAGAGACATATCTATATCTTAATATATATATATATATATATATATATATATATATATATATATATTAAGATATATATGTATATGGATATATTTAATTTTGAAAGGGCCTTATTTTCCATCAGTAATCAATCTTATTGCAAGTGTAATGTTTCTATAAATGCACCACTCTAACTCATGTCATATTAACTATTAGCTTTTATATCATGAACCACATCATTCCAAGGTTAAACAGCAAATATGGTTTTCATTGAACTATTACTTTGTGTGACACGCGCAAATAAGTCATGGCACAATGTCATCAATTAAGATTTTTCGTTCTTTACTCGAAAATGTGTATTTGAACCATACCATACTCGATATTTAAATCAACACTGAAGATCATATTTGTTATTGTCAGAAATCATACCTGGAATGGTGGTGGTTTAGGGGAGAGGAATTAGAAAATTCAGAATATCTTCCTTATTATGAGCAGGATGTTCAACAATTGTTGCTTCTATGTATTTTTTTGGTATATACTCAAGTATATGGTGAGTTATTCCTACTTTCTTGTTTTCTGCATTACCCCCTTCTCCTCTTCTACTCATCGTTTTTACAGATTTCCCCTAAGGGAAATCACCTATTGAGGTCGTACTCATGACGCGATTATCACAATTTTTCTTCAAATGTCCATCGATCCTACCCAGGAGATGACGAAAATGAGGTCTGTTCAGAACTCTGTGTGTGTGTGTGTGTGTGTGTGTGTGTGTGTGTGTGTGTGTGTATATATATATATATACACACACACACATACATATAATAGTGTTGTTGTTTTCGACCAGGTTATATACGTATACGGTGTTGTTGTTTTTTTGGAGTTTTGGTCCAATGTTGGAGTACTCCTAATGTAAACAAAGGAACTACAATGATGTACAATAAATTTTAAGTATCTTTAGTCTTGCCCTGAAGAAGAGAAAATAAATATTCTCGAAATATTGGAATGAACTAAGATTTTTTCACCAACACTCCAAAAAACAACAGCACCATATATGTATATATATATATATATATATATATATATATTTGTTTGTTACCGCTCTAGCGGTCGCAATTTTTGTTTTGATATATAATCGTTTTGCACAAAAAGACAGATCAAGTTCGTTTATGGCTGAAATTGGACCAGGGAGAGGGAGGGTTTTGAGGGGCAGAAAATAGAAAAGAAAATTCTTAATATTTCCGTTATTAAGCGTCGTATCAAAAAATAGTATAGAACCATTCATATTGAAAATTTAATGTTCTGTAAATGCTGTTATTTACATTATTTCACTATCTTGATTATTAATTGAGAAATTAGTATTTTTTTAGTTTTCAGTAAACGGACTCATCTCATATTAAAAATATTATATTATGAAGCACTTTATTTGATTCTTAAATAATAAATATTGTTCTCATTTAACTTTTAATTTTTGAGATAAATGCAAGAACGTGACACACGTGGGAAATCTGCTAAGTTAACGCAGGCCCTGCGTGACGGACTTTTATGAGTAGGATGATGAGGAAAATGTTAGTGAACCAATGTTGTTAAACTTTTGATTTTCCACAATTGTTGCTGTATGTATTTTTTGGTAACTCAAGTATATACTGAGTTACTGGAACTTTCTTGTTTTCTGTCTTCAGTAACCCCCCTTTCCCGTTCTATTCTTTAGTTTTTTATATGTAAATAGAAAATACGTGGTGATATGAGATCACATCTGCTTAGTTTACGCATCCCCTACGGCACGGTCTTTTTACATGTTAAGTTTGTTCCCATTTATTGGTTAGACTGCAGCAACGAAGACACTAAAGAGATTGATAACTTAATCATATGGTTTATGTAACCTCTGCATAACAAAACCATTAGTTATTAAAATGCGACCGGTGACCTAGAGACTTTTAGACTAATTCACCCCCTGCGCAAAAAATGTCCTTGATGATATTATAGCCAGAGATTAACATTGACAATGTTCCGTGAGTTGGTCCTTGGGGATAGGTTAGCCGTGAAGAGACGAAATGACATGGTTCGCTACCATCTCTCCTTCACAAACCACCTTCCCATAATACTCTTTAAAAGCATCCTCTGTCTCTTTAATTGTACCCACTCACACTAGCCGGCCATTTTCTACGACCTAGTTTCAATCTGGAAAGAGAACTACCAAACTTGAACTCTATACGTTTAACACCAAACTAGAGTTTTGTAATGGCTAAGTCCATGAAGAACTGGGTTATAGCAGGTTTCCCTTAATTGAAGTCATGAAGTGTTTTTCGAAAACATTTCTCAAATATCCTTCAATCCTACCTTGGAGATGACGAAATTGAGGTTCGTTTAAATTTGATATAACTTGATATTTAAGCATTTCATACAGAAATAAAGATCAAGTTCTTTAACTGCTATAATCGGACAGGGGAAAGAGGTTTAGAGGAAGGAGATTTTGAATATTCAAAATATATACGTCACATCGAAAAAAAAATAAGCAATCTTATTGAAAATATAATTGGTAAATCAAGTAAAGGGTTGGAACCGCCAATATAGATGATACTGTAGTACTGGCTGATGGTCGAGTACAGTTAGCATTGTACTTTCGATGCAAAGGCACCATCTTCAAGCCGTCTAGAGTTATACTCTTATCTGACGGTATGCACCGACAGATATAACTACAGAAAATATAATTGCCTATAAATATCATTATATAAATATTTCTCTAATGTGAATATTAACCGAGATATCTGGATTTTGTCCGCCAGGCAGGGGCTGCGTAAACACAGCAGATTTCCCACGTGAAGTTTTACAATAGAGAAATCCGCATACTTGTAACACAACACCACCGTGAGTAAAGACAAACGGTAATGAGAAATCTTTGAAGGGGGGGAGGTGGATGAACAGAACATATTTGCAGGTTAGAAGGAGCTTCCACCTGACCCGACCGGTTACGAAAATGGCCGACCTAATCCGAACTATACCCGACCACATGTCTCACAGACTTCATAAAAATGCAAATATCTCGGTTAATATTCAAGATAGAGAATAAATGTATATAACAATATTTATAGTAAATGTAATTTGCAATAAGATTGGTTCTATACAATTTTTCGATCCGACGCATAATAACGGAGATATTTTGAATTTTCAAAAATCCCCCCTCTAAACCCCCCTGGTCCGATTTAAGCCATTATCGAACTTGTTCTTACTTTTTACATAAAACGATTAAATATCGAGTTTGGTAACGATAAGTCAAAAATTCCGAACGCTAGAGTGGTATCAAACAAATATATATATATATATATATATATATATATATATATATATATATATATATATATAAGTTTACGGACCTCATTTTCGTCATCTCCTGGGTAGGATCGATGGACATTTGAAGAATTTTTTCGAAAATCGCTTGATGAGTACGACCTCAATAGCTGATTTCCCTTAAGGGAAATCTGCTAATAATTCGACTAAATGAAATAGAAAAATAAATTAAATAAAGTTAAACTCAACAGATGTTACAGGTTTTTCTTCTTTAATTTGGAAGGCTGTGTACGGCAAACTATATTGAGCTATAAGACTCATTCTTCATAATCTACATTAAATGCTAATATATTATTGCTACATTCATATATTTACCTTTTATAAACTTGGTATCAACTTTCAAAACTGTAAGAGTGGGGGTTTAAAAAAGAGATAAAATTTGAACTTTTGTATATCTCCGCAGGTAAGTGTTAGATTTAATAAATGTTGTTATATAACAAATCTTGACAAGGAAACGCTTTAATATAAGTGTTTAAAACTATTTTTTCTAGCTCTAAAATTAAGGAAGTGTCTATTTTTTCATTTTCAGTCTTCCGTAAACCTCACTTTTCCTCATGCGATTTTCACTTTAAGCTATTATATTACTTAACATATTATATCCTGCTTAATTATTTAACATAGAGAAATTACTAATACGCCAAATACCTACACGACATAGGTATAGGTATTTGCGTCATATGACGTCGTTTATTGTACCATTCTTTCCCGAGGAGCAACAATTTCCTTCTTTTCCTGTGTATGACAGAATTCTTTCACAGTGCACATTAATTGAAGTATTTAGCAAACAGATTTCTTAACAATTAACAATGTTGATAAGTTTTCAATTATATAGCCTAAATGTGGGACACCCAGGAGCCATGTCTTCCAACCTTGGCAACAGGTGTTTATTTAATGTCGAACTTATTATATAAAATCCGTAGTCCCGACCTGGCTGTAAAATGTTAGTAACCTGTAGATAACACGACCCAATGAGCCATAAGGTATATAGATATAGATATGAGGTCTTAAATAAATAATAATATATTATGATTGATAAAGATTGTACTCCTGCCTACCATAGTCATTCTAAACATCCTAGTTATGACTCAACATATTAAATACGAGTTCAGGATTTCGATGAAGCAAACATGCGTATCGATACAATGTTATTATGTAGCATTATGTCATTATAATGTAAGAAACATATATTCTTGAGTACATCCCAAGTATTCGTCAAATTTAAGGAGGTATGATAACTTTAAAATATGACTTCGGCCATTCTCTAATGCGCAGAAGTTCAAAAACAGAAGCAACTTTTGGAGAAACTCATATCTTTGAGTATTCCTAAACTTGGAAGTAAGACATTTAATATATTCTAGAATAAGTAGCAGAAGTTAGTAGTATAAATCATACAGAAGAAACAAAATGAGTTCAGAGCTGTATGCAGGACTCCATATTCATGTATTATGCAAATGAAGTCAAGAAATAAGCCACCATTGAATAAGTAGGCGCAATATTTTCCACAATGGAAAGTTTTCCAGAAGTCTGTTGCATTGTGAAGAACTTGAACAATCCAAAGGATAAGTACGGCATAAATTAAAAAAAAAGGCTGAGAGATCTCCAAATAAAAAAAATAATTATTTCTACCTTTATATTATGGTTGAGTCTACCAAAGAATAATAAGGTTGAGTTCAACAATTTTGTTAATTCATATACACCAAACCCCGAAAATTTAATTTGTAAAAGATATGTACAAATTATATGAAGCTTAATTGTAGATTTTAAGAGGTCTATTATCGATTGTAAGTAATATTTAAACCACTTTCCATATTTTTATTGTACTTTAGCTTATTCTACAAATCTAGGAGTTAGAGTTGAGGCTTACTTAGGGCTGAATAAAACTAATATATTAAAAAAAATAATGAAATATTTATTTAAGAACACCACCAAAACCAATGAATCATAAAAAAAAAGTAGATTGAAAACTATATTAACTAAGAACATAAAAAAAACAGTCCTAAATAAAATATACAAGAACAATATCTATACGTTGTTTATATACTATATACACAAAGAAGTATATAAGGTGTGAGAGTTGTGAGTTTGTTTGTGTGTGTGTGTGTGTGTGTATGTTCTATTACATATTGAAGTATATACTGATGCATTTAATGCATTGAAGAATAGTTTCAATATCAGAACTATCTTCTGTCAATAGTTTGTTCCTATCAAAGGGTTCTTACAAATGGTTATCTCGCCTGCGTTACGTTCTTTCTTCCCATTAAATAGAAATGGGTGAAGAAAAACTAATTCATTCAAAGTAGAGTCGCAATGCCTTAATCGTACGAGTTGCTCGTACTTTCTTGTTTTCAGACTTCAGTAAACCCCCACTTCATCAGATTTTAGAAATGGATAATAAGATAAGAAGCGATAGATAGATTTATTGATTTTATTGGCTAATATATACATTTTTTAGCCTAAGCCTGGCCCATTTAGTGTTAGTAATCATACTGAGATAATAAGTGTGGCAAACCAACACGTGGGAAAAGTGCTTAATTTACACAGCTCCTGCGAGACGGACTTTTGCTGAAATATACCGGTCCTTTCATTAGAAGGACTTCAGAAAAATTCAGCTTCTTGAAATTGATCTAGTATGCGGTCAGTAAGAGAGGACTAGAAAGAACTTGTGTTCCACGATGTAGCACTCGTGAACAGCGAGTTCCCATCCTACTTCTTAGCCTTGATTGGAGTATAATTACGAAAAGGAAAGCGACATCCTTACACGGGGAGAGAGACCAGTTTTGTGAATAAGGCTGATCCTTTTGGTGTCACATTACCATCCATCGGCTCGTTCTTCTTGCGTCTCTCACCTCAAATAGCTCCGTTCTGACATACTATTTTCAGATTACAACAAAATAATTGGTCACTCTCCTTCTCACGGATATCTTCCTTTTGCCAGGACTCGATACTAGTCTCAGCTGTCGGTGAGACAGAAGAGGCAGTTCAAAAATAAATAAGCTTAGCCCACATATCACTTTTCATTCCTAATACTACAATTTAAAGATGCAAGAGTAATATTTTAGTGTCAGTATTGTAGGCGTGTCAATTCATTTCAAGGTGATTACAATATCTCCGCTTCAATAATCGGATAGAAAATGTCAGAAAAAAATGTATAGTCTTTTTCATAATAAACAACAAAATGATGGTTTTGTATCCACATTTAGGCGAAGGAAGCAGATCACAAGTAAGAATCTACCTGCGTTGTGTATCTAATACTTATGGAGAAATTCGTACTTATTCACATTGGTTCTTCGTTAATACCCCCCTCCATTTAATCAATTCCCATGAAAAGTATAGGAACTCAATTACAGGTTAATGTAATACGAAATTTTAACATTCTAAGGCTACCCGTTTTTGAGTTATACTAGCTACGTACTGACAAAATGGGTTAAGGGGCCCTATTGAAAACTGGAACCTGAATATTTTACGATTACAATACATCCCCAGTTCTTAGTACAAGAATGTAAAAATCAATAGCGTACGTAATATTAACGAAAAGAAAATTTAATACAATATAGGCATTGTGTATGAGTTCGAAAGAGAATGATTGCTAGAGTTATTGTGAGTCAGAATACCATGATGGGTAAGCATCTTAAGAGCAAGGCTACTTGGGAGCTTAAGAGTCTGAAAGAACAAGGTTACTTGGTGCACATGAATTTGAAAGAGGAAGGTATGTAGGATGCGTATACGTGTGTGGAGAAATACTCCTAGAGTGCTTATGAGCTCGGAAGTGGATGGTTGCTAGGGGACTTATGAGCCAGGAAGAGCAAGGTGTCTTGGTGCGTATGAGTCTGAAAGAGGAAGGTTGCTAGGATGCGTATGTGTGGTAGTGAAATGCTGCTTGGGTGCTAATAAGCTTGGAATAGCATGGCTGCTTGAGTGCTTAGGAGCTTGGAAGAGGACGGTTGCTTGATGCATATGAGTCTGAAAGAGGAAGGTTACTAGGATGCGTATGTGTGTGTGTGTGTGTGTGTGTGTGTGTGTAGTGAAATGCTGCTTGGGTGCTAATAAGCTTGGAATAGCATGGCTGCTTGAGTGCTTAGGAGCTTGGAAGAGGACGGTTGCTTGATGCATATGAGTCTGAAAGAGGAAGGTTGCTAGGATGCGTATGTGTGTGTGTGTAGTGAAATGCTGCTTGGGTGCTAATAAGCTTGGAATAGCATGGCTGCTTGAGTGCTTAGGAGCTTGGAAGAGGACGGTTGCTTGATGCATATGAGTCTGAAAGAGGAAGGTTACTAGGATGCGTATGTGTGTGTGTGTGTGTGTAGTGAAATGCTGCTTGGGTGCTAATAAGCTTGGAATAGCATGGCTGCTTGAGTGCTTAGGAGCTTGGAAGAGGACGGTTGCTTGATGCGTATGAGTCTGAACGAGGAAGGTTACTAGGATGCGTATGTGTGTGTGTGTGTGTAGTGAAATGCTGCTTGGGTGCTAATAAGCTTGGAATAGCATGGCTGCTTGAGTGCTTAGGAGCTTGGAAAAGGACGGTTGCTTGATGCATATGAGTCTGAAAGGAAGGTTACTAGGATGCGTATGTGGTGTGTAGTGAAATGCTGCTTGGGTGCTAATAAGCTTGGAAAAGGACGGTTGCTTGATGCATATGAGTCTGAAAGAGAAAGGTTACTAGGATGCGTATGTGTGTGGAGGAAAATTGCTTGGGTGGTTATGAGCTTTGAAGAAGAAGGTTGCTTGGTGCGTATGAGTCTGAAAGAGCAAGGTTGCTAGGATGCGTATGCGTGTGGAGGAAGGTTGCTTGGGTGCTTATGAGCTTGAATGAGCAAACAGCCTTGCAAAATAAAAAAACCGAAGATGGGCGACTTAAAATAGTAAGATGCAATTAATAACTAATATAAAAGATTAGAAAATTTACACAGTATTCTTTGTTGTGGAAGTGTCGTCCTTTTTTGCTCAATCTCCAATATAATTCACTACTACCTGCCAGAAAACGAAATTACTGTATATATGTTGGGAGCATTGTAAAGCCAAGAATGTCTGTAAAGACTTTTTTCCTGTGCGAAAGCCACAATCTGCATACGGTAGAGATTAAATTTGTCTATTTCTTCTCGGAGGATCATTATCATGTCAAACTAAGACGACAACAAAGAAAGGAGTACTACATCGAGGTATGTTTTCAAATTAAAGAATCTTTACATTCTATGACCCATATTCTGAAGGAGGTCATATCCAGGGCGATGTCTCCAGTAGATAATGACCTCATATCCTATACTGGATTTCCATTTGTTCTTCTAGCCTCCCTCTTTCAGCCCGGGCCCGCCTCTTTACATACTCTTGATTACACTTCCTCCATGAATAGACTGCTATTTTTTTTTCTCTTTCTTTTCGCCTCTACTCCCTAGACACATATTAATCCCTGTCTTTCACTATTGTTAATTTTTCATGCGCCTGAATACATAATATCTCCTGAATAGCCAAGGCGAAAGAAAAACATGAAAAGCAAAATTAAAAAAAAAAATACTATGTGAAGAAAAAACGACGTGGAAGTTTCCACGCTCTTCTCTAACCTTGAGATTTTCCCAGCTTGCTATAAACTTTCCATTTGCTATAAAAAGCCAGGAAGCTTGATATTTCAAAATTTCTAACTGTAATGTTCACAAATATTTCACAAACCCAATAATTCTAATCTAAGTCACTTTTCAAGCAACTTAGTATATATTTTTTTTTTTGTAATTTATCTTCATTCCTAGTCCATTTCGATAGAAATGGCGGTTATTCATCTCCAAGTCACTACACATAATTTACTCAGAGATACTAAGTCCGTAGTCCATGTTAATGAATAAAACAATAAAACTAATACTTGTTTAGTTTCCTTGACATTTTGGTTTGCAAGGTAATGAAATGTCGGATTTGGAAGCTCTTAGTGTTATTGCTCGAGATATTAAAACATCAGTGACCTTCATTTTCCCAGATGATTGCAAACGAGTTTTTCAAAAACGACTGAAGATGACTGGTCGAAGAAACATGACAACCAACTGTGACAAATTAAAGAAATTACTGAGCGATGGAATACTGCAAGTAGAAAAAGTCCGTCACGCAGGGGCTGCGTAAACTAAGCAGATTTCCCACGTGAAGTTTTACAATAGAGAAATCTGCCTAATAACAACTGTAGTAGTAAGAAATCTCTAAACCTAAAACATTATTTAGGGCGTAATAACCCAGTAGTTTCTAGCCCCCAAAAACAGTTAACCTAACCTCTAAACCTATTCACGAGGGACGAATAGTTATGGAAACGGCCGCCAGAGCTCTCGGCGGAAAGTCCGAACATAGCCTACTGGTGACCACACGCAGAATACAAATGCAAATATCTCGGTTAATATTCAAGATACAGAATAAATGTATATAACATTATTTATAGTAAATTTAATTTGCAATAAGATTGGTTCTATACAATTTTACGATCCGATGCATAATAACGGAGATATTTCGAATTTTTGAAAATCTCCCCCTCTAAACCCCCCCTCCCACTGGTCCGATTTCAGCCGTTAACGAACTTGGTCTTCCTTTTTACATGAAACGATTAAATACAGAGTTTGGTAACGATCAAACAAAAATTGCGACCGCTAGAGCGGTAACAGACAAATATATAGATAGATAGATAGATAAATAGATATATATATATATAGATATATAAATATACAGTTTTGAACGGACATCATTTTCGTCATCTCCTGGGTAGGATCGATGGACATTTGAAGAAAAATTTCGAAAATTCCGTCATGAGTACAACCTCAATAGCTGATTTCCCTTAAGGGAAATCTGCTAAAAATCCGAAAAGAGGAGGTTGTTACAAAATTAACACATAGTTATTTATTGAAAGGCTCATTCCCGATAGATGCAATCTCCATCTTACTGTCTCACATCTTCTCCTTAATTGTAAAAAAATACTATCTTCCAAGAACTGTTTTGAACCTTAAACCGAACTTAAGAGGACTCCTTAGAGACGATGAGGAAGACATCAAAAGGCTTTTTGAATTTTTAACACAAACTCGTTTGTTCAAAGAACTATCGATCTAAATACCGCCAATGAAAATAGTAGATACGGTACATTATAATAAATAAATACTTCAGTTGAATTTACTCCTGACTATATTAAAGTAAGTTGGAAACGTCAACAACATGTGACCATGTTAAACTTCCTTTCTAGACCGATTCACGCCATATGGTCAGCTTTTTTGGTAAAACCACTGGCTGCGATGTCTCACACGACATAACCCCGACCATGTTGACCTTCCAGCAGAACGCAAAAGAAGAAAGTCCTCGAGCATCTTCCTAATGTAAAAAAGATGATTTATAGTCGAACGCCCTTGGCGAACATTTGGCCACAAGCAGGACCTCCTGACTGTAGAGGAGTAAAGAATAACGCCTCTACAGTTAAACTCCAATGCAATAATTTAACTTCGCAAAATAATTTGATATCCGCTTTCTCTCGACCTATTTTAAGAGGGATTACTACCTTAAAAGCCCTAGCTATAGTCATAATTTATCTGTACGTCCTATTTTTGCCTTCAACCAAAGATATATAGAAATGGCATGAGAAAGGAGCAGGGGTGTGATGGAGCAGTAAAGAGATAGAGGAAAGGAAATAAGAGATGAGAGAGAGAGAGAGAAAGAGAGGGAGGGAGAGAGAGAGAGAGAGAGAGAGAGAGAGAGAGAGAGAGAGAGAGAGAGAGAGAGAGAGGGAGAGAGGGAGAGAGAGAGAGAGAGAGGGAGAGAGGGAGAGAGAGAGAGAGTGAGAGAGAGAGAGAGAAAAGAGAGAGAGAGAGAGAGAGAGGGGAGAGAGAGGAGAGAGAAGGGAGAGAGAGAGGAGAGAGAGAGAGAGAGAGAGAGAGAGAGAGAGAGAGAGAGAGAGAGAGAGAGAGAGAGAGAGAGAGAGAGAGACAAAAGAGGTTAACTTCTAAAGAACATTTTTGGGCAATTTGACCCGAGAGACAAAGAAAACTTTGAGGTCATTAACGCCACTCAATGAGCCCACATAATAGAGGTCCCTAACTTTCCAATTGCCATGAGGTTCAAGTTTATTCCTTCATTTTGTATGGGCCGCACTCCAATTATTCAAACGAGAATGGATCGGTAATCATAAAAGTATTGTCGAAACCAAAATTATTATTAAATACTTACTGAGTGAAAGCCAATATTAAAAAACATTTTACTAAGCACATTAATAACAATATTCAACTACAGATTTCTGATAAACAGACGGTATTATTTATCAATACTCGATAAATATGTCGATTGGCTTTCGCTAGTTTTCAATAAAGTTAATATGTTATATTCAGATATATCAGTAATTGAGGCGGTCAACGTAAAAAGGGCGTATTGGGCTGGCTCATCAGCCCTTTTTACGCAGAACGCTTTATTCAATCCGCTATTTCATATAGAGTTCAATGATGCATGTTTCATCGCAATATCTTAAAAATTGACGTTGGCACACCTGTTTTTGTGGGGTAATGTCAGCTGGTTTTCACGTCCAGGTCTTGACTTGGGGTTACTGGTTATGTTAGTATGTTTTTGATGCAGCTGTTTTGCTTTCTCATGCCACAGGTGGCCAAAATAGAATTTTTTTAAGTTCATGTGTATGTTCACTTCTTGGTTTGCAAGGGTATATAAAAAAGATGTTATACAACTTTTCCCAGTAAGACTGCATAGTTTCTCACAATGTGATAGAAACTTTGGTTTGATCAGGAACAAAATAAAAAATAAAGAAGTGATTGGAAATCCTAAACCTCATTTAACAGCAATGATCTATCACTCTAGTCAGGCAAACCCCTTCACCCTTTGAAGTTGTTATGGATGCAGAACTTCTGCAAGACTGGAACCATTTTTAAATAATCTATTCCTGAAGAAACCTGTCTCAAGAAACAAAATAAAATTTACTCTAATGAAATATGTCATTATCAAATCATTGCAAAATGGTGCTCTGCTGTGCTCAAAACATTATCTTGGACAGTTTGAAGTGTTAAATTATTGGCGGCCTACTAATCAGATTGGAGATTTTCACAATGCTGCGACTCAGAGGTGTCCTTACCCAGCAGTAAACCAACTTAAAGTTAATGATGTAAAATCTTTATATCGGTTTTTACAAGAAGAGGATGTGGACTTTATTGAAAATATGATTTCTCAAAGTGTATAAATAAAGAGAGATGGTTATACTGATTTCAAACAAACAAACTGAGTTTACTCGGAGTATAAGATGTTTTTTTTTTCAATTTATTCTTCAAATATATGAAAAATCTTTTCATTTTGATGTTTTTCCTGTTTAAAATGTAAAATTATCGTTATTGTAACAAATAAATAAGTTATAATCTATTTAATTATATTCTTTTTAATAACATTTTTATATAAGAATGTATTCTCGCTAAAAAGGGCGTATAAGGTAGTATATGTTTTTTAATTATTACGAAAACACCAGTTACTGAATTATTGCTTTTAATTTTTGAATATTTTTTTAATAGGTCTAATATCAATATTTATTAGTATTACAGGAATTATAATTACTCTGACAACAGGAGACAACAATGAAATATTCATTTGGTGTTTTCTCAAAACAAGAGTTTTGCTTATAAGCCCCTTTTACGAAGACCGCCTCAATTGTTTTTCTTTTCGGTGAAGAATATTTCCAGCAAATCTATTCAACTCTTAGCAGTTGGCAGACCTGTTTGTTTACAATTCATACGCTTTCGGTTCGGAGTAACTAAAATTGACTGAAAGACTTGTCATTTATGTATGTAGTTATTCACTTAATATTCACAGTTTCTTTTATAAGTATATGTTAGCAGAATGTAAATGTATCTATTGTAGAACTCCAGGCGGGAAATCTGCTTCGTTAACGCAGCCCCTGTGTGATGGACTTTTTATACATGTTGAGAGGAAATTCATAATGGAAGTCACAATAGGGTTCGACTAGAATCTATACTGTGAGAGAACTATATTGGATTCACCTGTGTCTATTGGGGTGGGAATGTGAGTGGAGAGTTGCCATCTAGAGTGCGCCACCGCAGCTTTACTCCTCTTTCACACCCATCGCTCTCTTGACATACTTTCAGTTGTGGAAAAGGGGTTTCCAGCCTTTATCTTTCAACTTTGATTCCTTTCACATCATATTACCGTTGGGATATAAAACTACGTTGGTGTTTTATTCCGTTTTAAAATAAAAAAAAATCTATCAATGTTATTTTCCTCAAATGTTATACCTGCTCGATTTTTTTTTCTTCTTCCGAATACCAGAATTATAACATTAATTCAGCGTTGCAAAAACGGTCAACTGAGCAGATACCCAAGTTCAAGAATACCACAATAGTAATCTAACTCTACCACTAGAAGGTGAGTAATTCATTATAATTTGTGTTATATTAAAGCACACACACACACACACACATAACACTTGCACTTTTGAAATAGAAGTGTATCCAGAAATTAAACAAGTCCCTCACGCAGTGGTTTATTTAACTAAGCAGATTTCCCACGTGTGTAATTGCATTTACCTCAAAATGTAAAAATTTAATGACAATAATATTTTGTTTTTAGGCTTCAAATAAAGTGCTTCATAATACAGCAGCTTATTGTAAATATGACATGGGAAGGAGTGGGAGTTTACTTAAGGTCCGAAAGCTAAAAAATGCAAATTTATCGGTTAATTATCAAGTGAGAAAACGTACATACAACATTTACAAAACATCACATTTGCAGTAAGATTGGTTATATACAATTTTCCGATCCGACCCATAATAACGAAGATATTAGAATTTTCGATATACCCCCTCCCACTGGATGAATTTCAGCCATTAATGAACATGATCTTAAGTTTTACATAAGACGTTTAAATATGGAATTTGTTAATGATTTTAAACAAAAAAGCGTAGAGCATTAACTAATATATATATATATATATATATATATATATATATATATATACTCTTATATACATAGTTTTGAACGGACCTCATTTTTCGTCATCTCCTGGGTAGGATCGAAGGGCATATGAGGAAATGTTTTAAATACCACATCACGAGTCTGACCTTAATTGAAGATTTCCCTTAATGAAAATGTGCTAAAAATAATTAAATCATTTAAATCTGAATGGTGCAACATACTAGAAGAAGAAGCAGTTTAAAAAAAAACAAAAACGAAGTAACAGGGTAAAGTTGGTTCAAGTGTGATTTGAAAGTGATTTCGATTACAGGAAAATATATTTCAGGGCGAAAAAAAAGGGATCTTAAGGTGTCAACTAAGCCATCTTTATTATATTTTTGCCCTCCTGATCATTAACATAGCAAATAACATACGGGGTAAATTGGTATATTTTTGTCTCTCATCCATTAAGGCAACCCATAGTTTTTTTTAGGTACCAAGAGAACTAACCAACCTTTAAAATTATCCTCTAAATCAGTATAACCATAAATCTCACAAGTTAAATTAAAAAAAAAAAAATCTCATATCTTAATCAGTCTTAAACGTAGTAGTAATTGTCAACGATATCCAATCTTTATGAGACAAAAATTTACTTAGTACGTTTTTAGCATTATTAATGCCCAGGAAGGCCAAACGTCTGCCAGTTTAAAAGGATGATAAAAATGGCATGCATAAGATCCTTTTTTATTTTTATTTTGCCTTTACTTTTAATTGTGCCAGTAAGGATAAGGCAAACAATATATGTTAATGGAGACCATGATTTCATTTCAGCTACAACGTTCAGCAGTATTTAGACGTTATAACCAAGACACATTGCTTAATTTGCTGTAAACTATAAAGTAAATAAGATATAGTAAGCCATGGGCTTTAGCATGACTTTCTAAAAAAAACAATATTGATACAAAAATCAAACTAAATATGAACCAGGGGCTATGAAAGTTATCGATAATATATATATATATATATATATAAATTAAAAAGAGCAAGCGAACCCAATATAAATCGAGCCAGAAAAACTCCTAAAGCGATGAATACTTGAGTTAAATGGCCTTCACCAATACAGTGTTGTTCTCGTTTCCGGCTCTCCAGTTGAGTTGGCAGCCATGCATGAAGAGCTTCCTCAACCGTGAAACGGACCTCGTGAATGTATCGTGATGTTACTTATATGGATGGCTCTTGTATCTATCGAACGATGCAACGAATGGAAATAAAACCAACACACAAAAGCCATGAAATATACTTGTTTGAAGCGTAAAATTGCATTGAAATATATTTACGATTAATTAGCTTGTGCGGTGATTAGATTTAATGAGGGCGTGTAACATACAATTAGTTGGAAGACAATAGAACTGGCTTCCTGAATGCATGTGTGCGTAAAAGGATGTCAGTAATTACAGCCAAAAGTTCAAGACAAAATTTTATAATAATGCCTCGAATTAATGCCATTTTTCTAAATAATTTCGACCATTAAATTTTATGAAATAATATATTATTATACGTTCGAAATATGTGCCTTGAACCGATGGAAGTCACTAATACTCTTTAACCGTTATTCTGAAAGTAGACAGAAGCTTTATTTAAGATAAAAACATTTTGTGAGTTAATGCCATATTCACTCAAATCTACTTGTTGAGCTTCTATTTGGAATGATTAAAAATCACTATTTGTCTTAAAAGAACTCAGGAGCTGCGTAACTCCATTTCTGAATTATTGAACAGAGGCAAAGATAATATTATTTCACATTCTATTATCTCCTTCTCTTCTTGTTCTAAGTAAACAAGCCACGACATTTTAGCTGAACTCTATTTTATGATATAGATCATATGTGGGCAACAACCGGCCCGTGGTAAGGTTTGATCCGGCCCGTGAAGCATTTTGAAAAAACCCAATTTAACAAAAATATTACACTACTTATTCCAAATGAAGAAGACGAGGAGAGATTTGTGCGTTTAGCAGTACTTATAAATGCGAACAGTTCTTTTCAATGATGAATGTTAATAAATCAAAACATCGTAGAAGGCTGGCTGACGATAATTTGAATAATTCTTTTCCTCTCTGTATCATTGATTTCGGTGTCGCTATTTAACTTTCATTATTTGAAATAATTCTAAATTTTACGATGTAATCATAATATTGTACCTATTTTTTTTCATTTGAATTTGTTATTTAAATAAATTGTATAATAATTATATTGTCGTATAATTTCATGTCTGGTATCTACCGTGAAAAATTATGAACACTACTTTAAAAATCTCTACTTTTCAAAACCGGCCCGGGAACGTATTTGCACACTAAAGTTTGGCCCGCAATACGTCAAAGGTTGCCCATACCTGATATAGATGTATGTAGGCTAGTCCTGGTAATTGATCTCGTGAACAGGCAAAGCTGATTTTCACGGGACCGGACAAGGGAATAAGAGGGTCACAATGACACGCAGTGGTTTCCAATTGTCTTCCGCGTCAGACCATCTAGCGAATAAAGGCATCATGAGGAAACTTCCTTTCGCACCAGTAAAGGCGTGAGTGGAGAAAATTCTATTCAAGGCCAGAGTTGTTAGATGGAACAGACAACAACTTTAATCTACCCTCCAGTCTTGCACCACTGACATGTTGGCGAGAATTTAGACAGGGAGTGGAATGATATAGATACAAATGAAAAATACATGAGTAGCAGAAGTGTTTATTTATTGACAGAAACGCAAAGATATAAGTGATTCCACTAAGAATCGCGATGCAGTTAAATGTATGCATCAACTATTGAGAAGAATTACTTTCATAAGATGATAAGTTATTTAAGATTTTTTAAACCGAGTCATAATAACAGACCTTCAATGATTTAAATATTGCTACTTGTCTTAACCCCGATTTCAACTGATACAATTTTGGACTTCAACGATTCTGACCTTTAATTTAAAATGAAACATTTGAATAAGGTGTTTAATAGCGACCTAAACTATCTCTTGTTACATTGTACTGTCAATCAATCCTTGTACAGTAAAAGAAGCACGTTTGGCAACTTAATAATAATCCTATTGCTTAATTAGAGCCTTTTAGCAATAAAACATGTCCTTACAATGTCGGAGATTGCCCTGGGCCTGCCATAAGTCATTTTGTTTGTAACCAACACAACGAATCCATTAATCACGAAGGGAAGGAAATTTGGGGATCAAAATCACATTAGCTCAGCACGCAATCACTACGTAACGTAAGAAAGTGTTCTCTTTAGGAAGAAAAATCATCTCACGCAGCGCTTAAAATTCGGACGTGCACATGGTATACAATACATTTTCCATGCAGGTGACAGAATTGAAAGTAATAACGCGATTAAAATCAGAAAAAAAAAGAAAAAAAAGTCAATCACGCAGGAGCTGCGTAAACTAAGCAGATTATCCAGGAGCTGGTATTACACAAGCGTAATATCATCTCACCACCTACTCTATATTTCCTTATAAAAAAATGAGTAGTGGGGGGTTACTGAAGGCTGTAAACAATAAAGTAGGAATAACTCGTTTAATACTTGAGTTACAAAAAATGCATATAAAAACAATTATAGACCATGCTCAGTTTAATAAGGTTGGCCCTATAACATTTTACGATCCGAACGTACATATTTTGAAATCTCGAATAAACCACTCGTTTTAAACCACCACTATTCCATGCACGATTGCAGCTATTAACTAATAAGATCATAAGCGTGCAATGGAACAGTTAAATATCGATGGCATAAAAGAAATAAATATTTTCGATTCACGATCTAAAACTCTTGATTGATGACGCTATCGCACTACGTAGACATTAAAAAAACCAAATTTGGTATTTAACCTTAGAATGAAATGGTTCATGATATAACAGCTTATTGCTAATATTAAAAGACTTGGAGTGAGGGTTTACTGAAGGCTGAAAATGAAAAAAATGCAAATATTCATAAAACATTAAATTTACAATAAGATTGATGGACGTTTGAGGAAATTTTTCGAAAATCGCGTCATAAGTTCGACCTACTTTTACCGACGGGAAATCTGCTAAAATATATCTATATCCGTAAGTAAGTAAGAAGTATTCGAGTAAGATCGAGATCCAGAGGGACGCGAGGGAAGTGGGTTTGAACTTGACCCCTGATTATCAATCTAATTATGGTAAATCAATGCCCGGAACATGTTAGGTTCCGTTACCTCCACAGCCCCTACTAATAGACGCACCCAAATTATATCTCCGACCAGGAAAACGCGTATTACTATATATTAATAAGGGACGCTACTCACGGCTATTCTTTCTCTAAAAGGCGAATTATGGTAATAATGGTAATGGACAGGAATGACTATGTGGAGGAAGGTATCTAACTTGAATATCTTAACTGAAGATTACAATGGAAGGCTTAGGGTGAGGCTGGAGGACCATTACGGACCCGAGTTGAATTATGTCTAGAATGAGCATTGTTGCCAATCCAGGTTATGTACTACCAAATATAAAACTTAAATTAACGTAATAAACATTGGAAAAATTATTTTCGCTGTGAGTGTTAGTAGGATAGGTCAGGGGTGGGTCTGCGTGGAGTTGATCATTGCCCGAACCTTGGGAATTTTTGTTGTCTAATACATTGCTGCATAGCTACTGCTGAGATTGAAAAAGTTTTTTTTTTTTTTATTTTTTTTTTATTTTTTATCGTTTTTATGAATTTGAATTTTTTCAATTAATATTTTGCGTTGAACGTATTCCGAAGAGACCATACAGAAGGACTCGCATTAGTTATATGTGCAAAGTCTGTTGTCAATGTTTGAATAGCAGCATATTATCTTTTATAATATTTTTTTTGCATCTGAATTTGGACAAAATTATCATCGGCTAATATATATAATACTATTTAACTGTTAACGCTCTAGCGGTCGCAATTTTGGTTTGATCTGTACTAAACCTTTTACATAAAAACAAAGATCAAGTTCATTAATGGCTGAAAGTAGGCAAGTGAGGGAGAGGGGGAATTTCGAAAATTTGAAATATTTTCCTTATTATAGTATAATCGAGAAAGTGTATAGAACCAAACTTATTCATAATTTAATGTTCTATAAATGTCGTTTTATATGTTTTTTCACATATCTTGATTAGTAAACGAGATATTTCCATTTTTTTTAGTTTTCAGCCTTCTATAAACCCCTACTCCTACACATGTCATATTAACAATAACCTGTTATATCTTGAACCACTGTATTTGAGGATTTGGATTATTAAGTACTATATAATTCACAGAGGAAACTTACAAAAAGTGAAGCTTTGGTGGAAGTAGCCAATATTTAATACAAAAGTAAAGACTTTCAGGAACCTAAATAAAAAAAAAATTATTAAAAAGTACGATAAGCAGGAGCTGCGTGAACTAAGCAGATTTCCCACATGGTGAAATGACACACTAGTGATCTCATCTGACCACATATTGTTGGCTTAAAATCAAAAAGTACGAATCCCT
The DNA here is from genome assembly GCA_019009955.1 of Riptortus pedestris. NCBI lineage: Eukaryota > Metazoa > Arthropoda > Insecta > Hemiptera > Alydidae > Riptortus > Riptortus pedestris. Next base: position 30,615,176 of record CM032232.1, on the reverse strand, counting down.
TGCTTAATTTTGGAGTTACAAAAAAAATAAAAGTATCCAGCAACAGTTTTTGAGCACCAGTATTTTAAGTAGATTGGTTCTACAACATTTTTCGATCCGACTCACAAGAACGGAGATATTCTGAATTTTCGAATCCCAGCCCTGGTGACATTTTGCCCAAAACAAATAGGATCTTTTATGCTGACTGAAAATTAAATATATAGTGTGGAATACGTCCAATAAACATTTTCGAGACCAAAAGGCAATATCGTAATTGCTGACGTTATCGCACAAAGAACTTCTATGTATCTCGCATAAAAAATATAACATGAAAACAATATTCGACGTTTTATTTAGTGTCTTGAAAGTCTTTACTTTTGTATTAAATATTGGCCTCTTCTACCAAAGCTGGTTGTAAGTTTCCTTTGTGACTTATATACTACTTAATAGTCCAAAGCTTCAAATAAAGTGCTTCATGATACAAAAGCTTATGGTAATATGACAGGAGTAGGGTTTACTGAAGGCCGAAAACTAAAACATACCGATATCTCAGTTAACATCCTTATTAGAGAAAAAGGTGTATATAACAACATTTATAGGCATTTAAATTTTCAGAAAGATTGGTTCTATATAATTTTTCTATCCGTCGTATAATAACGGAGATATTTCGAATTTTCGATAATCTCTTTGTATGAAACGCTTATATATCGAGTATGGTAACAATAAAGAAAAATTGCGACCGCTTGAGCGTTAACAGACATATAAATATGTCATTCTGAACGTATCTCATTTTCGTCTTCGTATCAAAAATCGTATCATGTGTATGACCTGAATTGCTGATTTCCCTTTAAGGAAACCTGTTAAAAGGTGGATACGCCTGATCCTAAATGGGAACATATTGGACCTTTGGAAGTTTGTAGCGGAAGGCAAGATAGATGAACCTCCCCGGCAGCTCGATTGAGAGGGGAAGAGAAGGACCCCAATCAGTTGAACTGGGATCTGGTGAGAGGAAGAGAGTGTGGCTTTAATTTGAGAGTTGATTAACACACTTTATCGGGGATGTGCGAGGCTCAATTTTGGGGCAAGGTTGGCAGGCTTCCAGAACACATTTCCACCAAACTACAGCCCCAGAACACACTCCCCAGTACGGCCTGTCGGCAGCTAACAGAGGCCTCCCATTCCCGGAGATATTATTCCTCCAGTGGTTTAATTACAAGAATAGATCTGCAATTGAATGAGACTATTGGATGGGATTGTATGCAAAAAGAATCCAAACCATAGACAAATTGAGCCTCCCTTTTTCCCCCAACCTGTGTACTATATTATGTTCCAAATCGCGACGTGGAAAACAAGAAACGTGGTTTCATTCCCACACGGGAGAAATCCTACTAAAGAAACGTCCGTCACGTAGGGGCTGCTTAGACCAAGCATATTTCCCACGCGAAGGTTCACAATAGATAAATCTACATACTGGTAACCCCACCGTGAATGCTAAGTGAGTAATGTAGGCAGATGAAAGAAATGGCTACGCTTCCACTGTAACAATATATTCAAACGACAGAGCGCTTTCTATGCACGAAATTACTCAGCCAGTAACAGAATGATTTTTAAGAATGAAGGTCTGTGATCTTTTATATTTTTCCGTTGATGGTGGACCTCAACCAGTCATCCCAAACCCTGAAGAATTATTCAAATGAAAGAAATACTATTTAGTGGATGTCCATTTGAATAATGTTTCTCTAATTTTTATGAAAGGAGTGAAAGAGCACTTTAGCTATCAATATGAGAAGAATTATGGATATTAACTATTACTACAATTTACTAAAATAATTTTGTAGAACAAATAAATAAAAATATACTTAAATCACAACTCAGCAAGTCCAAATCGAAAAAGCCGAAGGCCTTTTCACAGAATAAGATGGTCAAATTACCTGAAAAATAAAATAACAGTATATAAGACCAATGAAGTAAATGAAAATAGCTACAATCAAATTAATATATTAGTTATCCATAAATATAGCATCAAATTATTAGATCAGCATGTAGTACAATTATGAAAACGTATGTAGTGTGTGACTAATTTTTAGAGTATTATATATATCGAATGTATTCTAACAGCCTGAGGAGAATGCCATTTTTAACGGATATTATTTTATTAAGAGGAAATGATTTATAAAACTGGGGGAAGTGTACTTCGCTAATATTTCTTTACTTTTATAAGGAACTAGCTGTACCTTGCGCGTGTTGCTACGCCACCAACTAAAAGATTAAATTACGATAAAGATGCATATAACAAAAGTTACTGTTAATATCAAATTAAACATCTTTTGTCATATACAGGTTCGCCAATAAAACAAAAAAACAATAGGAAACAAAATATTTCATTTCATGTCTCCCTAACAACCCCCACTTCTGTTCGTTCCTAAAAATGTTAATATAGTTTATAGTCAAAAATACGGAGTTTCGTTGATTTCGATTTAGTCTTTCGTGTCCTATAACATTGTTGACCCCTTCTATAGTTTTTCGTGTATACCTCATTTATACTTCGTTATACGGCAAAAGTGCATATAACAAAAGCTACTTTATATAACAATACAAACAGCGAAAGTGACTCTAAATAACAAAATAAACAACTTTTGCTATGTGCATATTTGCCGAAAACCCAATAAGAGACGAAATATCGCTATTTTTAATTTCAGGCCTCCCTTATAACCCCCAATGTTCGTCTCAGAGAATACTAATATAGCCAGAAACCTAGCCTGAGTTAGTAGTAATATACATACCAAGTTTCATAAAATTCGGGTCAGCCGTTTACGATTCTATAAAGGACATACACACAAACATTCATTTTTATATATAAGATAATGATTACTCAACTTAAAGAATAATAATAATAATTGCATCGAAAAAGATTTATATTGTATTACAAAGGGGGTTGTTCCTAATAAAGCCCTTTTAGAAAATTTATTTTTAAATAAAAGCCTCCTTCATAAAAATCTCAGTCATAATATCTTAAGTACACGATAAGGCGGCGAAATTACTTTTGATATCAAGAAAGGCTTGAACAATGCAAAATCTTAATGTTTCGGTTCTATGATTTAAAAAAAAATGCTTATAAAATCGTTTTTAAATTGCCATTGATCAAAGACGAATCCTTCACACGTCACAAATTTTAATAAATCTTCCCTCCACATGTTCTTGAACAAATAGCTCTTGGTGGATGCCAGATTGGTTCGGAGACCACCAGTTGAAAAACATTTATTCAGACCAATGGAGTCGGAATGTAAATGTGGCTTTGTACGACTTCTTTAGATTGCTTCTCCTATCTCTTTGGCTGGCTGATTTCTTTTCAATCTGCATAAGTAAGAGTAGTTGGGGTCATACATCATTGGCTTTGTAACATGTTAAAATTGAATCGTTCTTGCAGAAACATGATATTTGTATCTCTTTCTGTCACGTATATGGAGGATTATGATTAATAAAAAGAACTGGAAAACTGCTCAGTTTTGGCTGGTAAAAATGATATTCTTCGTAGTCTCTTTTAGAATCTCTGTAACTGGCATTCTTTTTCCAAATTTACTGTTCCAACGCTTTGGCGGTGCCTTTTAAGGGCAATGGGCCTTAACGATTATTCATTATTTTATTGTGATAGGTGTGTTAAAACAGTACATATGATAGCTAGTTCCTTGAATTAAGTTTTAGAATACCGTGAGTTTCAAATGAAAACCATTATATTAAATTACCAAACCTCATGCGTCATTTCGATAAGTTACTTTGGTATACCTAGTTCCTTTGATGCACTCGTCAGCTTTTTAGATTTCTCCTAAGGGAGGTCGTACTCAAGACACGATTTTCGACACATTTACTCAAATGTCCATTGGTCTTAACCATGAGATGACGAAAATGAGGTCCGTTCAAAACTGTGTAAACAGATATGTGTGTGTGTGTGTGTGTGTGTGTGTTAACGCTCTAGCGGTCGGAAATTTTGTCTGATCGTTACCAAACTTAAAATGTAAACGTTTTACGTTAAACTAAAGGTCAAGTTCGTTAATGGCTGTAATCCAACTTGCGGAAAGGGGGGCTAAGAGGGGGGGATTTCGTAAATTCGTAATATTTTCGTTATTATGCGTCGGATCGTTAAAAATTATATAGAACCAATCTTATTGCAAATGCAATGTTCTATAAATGTTGTCATGCACTTTTTGTTATTATCTTCATTATTAACTGAGAAATTTGAATTTATTAGTTTTCGATCTTCTCATGTCATATTAACAATTAGCCTTGATATTATGAATCACATCATTTGAAGCCTAAATACCAAATATTATTCTCATAAACATTTACGTTTTGACATAAATGCAAATAAGTGACGCAATTGGGAAAATCTGCTTAGTTAACAAAGCTCCTGCATGACGGAATTTTTTGAAATTACTCCCTCATGCCAGTTCCTTATATCATCAAATTCTCTTTTATTCAAAATGTTTTGGTAATCTCGCACCACGCTATACCAATTCAAATGAACCCTAGATTCATCGGGATAGGACGAAGTTAAAAAGCACCCTGAATATTCTGAAGAAAATTCTATCGTAGGCCCATTATTTTACACTTGAATTGAAGGAGAAAAGCAGTGACATTTCACTGTCGCCGTGACACGTTGAGAACGGCTCACGCCACCGTGGCATCACTTTTTACCTTGTATTCTCCAGACCGGCCGTGGGACAAACTTTTCGACGACGTAGCGCCCTCAACGGGTTAAAGTATAATTCTGAGAGGGAGGCATAGCCAAGGGGTAAGTTAAAATAAGTGGACTATAGTAATGGAAAAGTCACAAGTTCGAATCGGCGATTGCGTACACTACGTTAATACGGTGGCGTGACTTCAGACTTTGGCATTTTTACCTGTACCTCAGAGCGTGAGCGACTTGGATTAAGAAGTAGTTTACCTTTGGTTCCTAACGCGGACGCGTCTTATGAACAGCTAGTACTCCCCCGAAACTGTGTCTCAAGTCCAGGACCAACCAGAGGAGAAGACTTTCAAGCCCCTTTTAAAGTACAAAACACGCAAACATGTCTCGTTTAGTGCGGTTCAGACTTTTAAGAATTTACCGCGTTTGAGGTGGTTATTCAAACGCCGTATGAAGCGAGTGCTATTCGTCTATGAATATGTGTAATATTTTAAGAATTTAAGACGAGATACAAGGAAGAAACGAGAAAAGATATTTGGTGAGAGAGGAAGAGAATAGTAGCACGTGAGAAGAAGGCTAACGAGGACACAAAGAGAGCCTTGGAGATGTCTCCGCTTGTTACTAATTGTGGCCAACAACGAGCATCTTCCGCCGGACTATCTCCTTACTCCAGCCCTACCAAGTCTACCATTCAACCTATTACTCTCAATGTAGACCAGATTTGGTCGGCGGGCCTATAGCCAGGAATTAAACGTTTCCTTCTCTGAGGACCAGCCTGCGAATGGCCGGCTCCCAGTTGAGAACACTCTTAAAACAATAGATAAATCTGTAACCTAAGGTTAATTTATAAAGAATCCATTCTGAAAATCCTGAAACGAAACCTTAGTGTTATTTCTTGTGGGGCGGGAAGTTGAGATAGAGCCAAGCAGAAGTGGCTGGATGGTCTTCATAGAGGACATGCCAAGGAGCCTGAAAATTATTTATTCTAGCTGGACAACATGTTGGCGTTCGCTAAATGACTGTAGCAACTGCTACAATCTCATATGACAAATCAAGCAGCTTATGTACATGGGAATGGAAATCTTTGGAGAATCAAGAGGTCACGTCGACGCATAACCTGCCGTATTAAGATGCCATTGTAGGCCAAAGATCGTAACCTCTTTATTTGAGGAGCAACTCAAATGTCACTCGATGTCCAACTATGAATCAGGCCAGCTGCATTAATAAACCTTGAACCCGGCAATTCCATATATCCACCAGCATAACCCTTGCTAATGTCTATGCTTTCCAAAAAAGACTTCTTCTCGACGAGGACATTTATTAAACGTCCGTCACGTAGGGGCTGCGTAAACTAAGCAGATTTCCCATGTGAAGTTTCAGAATAGAGAAATTTAATGAGAGCCGAACATTTACTGGCCGAACTAGCTAGCCGGAAACTCACGACTACAACCGTCAGTTGGCCGATAGTACAACTGCATGTTAGCCGATCTCATCATGTCCGTTACGCTGAATAAATTGCAAATATCTCGGTCGATGTTCAAGATAGAGAATAAATGTATATAACAAAATTTATAGTAAATTTAATTTGCAATAAGATTAGTCCTATACAATTTTTTTATCCGTCCTATAGTAACGGAGATATTTCTAAAACCCACCCTCCCATTGGTCTGATTTCAGCCATTTGCGAACTTGGTCTTTATTTTTACATAAAAACGTTTAAATATCGAATTTCTTAACAATCAAGCAAAAATTGCGACCGCTTGAGCGTTAACAGATAAACCTCTCTCTCTCTCTCTCTCTCTCTCTCTCTCTCTCTCTCTCTATATATATATATATATATATATATATATATATATATATATATATATATTTGATCGGACCTCATTTTCGACATCCCCTGGGTAGGATCGATGGACATTTGAAGAAAATTGTTGTAAATCGCGCCATGAGTACGACCTCAATAGCTGACTTCCCTTAAGGGAAATCTGCTAAAAGTTGGCTAAGCATTAAAATAAAAACATTTAAAAAATAAGGTTCATCTTACAAATACTAGTGAGCGATCTACGAGTCAAATGTTGTATTGTCCATGTCAAATCTTCTAGCATAAAGCTCAAAGCCTAAAAAGAAGAATTAAAATCGTAACTTCTAGAAATAATGGTTTAGACTTCTGACGTAATGTGGTACTTTTTAACAATTGGTATTAAACCTCTAACCTTTATGAAGGAACTGTTCGACATCTATACTGATAACCAAAAACAGTTAACCAGAAAGCCCTCCGAAAATGTGCAATTATTTTTTTAAAAATAAAAAAAAACCTAAAGCCGTTGAGGCAGTAAGACTTCCCATACCGCCCAATACTCGTCTAGAAACCAAATTAAATAATTTGAAATAGAAAAATTTCATAAACTTTACACTCTTGCTTGTGTAGTTGCTATAAATAATAACTAATTGCAGTAATGTCTTCAATACTTAGTTAACATTTCATTTATGTTAATCAAATTAAAAACGATACTCCATTTTCAAAAAGAACAATGAATGGGGCTCTATTGAATTAGTAACAATTTCAAGATTTTTAGTTTATCTAGAGCCACATTTGGTCTTGAAGCAATATCGCTTTATACAAAATTTAACAATAGTCAAAGAAAAATGGCCCACGCCGGATTATGAATCAGTCTTTTTCCAGTGTTCTGGACGAAACATTGCGTGAACCATTACAAAGCTTCATTATAAATAATTGCTTCCTTATTGCTCGCTTTTCATGGGAGCTATTAAAATAACTTTGGCATAACTCACAACAAGATATTTCCGTTATTCTCAAAAGTCATCTTGCAAACAACTTTCTTAGCTATTGAATTGTTTACTAGAAATGTTTTTGCTCCAAGGCATATTTCAGAGTAAAATGTAACAACGGCTTTTTTTTATAAATACTGTCACAAAATTTAACTGATAAAATTATTGAATAATGATCGATTGGAAAATAATGCGTATCGCTACAGTAACAAAATGTTTCTGAAAGACTTAAATCTTAGAAACACCGGGCGGAAGTGAGGGTGATGAATGCTTATATAAACATTAATAAATTAAGGGCAATATAAAATTATCCTCCAATCAATTGAAATACTATTATATGCATATATATTATAATGCAGTTTAAAGGCAGTTTATTCAACGTTAGGAATAGTAGTTCATATCTGGCTCACAAATGGTTCTTTGATAATGGAACAGCAAAATCTGCCTGAAGTTGTATCAAATACATATTTATTATACCCTTATTGCAGCAGTCTGAAGAAAATAAGAAAACCTCAAAAGAGCCACGAGCAATCAATATATCCCGAAAATAATGCAATAGCGTAAAAATACACACGTTTATGAAAAACTAAGACAAGATAATCTTCCGTTTCTTACTAATGTTAGTTCTGGCAGCCACACTGACATGACAAATCATTCACACTTTAAATGTCAGTACTCAAAAGTAATGTCATCAAAGTATGGTATTAAGACATATTAATTTTCTACTGTAGTCCTTTATATATATAGGTCACTTAAAAAAGATTTTCCACAGAAGCGAGGCAGACAAATAGCGAATAAAACAACAACAGGTTTTTTTTTCTAACATTATCACTTCAGATAAAGTTATTAAAACTCTAGACAACAATTCTCTCAATGTTGTGTTTGTAATATTTATGGAAGTCCAGACAAACATAAGAAGCAAACTACCCTCCAAAAACTTTGGATGTTTACTACTGAATGCAACCTACTGAAATCAATATAGTTTATACGTACCTGATGATTACCTTGCCTCTTGGTTTGGTTGGTTAGTTGATGATACTCTTCGTTATTTTATACACATAAATTAATTCAAAAATAAGTAGTATGCGCCAGTGTGTTAAAAAAAAATAAAAATAAATAAATTTGAAATCATTATTTTTCAAGAGCAAGGGATAGAGAAAGTATCAATCCTTTCTCGCGATTCTGGACAACATAGAAATTATTGTGGAAGGCGAATAAATTTTGTACTAAATTGAAATTCCAGAACTAGCTAGTTGGGGCATAGCAAAATTCCAGCATGCAATCATGGAGAGCACTGCAGACACTGAATACAAAGCGTGCAAGCTAACTCCCGAATAATCTCCATCGGGACTTAAGAATGCGATACTCATTTCCGCCAAGTACAATACTAGAAGCGTCAAGATTCGGCTGGGAATTTTATACAATCTCGCTGTTTTCTTTATTCCTAAGAGAAGTGAGTACTTATACGAAATCGTTGGGAGAATATGAATAAAGAAATCCTAACAAAGTATAATAAAACAAATTAAAATTGACATTTTAAACATGTGCGATTATTATTTGGGTAAATCCTCCTGAAATAAAGTAGATAGCTCTCTTGAAAATGGACGGTTATCTCTTAGATACGCAAATTTTGAAATTTTGGCCAGTTAAACTTATCCATTCTTAATGAACTCAGAAAAAATGTTGCAACACCACTTTTGAACGGACCTCATTTTTGTCATATCCTGGGTAGGATCGATGGACATTTGAAGAAATTTTTCGAAAACTCGCGTCATGAGTACGACCTCAATAGCTGATTTCCCTTAAGGGAAATCTGCTAAAAGTCCGTCACGCAGGAGCTCGTTAACTAAGTAGTATTTGCATCTGTCTCAAAACGTAATAGCTCAATGAGAACAATATTTGGCATTTAAGCTTTAATGTTAATATGACATGAGTTAGAGTGGGAGCTTACTGAAAGTAAAAAACTTAAAAAAAAAAAAAATGCAAATATCTCTGTTAACAGTCAAGATATTGAAATCTCCCAAAAAATAAAGAAAATAACTTTTAGCAGATTTCCCTTAAGGGAAATCAGCTATTGAGGTTGTAATTTTCGGAATTTTCGAAGTTTTTCTTCAAATGTCCATCGATCCTACCTAGTAGATGACAAAAATGAGGTCCGTTCAAAACTGTATATATATATATATATAGCGGTCGCAATTTTTGTTTGATCGTTACCAAAGTCGATATTTAGTCGTTTTATGTAAAAAGAAAGATCAAGTTCGTTAACGGCTGAAATCGAACCAGTGGGAGGGGGGGGTTAGAGGGGAGGATTTTCGAAAATTCGAAATATTTCCGTTATTATATGTCGTATCGAAAAATTGTACAGAATATATCTTATTGCAAATTAAATTTACTATAAATATTGTTATATACATTTATTCTCTATGTTGAATATTGTCCGAGATATTTGTATTTGTATTAAATCAGGGCGGCTAACCGCCGAGTGACTTTCCCGCCAAAAGCTACTTCGGCCGTTTTCTTAGCTGCTTGGCTCTCGTGAAATTTCTCTATTGTAAAACATCACGTGGGAAATCTGCTAAGTTTACGCAGCCCCGGCGTGACGGACTTTTTAAATATTGAGATAAAGTCTTCCTTCGCAAAAGATTATTTAATAGGACTGGTACATTTGACGGATCCCTAACCTATCGTCGTTCCCGTGGGGGGAAAACACAAGTAAACAGCTACAACTGTAACAAAATCTGAAAGCGCCAAAAAGAACTTCAAGAAGGCGTTGGCATGTATTTGACACATTAGTGGGACTACTGAGCCATAGTTGCACTTTCTTATTACACCGACGATATATTCCTCTAATCCTGCACTGCTTATTTAGCAGAAAAATCATTTGATTTCTTTATTTTGCATAAAATGAGATAAGTTAAAAAGTTCAGTAGCAAAAAAATTTCCTTATCCTCTGCATACGCGATTTTGGAGGTGTGACTTCATCATGTTGATTGCTATTAGCTGTTAAATATTTGTGAACTCTTCAGCATGTGCCAAAGAAATAACCTTGAGGTTGTGTCTCTAACAATTAACAGCAATGAGGTTTGATGATGGAGCCAGTGCCCTAAAACCGATGAAGGAAAGCCATTTATACTCAAACTGATAAAGGCACAAAAGCGTTAAAACATGGAGTCCCATTGACTTGTATAACCTAATCCATGTTCTTGCAATGTTAATTCTTTCAATTTGTCCGAAGTACAGACAAGGCTCTCCGGAATAAAAGAGTCTTTCGGAAGCCTACTCCTGGGAAGGCGGACGTCATCGGCATCAAAATGCATGAGATCCGAAGTAGAAGGGAGGGACGCTTTAATATGTAAACCCTTACAGTGGAGTTCACCTAACATTGCTTTCATGCTAACATAGTTAATGCCCAATCTATCTCGTCTTGTATAAGGGTTATGGACATTTATTTGTTTACTTGTTACATTCCTCGCTTCAAAGGTCATTCCTATGGTTTAATGTAAATATGCCATGAGCCTAGCTGATCTAAAAAAAGTCCGTCACGCAGGGGCTGCGTAAACTAAGCAGATTTCCCATGTGAAGTTTAACAATAGAGAAATCTGTCTAATAACAACTGTAGTAGTAAGAAACCTCTAAACCTATTCACGAGGGACGAGTAGTTACAAAAACGGCCGCCAGAGCTCACCGGCGGAAAGTCCGAACATAGCCACTGCTGCCGAGCACATGCAGAATACAAATGCAAAGATCTCAGTTAATATTCAAGATACAGAATAAATGTATAGAACCATATTTATAGTACATTTAATTTGCAATAAGATTGATTCTGTAATATTTTTCGGTCCGACGTATAGTAACGGAGATATTTCGAATTTTCGAAAATCCTCCACTCTAAACTCCCCCTCCCACTGGTCCGATTTCAGCCATTAACGAATTTGATCTTTCTTTTTACATAAAACGACAAAATGTCGAATTTGGTAACGATTAAACAATAATTGCGACCGCTAGAGCGGTAACAGACAAATATATATATAAATATTTACAGTTTTGAACGGACCTCATTTTCGTCATCTCCTGGGTAGGATCGAAGGACATTTGAAGAAAATTTCGAAAATTGCGTCATGAGTACAACCTCAATAGCTGATTTCCCTTAAGGGAAATCTGCTAATAATGGCTATTAATGAAAGAGTATTTAAAGAAGTAAAGAAATTAATAAATTAGGTAATAGAATTTTAGAAAATGCAGTTAAAGAACCTTAAATAAAAGTTTCTCTGCATCACAGCCAAAATGAAGAACGTGGAGGACTTCCAACAATACCATTATTTCAGCCGACTACATAATCATTTTTAATGGTATTCATACAAAACTTAAATCATTTTTATATAGACTTCGTACGAAAATTGTACTACAACTGAAATTAAACGATTTGAGATAACTTTTGTCCTTATTAAAGTACCTGACGCAAGTTATAAACATTGTGAAGAGCTCGTAATTCTGGAAACATGGACTAAAAATGATAGAAATGAATCTATGAGGTGATAGTAAAAAGACCACTGCACAGGGACTTCGTTAATTAAGCAGATTTCCCACGTGAGGAAAGTATTTACAATTATTTCAAAACGTACAAAATTCAAGGGGCTCAGGTTAGCCATGTGAGTTAAAGCTGTGCCTTTAATTTCACATGGTAATCCTAGAGTGGCGAGTTCGATTCTTGCCTGGGCAAAGGAAATTATTTAGTGACGAAATTCATTAAATAACATCCTAGGTCCGACCCTGGCTAGAAAAGGGTGGCAACCTGTAGATAACCCGTCCCAATTAGCCTGAGTTGCAAAAAGTGGACGTTGATAAATAATAATAATAAAATTCAATGAAAAGGCTCATGATATAACAGCTTTTTATTAATATGACATGAGTAGGAGTGTGGGTTTGCTGAGGGTCGAAAAATAAAAAATTCAAATATCTAGATTAATAATCAAAATATTGAAAAAAATGTATATAACAATATTTATAGAACATTACATTTGCAATAATATTGATTCCATACATTTTTAAAATCCAACGCATACCAACGGAGATATTTCGAATTTTCGAAATTCTTCTCCCCTCTAAACCTTCCGACTAGTTGGATTACAGCCATTAAAGAACTTGACTTCTAGATTCATTCATATAACGATTAAATATCAACTTTAGTAACGATAAAAAAAAAAGTCCCACCACTAGAGCGTTAACAGACAAATATATATGTACAGTTTTGAACAGACCAGCATCTAGGTAAGATTGAAGAAACATTTGAGGAAATGTTTCGAAAATCGTGGGGGTTAACATAAAACGGAAAACTATTAAATACCATATATTTCGGTTAATATTCATGTTACAGAAAATATGTATCGCACAAGATATATACATAATTCAATTTGCAATAAGATTGATTTTATACCACCTTCCTCTCCCACTGGTTTGATTAAAGCTAATTCATGGACTTGACCTTTAGTTTTGTTTGACTGAAAAATGAAAAGAATACCTGCAAGCCGACATTCTCTTTGAAGCGACATGCCAACAACCAAGACAATTCTTTCGAAAAACACGGAATTTTACAGAGAACCCGTTAAAAAGTTTGTTTTCCGTTATTTATTAGAAATGAAACAGGTATGTCTCAATAAAGACGGCCACGACTTTCTTGAGACTCTACCAGGAACTCATCAAAGTAAAGAGAAAGCTTTTTCTCAAATGATTATAAAAAACCACCGTCAATTTCAAGGAATAACAATGAATTAATTTAAAACATAGTTAAATTTCACTTTCGAATAACTACATGCATACTCAAACATTTTAGCCAAAACGGTAAATGTTATTATTTCTATTTTCAAATCAAATTATCCTCCCACTATATAATAATATTTTTCTTATTCTAAATTTAAACAAGCATTCCAATCTAGTAAATAGAAGTTAGTATAATCAAATAAGTCTTGTTTTAGTTTCTTCGCAAAGCTGTTTTAATCGAATCCAATTTCCAATCGAATTAAAGTGGACGTTAATAAATGAAAATTAAATGGATCGAATAATTTGTTTTTGAATCCCATATACGCATGCCCAACTTTTATTTGGAAATAACGAAGTTCTCTAAGCAAAACAAATTTACTACACTCGATTGAATGAACTGTACAACTTTATCGAAAGGTAAATGGAAATCCACGCAATTCTATTCAAATACACGTAGCAATTTACGGAGCGCTCTAAAAGGTAATTTCTATAGCCGAATTGTTCCAGGCTTTCTCCGCCTTTCTAAAATATTCCAGCGCGAAATAATTCAATAATCCAACGGAGGAGAATTAATTTATATTTTATGCTCAAAACGTATTTGGTGCTGGCCAATCAAATAATGCAGGCTAAGTCAAGCTTTTATTTTGTTATCATTTTCTAGTTATCTCTGAAGCAGTTAAATTTTCCTCTGACTATTTGTTCCTCCGATGTATAGATATTAGCAAATTTATCTAGGGCGCGGAAAACAAAGATCTGAGTTTATAATTGTAAAGTCATTTTCAAATTATTTCTTCAGATACCAATCACTCTTACCTAGTCGATTACAAAACTGAGCCCAGCTAGTGTGAATATATATATATATATATATATATATATATATATATATATATATATATATATATATATATGATGACCCGCTTCTTAAATTGTTGGAAAATGCGGCCATATTGGGCCAATGAATAAACATTCCTGCCCTTCTTTAAAATATTAGGTTTATTTAAATCTCCAAAGCATTTCTTGCTCTTTAGCTCCTTTTCAAGAGGTCCGTCCTAATCTCACAATTATTTCCACTATCTAGTAGCTACGCCAGCATTGCCAACTATTTTTAATTTTGGCGTCCACATTTAAAATCCCTTTTAATGTTTTGCTATTGTTGCTAATCAACTTCTCTATAATTTACTTGTTGTTATACAACCAAGGTAGAGGTGCAGTAATGACATTTTGATAAGGATTTTAAGTGTGGATAAAATTGAAAAAAAATGGAAAAAATTGAAAATGCCGGGGTATCAACATGATGGTTAACATAAAAGTGAGATAAGAAGTAACCCCTTGATAAGGAGCTATAGAGCTTGAATTTTCGATATATATATATATATATATATATATATGTGTGTGTGTGTGTGTGTGTGTGTGTGTGTGTGTATAGAAAGGGGGTAGGATTCGTTCATATATGCGTTCATGTCTGTTATAATGCTGTATCAGTTTTGTTTGGTCGTTACCAAATTCGATATTTTAACTTTTCACGTAGTACTAGATATCAAGTTCTAATATGATTTATGGATCAGGTAAAGTGCGAAATACGTTACAGAAACTACTATCTAGGGCAAAGAAAAGGAATGTTTTCTTTAGATAATACATATTTATTATAAGATCGGTTCTATACAATTTATCGATTAGACCCATAATAACAGAGATATTAAGATTTTTCGAAATTTCCGCTCTACACCCCCTCCCTGGTCGGTTGTTGTTGTTGTATAGGGTTTAAGGGCGAAAAACTACCAGGTTATCATCGCCCTGTAATATTTATAATTCACATTTTGGTATCCTCATCCATATCGCCATTTTAACAATATAAACGAGGATACGAGCAATTGCACTTTAAATTCCTTTGTATAAACTCGTGTTTTTTACAAAATTAAACAATTTATCGAGTTCTTTCGGGTCATCTCCAAGGGCCACTTCTATTGGAAATATTGTATTTGTTTCTAATATCTGTATACTTATGGCATTCCAATAATATGTGATATATAGTCAGTTCTGTGTTACATTTCTCACAAATCGGGAGTTGATCTTTTGTCATAAGATAGCCATGCGTAAGTTGTGTGTGCCCAATTCGGAGTCTTCCTAATACAACCTGATCTCTTCTGTTGTCTCTTGTCGAATATTTCCATGGACGGATGGTGGTTTTAATAGTTTTTAATTTATTGTTCTGGATTTCATTCCACATGTGTTGCCAGTTTTTATTAATTTCTTCTTTGAGTGGTTGGTAGAGTTCTGCAGATGTAATTGTTGTTGGGGTGATGGAGTCGAGTTGATGGGCTTCTCTGGCTGCTAAATCTGCTTTTTCGTTTCCATCTATTCCCACGTGGCTTGGAATCCACATGAAGTAGACGGCCCTTTTTAGCTCTTGGAGCATTTGTATTTGATTTTGTATTTTTTTTTACTATTGGGTTGTTTGTGAATACATCTTTGATACTCAATAGGGCACTCCCTGGTCGGATATCAGCCATTAACGAACTTGCTCTCTATTTTTAAATAAAACGTTCAAATATCCTAAACTAAAATTACGAGCATTAACAGACAAATATGTAGGTAAGTGTGGATATATATATATATATATATAAACACAGCTTTGAATGGGCCTCACGTTCGTCATGTCTTGGTAGGATCGATCCAGGGAAAATCTGCTAAAAAAGACAATGTGCCTAATTTGCTATAATGTTTATCTATCGGTATCAAATTCCAATATTTATATCTGAACTTTTTTGGAAAAAAATATTCGGTTATTAACATATTCGTTAAACTACAGACGTGAAAGGAAACCTTCTCCTAGAAGAGGACAAAATTGACACATAGCTTTCGTGCATTCCGAGATAAATGAAGCAGAAATAAACATAGTCAGACGACCATTTCCCCCTTTCTTTCTCCCGTCCCTTTCACTCGTTCTTCAGCCAATAACTCATAACGACGTCCATTTCAAAAGAAAGATATCTCATTTATCCTAAAAGAGAAAACAATTCAGAAATCGCTCACTCAATGTACATTGTCCATTACTTTAAAATTTCAAACAAGTTTTTAAATTCGCGAAAAGCTCCCGGAAATTGTAGGAATTCAAATATTAAACGTTTTCCTACACATTAATTATTTTTCTTCGTTAAATTCATTACTTCAAGTACAAATATTTAATTGACTAGTTTTGTACTGTATCTGCAGTTAAGTCGAACTAGTTTGATAACGATCAAACAAACATTACGACCGCTAGAGGGTAAACAGACAAATATATATTTATAACGTCAGTTTTAAAAGAAGACTACGGAAAAACTATCAAGGGTGTAATATCACTCTTAGTGGTTAGAACTATGGATGAGTGAAGATATTTCATTTATTTTGGTTTCACGAGGAAAGAAAAGTTGAAAAAGCTATTTCTATACAACGGACGTTCAATTTTAATTTTGTTCAGACAACTGATGATTCGTTTACTTTTTGATAACTCTCGACACTCTCTTTGAGCCAACAAACGGAGAGAGCTTTCTCTCCAATAGACACAAATAGATTTTTTTTTAACCAGAAATTTTAATTTTTCTAGTATCTTTTAGGAGAATTCCTTGAAGAAAAATCAGCTGATTGGTTGTACTCATGACGCAATTTTCGAAACATTGCTTCAAATATCCATGATTTGGTGACGAAAATGAGGACCATTCAAAAGTATATATATATGTGTGTGTGTGTGTGTGTGTGTGTGTGTGTGTGTGTGTGTGTGGACGCTCTAGAGGTCGGAATTGGTGTTTTGATTGTTACCTAATTCAATATTTAATTATTATTATTATTATTTATTAACGTCCACATTTTGCAACTCAGGCTAATTGGGACGGGTTATCTACAGGTTACCACTCTTCTCTAGCCAGGCCGGGACTTCGGATTTTATTTAATGAAATTCGTCACTAAATAAATTCCCTTGCCCAGGCGGGAATGGAACTCGCCACTCTAGGATTGGCATGTGAGATTAAAGGCAACGCTTTATCTCACATGGCTGACCTGAGCCCCAGACGATACTGTAGTTTCATGACACTGGGGCGCTCCGTGTTAATCTTTTTATATATAACTAAAGATCAAGTTCATTAATAATTGAAATTATACCAGTTTTTCTGTTATTATTATATAAATTGTATAGATACAATCCTATTCCAAATTAAATGTTCTAAAAATTTTGTTATTTTCGTTTTTTCTGTATCTTGAATATTAACCGAGATATTTGCATTTTTAAGGTTTTAGCCTTCAGAAACCAACACTCCGACTCGTGTCATATTAATATTCAACTTGTACTTTGGGTGTACATTTAGAAAATGAGTGCAGAAATTTCTTCCAAAAGAGTAAAATCCATCTTCACAACTGATGGCGTTAAGAAAAAGAAAACTGGAAGTGGGGGAGGAGGGGGTGAGATCGTGTGTGAACTTTACATGATTATTACAATGGCTGTATGTATTCTGGGTTACTGGAATCTGTTCTGAAAATGTGGGTAGAAAGTTTCCCAAGAACCTTTATAGAACTGAATAGTCTATTTTAGTCCTGAGAATCGTTCTAATTTCGAACAATATTAATTAATAATCTTTATTAAAGTCACACACAACGGCAATAATGACTCGCTGGCACTTTAAAAAAAAAATTAATGTTGTTTAGGGACCAGTATAAATATTAAAAATATTAATTCAGGGACAGTAGTGAATCCCTTCTCAATTTTGATATCCTGACATAATATGATTATTAAAAAGATGTAATTATACTTTTTAAAAAAAAAGTATTTCTAACGAGAATGTAGAAGAGGCCAAAATATGACACTCAAACTGTGTTTTTCTCCAATGATAACTCACTTTCCATTGCGTGTTTCCCCTAAAATACCTGAGATTCAAGCTGGACATAAAAAAATGAATCCTTATATTTTAGTTTGCTTTAAAAATAACGAGTACGATTGAAAATGAAAACATAAACTTTGTTGATAATTATTGATTTTCGGGAGGCCGCCAATTTAAAGGGGATTATTGAATCACATTAAAAAAAGTCCGTCACGCAGGGGCTGCGTAAACTATGCAGATTTCCTATATGAAGTTTAGCAATAGAGAAATCTGCATACTGGTAACACAACACCACCATAAGTAAATACAAACGGTAATGAGAAATCTTTCAGTTAATTTTAATAAACTCCCAACTGAAACGGCTTCTGAACTGTAAGAATAATTTATATTTTAATAACTCAAATTTTAGTAGTTCAAGAACTAAAAAGGGGGGGGGCGGATGAACAGAACGTATTTGCATAAATCTCACAAAGTAAAGAAGGTTAGAAACGACAGGTTAGGTTAGAAGCTTCAGCCAGAGCCGAGACTTACGAAAACAGCCGAACTAACCCGAACAACACCCGACTTCATAAAAATGAAAATATCTCGATTAATATTCAAGATAGAGAATAAGTGTATATAACAATATTTATAGTAAATTTAATTATCAATAAGATTGGTTCAATACAATGTTTCGATCCGATGCATAATAACGGAGATATTTTGAATTTTCGAAAATCCCCCCTCTAAACCCCCCTCCTCTATCTGGTACGATTTTTGAGCCATTAACGAACTTGATCTGTCTTTTTACATAATACGGAATATCGAGTTTCCTAACGATCAAACAAAAATTGCGACCGCTAGAGCGTTAACTGACCAAATATATATATATATATATATATATATATATATATATAATTTTGAGCGGACCTCATTTTCGTCATCTACTGGGTAGGATCCATGGACATTTGAAGAAATTTTTCGAAACACGCGTCATGAGTACGCCCTCAATAGCTGATTTCCCTTAAGGGAAATCTGCTAAAACCACAGTTTATTATTTAAAATGACACTTTTAGAATTTATTTGAATGACAAAATTTAATTATAAATTAGAGTTATCCCAAAACTGGACGATGTTTCGGACTAGCTGCATAAAGCGGTCGTCCCCGACTGTCATCTGCCACAAGAATTCTGCAAGCTGTCCACGTGGTGTAATAATTAACAATCATCAAAGGGTGTAAATAAATACCAAGTAGTGTTACTAAACCATCACTCATTTTCTGATGACAATAGAAACAAAATTACTAAGATAACCTATTCAAGTATGAACAGTCTATTGCTATAAGAGAGATTTCCGGTAAGGGGTTTTGAACCTGTAAATATTTTATCTGTATATAATGAGTAGCCCCCCGTTAATCATTTTGTCATTTATAAATTCTAGAAGTGTTATTTTCAATAATAAAGTGATTTTCCTTTAATTATGGTTTAATAATCCTCTTTAAACTTTAACTCGGCAAAGGTGCACAGAAGTAATTGTAGAAAATAATGTAGGTTTCTTGACTTGCAATGCAACATTTTTCTTCAGATTTTTCGTAGTCATACGATTTTAAGTTTCATCCCTTCTCTATTATCATAGCCGTCTTTAACAAACATCCCCTTTTTTATACAGAATTTTAAATATCAAATTTAATAAAGATCATGTGAAATTCCGAATATAATTTTGCGTGCAAATATAAATTTGAATGTATAATGTCAGATGGGAATTGCTTTAAAAATTAAGTCAAACAACTCCAGGCGCAGTACCTTATAATCTAAACGAGGAATTTGATAAACCATTTTCCATTAAGTCATATCCAGGGTGTAAAGGGATTATATAACAAGGGGGAAAATTGTTTGTGATCTTGCAGTATATTAAAATGTTTCCAAGAACGTCCCTTAGCTAATTAATTATAGTTCATAATTCCCTGAAGACTTTAGGAGTGATATTTCCCTTTGCTGGAGGCAATAACAAGTTATTACGAAGCCACGTCAGGAATTCCCAAGAAACAATTTGAATATTAACAAGTTGTGTCTCCTCGCCATGGTCAAGGCCGATTCTCCTGTAAATTCCAACTATAAGATTTCGCATCACCCCAGGTAACTGCTATTTTAACATCTAATTTAATAAACTAAAATATTGTTGTGAAAACTAAGTACATGAAAAATTAAACAGAGTTAATCACATATTTAGGAAGTACGAAGTAGATGAAAGGAACCACCCAAGGTAGGATCTTTGTCCCCAAAGAATGTTCTCGGCGATACCCGCCTGGGATTTAGTTTGGAAAGTTTTCTTTGATCTCGCCGCTCGTCTATAAAAGCAGCCTAGCTCGCTTGAGAGTCAGTTTTGTTTTCAATTCTCTCCAAGTAAATAACAGTGCGTTCAGTGCAGCTTAAGTGAACACTGCTTTTATTTTCGGTACAGTGTATTATGTAAAGAACAGTGTAGTACCGTGTTTATGTAAAGAACAGTGTAGTGCCGTGTTTATATAAAGGACATTGCAGTGTTCTTTGTGAAGATCAGTTCTGTGACGTATTTTTTTGGGAACTTCCGTGATCGTGAGTTATTATACTGTACAGATAAGAAGAACAGTGAATTTATCAGTGCATATTGTGAGTAATAGTTAAGAATAATTTACCAAGTGTGTAGTGCATTGTAAAATTAATTCTGCAGTGATAAAGCTTGTGTGTTTAATTTTGCAATGCAAAAGAACTGTAATATACAACGTTTATTATTTTTGTAGTAAACGTAACAATATATTTATCTCGTAAATACGTCCCTCTCACTGACCAATTTACTCACTAGACTACAGTTAGAGTCCTCTCCTCCTTGAGACTAGCACGCTCTGGTATCAACCCTGCGTACTACATTATAGCGCAGGCACCAATTCTACTAGAGATCGTGCCAGGAGTTAAACGTTCTACCTATACTGAGCTACCGGTGTCCAAATTAAAAAAAAAAAAAAAAACGCCACGCAGGGGCTGCGTTAACTAAGCAGATTTCGAATGTATTTGCATTCATCTCAAAAAGTATAATTTCAATGAGAACAATATTAGCTATTTAAGCTAAAGAAGAGGTGCTTCATGATATAACAGTTTATTGTTAATACGACACTTGTAGAATTGGGGGTTTTCTGAAGCCTGAAAACTAAAAACGTCCGTGACGCAGGGGCTGCGTAAACTAAACAGATTCCCCGCGTGAAGTTTTACAATAGAGACATTTCACGAGAGCCTAACAGTTAAGAAAACGGCCGACCTTGCTTTTGGCGGGAAACTCACTCTCATCCGTTATCCGCCCCGATTTCATTTTCATTTTTCCGTTTGAAGAAAAATTTCGACATGAGTAAAACCTCAACAGCTGATTTCCCTTAAGGGAAATCTGCTAAAAAGACGCATATATCTCGGTTAATAATCAACAAAGTGAAACAACGCATATGACAACATTAATAGAAAATTTAATTTGCAATAAGGTATTTTCCGTACACTCTTTCGATCCGACGTATAATACCGTCAGATCAGCAAGACTTAGACACTTAATGACGAGGACAGACAACCCTATATGCAAATACTGCAACTATCACCTAAGGATAAAACACATACTGACAGACTGCATCCAACGAAAAAACCTTGACATACCCCATATGACAGAACCAGTATCTGACAGCAGCCAAAATATTCAAAAAATTGTAAAATACTAACAATATTTATATTGTAAATATTTTAACTACCTTCTATTTTATATTTAGTTTTGCCCAATCTATTTATTTTGTACATTTGTAAAATTTAGCTGTGTAAAAATTTTAATATTTATTTAATTTTGTAAAATTATATTCAAACATGTTAAAAGATGAAACGCCATTGTAGCGGCATCTCTAATAAATAATAATATACTTGACTGACCTGAGCACTTGCAAAATTTAACTAACCTGTCCAATTTTAAGCAGATTTCCCGTAAGGCAAACCACCAATTAAGTTGTACAAATGATGCGACATTCGAAAAACGTCCATCAGTCCTAAACAGGAGATACCGAAAATAATGTCCGTTTTTTCGTTCTCTCTCTCTCTCTCTCTCTCTCTCTCTCTCTCTCTCTCTATATATATATATATATATATATATATATATATATATATTATTTATTTATATCCAGGGTGGAGGAAAGTTGAAAAGACCCGGACATTTTAAAGTTAGAATACATTTAATGCAAGCTCATGTGTTCCAAATCACATAGAGGAGTTTTAACCTACGACTGAAAGGTAAACAATATGGTGTGGGAGAAAGTTTGTGGCTCTCTGCTACACTAGCGCCCCTAAACGGCCATTATTGTCCCTAACTTCAGCCATGAAACTAGGCGGTGAGTTGGACACCTCTTGTTGCTCTTATTAGGATAAATTTAGCCAAATAGCAAATTTTGACCGCCCGTACATACTAGTGTGGTAATTTGAGTTAGCTGAAGACTGTAGATTAAAGCATTAGGTACCAATAACACTTACGTTTATAATATCTTTACGTTTGAAGAAACACATAGTGGATGAAGAGTATGGTATTGATTTTAATGGTTTCCACAAACTTAGGAAGTTTTGGGTTCGATTTCTAAGCATTACACTGCCAATAGCCTTGACAAAAAAAAAATATTCATAAACAAGTAAGAAATATGGATTAGTGTTTCACGGTGACTTTAGAGATATCTTCACGTGATAGGAAGGAAAGTGTCTACATCGCCGATTGATAGAGGAAGAGCACTGGTGATGAGGCAGGGTCCTCAAAAGCTCTAGAATTAATATTTAAAAACTAGTAGATCTGTTAATCTTTTTTCAAGCACGGGTGTATATCTTGATATCTATAACACCGTTTTAGCAGATTTTCCTTAATAGAACATCAACTATTGAGGTCGTACTCATGACGCGATTTTCGAACTTTTTCTTCAAATGTCCATCGATCCTACCCAGGAGATGACAAAAATGAGGTCCGTTCAAAAATGTATTTATATAGTATATAATTGTGCTGATGTATTTGACCAGGTTGTATTTATATAGGGTGTGTTATTATTCTCGGAGTTTTGGTCAATGTTGGTGAAATAAATCTTAGTTTTTGCCAATATTTCGAGAATCTTTATTTTCTCTTCTTCAGGGCTGTAAAATTACTTGTACTGCTTTATAATATTGCACTTTGTTATTACACATTATTGTAAAAGGGTGTTTTTTCTTGTTATTACTTACCAAGACTAAATAATCTATAAACTATTATACATTCTTATTGCACTATGACTAGGGTTATAGTAACCTTCCTTGTTTTGTTTACATAGCAGGGTCACAGCCTTTGTATGTTTTATATATTTATAGTATGGTGTCTTTGTTAGTTAAACTATATTATAATTGTTGTACTGTAGTTATATTATTTTACAATAGTTATTGCTATGCACTATTACAATTATTGCTATGTTTCATTGAATCTATGTTATTGCCACTTACCACTATGATATTGCAACTAATATTATTTTAAAATAGTTATTGCTATGTACTATTACAATCATTGTCTTGTTATTTTAAATTATAATTATTGTTGTGTTGTGTTAAAGTTATTCCTATGTTGCTATTTTTATTCTTATATTTATTATATTATAACAACCATTCCTGTGTGTTACTGCACTCATTGTTATGCCTATATTAGAGCTATTCTTAAGTTGCACTATTATTATTCTATTATGTATTATTATTCTATTATGTATCTACAGTATTATTATTCTATTATGTTACAGTTATTAATGCTGTTTGTAGTTATATTTTTATTCGAGCCACCTGTATATATATAGTAGATATACATTGCTCTAGCGGTGGCAATTTTTGTCTTATTTTTACTAAACTTGATATAAAATCGTTTTATGTAAAAAGAAAGATCAAGTTCGTTAACAGCTGAAATCGGACCAGTGAGAGGGTGGATTTAGAGGGGGAGAATTTCTAAAATTCCTAATATCTCCGTTATTATGCGTCGGATCGAAAAATTGTATAGAACCAATCTTATTGAAAATGTAATGTTCTATAAATGTTATGTACATTTCTTCACTATCATGATTATTAACTGAGATATTTGGATTTTTTAGTTTTCGGTCTTTAGTAAAACCCCACTCCTACTCATCTCATATTAACAATATTCTATTATGTTTGAAGCACATTATTTGAAGCTTAAATGCCAAATATTGTTTCATTGAACATTTAAGTTTTGAAATAAATGCAAATAACTAGGTTAAACTAGGTTTAACTAGGTGCAAATAACTAAGTTAACGCAGCCCCTGCGTGACGGACTTTTTTACTTTCTGGTAGTCGAATAATGGTAATCAGGAAACTTATCGGTTTTCGGGCGTCAACGGAATTATCTCTGTTAGCAGATTACCCGTAAGGTAAGTCTATTGAGGGTATACTCATGACGCGATTTTCAAAAAGTCCGTCACGCAGGGGGTGCGTAAACTAAGCAAATTTCCCACGTGAAGTTTTACAATAGAGAAATCTGCCTAATAACAACTGTAGTAGCAAGAAACCTCTAAACCTATTCACGAGGGACCAATAGTTACGAAAACGGCCACCAGAGCTCACGGCGGAAAGTCCGAACATAGACTGCTGCCGAGCACACTTCTGTAATCTTTTTCGATCCGACGTATAGTAACGGAGGTATTTCGAATTTTCGAAAATCCTCCCCTCTAAACCTCCCCTCCCACTGGTCCGATTTCAGCCGTTAACGAACTTGATCTTTTTTTTTACATAAAACAACTAAATATCGAGTTTGGTAACGATCAAACAAAAATTGTGACCGCTAGTAACAGACAAATATAAATAATATAATAAAATATAAATAATATATATATATATATATATATATATATATATATATATATATATAGTTTTGAACGGACCTCATTTTCGTCATCTACTAGGTAGGATCGATGGACATTTGAAGAAAAATCTCGAAAATTCCGTCATGAGTACAACCTCAATAGCTAATTTCCCTTAGGGGAAATCTGCTAAAAATTTCTCAAAATGTCTATTGATCCTACTCAAGAGGTTGCCTAAAAACTGTGTATATAGTTAGATGTTTGCCAGCTTTTGCGATTGCAATTTTTGTTTGCTCGCAACCAAACTCGATATTTAAACATTTTGTATAAAACTAAATACTAAATTAATTAATGGCTGAAGTCGGATGAGTGGAAGGGAGGGGGGTTTAGACGGAAGAATACGAAAATTCAAAATATCCCTTTTATAAAAACGTCGGATCGAAAAATTAATTATGACCAATCTCATTGAAAATATAATTCCCAATAAACATTGCTATATATATTTTTTCTCTATCTGTAATATTAACTGAGATATATGCATTTTTTTTTAAGCCTCGAGTAAACCCCTACCCTACTAATGACACATTAACAATAAGCGGTTATATTATGAAGCACTTTATTTGAATCCTAAATGCCTAATATTTTTCTCATTGAACTTTTACGTTTTGAGATAAATGCAAATGCGTGACGCACGTGGGAAATCTGCTATGTTTATACAGCCTCTGCGTGATTTCACTTGTGATTCAAGTACATTCAGTTCTTTTAAATAAAGAAATATACATAATTTGTAAGTACAATGACTTCTTAACAATTCGAACAATCTGTACAAGAGCTAACTACCATAACTTAAGAGCTCACTTAAAAGAATGATTTTCCCTAAAACTAATATAACCCCGTTAATATCGGGGAGCTTTAAAAGTTTATATTCAGGTTAAGGAGAAGCCCGTAAATCTTAAGGCCGTGGAACTTTCTATATATCTGGGGGATTAGGCAGACGAGAAATGCAAAATAACTTGGGCTTAATGGGAGTACGTAAACTAGAGTAGAATTAGAAAGGAGGAATATTGTTCCTTAAGGAAAAGACAGGAAGAAATTTCTAAAAGAAACATTACATTTTTTTTTTGTTTGTTTCTTATATTTAAGATTTTAAAGAGAATACCTTATCTTTTAAACTCGCCTCTTGTCTTGAAAAAGTTTGGAAATATAACTCAAAACATTGGCTAGTAATTTTTCACTTGTACCATTTCTGAATCTCACTTTGATTGTATGGTAAATATGATATATATTTTTATTTTGAAAAAAATCAATTAAGGTCAAATGTAAAACTCAGGAAAAAAATATAAATTATTTGGGTTCCATCAAATTTTGCTTTACTAGGTAATGAAATTTTGGATTTTGAAGCTCGTAATGCTCGAGAAAATTAAACAACAGTAACCTTCATCTTCTCAGATAATTGGAAACGAGAGTTTCAAAAATTCATATTCAAAAGTAGAAGTTAGACTGGTGGAAAAAAATAGACTGGGAAAAATTAAACAAATTACTGCCGGATGAAATACTGAAAGTAGAAAAATCCAAAAAGAGGAAGTTGTTCTTGCCGAATTGAGCATACAAAATTAACACATAGTTATTTATTGAAATGCTTATTCCCACCAACTTACGATTATTGTAATATCCCACGTCCTATCCTTAATTGTAAAAATGCAAACTTCCCAGAACAGCATTGAACCTTAAGCTTAAGAGAACTCCTTAGAGAAAATGAAAAAGGCATCAAAAGGCTTTTTGGAGTTTTGGCAGAAACTTGTTTGTTCCAAGAACAATAGATGCATCCACCGCTATTGACAATAACAGAAGCTGTATATTGTAATAAATAAATAAAAATAAATCCACTGACTTTTTTAGACTCAACTGTTAGGCTCCCCCTCCCCATTAAATCCGGACAGTTCTTGTAAGAGAATAAATATTTTTTCTAATGAATATGGAAAGCTGTAAATAGCTTTCAGGAAATTCACAAATAGGAGGGGATGTGAAATAGTAGTAAAAGGTTATACTTTCGAAAGGTGGCAATTAGTTAGGGAAGACCCAAAAGACTCGGGGATGAGGGATTCCCAAGAAATAATTATGAGTACCAAACAGGAATCTGCTCACCAGAATCGGGGGATAAAACGTAGCAAGTTCATTAAGGAAACCACTTAAGTAATTTTCAAGCATTATATATTTTCCTGAGATATCAATAGATATTGTATCAATTAGTACATACCAAAATAAGCCTAGATATCTAGAGAAAGGCAATAGGAAATTATTTAGTGATTCACTCCTTAATAAAAACCGCAGTCCCAATGTTCAAGACTGTATAGCCTCACAGTTCTATTGTTGTTTTATTTAAAACATGTGTTATATTAAAAATGCATATATAAAACAGCTGCTTTAATTCAATAAAAATGCGAATTAATATCAGCTGATTCCTAAAGTGACAAATCAACCAAATATGCACCATGACCAGAATAACCTGTCTCAATTGACCATTGTAGCACAAAGTGGACGCTTATAAGGAACAAAAAAGTATACTTTAGAATATATCAGATGTTTGCTACAGTGAAAGCTATTATATAAATAAAATGGTGGATCAATATAAGGAAAAGTGGTCACTCATGATGCCATAAAGCAATTTAAGAAGAGTTCTACTACACGCCAATCCTATTTGCATTTAAATAAAAAGGGTCCCATTTACGGTATATTTTTGGTATATATAAATACATATAAACCTCGTTCATACATATGTATACATTAACCACAATTTAAAGGTTTCATGCAAATGATTACTATCCAATTTTTTAATTCTTAGAATCCAACATTTAAAACAATTTTTGTTTTGAATAATTGTGTGAATTACTTTTAAATATTGAAGTTACTTCATCGAGGAAATTTTAAAAATATTAGAACACATTATGGCTAGGAAACCTTTATACAGTATCCATTCATGGTACCAGGTTGCGTCGGTTGGATGTGATATTAAATCATATGTTTCTTTATATAACCAAAGTGTGTTAAATGTGATACTGAGTCACATATGTTTCTTATTTATAACATATTTGTGTTTTGGGTCAGAATAAATCTGATTGGTGTTTTTTAAACATTGTGATTCTCACTACCTTACAGTGTCATTTCTGAATATGCAAAGCTGATCTAGAAAAGGATATCTCTCAGGCTTTAGACAATGCTATTAATATTAAGGTTCATATACTTCTGACAGATAGTCAATTCAAAATAGTAAAACTTGAAGAGTGGATATAAGAAAAGCTGTGTTTACAATTTCTTACCTATTGCCTATTAGTGATAACACATAAGGAGTTCTGAAAGAAGTTAATTAAAACTTTGTTTCCCCTCTAAAATCCCCCCCCCCCGTTTGGTCGGAAAAAAAATAATGATGTACATTCTTTTAGAAGATTTCCTTTCAGGGAAATCTGCTATTGAGGTCGTACTCATGACGCGAGTTTCGAAAAATTTCTTCAAATGTCCATCGATCCTACCCAGGAGATGACGAAATGAGGACCGTTCAAAATTATATATATATATATATATATATATATATATATATATATATAATATATATATATATATATATATTAACGCTCTAGTGGTCGCAATTTTTGTTTGATCGTCACCAAACTCGATATTTAAACGTTTTATGACAGATCAAGTTCGTTAATGGCTGAAATAGGACTAGAGGGAGGGGGGATTTTCGAAAATTCAAAATATCAACGTTATTATGCATCGGATCGAAACATTGTATAGAACCGATAGTATTGCAAATTAAATTTACTATAAATATTGTTATATACATTTATTCTCTATCTTGAATATTAACCGAGATATTTGCATTTTTATGAAGTCTGTGGTCGGGTATAGTTCGGATTACGGTTCGGTTTCGGAGCTGATCGGCTCAGTTGGAAGCTTCTTCTAACCTTACCTGTCGTTTCTAACCTTACCTTACCTTCGTTACTTTGTGAGGTTTATGCAAATACATTCTGTCCATTAGCCCCCCCCCCGTTCTTTAGTTCTTGGACTACTAAAATTTGAGTTATTAAAATATAAATTATTCTTACAATTCAGAAACCGTTTCATTTGGGAATTTATTTTAATTAACTGAAAGATTTCTCATTACCGTTTGTATTTAATCACGGTGGTGTTTTGTTACCAGTATGGACAAAAAGTGACGGACTTTTTAAAAATTTAATAATATTTAATACATGTTCAATGGTCAATAAATGTAAGCTGACTTGTTGAACACGGACGACATAGACGAACAAATGTTTTGAATTTAGAAGAATATAAATGAGACATAATTATTGTTATAACTTGGGTTATATCTACTAGGTCAGAATGGTTATTCAAAATACTTTCTGTTAAAGCTCCGATGGACGCCTGGAAATTGAGTCTTGAACAGTTGTCACAAAAGTGTATTTTACATCCTGACCGAAGCCTTAACATTTTGTTTGATTATCTATTATACAATAAATATTTATACGTTACACAAGAACTGGAAATAATTTCAATGATTGTCCTATTGTACAATATTTGTCAATGTTTCGGTTAAAGCC
The DNA here is from genome assembly GCA_019009955.1 of Riptortus pedestris. Lineage (NCBI taxonomy): Eukaryota > Metazoa > Arthropoda > Insecta > Hemiptera > Alydidae > Riptortus > Riptortus pedestris. The sequence goes on along the minus strand of CM032232.1, from coordinate 30,585,680 downwards.
AATCCGGAGCTTCTCAGGAACTGAAGGTGAGAAGAGATAGAAGCAGAATGGCATAGGAAGGTAGGGGTGAGAGAAAAATTTAATCACAGCGACACTGGGAGAAAATTGGCGAAGATTCCCTGAAGGCCTGGAAGGATATTGGAATAGCAGAGGTTGGTATCACTGTGGAAGGCCTTATAGAGCTAATCCAGGTCTGCCATACCCTCGCCGGCCTCATTTCCTCACACACTTATAGGACACCTCACTTATATTCCCTCCTTCTTACCCTCCGTTCTATTGAAGGCAAAGAGGGCGGGGAAAACAGCTGATTCACACAATGTGTCAAATAGTCACAACATCTGTCAAACTATCAGATAAAAGGTATTGGTGTGAAATTAAAAAGGATGTTTATACACACCTTATTAAAAAATCTCTAACCAATAAAAATAATCCATTTATATTGGTACAAAAGTGACTACGGAGCAAGAAAGAGTCAATCTAATCCTCATCATTATCGAAACCATACCAGAAAATATATAAATCGTTTACTCACATAAGAGGTATATATGAGAACATAAAAAAGATCCACAGGGATTATGATGTAACTAAATAAATTTTGGTTATCAAAATTCAAACAAGATCAACAATAGTTTGGCAAACTTAAAATAAAAAAGGTCCGTCACGCAGGGGCTTCGTAAACTAAGCAGATTTCCCACGTAAGGTTATACAATAGAGAAATCTCCATCCAAGTGCTGAACGGTTACGGAAACGGCCGAACTAGTTTTTGGAGGGAACCATAGCTCGTCCTTTACACTTAATAAAAATGCAAATATTTCGGTTAATATTCAAGATAGAGAATAAATGTATATAACAATATTTATAGTAAATTTAATTTGCTATAAGATTGGTTCTATACAATTTGTCGATCCGACGTACAGTAACGGAGATATTGCGAAAATCCCCCCTCTAAACCCCCTCCCACTGGTATGATTTCAGCCGTTAACGAACTTGATCTTCCTTTTTACATAAAACGATTAAATACCGAGGTTGGTGACGATATGTCTATATGTATATATAGTTTTGAACGGACCTCATTTTCGTCATCTCCTGGGTAGGATCGATGTACATTTGAAGACATTTTTCGAAAATCGCGTCATGAGTACGACCTCAGTAGCTGATTTCCCTTAAGGGAAATCTGCTAAAATCGCGACTTGAGTAATATCTCAACAGCTGATTCCCCTTAAGGGAAATCTGCTAGTAGAAGTAGGTGTGTAGGTTAGAAGATAGTGAATGAAGTGAGAGGAGAATGAGAAAGGAGATGCAGAGTCCTGGGGGTAGATGTCGCTGTAAGAGAAAGGGAGGTCAGAGGGTCGCAGCCCACCTTCAGTCTCCAAGGAGATAAGTCCCACAGCTCTTACATATCAATAGCACTCACTATATACCAGCTGTTACTTTATGCTCCTTATTCGCTACTCATATCTCAATGGAAGCTAATACATTCCTATGAAAAGAAGTCTCCCAACGGCTACAGTTAAATAAGACATTCACTGTTTTTTTTCGCCTTCAAAGAGATTATTCCTATATCTGATAGACTAGTACTGGCCAACTATGACAAAAATCAGCTATGAAAACCAATATGATTATACCCCTAATTAAAATCAAAATACCTCCTAACAAAAACATGAAGTCCTTCACGCAGGGACTGCGCGTAAACTAAGCTGATTTCCCATGAGCTTGTGTAACACGATTGAGATCTCATATGATCACATATTCTCTATTTATACATAAATAAATGAGTAAATGGGGTGGGTTTCTGAAGGCAGTATACATGAAAGTAAGAATAAGTCGAATTATACTTGAGTTACGACATAATTCATAGAACAACAATAGTTTAACAAAATTGTATCTGTAACTCATAATTATTTTAATCTCCCCTGTCTAAACCCCCACTATTCTATGCCAGATTTACATCAATAACAATTATGATCTATAGTGTTGACTAAATATCGAGTATGGTGAAGATCAAATAAACATTTTCGAGAAAAGAACGAAGTCATAAGGATGAAGTCATCACATAACATATTTTCACGTGCACCAAAAAACAGAAGTTCAATAATATCATATTGGTATTTAACCTTACACCAAAGAGGTTGATGACCTAACAGTTCATTGCTAATATGACATGATTTAGAGTCAAGAGTTTACAAAAATATAGAAATATCTCAGTTAATATTAACCTTAGAGAAAATATGTACATAAAAAAATGTATAGACCACGAAATTAAAAAAAAAAAGATTTGTTCTATAAACGTTTTCGATCCGACATATAATAAGAGAGAAATTAGGAAATTTCAAAATTTTCCTACTCTAAACCCCTCGTCTCTGAGCCGTTAACTAACTTTATCTTTAGTTTTACATGAAACGCTTATATATAAACAACAACAATAAAACAATAATTGCGAACCGCTAGGGCAGTAACTGACAAATATATATATTGTAGGGGCGTGCGGTAAGCTTTAGATGTAATAGAAAATGTCGGCACCAAATTGTAATGGCGGAAATCTTGTGTTAAAGGCAAGAAAAGTTGGGAGAGAATTTAGACTGAAACCTTTGTTATTTCTCATGGAGAGATGAGGGAAAAAGATAAATAAAGAAGACAAAACAACTATGTGAGTTCTCGTAAGAATTAGGTATATTGAATAGTTAAAGATATTTCTATAACAAAACATGAAATGTAAGCATTAAACAAACTTTAAGAACTAATATGTTAAGAATTAGGGAAATTGAATAGTTAAAGATATTTCCATAACAAGACATGAAATGTAAGCATTAAACAAACTTTATGATCTAAGATGGCGGCCATAACTATACATATAAAATTAGCGGTGTATCTTATAATATATATGAGTACTCATGCGATACTTGCGAACATAATGCTAGCATTATTTAGGTGGTTATTAGCGGGAATCATGCACTTCCTAGAGATGATGCAGTCTGGTAGCGGTGATAAATCTGGATGAGCACGTGGCCAAGAAGGAGAAAGGCGGGAGCAGCAAAACCTGTTGATTCTAGGAGAGGTGATCATAGACTGTCACGGGTGACTTCCAACTGCGGTTGTCCATGAAGCGGTTAGCTATGAAGCGGTGATCTGTAGTGGATGAAGAGGGGCTACGCCCCTGGCCGTATGAACGACCCCAGCGTCTGAGAGCAACTGACTGTAGCGGGCGTCTAAAAGCAACTGAACTCTCTCCTTGTTGCTGGCCGATGCCTTCTTGAACTGCATGTGTTTTTCCGCTGTAGCCACGGCCTTGGCGATATGCATGTGTGTGTGTGGCGGGTCTAGGAACACTGCGAGCGCGGGAAGTTTAAATTCAAACTGACGACTGAACATATATATATATATATATATATATATATATATATATATATATATATATATATATATATATATAATATCAATCGAAAAGTGAACGAACTTCATTTTGGTCATCTAAGTAGATCGATGGACATTTGAAGAAACGTTTAGAAAATCATGTCATGAGTAAACCCCAAATAGCAGATTTCCTTTAAGGGACATCTGCTAAAAGTGGAAATAGGGCCCTAATTGTAATAGTGCCATCTTCGATGAAACATTTTCAAATTATTTAAGTGTCCAAGGAAAACAAAAATCCAATTATAAATAAAGAAAAAATACATTCTAGCCTTACAGTAGGCTCAATTGATGAATTTCTTACTTCTCTGAACACTTGTCTAGAGTCTGAAGTCGCTGCCTATAATGGTCAACTGATGAAGGTTACGGGTTCTGAAATTCTAGCTTTGACTGAACTTATTTAAACGCTTCCATATTACATTATTGTTTTAAGGTCCAATGCAGGAGGAAATGGGAAACCATTGCATATTCTTGTGACACTCTACCTTCTTTAGCTTGTTTCTGTGAAAATCAGTATTATATGTTACCAGCTGCAGGTTCTAGATTCAACTCTGAACAGCAAACTGTGCACGGAACCAAGATTTGAGATCAGTTGATTCATTTGATTTATCTGGAGACGATGCAAACCGCATTTAATATCTTAGTAAAAACATTAGGAGTTAGAAAGAAAAGGGTTTCCTTTAATATAAACCGGCGGAAGGCATTATACCCGAACGACATAAACACATTAACTCAGGTAGTAAAGAATTTCAATTTTGGTTTATTTCCGGTTTTCATTTTCTTTTAAGGTTCGGCCATAAAAAGCAACTGTGGTTAATGCGGAGGTTCTAATGCATGGCCGTTATATAATGCGACATCTGGCGGAGGAGATAAAACATCCAGAAAACCAGGGGATAGACCCTTACTGAATGTTTTCTCCGGGCGAAATATACTTAAAGGAACTCTAGAAATTTCTATTTACTTAAGAGCTGTTTTATTAAATTAATAGTTTGATGGTAAATTCAATCGGACATTATTTCAGACCTTTTTTAGTTATTAAATGTTCTTCATAGTTTGATGGGAACTGTCATCATTTTTATTTTCCTCGCAAACTTTATTCATATTGCCCTACATGTTTCAAGGCTTAAATACCACCTCTTGAGGGGCCATTCCTTTCCCCCTTAGATGATATATTTATCAAATTTAATTACAGATTCCTACTTAAAGTACACGTTCCCGCTTACGTTCCTTGCGACAGTCCTTCCTCGCTGGGGAGCCCGTTGATACTGGGGTTCCCGGAGGAGGTTTAGTCAGCTGACTACAGATCGATTATTTACGCAGCACATTTGAACTCGATTAATTCACATCATAATTTAAAATAGATTATTTTAATATAAAATGCTATAGAATATATGACTAAGGTATTTAATTTGTGTTTTTTGTTTACTGCTTTTTTATTTTTTAAATACATTGTCTTTGCGGAGAGTGCTCTACTAAAGAGCCACTTTTATTCAGGAATTACTGAAAGGCAAGCAATCTGTTACATCTTGTTCGCCTTGATCATCACAAGCCCATGTCAGCTACGAAAACCTATAGGAGGCATATGAATGGACTAGCTTCATATTAGCGTATTTCGAAATTAAGAAAAATTAGCTATTGTAGTTGAACGCACTTTTCGAAAAATATTTTGAATTCCTTCTATTTAAACTAGGAGTTGCCAAAAATAAACTCCAATCAAAACTCTCTCTCTCTCTCTCTCTCTCTCTCTATATATATATATATATATATATATATATAAGAAGGTACTACATTTACAGCACTCACGAAGAGAAAATAAAATTCTGGAAATATTGGCCTAGACTAGCTTCTTTCATACACATTGACTACAGGTCCCAATAAAAACTAACAAACGATCTTCAGGCATATATATATATATGTGTGTGTGAGTGTGTGTGTGTGTGTGTGTATGTATGGATGTCTGAAGATCAACATCAGTTGTTAGTTTATACGCGTAGGCATGCTTCTTCTTTAATAAAAACCAGAAATTATCGGATTAAGTCCATTTGACATTGACATTTCCAAATACCATTTAATTATTTTTGACATCCAAAAGGTTTAGGGGCTCAGGTTAGCCGTGTGAATTAAAGTTTTGGTCTTAATCTCACATGGTAAACGTAGAGTGGCGAGTTCGAGTACAGCCTGGGCAATAGGAATTTATTTAGTGACGGACTCATTATTAAATAAAATTCTTAGTCCCACTCTGGTTAGAAAAGTGTGGTAACCTGTAGATGACCCATCCCAATTAGCAATAGTAGCAAAGTAGGCATTAATAAATAATAAAAAGTTTAGGCCAACTTATTTAATCATGACTACTAAAACTTTTCCTTAACAGTGTCATCATATTAACCAGTTGGAAATATTCATAAATACCAATTATATCATTTGTCAAGTCGCATGAGAATAGTCTGTTATTGACCGAGAATTCGGCATTACGTTATTTTTGTTTATTTTGTACTAAAATTAAATTTATTCAAGCGCTTTTTCCTCGGAAAAGAATAAAAAAAACATTTAAAAAATAAACAAAGAACGCCGTACTGTGGGAGGGCACAATTTTGTAGCTGTCAACATCTATTCATTGAAAAAGACTGATTGATTCATTTGTAGCCCATTGTCTTTTTGGGGTCGGATGGCGGATAGGAATCGAAGCACGAGCTCGTAGTGCCCCGCCCTCTTGGCAACGACACAATGGGCACAAGCATCCCACACAAACACACAAAACGAGGCACGATCTAGACGCACACACACGCAGAACAGGTATTACCTGCAAAAGGTCCGACCGAACAAACAACTCGGGTTAACGCAACCTGCCTTCTGTTTGCTGACACTCACAGGTGCATCCTAAAAGCAACTTATTATCTCTTAAACGTTGACTGTTGCGTTAAAAATTTTTATTGGTTTAAAAATGGAAAATAAAATTAAACAACAGAGAAGGGATAAGTGATAATGAAATTGATACGAAATCTGAATCATGCCTTGCGCATTTTCAAGGATGATGGAAGTCACATATGAACTAGGAATACTTCGTTCCCTGGGAGAATTCATACGTTACACAATTATCACACCCTTTCAAAAAGAAAATGTTTTCCACTTGGAATAAAAACGAAATAAATTTCTTTTAAATTTGCTCTTATTTGTATAAGAAGATATTCATAATGTTCTAAACGCTACGCATTGTAGTTGCAACCATTGTGTTCTATCGGGAGCTGCTCTTTTCATATTACAATACTCACCGAAATCCACAAGATGCTTGATGTCTTCAAAATATAATTTTCTATGCCTCCCTCTTCTCTTATAACCAAGGGCCTTACCTTCAAATATATTTCTGTTGAAGCCGTTGTGCCTTGTTATGTGTCCAAGAAATTTCACTCTCCATCTTTCCTTGATAACACGTTTGGTCTCAGATACCTCATCACATTTCCATTACTTCCAATCTATTATATTCCATTTTGTGGAGTGTCCAACATTCCCTCCCCTAAAGCAGTACACCCCATACGACAGACTTAGTAACCACATTTTTTTTTTGTATCCATGTTTATATGCTTATGAGTTAAAATACACCTTTTGCTCTGGAAGGCTTGTTTAGCAAGTGCTATTCTTCAATTGCATTCAGCTCTACTATCGTTGTGTTCAGTGAGGTTGCTCCTTAGGTAACAAAACTCTTTACTTAATATATCTATCAAAGCATGCCAGGTATTTCAATATAAAATATTGTTAAAGATTTCATCTTTGAATAAAATCATTTTTTATGACAAGTGACCATTGTGAGGTATATAAAAACGAAATCAAGAAGACACCTACCTCTTCGAATTGTAACGACGAGAGGGAGAGAGAGAGAGAGAGAGAGAGAGAGAGAGAGAGAGAGAGAGAGAGAGAGAGAGAGAGAGAGAGAGAGAGAGAGAGAGAGAGAGAGAGAGAGAGAGAGAGAGAGAGAGAGAGAGAGCTAAAAGTAAACATGAGTTTCAAAAGTTAACGCATTCGTTCCAGTTTGAATGCGAACCCCTCCGTGTATGTAAAATATTAATAACTGCATTTGCCCACATAAAGAGATGTAAATAAGGAGGGAATGAATGTTAAAGAGGCATGTCCTTGGAGGGCGTAGAGGAATGTGGGCGGAACGAGCAGGAGGCCGTGGATAAAGGAGAATAAGCAAAAAGTAAATGAAGTTAGTAGGATGAATAAGGCAGAGGAAGGGAGAGAAAAGAGAGGGAGAGAGAGGTGGGCTGAGTCCTAATCAGGAAGAGGGTTGTGATAGGGAACTTGTTAACGAGTGTTTACAAGTCAGAATAGCCATTGTATCCCCGAGGGGGGAGTCTGGGTAATTACAAGTGTACGAGAATCTAACTGCTCCCCAGGACAACGCCTAAGGATGCTGTAGAACGTGTTGTGAAGGAGGATAACCCTTAGCGTTTCATGGAGGCTGATTGTAGTCACAATTCAACAATATCTACAAACAATAAAATAAAGTCCGCCACGAAAGGGCTGCGTTAACTAAGCAGATTTCCCACGTGAAGTTTTACAATAGAGAAATTTGCATACTGCTAACACTTAACACCACCCGGACTAAATACAATCGGTTATGAGAAAACATTCATTTAATTTTAATAAGCTCCCAACAGAAACGGCTTCTAAATTGTAATACAAATAGGTCTGCCAGCCACTCAGAGCTGAAAATATAGATAGACATACCTTACCCGAAAGAAAAACAATTACTGATATACTTCCGAATATAAAACATTAGCTTTATTGAAAACTATTTGCTATATCTAGTACTGCAATTTAAAATGAATCTCGATTAATATTCAAGATAGAGAATAAGTATAAGTATATATAACAATATTTATAGTAAATTTAATTTGAAATAGATTGGTTCTATACAATTTTTCTTTCCGGCGTATAGTACCGGAGATATTTTGAATTTTCGAAACACCATCGAATTCCCCCCTATAACCCCCCCCCCCTCCCGTTTGTCCGATTTCAGCCATTAACCAACTTCATCTGTCTTTTTACATAAAACGTTTAAATATTGAGTGGTAACGATCAAACAAAAATTGCGGCCGCTAGAGCGATAACAGACAAATATATATATATCTATATATATATATATATATATATATATATATATATATATATATATAAAATTGTAACCTCTGTCTGTACATTGATTTTTTTCGCGAAATTTCACGATAACTTTTCGTTTCACATGTCATAGACACCATATCTGCATTTTGTTTCTTTCGTGTATGGTTGTTTGTTTGTTTGCTTGTTTGTTACCTTTTTACGTATAAACGGCTAAACCGAATTTTATGAAACTTGGTATGTATATTACTACTAACCCAACTTAGACTTTAGGCTATATTAATTTTCTCTGAGACGAACAGAAGTGGGGGTTATAAGGGAAGCCTGAAATTAAAAATAGCGATATTTTGTTTTCTATTGGTTTTTCGGCAAATATGCACATAACAAAAGTTGTTTATTTTGTTATTTAGAGTAACTTTTGCTATATACACTTTTGTCGTATACCGAAGTTTAAATCCGTTATACGCTAAAAATTATAGCGGGAGTCAACAATATTATTTACCAAAAAAGACTCAACCGAACTAAATAAAGCTCGGTATGTGTATTAGCAGTGAGGCCTTCATTATAATAAGCCATACCAACATTTCTAGGGACGGGCAGGAGTGGGGGTTATAAGGGAAGCCTGAAATTAAAAATAGCGATATTTCGTTTCCTATTGGTTTTTCCGCAAATATAAAGCTAACAAAAGTTGTCTATTTAGTTATTTTGAGTAACTTTTGTTATATACACTTTTGTCGTATACCTAAGTATAAATGAGTTATACGAGTATGGCGATATGGATGAGGATACCAAAATGTGAATTATAAATATTACAGGGCGATGATAACCTGGTAGTTTTTCGCCCTTAAACCCTATATAATAATAAAAAAAAAATGAACCGAACTTAACAAAACTCGGTATGTCAATTAGCATTAATTCTTCCATGATTATAAGTTATACTAAAAGTTTTAGGTTCGAACGGGAGGGGGGTTATAAGGGAGGCCTGAAATAAAAATTCACCATATTTACATGTATAAGAGACGGGAAATATAAAAATATCGAAGACTGTGAAGCCATATCGAACAAATAATTCTATTATTAGCAAATCCACGGGAAAGACGGGTATCAATCCTAAACACTGGGACGGGTAAATGTCAAAATATTGTGCAATGTAAAGCCTGCTAAAAAACACCATCACCATTCAGCCTCAAATGAATTCCCTGGCGAAGCCGGGTATCTGAGCTAGTATATATATATATATATATATATATATATATATATATATATATATATATATATATCATTTTGAACGGACCTCATTTTTTTCATCTCCTGGGTAGGATCGATTGAATACATTATTTGAAAATCGCGTCATGAGTACGACCTCAATAGTTGGTTTCCCTTAAGGGAAATCAACTAAGGGGGCTTTTAGTTGCAAATTGTTGAATTAGGTTTTTACAGGATTAAACGACACCAATGTTGAGCACCAAGTACAACATCTGATGTAGACACTACAAGATTTCTTGTTTACTCCATAATATAACACAATTAAAAAAACAGACAGCCTCATTCACTGCAAGGTATATGCAGGAATTATGGGCAACGAAACAGTCGATGTCCAACCCAAGCAGTGCCTCTAAAAGTAGCTAAGAGGCAATGTACAATAAAATTACTCCAACTGTCTTGAAGTCTTTACAAAGAGAAAAAAGTATTAATTTGTGGCAAGAGAGATGGAATCAAACAGATAAAGGATAACACTTCCTTTACTTCGTTCCAGGGGTTCAAACGTCTCCTTCAAATAAGCATTACATGTGAGCTAAATATTTGTGGATACTAAAGTGTCCAGCCTCAGCTGAGTGGTTCTCCTAACAGTCGGGAAATAACTCTACCCTCAAATGTCCGTGATGAAGGGACTGATTAAATATGCAGATTTTAAGTGGTTTTTTTTTAATCTAAATTTCCTCGGGTTCAATCTGCTTGCGTGCCCTATTAGTAAACCATTAAGAACCCATTCAAAATTTAAACAAGGGCCATTTGCTCTAATGCCCAGCCTTGGTTAATTCATAGTACATCAGTAATTGTATTTGTGTGTTCACATATATATTTTTGCATTAGTAGTAAAATTGCTCTTAATGGCACATAAAGATAATTAGGTAATGAAAAAACCCGTTATACACTACACACAGAAGAACAGACAAAAAGACAAATAATCGACACTTAAATCTAAACGTGCCAACATAATCTGAGTTCAATAATGGACAACCTCGGACAGAAAAAGTGAGGGAGGTGGTTAGGGAAGGAGTTTGTAAATTTCCTTAATACGTCGAGCAGGAAAATGCCATATGCTCATTACTCATAACTCAAATGTGAATCAAGTTATTAAATTTGTCTGTGTCCAACTTTCAGTTCAACTAATTCTCATCTGGTTTCCATTTGAATTATTTATAAAGTCCACTTTTTACAACTAAGGCTAATTGGTACGTGTACAGGTTACCACCCTTTTTCTAGCCAGGGAGGCACTCAGGATTTTATTTAATGAATTCCGTCACTAAATAAATTCCTTTGGCCAGGCGAGAATCGAACTCAACACTCTAGGATTACCATGTGGGATTTAAGGTAACGCTTTAACTCACATGGCTAACCTGAGCCAAGATTATCACTGTAGAAGCAATGTCATCAATAGGGTGCTCAGGCTAGCCATGTGTGTTAAAGTGTTAGCCTTAATCTTATACGGTAAACCTTGAGTGGAGAGTTTGAATCTCGTCTGGGAAGTAGAAATTTATTTTGTAACGTACTCAGTACCCAGACAACTCACCCTTGCTAGAAAATGGCAATAACCTGTATATAACCCGTCCTAACTAGAGTAAGTAGCAAACAGTGGACGTTAATTAATTACACCAACATCAATAATCAACGCAAGTCACTACATTTCAAGGCGTACTACATCGGGAGAAGAATGCTGTCTGAGAAGAATTGTTTATCGTGAGAAACATTCCAGCAAGTGGAATATCTTGAAAGTTTACTCTGCTCCTGCATTTTTATTCATAGACGATATAAGCTATGGCACGGGGCTTGTTTATCTTGGGAAAAATGCGCCAAACGTTTCTGCTATGAACTATTAAACTGAATAATGTTCATCACGTGTTTCATAGCATAAATAACCTATACACATGATCTCATTAATGACAGGTAAAATTTAGAAACTTTATGTGAGTTGCATGTAAGTAGTTTAGTATTCAAAATTATCATTTTCAAGAACTAGATGCCAATTATTAATAGTACAGAATGGCAGTATTTGTGAGTAAATATAACATTAAGAATATTTATAAACATTTTTAGTTCGATTCCCGCTTGGGCAATAGGAATTTATTTGGTGGCAAAATCCATTAAATAAATTTCTGAGTCCCACCCTTCTAACTACAAGCTAACTACTGCTAGATACTAAAGCTAATTGGGACGGGTTATCTACAGGCCACCACTATTTTATAGCTAAGGTGGACCAGAGTAATAAATTTCTATTGCGCCGATACTCTAAGGTGTCTCTTTAGAGACGCTGACAGTACATTAAAATATACTGTGTTCAAATGTAAGAAACAATGGCAACAGCTTTGAATTTAGTTAGTTTAATGTTGTATGGTTTTAAACATTATTAAATAGTCAAAGGAATTTTGAAATAAAGGCAATTTAATAGCTTCAACGTTTGAAATCTTATTTATCAACTGACATCTAATAAAGATTTGTATTTATTTCTATTCATTTCTCGAAAGTATGGAGCTTCTGAAAATTGAATACATTATTTAAAATTTCCATTCATAATTATCGACAAGACAACAACTTTATTTATTGACGGGAATTTTATTTTTGGACTTGTTAGGTTCGAATGAAAGGAAGCCCCCATACCCATGAGGGAAAGGAACTCACGCTCGACGAGTTTATGAGTTTAAGTTGGGAACTCGACTCAAAGGGTAAAGTTAACAAAGAACATTAGTAACCATCGTCTTAACGGTTTGAGCGTCATCTTGAAAAGTACACCTTACATACATTCTCTATCCCTCTTCCCTAGCTCATTCTATAAATAAATCATATTCCGTAAAGTAAAATACCTTTATCTCACATGCAAACCTAGAGTGACGTGTTCGATTCTCGCCTGGGCAAAGGAAATTATTTAGAGACGGAATTCAATAAATAACATCCTAAGTCTCACCCTGGCTAAAAAAGGGTAGTAACCTTTAATTAACCCGTCCCAATTAGCCTCAGTTGCAAAAAGTGGACGTTAATAAATAATAATAATAAAAAAATCTCTTAATATCTCAAAAGAGTAAAACAATTAATTAATTAAATTCTTCTGATATTAATATCACAGATTATGTAGGTTCCCTTCAAACACTACAAAATATTTAGACAAATCTCCCAATTACCCAAAATATAAATCAAGAGCTCAGTCTAGACAAACATATTTACATATTATTGGTGGCGAAAGCACCAAAACGTATGGCTGAATGACCCTCAGAGGCAAAAAAAGCAGCTGAAAAACTTAAATATGAACAAATACATGTTTTACAAGAAGACATTTCAAGACAAACACAAGACCTCATCTTAGATGCAATGGTGAACCGTCTCCACTAACACAACAAACTAACAACTATTAAGAACACTATTTGCATGTGACCATCAAGTCTCAGAAACTTTAGGAGAGTAGAAGTAGTTCTCTCGAGACTTGGAATCGGTCACACGAAATTAACACGCTCATACTTAATGACAAAGACTGACAGACCCACTTGCTCGACTTGTAACATTCTCTTGACGTATAAGACAAATACTGACAGAATGCCGAAAACGACAACACCGGACCTTCCCCTATGACTTACAAGAACTATTGACGGAAGGCAGCCCATATTCTCATACCTACAAAAAATTCAAATATACGAAAAAATTGTTTCAAAACATACAAATTAAGTTTAAGGTGTGCAAAAAGATTTCAAATTATATGCACTTGTTCAAATGCTTAGGTACAAAACAAAACAAGTTGTCCTCCTTCTGGAGGGTTGCCCTCAGTGGTAGCCTCCTAATCTGCCCAATTGGGTAATGTTAAAAAAAAAAAAGATATCATTTTTTTTAAATATTTAATTTTTTAAAACAGGAAATTTGTATTAAATTTTGATGGGACGTGTAGAAAGGAGTGCAGCTTTGCATCGTGCATTTATTTATATAAATGATAATTTATAATTCTTACCGAATGTTTTATAACGACTGTAGATAAATTCTGGATTTAATATATATATGCTACCCTGAAGGACAAAATTACGACAATCATTAGCAAAAGTACCATTTTCAGCCATTCATTTCCTATTAATAATTCACCAACTATGCTCATCACCAATTTTTTTTTCCTGGTCGTAATTACTTGAATTTAGTACTATGTTCATTTATAAAATGTTTATTTGTTTTACTTCTGTTATTTATTATTGTGTTTTTGTTATTTGTTCTTCTAACTTGTTGTCTATCTTATTTATTTTACTTTTGCTGTTTCACTTTGTACAATTTTTGACTTTTGAAAGGGCAAATCACCATTAAATAAATTTAAACCAAGGTTGTTGACGATTTTGTCAGTTGCTAAAACATGGCTTCAGCGTTGGAGGGTTAACAAAACAAAATTCCTGAGTACTGAATAATCATAATATTCATCTTAATCACATTATAGTATGTGTTAAAGCACCCTAATTCTTTTGAGCAGGAGCGATTTCGGAGCAGCAAAGCCTACGGTCCAGTTGGAATACTAGCATCTGCTGGTCTGTGGTATGGCTTGAAGAGAATAATGAACAGGGCCCGTCTCCCCGAAGTTGATGAAATCGCTAACTGCATTCTTGCACTTATATTTTCAGGTAATTTAATTTAAGTTAAAGTACAGAGCCACGAAGATAAATGACCAAAGGGGCACGGCATTTTTTAGCAGGATTCCCTTAAGTGATATCAGCTATTGAGGTCGTACTAATGACGCGATTTTCGAAACGTTTCCTCAATGTCAATCAATGTCTAGGACATAACGAAAAAGTCCGTCACGCAGGGGCTGTGTGAACTAAGCAGATTTCCCACGTGAAGTTATACAATACAGAAATCTCCAAACGAGTGTCTAACAGTTATGGAAACGGCCGAACTAGCTTTTGGCGAGAAACTCGTGCGTTATCGGCCCACATTTAATAAAAATGCAAATATCTCGGTTAATATTCAAGATAGAGCATAAAAGTACAGAACAATGTTTATAGTAAATTTAATTCCAGCGTGAATTTTTACAATAGAGAAATTTCACGAGAGCCGAGAGTTAAGGAAACGACCAAACTAGCTTTTGGTGGGGAAGCCCAGTTAGGCGCCCAGTTTTAATAAAAATGCAAATATCCTCCCCTCTAAACCCCCCCTCCCACTGGTCCGATTTCAGCCGTTAACGAACTTGATCTTTCTTTTTACAAAAAACGACTAAATATCGAGTTTGGTAACAATAAAAAAAAAATTGCGACCGCTAGAGCGGTAACAGACAAATATATATATATATATATATATATACTAGCTCAGATACCCGGCTTCGCCCGGGAATTCATTTGAGGCTGAATGGTGATGGTATTTTTTAGCAGGCTTTACATTGCACAATATTTTGATATTTACCCGTCCCAGTGTTTAGGATTGATACCCGTCTTTGCCGTGGATTTGCTAATAATAGAATTATTTGTTCGATAAGGCTTCACAGTCTTCGATATTTTTATATTTCCCGTCTCTTATACATGTAAATATAGTGAATTTTTATTTCAGACCTGCCTTAAACCCCCCTCCCGTTCGAACCTAAAAATTTTAATATAACTTATAATCATGGAAGAATTAATGCTAATTGACATACCGAGTTTTGTTAAGTTCGGCTCAGCCGTTAGTGCCCGCTAAAGTTTTAACGTATTACTCATTTATACTTAGGTATACGACAAAAGTGTATATAACAAAAGTTACTCCAAATAACAACATAAACAACTTTTGTTATGTTTATATTTGCGGAAAAACCAATAGGAAACGAAATATCGCTATTTATAATTTCAGGCTTCCCTTATAACCCCCACTCCTGCCCGTCCATAGAAATGTTGGTATGGCTTATTATAATGAAGGCCTCATTGCTAATGCACATACCGAGTTTTATTTAGTTCGGTTGAGTCTTTTATGGCAAATAATATTGTTGACTCCCGCTATAATTTTTAGCGTATAACGCATTTAAACTTCGGTATAAGACAAAAGTGTATATAACAAAAGTTACTCTAAATAACAAAATAAACAACTTTTGTTATGTGCATATTTGCCGAAAAACCAATAGGAAACGAAATATCGCTATTTTTAATTTCAGGCCTCCCTTATAACCCCCACTCCTGTTCGTCTCAGAGAAAATTAATATAGCCTAAAGTCTAAGTTGGGTTAGTAGTAATATACATACCAAGTTTCATAAAATTCGGTTCAGCCGTTTATGCGTGAAAAGGTAACAAACAAACAAACAAACAAACAAACAAACAAACAAACAAACAAACAAACAAACAAACAAACAAACATACACGAAAGAAACAAAATGCAGATATGGTGTCTATGACATGTGAAACGAAAAGTTATCGTGAAATTTCGCGAAAAAAATCAATGTACAGACAGAGGTTACAATTTTATATATATATAGATATATATATATATATATATATATATATATATATATATATATATATATACAGTTTTGAACAGACCTCATTTTCGTCATCTACTAGGTAGGATTGATGGACATTTGAAGAAAAATTTCGAAAATTCCGTCATGAGTACAACCTCAATAGCTGATTTCCCTTAAGGGAAATCTGCTAAAAATGAGGTCAGTTCAAAATTATATATATGTTTGTTAACGCTCTAGCGGTCGTAATTTTTTTAATGGTTAAAAAACTGGAAAATAAATATTGAGTTTATTAGCGGCTGTAATCGGAAAGGGGGAAGGGGGTTTTAGAGGGGGGAAATTTCGAAATACCACCGTTTTTATACGTCGGATCGAAAAAATTTTATAAAACAATTCTTATTGAAAATTTAATTTCCTAAAAATGTTGTTATAAGCGTTTTTTCCTTATCTTGATTATTAACAGAGATATTTGCATTTTGTAGTTTTAGGCCATCAGTAAATCCCCCTTCATATTAACAGTAATACGTTATATCATGAACCACTTTATTTGAAGCATTAATACCTATTATTGTTCTCATTTAATTTTACTTTGTGAGATAAATGCAAATACGTGGCGTTCGTGGGAAATCTGCTTAGTTTACCAAGCCCCTGCGTGACGGACTTTTCTCATTTTTTTCTTAGCAACACGGCTTTTTAACTCTTAATATTTAAATATCTGTATGTTATATTTTCATGATTCTGGTGTGTTCTGATAATTAAGTATAGTGTTTCCTATTTGAATGTTCTAAATCCTATTTTACTCCATAGGCAATTGTAAATGTTTACGAATAATGATAAGCTGATTGGCTTAAGCAATACCAAGTTATATACAGCTTTGAAATGAAAGAATTTATTGCTTACTGTCATCTATGTTTCGTGTAAATGAGTACTTATGTCTTTTAAATGAAGGAGCACTCGCTTATAAAAGAAGCCTCAAATGACAGAAGACTTCAACAATTTCAGTAGAAGAATGAATTTCGTTTTTAAGGGTGCAATATTTCAGAAGAATATAACAAAGTTAGGTCTAGTGCTTGTGATTCCAAAATTTCAAACTTAGCTAATTGTAAGTTATAAATATATATTGCCTAAAACAATAAGCCGCTTTGGGTTCTGTTTTTACAAACTGTATATTTCTTCTTTTTACAGGAGTTTACATATATTCTTGGAAAGAAGGCAATCCCCACGACGGAGAGCTGAAGCCAAACGAATTGCCCTACGAAATACCCCTGTTGCTTGCTGGAGGTTACTATTTGAGCAGTCTCGTGCCCCACAAATGTTTGCAGGTGGCACTCCACAACGTCCTGAGCTTGGTGAACATTGTGGCCGTTCTTCTGAACGGCTCGGGAGCGAACGTTGCAAACACGTTGGGCTTCCTGCTCGAATCGCCGACGTTTGCCTTCACGCTTCTGGGACTGCTCAAAGAGAACGAGGCCGGCGAGAGAATGCTCTCGGTGTTCGGATTGGTCCACGCTCTAGCGTTCGCTTTTGCTAGAGTCCTCGCCGCGGGGTACACTTCCTATAAGATTGCCGTTCAAAGCGAACTCCCGATGTACCTAAGGGTGATGGCTGTTCTGCTCTACTTGTCCTCTCTGACGTGCGCTGGAGCAGCTATAAGAAGCATGCGAGGGGAAGGAAGGAAATACAGGAAAAGGCGCCAACCCACGTGCCGGGGGAGGTCAAGAACTCCAAAACGCATTGGAAAGAAGAATTGATAAATAAGATCTTCTTCACTAAATAATCCTTTTCCGTTTAATAAATATAATATAAAAAAGAAGTTAGATTTTGGTTCAATAATTCATAAAGTTAGTTTGAGCAAGATCGGATGGTGATAAAAATGTCAGAGGTCCTTCTGCCAGATAACTTTTCTGCGAATCAAAAATCTAATCATCATCATTATTCAAAATTGGGCATTAAACCCAAGGCCATCTTAATCTAGCAATAATGTCTTATTTTAAAGAAGCTAAAGTTTATTTATAGGACAACTAATTTCTTTAAATTACTGATCAGGTATTTGGGTTACTGGCCTTTTAAAATGATATAAAATCTTTAATTCAATTAATATACTTTGTCTAACCAGTGTTTGCGTTATAAAAACGAATAATTCGATTTTAGAGGATTTTCCTTGGGGTAAATCAGCTATTGCCATTGTACTCATGATGCGAGTTTCAAAAAAAATGTCTTCAATTGTCCAACGATCATAGGCGAAAATAATGTCCGTTCCAAATTATACATATATATTGTCTGCTGCTGCTCTAGCGGTCTCAATATTTGTCTTATAGTAACCAAACGCGATATATAATTGCTTTATGTAAAAAGAAAGAAAGAGTTCGTTAACGGCTGAAATCAGACCAGTGGGAGGGTGGGTGCAGAGGGGGAGAATTTTGAAAGTGCGAAATATCTTATACGTTCTTATACGTCGGATCGAAAAAGTGTGTAATACTAATGTTATATAAATGTTTTTCCATAAATATTTTCTGTATCATGAATATTAACCAAGATATATGGATTTTTTTTTTTTATATTTTCGGCTTTCAGTAAGCCCCTACCCCTACTCATGTCATATTAACGATAAGCTGATATATCAAGAGCCACTTCAATCCAAAGTTAAATACCAAATATGGCTGTCATTGAATTTTACTTGTGTGAGATAATCTTGTTAAACTATTGCTATTCTACAACTGTTGTTCTATGTATATTATTTCAAGTATTAAGCCAGTAATTCACACATTCTTGTTTTCAACCTTCTGTAACCCTTAATTTTGGTTCTGGTGCGAAGTAGTCACAGATTCAATTTTTTAGTGGGACGTAGGCCCAGAAATAAATTTAGGTTCCTACACGAACTGCATATTACCAGTTAAGTAATGCTTACATAAACACTGTCAGATATTTTTTAAGGGTAAGTTTTTTTATATGGTAAATAGGTACGGTATTTTTGTTTAACTAATTCTACATGGTTTAGCTCTATTCGATGTGAGGTGTGGAACAACTTTCGGAGCCGACGAAGCTATTATTCTGTTTAGACATCCAAAGTATATCAGGGACCAGAAATGGTTTAGAAAATATAGTTAGATCATTATTGACGTGTTAATAATAATTCCTCCACACATTAGGTCAGAAATTAAACTTTGAAACTTGGCATAAACAATTTTGAATGCATAATCTTTTATGAACGTCCTAATATTCTTGCTCATATTTTTATCGCTTAATCATTATCAAACGTTTTTCTTCTCGACAGGTGTCTACGTTTGCATGTGGGTGACAGAAGTAAACCCACACGACGCCAAATTTAATGACGACGACGAATTAATATACGAAATCCTTTTACTTTTTGGAGGAGGATACTATTTGGCAGACATGCTCACAGTCAGATATGCAACAATATTTATGGACGCCATTTACGTCATTTCGTGTTTGCTGGTCATCAAGTGTCAAAAGGGAGCCGCAATTGCAGGAACATATATATTTATCATCGAAGGACCAACAGCATTCATCAACATGTGCTCTAATTTGCCAAATAAGAATATACAGAAAGAGAAAACTTTCATCATCTTTGTTAAAACAGTATATTTGACAATGCGATTCGTGGTGCTTCTCGCGTTCACATATCAGATCTACTGGAATGAAGATATCGATACAATGTTCAAGTACATCGCTTCTATAATAACAGCAAATGCGCTAGCGTTTGTGCCTGAACAAGTCCAAAAACTCGATGAAAACCTTTCTAAATATCCCACCATTTTGCTTCGAACGTAGTCGGCCGAAGAAAAACGCATGAAAAATACATCCGATCATTTGTAAATTGCCTTTTGTTTGTTTCTTACATAACACAGATTCATGAATCGAATACACCAGCCAAGAATATATCCAGACACGTATCGTAAAACAAACCATTCACTTTTCTAAGAATGGGGGACCAATCATAAATGAATTAAAAAACAAAAAAAAACATTTTTGTCAAAAGAGATTTTAAGGAAACTGACTTTTGAATAGGATTCCACGTTTAAGTTGGTAAATAAATACAGAATTAGTTGCCCTGCTAACCATATGTTGTTCAAAAAATCGTTGAAGATTGAAATACGAGCTTACACAACTTCATGAAAAAATTAAAGTATTCTACTAACAGTCCTGGATTTGTGGAAGACCTTCTGCCGTTCTTCCAACTTATCATTAATATTAATTATTGCATTTTAGCAGATTTCCCTTGGGAGAAATCAGCTATTGAGGTCGTATTCATGACGCGATTTTCAAAAAAATTCTTCAAATGTCCATCGATCCTTCCCAGGAGATGACGAAAATGAGGTCCTTTCAAAATTGTGTGAATACATGTATTTGTTTGTTAACGCTCTAGAGGTCACAATTTTTTTTTATCGTTACCAAACTCGATATTTAACATTTTATGTAAAATGACAGATCAAGTTCGTTAATGCCTAAAATCGGACCAGTGGGGGAGGGGGGGGGGTTAGAGGGGAACTCCTGAAAATTTAAATATCTCGGTTACTCTACGTCCAGAACAAAAAATTGTATAGAACCATTCTTATTGCAAATTTAATGTATTACAAATATTGTTAGATACATTTATTCTTTGTCTTGAATATTAACCGAGATATTTGCATTTTTCATTTTTCAGCCTGCAGCAAATCCCCAATTCCATGTTACATAAACAGTACTCTGTTATGTAATAAACCACATTATTCGAAGCTTAAATGCCATAAATTGTTTTCAAAAGACCTTTATTATACGAGATAAATGCAAATATGTTATGGTACACCCCCCCCTTCTTAAGACTACTAAAATTTGATTGATTGAAAGAAAAATTATTCTGATTCAACACAAATTACAGTACTAGATATAGTAAATAGTTTTC
Organism: Riptortus pedestris; assembly: GCA_019009955.1. Taxonomy (NCBI): domain Eukaryota; kingdom Metazoa; phylum Arthropoda; class Insecta; order Hemiptera; family Alydidae; genus Riptortus; species Riptortus pedestris. Next base: position 30,564,600 of record CM032232.1, on the reverse strand, counting down.
ATTAAAATTAATATGTTGTATCCTGATATATTTTAGTAATTGTTTTTCTTTCCTGCGGGCACATCTGTTTGTTTCAGGTGCTTCCCGTCGGGAGGTTTCTTATTATCGATAGTATTCAATTAATATTCACGGTGGTGTTGTGTTACCAGTATGTATATTTATCTATTGTTAAACATAACGAGGGGAATCTGTTTAGTTTACGTAGCCCCTGCGTGAAGTAATTTTTGTCATATGTTAAGAGATCAAAAGTCTTTATATGCATTATTTATGTGCACACATATTCGAAGGCGAGCAAAAAAAAACTTGGAAAAAACGATGACCACCGGAGACTAAGGACCCAAAGACGAAGTAATAAATAAGAAGGAGGAAGCTATAAAATAGAGCGAGTGGGTGGGCAAAAGTGGGGATGAGAGAAGTTGCTAATCAGAAGGAAGTTCTTGATAAGACTTAGAGAGGTTCGGCTGGAATGAGGGCTTAACCAATATTTACTAGCTCCAGACTTCATTGTAGCCAAGAACTTATTACAAATCGGAAAGAGTTCTGGCCAACATCTTTTCCGCAGTCAACAACTTTTACAACTGCCTGGGAACATACTTTTGTGGAAGAGACTTCCCGATTTAGTTTCGTAGTCCATGTAATTTTCATTAGCAATTGAACATCGTTCCGGTCTGGAATGATCTGTAGATGATACATGTTTAATTTTATAGAAAGAAAATTTAGAAAGGTTAAAACGTCGTAGGCTCTGAAAGTTAAGTTGTTCACGTTCTTGAAAAACCTAAATGTCCAACTGACATAGTAGGTTGTTTGATATCGTATAAAGGCCCAATCAGCTTTAGAAGACTGTATTATTTTTCTGACCTACAATGAACGAAAAAGTCCGTCACTTAGGGGCTGCGTAAACTAAGCAGATTTCTCACTTGTTGGTTTGGCACACTAGTGGTCTCATTTCACCGTCTACTCTGACTGGGAGTAGTAAGTACGAATTACTGGCTTAATACTTGAATTATGAAAAAATCCGTAGAACAACAATAATACAGAATCAATAGTTTACGTAACATTTTGTGAGCCGACCAATATTAACCAAGATATTTTGAATTTTCAAATACCCCCCCTATACCAGGTCCGGTTTAAGTCCATAACAAATTGATCTTTATTGTTGACAGAAACGGTTAAATATCCAGTATGATCAAATAAACATTTTTGAGAGAAGGACGTAAAATCTTAATGACTTCATCGCAAAACGAATTTACCAGTGTCTTGCCTAATAAAGGTCTCTTGGAAGCAATATTTGGTATTTGAGTTTAAAATAAAGAGATTCGTGATATAACAGGCTATTGTTAATATGACATGAGTAGGAGTGAGACCTTTCTGAAGGCTGAAAACTCCAAATATCTTGGTTAATATTCATATTAAGAAAAAAAAAGTATATAAAGATATTTTTATTTTTTTAGGAAATTAAATTTACAATACGATTGCCTCTATACAATTTTTAGATCAGACGTAAAATGACGAAAATATTTAGAACTTTAAAAATCTCCCCCCACCCCTGGTCCGATTTTACCCGTTAACGAACTTGATCTTTTGTTAGATACGCTTATATATATACAGTTGGATAACGATAAAAAAATGCAACCACTAGAGCAGAAACAGATTACATATATATTTTATTTGGAATAGACCACATTTTCTTCATCTTCCTTGGTATGATCAATGGACTTGAAGACACTTTTCGGAAATCGCACTCAAGAGGGAAATCTAAAAGTACTGCAACTTATAAAATAGATGTCCAAGAAAGATCTTGCAGGTGACGTTGGAGGAGGAAAAGTTGTCCCGCCATTTAAAACAAATTACGATGTTCTTGTTGTTACTTCGCTCATAGGAATAAATTTAATTTCTCCATATAGCTCATTGCTATGTCCCTTAGCTCATATTAAGACACTGAAATTCAAAAACATTGCTTTAATATTTTGCCCACAATGATGATGATGGGGAAGGTCTAATGATGCTTTTATGAGTTGTCTAATGGTGTCTGCTCATAACTCCGCACTGCCAGAAATTTAATAATATTAATGTGCGAGACTAGTGGAATGGTTGGAATTACATTCAACGCAAAATTAAAGTTGAGGCAGTGCAATTATAGGCTAGTTGGATTTCTAGGACTAGATTTTTTAATTTCTGATGTAACTCTCAAAACGTTTTGCAAGATACAAATAAGCTAATTCAGAAACCGCAGAGAAAACCCCAAGTTATTGCGCCTTGAATTATTGATTTCAGTTGCTAATTTTGAATAATACGCCATAGCTTTTGTGATCAAATAAAAACATTTTTCCTCTTTGGCTAAAGCCCGATATCTGTAAATTCTCTTGATAACCTTATGAATATTATAGAAGAATGTGATTGGTTACCATATCTGTAATTACTAGCGAAACTCAGGATACAAATGAAATTATTGAAACGAGGAAGTCTATATAAGGATAACAGAGGGCGCCAATAGATCAGTGGTAGAGCGTCCTACTTTAGATCGCGTGAGTCAAGCACATCGAGCATGATCAACATTTGAATGGGTGACCGCGGAGCTGTTACGCCAGTTCTCTACCAGAGCTCGCTGGTGTCGTGGCAATAGTGGAATGGCGGGAGTCTAGCGAGTAAATCAGTCTGACAGCCAGTCGGTATGAGGAGGAACATTTGCTCTATTAAACCACGTCAACATGCAAACTGGTCATCGGAGACTACTACCCGGATATATTGAGGTTCCTCAGTCTAATGGAGACAACTCAGTCCAGGTCCTCCTTGGTTATCGGAAGATACGTCGTGTTGACCACTCTCTACATAAAAAGTCCGTCACGTAGGGGCTGAGGTAACTAAGCAGATTTCCTAAGTGCGCCACGTATTTGCATTTATCTCACAAAGTAAAAGTTCAATGAGAACAATATTTGATATTTAAGCTTGTAATAAAGTGCTTCATAACATAGTAGAATATTGAAAACATGAGATGAGTAGGAGTGGGGATTTACTGAAGACCGAAAACTAAAAAATGCAATATCTCAGTAAATAATCAGGATAGTGAAAAAATGTACATAACAACATTTATAGAACATTAGATTTGCAATAAGATTGGATCTATACAATTTTTCAATCCCCCTCATAATAACGGAGATATTTCGAATTTTCAAAAATCCCCCCTCTAACCCTCCCCCCTCCCACTGGTCCGATTTCAGCCATTAACGAACTTGATCTTTCTTTTTACATAAAACGATTAAATATTGAGTTTGGTACCGATCAAACAAAAATTGCGACCGCTAGAGCGTTAACAGACAAATATATAAACTTTTGAACGGACCTCATTTTCGTCATCTCCTGGGTAGGATCGATGGACATTAGAAGAAATTTTTCGAAACTCGCGTCATCAGAACGACCTCAATAGCTAAAACGAAATCTGCTAAAACTCTGATCGCGAATTTCTATAGCAATTGAGGATGCCCAATGATTTTTACGACGAATAATGACAAATGGGGGGACTAACAATTCTGACCTGTTTATGGACAGTTTTCTATTATATAATAATGATATAGGACCAATCTTGTTATACTATTGGTGCTCTACAATTGTTCTTCTATGTATTTTTTCGTAACTCAAGTGAATTATTCGCAATTGCTTATTTTCAGCCGTCAGTAACCCCTCCCTCCTTGCCCGCCCCTTCTACCCATATTGAAATAGAAAATATCTGGTGAGAGGAGATCACAAGTGTGTTATACTCAGCACTTGAGAAATCTGCTTAGTTAACGCAGCCCCCGTGTGATGGTGTTCTTATCATTTTCCTTGATAGACTTTTGCACCAAGATATGCGTTCGTGAACGACGTTAATTTAAGTTTGTTACATGTGAGATAACCCAAAGAAGAGACGAAACTTGATTAAATTCCTATTAAAAAGGCCCCACAATAAATTTGCATTTCCTCACATCGTTTTAGGCGTCTACTCAATTATATCAGAATAGAAGGGATGGATATTGCATTGTGGTAAGTGCTTTGTCTACAAGGCAGGAAGGACAATGAAACAATTACAAGATGTCCGTTGACAACAAGACGTGAATAGAAAAGACAAAGCGGACGGACAAACCCTCTTATTACAACTTCAATACGAACAGGTCCAAAACAATATACCTGCCTGTATAACTATATACCTCTTCAAGCAAAAGCATTCATTTTACTATATTATTGTATCAGTTATGCAAAGAAAGGACAGCAATGTCCAACGATTGGTGGGAATTGTATGCTTATGATTTTTGCTCCACTTTGCAAGGTAACACGTCGTAAAACCGTCACCGTTAGCTTTTCTAGAGTATAGTTGGTGTAAATTTAGTGTGATTTTCAGGAAAAAAGTATCTTTCTAAACAAACAGTAATTAATAAATATTAAAACAGGAAATTACATTTAAAACATGTCCCTATTTACCCAGCTCTAGCGTCTTTACCTCCAGAGTTTTAGCAGTTTCCCCTTAAGGAAATATTCTATAGTTCAAAATGGTATATATATATATATATATATATATATATATATATATATAAATATATAAAAACAAACAAAATAAGCTGCCCTGTTTCTGAGGGTACCTGCATGGTCAGCCACCTAATCTGCCATTTTCTGGTAATAATGTTTTTTTTTGTTTTTTTTAATTTTGTTTAAATTATATACGTTAAGTTGGAATAAACTGGATATTGCAAATTAGGGTGGTGTCTCAGGTGAGAGTGCAGCTTATTATTTTTATCTTTATTTTTTTATAAATGATGGATAATTCTTATTGATGAGTTTAGAAGTGTGGATAAATTCTTCAGATCATCGTTTGTTAGCCCTTGTTCTAAAAGTATCTTCACCGTTTTTTGATGAAGGACTCCTCTTGAGCCAAACAGTAGCCCCATAACTGTCCAGTCTTGGATTTCGTATTTCTTAATGAAATAAAGGCAACAAGGTTCATATATGCTTTTCTTCTCCTGGTCCACCTCGTCTGCCTGATTCTTGTTAATCCCAAAACGGACAGTAGGAATAGATATACATACATATAATTGTCTGGTATTGCTCTAGCGGCCGTAATTTTTGTACGATCGTTACCAAACTCGATAGTTAGTCGCTTTATGTGAAAGTAAAGATCAAGATAAAGATCAGGTTCGTTATCGGCTAAAATCGGACCTGTGTGGAAGGGGTTGAGGGGGAGGAATTTCCAAAAAATCAAAATATCTTCGTTATTATACGTGGATTGAAAAATTTCACTACTACTATCTTCAATTTTACTGAGATTTTCGCATTTTGTAGTTTTCAGCCTTCAGCAAACTCCTATGCCTACTCATGTAACATAAACAATAGTCTTTTTTATAACAAACAACTTTATTCGAAGCTTAAATTCCAAACAATGTTTTCATGAGACCTTTATTATACGAGATACTTGCAAATACATTTTGTTGATCCCTTCCCCCGTCTTTAGTTCTTGAATTACTAAAATTTAATTTATTGAGATAAAAACTATTCTGATTCATTATAAATTATTGTTTATGATATAGTAAATATCTTTCTGTAGGGAAAACTTAGTGTCAAGTTCTAGGCTATTCCTCTCAGTTAGAATAACTACCAACAATACTTACTTAAATGATGTACAAACCGCAACTTAAAATTGAGCAAAGTTACTTGAGGATCAATATATTAAAAAATAACTAAGTAAATACAAAAGATACCACTAATAAAATTGATTGAAGAGAATAATATAATAGTGTTTATATTAGCGCACCCAAAACTAAAATATCGATTTGATAAAATTATAATGATAAATTATAAATATAGGTATGATGTATAGTAAAAAAAATAGCTACAATTATGGTTATTTAATTAACTACGATAGTAAAAATTTCGGCAACCAATATAATAATTTTTCTCGTGCGGGATATTTCCTTAAGCAAGGATGAAATTGTTATAAATAGATTCGGACTTTACTGTACATATATATTGTATTTGAGGCATTATGTTGTAATTGTATTGCGTATGGAAAAAAAAATCATAACTTACCTGTCACAAAAAATTTTCTTTCACACAGTTACGCTTTGTTAGCAGGCTATTGTCATACCCAAATATGGAGTAATAAATACCTGAAACAAAGAAAACCAATTTCAAGATGACATACAAGTATATAAAATAATATATGTAATAATCGTGAAAATCATATTGAGTTTTAAGAAGAAAAAAGAAATGTGTAATTAATTTCTGTAGTAAGCTGCCATTATAACTCAGACCAGCATTGGGGTAAATTGATAAACCGTTCCCCTTTATCTTGTAATACATAATTAAAAAAACCACACACAATAAAAAAAAAACACGTGCACGGTATATACTATCTCCAAACAAAGAAAAACAATTATTGATATTTATATTAAACTTTTTACACAGCCCCAAAACTACTATTATTATTCCGTTTCGTTATATAGAAAATAAAAATGAATTATAACTTGTCTCAGTTTTAACCTTTCTAAAACACAACAACTATCAAATATGGAGGAATTTTCCTAGTTCTTTTTTCAACAATACAATATCAAATTTAAGTAATGAGATTTTTTTTACGTAGATTGCTATCTAGTTGTACTTATTGAGGAATTAACATATTTATTAGTTATGTAATGATGTTGAGTGATCATCAGAATACTTCATGTAGTAAATAAAACCTGCCAGAAATATAGTAATTTTTAATATAAGAGGCGCTGTTTTGAGATGTCAATAACATAGAAATATGAGAATGAGCAATTAGTGGGGGGAGGACGCAAAAAAAAAATCGAGGGATTTTTGACTAATCCCGGCTCGTAAAATTCTGAACTATTCGATTCATAAAGTATGACATCAAACCGTAACCTTAGAGTGATTCTCAAGTAACTATTTTCTTCCTTCACCGTAAACCCGCCAATTTATTTCCCGCCTTTACCTTAATGACTCCAGCTGATGCCTTAAAGCCATCTAGTGCAGCGGGAAGAGATTAGTATAGCCAGGGAGCACTTAGCCCTAAGCTCGGACTTACAGACCGTTGGGCCCTCGATAAAGTTAAGTACATCTCCTCCTTACTTGGCCGCCACTGCCGTATATTAGCGTAAAGCATAAAACTCTTTTACATAGTAAAGCGACTTCCCTAGCTTTAAGTCTGTCATAAAGTAGACATAGTTAACACCTCAAATTACCCATTTCCAAGCAAGATGAGGAAAAAATATAAATGGATTTAGTTATTATTCGGCATTAAGAGAACCCTGGTCCTACTGTGGATAACGCACGATTTAAAGCTCATAATGAATGTCAAATATTAGGATATTTTACCGAGTAGGTGCACACTATGGACTAAAAAGTATTCATAAATGAAAATTAGTTAAATATTCGAATCATGTTCCTGGTCACTGTTTTTTTAAATACAATTCTATTGAAGGTATAATGTTCAAACAGCAGGAACAAAGCAAGGTTTTTGTTGAGAATTTAATATGAATTCTCAGAAAAAAACCTTGCGTTTATCTATCTATCTACAGCCGAAAAAGCACGGTTACGTTTTTTCAGTACGTATAATTAGGAGCAGAAATTCAATTCTTTAAATCTACAGTTCAACATTTTAGTGTTAAATTTGATTGTAAAGTTGTGTTCAACTTGGTTGGAGGTGTTTAGTGATTGTCGCAATGTATGGAATGTTGTCGTGTACTAGTTTTAAAAGGTTGGTAGATAATGTTAGTTATTAGTCTGCAGTCTGTAAGTGTTTGATAGTTAGTTGTGTATTACTCAATGTGTCCAAAAATGTAGTTCAGTCATAGTCATAAGGTGTTGGTGTGCTATCCGTGAATGGGCATGCGTCAAACTAGCAAGAGCTATTCTAATTTTCGGATTACTTGATATTAAATAATTACATTTTAGAAAACAATATTAAAAAAGTTACTTTAAATGTTGTTTATTTCTACAGCCCAGAGACCAACGCGTTAACTCACATGGCTCATATCTAGAGCCTACATTACATTATTGAACACTGGTTACAATTACCAAATTTAAATTAAAACATATGTACCAATTGTCAATTAAAGCATATGCTGGAATAATCCAATTACTTAAGAGTTATTTGTAATGGAACCTACAGTGGCGAGTTCGATTCCCGCCTGGACAATATAAATTTATCTGGGTAGAAAAACTCAATTAGCCATAGTAGCAAAAAGTGGATGTTATTATATAATAATTATACAAGAAGTACTGCAAGGGATACTTCTTGATAATGCTAGAATTGTGCGAAAATATTTAAACTCCCCTTACCAATTTCACGATTACAAACTCCACTTCGGTTGGATTCCCCCCCGAAGTGGACTTTACTCCAGTTTTTCTGCGTATAAACCTCTCCCATAATAAAAATAATAATCTAGATTGTCACTGCAACTGCAGTCGTGATATCCAGAAACGGGTTAAATTGGAAAAACGGCGCTTAAGGCAACAGAATAGCTTAATTTACCTAAGCAATTAAAAAGTGGGTCACAGAAAGCAGTTCTGTTAGGCACTGAAAGAATTGTTCGTCAATTTTTAAATTCTAATTATAAAACTAACAAATATAAATACATATAGCGGTTGTGAACGACGGATTTATAATTAAATCCATTTAAACCTGAGAGATAAAAAATAAAAATAATAATTGTTAAGGGTTATTTTTATTGATTCCGGGCTCAGGTTAGCCATGTTGGCCTTCATCTCACACGGTGGCGAGTTCGTTTCCTGCATAGGAATTTATTTAATGACGAACTCTTTAAATAAAATCCTTCACACCCTTCCTAGAAAAGGTAGTAACCTATTGATGACACATCCCAATTAGTCGTAGTTGCAAAAAGTGGATGTTAATATATAATAATATTTTGTTAAGGTCAACTTAATAGATTTATGTCAGTTTTTGTGGTAGTTTCTATTTTCCTGTGGACTTTAAGGCTTTAACTTTTTAAAGCGTCCCCATAAGGATTACCCCATAGGAGTGATTTACAACATTACAAATCTCGGTAAAAGCGGACTTAAGAAAAGTGCGAAGGGGAAGAAGAAGGATGGGATAGGAGGGAGGGATTGTTTGGCGAGGAGAGGGAACAAAAACAGGGAGTGATGCAGGGTTGCACGATAAGTCCCCTGTTTCATCGGGTTTATCGCGGCAGGACCACTAAACCTGATTGATGGTAATGAGCAACGGTCTAATACACCAGATAACGCACGCCACGCCTCATCCATCAATGGGCTGTAACGCGTTACAATCGTTAATTGACCACCTCATTTTGCTTAGAGCAGATTTCCCATAGGGGAAAAACATCTCTTGAGGTTGTATTCCGAGACGGGAATTTCAAAAAATGTCTTCAAATGTCCATCGATCCTATCCAGGAGACGACGAAAATGAGATCCTTTCAAACCCATTTACGGTAAGACGTGGGTACACCTGCAACTACCGCCAGCAAGAGTACTGCGGTAGTTGCAGGTGTACCCACTAGTTACTACATATATGCGTTTGACAAACACTCGGGATGACTAAAGATTATGATTATCTTAGATCCCGTTCACGGGCAAATGACTGCGTGAACTGGCCAAAGATCGCCCGGCTACAATGTGGCACGTCAGTCTACGGGAGAAAACTCATCCCAGGTCCTCCTTGGATAACAGAGTTTGTACGTCGATTTGATCACTCACTACACAAAAAGTCTGATCACGAATCCCTTGAGTCTCGCTCGGGGCGGTTATGGATCTTTAAGGTTTATAATAGCAACCGGAGTAAATATATATATATATATATATATATATATATATATATATATATATATATATATGTGTGTGTGTGTGTGTGTGTGTGTGTGTTTGCTCTAGCGGGCGCAATTTTTATTTGATCGATATGAAACTCAGCATTTAAACATTTCATGCAAATTTAAAGAGCGAGTTCGTTAATGACTGGAATCGGTTCCAAAAGTCCAAAAGTGGAACATATCCAGGAGGCTGAACTGGTCTGACAGGTTCCGATGTTTGGGGAGGTTATAAATAGCAATGAGGGTACAAGGAAGTTGTTTTGGAAGGTTATTCTGCCATACGCAACAGATACAGGTGGGATCTGAACGCCCAGTTCTGGGGAAGCAGAGTACAACCAGTAATTTAGGGACTAACCCAAAGGGGGGCGGGGGAGTAGTACTTAACCCCCCCCCCGGTAAAAAAAACCAACAATTTCTGAGGAAAATAATAAATCAAAGCACTACTTATTGTCGTACCCAGAAATCTATGCGAACTACTAGCCGACAGTAGTCAATGTATAGATGATGTATCTAAGTATTTAAGGAATAATGTATTATTTGATGAAATTTAACAGCTATTGTTGTCATACCTGTCGGTGTATACCGTCGTCACTTGCTGATGATCGAGTACAGCTGGCATTGTGCTGTAGATGCGATGGCACCATCTTCAAGCCCGTCAAAAAGTTGTGACGGTGCCATCGGATCTGTACTCTACTATCTCCAGTGACGACGTTCTCCACCGACAGGTATGACAAGAGCATCATTTATATTGGCTGTTCTAACCCTTTTTTTGAATTACCATAACAGCTATTAGTTATCATTATGAAAATTATATAATGGAAGCACTGTATTTGTGGAATATACGGTTTGCCTCCTTCCGGTTTAACTTTTTACAGTTTATTTCTCTTCTTTCTTTTTCTTCCTTATGCTATAAATATACTAACATTTTATATTTAATTTAATAGTAATTTACTTGTGTGCATTGTATTTATTTCGTACAATTGTAAAATTCAGTATTGTAGATTTTTAATATTTATTTAATTTTGTAAAATTATATTCTACCATGTTTAAAGATGAATCGCTATTGTAGCAGTATCTCGAATAAATGAATAAAATAATAGACCTACCCAACATTTATTTTTTAAATATATTCACATCCCTCCTTCTTCTGCACCACTAACCCTCCCCTCCAGGAAAATAAAATATCAACAAGGCAATGCACATTTAACGTACAGCTGTTCTACTAATTTCGTACACCCTAAAGGATAAAATATACACATAAATTCATAATATTATGAAAATAAATACTAAAAAAAAATCGCTTACATTAAACTCTTTCAATAAGCAAATAAATTTCTTATAAGATAAAATAACAATATATTTATTAGCTTACTGCTAAAAAAAAATTAAAAAGAGAAACGAAAAGAAAAATAATTTACTAAAAAGGGTCAAGGGAAGGGCACGGTGATTGGAGAAAATAAGACACTGACAAATCATATCTTTCTTATACAATACTTCCCAAGTTATAATTTATTCTTGAGACGTAAAAGAGAAGCTATATTTAAATAGGGTTACATGATTCCTTTCTTCAACTTTCTTAATGGCCTTCTCCAACCAGCTTGCCTCAGAACTGAAGTCTTTCTAGACAAATGATGAGAAGGCCAGTGGAACTAAGCATCTGACAGCAGTCAACTCAGCCGGTTCAAGAAAATGTAACCGCTTTTCTGTGCATCCAATATTATTTAATCTACAAGGACAGCACAAAATATTTTGGAAGGCTTTTCATTTTGTTATACTTAAGTTTTATAGGAACGGAATACACGCTGGAGCAGTTCACCAAACGAATCTACACCTTAGATTTTGAGGCGTTCGTACAGAAATCAAAGACACATTGGTTAAAGTCTAGATATTACAGAAGTAGGAAATTCAAAATGTGGAAACTACGTATGTCCCTTAAACTCTGACTTGGTACATATCGTGTCAAACAAATTGGTGATTTGATCTTTTTAAGAAACTTTTGCCATAATGAACTACGCTATTACTAACGACTACTTCTATTGTCATAACTGTCTGTAAATGCCATCATTACTAGTTGATCGTCGAGTACAAGTGGCACCAGCGGGTATGACAGTAGTATTATATAAACTTTCGAACCAACCTAAAACATGACATGTCAAGGAATACTTCCTTTAGAAAAATTTGGCCAACTCTACAATCACTGATCATCAAGTGAATTTGCTACAAGATTAGTTTTATATCATGTTTCGATCCTAATCATTAAAAAGGAGGTATTTAGAATATTCAAAGTTTAAATATCTAGCTACCGATATTACGACCGCTAGAGCGTTAACAGACAAATACATAAATCTACAGATATATCTACACACATAAATAATATTTTGACCGGCCTCATTTAAGTCATCTCCTGGGTAGGATCGATGGGCATTTGAAGGAATTTTTCTAATATCGTATCAATAGTACGACCTCAATAGCCAATATTAAACTGAGATATATTGCTAAATCAACGTTTTTTTGTTAACATCAACTTTATACTATTAGAGGTTATTTGCAGGTTGTCACTATTTTGCATAAAGATAAGGACTACGGTTTCCATCGCTAAATAAGTTCAGAATGAACTCACGACTAGGTTATTGAATTGGTCAAATCTATAATCTATAAATATTATAAACAACCGTTATATAGTAAGTGGGGTATCAATGATTGATCTCATAAACAATTCTGGTTTGTTGAAACGAACAAGCTAGTAGGAAGATATGAGTGGGTTAGGTTTCCAGTTGGAATGATGAGGCTACCATAACGGATACTACCTGGGTAGTAACTATAGAAGGACTAACGGGACAACCACTTCCTATACGCTCCCCAACCAATCTCCATCGATTCTTTCCTTTTTATCTTAGCATCCATCGCTTAATACGATCGAATAATATATTAATTAAAGTTTTGACCCATAGCTATAAAGTTATACGAACCGGGACAAATCTGTAGTAATGGGGTCCCATCAACTTCAGGAATGCAAAAGAAGAGGCATCAATTCTTTTAAGGTTACTTCGTTTGCCATTAAAAAACTTGATCTTGGGATGCGGTGCTTTAATACGAATATTCGGAATGGACCTAATTTTCGTCGTCTCTTAGACAGAATCGACGGTCATTAGATGACAATTTTTGAAATTAAGAGTCGCGAGTAAAAAGTCCGTCACGCAAGGGCTGCGTAAACTAAGCAGATTTCCCTCGTGAAGTTTAATAATAGATAAATCTACATACAGGCAACCTCAATCAAACAAATTTGAGTACTCCATAAACCTAAGACGGGGGGGGGGGGGTCACATATATAACATATTTGCATCTATGTCGTAACATAAAGGTCTCATGAAAACCAAATTTGGTATTTAAGGTTCGAATAATGTGGTTTATTACATAACCGAGTATTGTTAGTTTAACATGACTAGAAGTGGGGGTTTGCTGAAGACTGAAAACTATAAAATCCAAATATCTCAGTTAATATTCATGATACAGAATATATAAATATATATATATATATATATATATATATATAACAATATTTATAGATCATTAAATTTGGAATAAGATTGATTCTATTCAAGTTTTCGAAATGACTTATAGTAAGGGAGATATTTTTAAAAATCCCCTCCCACTGGTTTGATTTCAGCCAATAACGAGCTTGATCTTCTTTACATAAAACGATTAAATACGGAGTTTGGTATCGATCGATCAAAAATTGCGACCGCTAGATTGTTAACACATATGTATGTGTATGTGTGTATATATATATATATATATATACATATATAAACACCACTCCTGCCTTGAGGGAAATCTGCTAAAACTCTACAGGTAAACCTGCTACACGAGTTTATCCGTCAACTGACATTTATATACGAAAAATTATATAAAAGAGTATTGATCCAACTTAACGCACACTTGACCCATATACAGTTCGTTAACCCCAAATTTCTACATCCCACATTTGAGGATCAGACATCACATCTTCAAATTGCCCCCGGTTTTTTGCTTCCTTCTATATCGTACCTCGTTCCTTACAAACATGTTTTACACTACCTAATTGGTGTTGTCTGGCTTACTAACCACTTGTTGGTTTAATTGAATTATTAATTTATTCTTTTGGGGAAGCTTTTTTTTTTTTTTTAACTCTCTTACTAAGTATTAATATGATTTTGTTTTTAACAGTTTAGTTTTAAATTGTATCCTAAATGTTGACTGGCTAGAATGATTTTCAGTAATGATAGCTCCCTCGTTTTTGTGATATTTATTTCTATTTTAGCAGATTTCGCTTAAGGGAAATCGGATATTGAGGTCGTACTCATGACGCAATTTTCGAAAAATTTCTTCAAATGTCCATCGATCCTACCCAGGAGATGAGGGAAATGATATAAAATTCTAAATTATATATATATATATATATATATATATATATATATATGTATGTGTGTGTGTGTGTGTGTGTGTGTGTGTGTGTGTGTGTGTGTGTGTGTGTGTATTTGTCTGTTAACACTCTAGCGGTCGTAACTTTTGTTTGATCGTTACCAAACTCGATATTTACTCGTTTCGAACGAAACCAGTAAGAGGGGGGGGGGTTAAGTGGGGGGATTTTCGAAATATCTACGTTACTATACGTCGGATCGAAAACTTCTATAGAACCGATCTTATTGAAAATTAAATTTACTATAAATATTATTACATACATTTATTCTCTATCTTGAATATTGACCGAGATATATGCATTTTTATTAAGTATCCGCGGATAACGGAGCCATTGTCGACTACCATTTTAATTTCGTTTTTCTTTCCTCTTTAGGCTTTGGTTGTTAATTTAAATAATGTTGGTTGTGCTTGATTTCCATAGGGTTTTCATTTTCATTTTGAAGATGGAGCTGTTGTTCTAAAAGTGTACTATGTCTAAATAACCCCATTGTTGAAGAAACAGGCCTACTGTATACATGCAGATTTATTAATTTATTGTTAACATTTTTTATATTTTCGAATCTCTTCTTATCCAATGTTTGGAGCGCAAAACATATACTCTTATTCGCCTCATTTGTCCTAACTGTCTGCAAGCGACATTGTGAATTGCAAAACAGTGAATTACATAGTAACTTCCTGTTTAAAGTAAAATACTTGCAAAATCATAAAGATAAATCTGCCCAATAACAACTGAAGTAGTAAGAAACCTCTAAACCTATTCACGAGGGAGGAATAGTTACGGAAACGGCCGCCAGAGCTCTCGGCGGAAAATCCGAACATAGCCTACTCCTGCCGACCACACGCAGAATACAAATGCAAATATCTCTGTTAATATTCAAGATACAGAATAAATGTATAGAACTATATTTATAGTAAATTTCATTTTCAATGTGATTCATTCTATACAATTTTTCGATACGACGCATAATAACGGAGATATTTGGAAATTTCATAAATCCCCCCTCTAACCCCCCCCCTTCCACTGGTCCGATTTTAGCCGTTAACGAACTTGATCTTCTTTTTTACATAAAACGATTAAATTCCGAGTTTGGTAACGATCAAACAAATATATATATATATATATATGATTTTGAACGGACTTCATTTTTGTCATCTCCTGGGTAGGATCGATGGATATTTGAAGAAATTTTTCGAAACTTAAGTCATGAGTACGACCTCAATAGCTGATTTTCCTTAAAGGAAATCTGCTAAAAAATTAAATGTATGGTTTCTATAAACGTGTATCCTCAGTTTGTCAAACTATAGTAAAATACAGCATACTTATTGAGTCATACATAAATAGCGGTAGCCTATTTATTATTTCAAATTTTACTCTAATATATTCTACTCGTGTCACAATTCTTATAACACTATCGTTAGCAAAAGTTAGAAAATCTCAATGCTTGCAACGTGGGGGTCAAAGAGCCAGTCTGTAAATGTTTGCTGTTCCCTTTTTGTGTTGGGTCGTAACATAGGCTTATCTTTACTGGGGCTGAGTGTAGGATTTTTATTAGGCTCAGAGAGAATTTGTAGGGGCCTAACTCTAGAGAATAACCCAACGAATAAAGAAACATAAGACCAGAAAGGGGAATCACTACCGTTATAACATTTTTATCTCCTATAAAACATTAGCAAAGGAAAACAAGGTATAAAATTGATAAATCCTCTTTTAAAGGACGTATTTGGATACAGGAACAGCTATTTTTAAAGAAGTCGAAAATATATTAGTGGTATTCACAAAATCCCTAGTATGGATGGAACTCAATATTGTACTAAGTAAATATGCAACTAAATAAATTTTTATTGTGACGAATCAAGATTTACCAAAGGTATTGAATCAATCTCTAATATACTCATACGGCTAACCCGAACTCAAATATAAAATTATTATATTATAAATAAATCACGTTCTAAATTATAAGAGAACCCCGAAAAATGTATCTAATATTCTAGTAACGTAATAAGTGGTGACGATGATATAAGACAATGTGTAGGATAACGTATAAATGGGAGTACCCATTTTGGGACGTTGGCAAAAGGTTGAGGGTTGAAGATTATTAAATTTTTATTCTGTGATATAATAGAATAATGGCTTGTTGTATGTAAAAAAAGATCACTGAGTAACGAGTAAAGAAACACAAATAAATCAAATCTATTCATTAAGCAAAATATAACATTTTTGTAATGATAAAAATATACCCTTTGTGATTACTCAAGTAGAATTACAGTTGAGTTCTGAATTTCACAGATAAGGAAAAATACATTTGTTAAATGAATGCTATAGGAAAGGAAAACTTTCATATTTTGGAAAATTCAATTCTTCAAAAATCAACTCTCCAAGCTTCATAATTCAAAAATGACTAGTCTTACTGCGATGAAATATAATTTTTAGAGTTGTTGTGTCATTTAGTTATGTACCTTCCCTTATTATTGAAATAGACTACTGTAAGACTTGTTCTCAATTAGCCTTAGTTGCAAAAAAGAAAATTATTAAATGTAGGGCTTGTAGAGGGGGAAGGGAGAATTTCAAATTCCTTCGCACACATAATAATAATAATAATTATAAATGCACACATTATAGACCCAGATTAGTAAAGAATCACCTATGAATTTTTCTGATCTGGTGCAATGGCACGGGGTCACAGCAGTTTCCAATAAATACATTTAGATGAAGCCATTTTGTACATTTCGTTTTATAGGAGTTCATGAAAGTCATAGATGGGTGCCCATAGATCAGTGGTAGAGCGCCTTACTTAAGATAACCTCAAGTCATGTCATTTCGAGTTTGGTCAGAACTCGAAAGGGTGGCCAAGGAGTCGTCACTCCAGTTCGCTACAAATTGACGAGCTGGTGACGTGGTGGTAGTTGAATGGCAGAAGTTTAGTGAGTAAATCACTCTGACGTTATGAAGAAGTACACTGACATTCCTAGATCACGTCGACTAGTAAACCAGCCGTCTGTGGTATATACTTGAGGCCCGCCATGTACAGGAGACAACTCATTTCAGGTCCTCCTCCTTGGTTAACAGGGGTTGTGCGGCCCCAAGTAGTTTACTCACTATGTAACAACTCTGATCGTGCCTCCCTCGAGCCAGCTAAACATCTTTACAGTCTATAATGCCAACCGCAAAAAAAAGTCCATCACGCAGGGGCTGCGTAAACTAAGCAGATTTCCTACACGATGTTTTACAACAGAGAAATCTGCGTACTAGTAACAGTAGTAGTAACGAATCTCTAAACAAATTCCACGAGAGCCGAACAGTTACGGAAACGGCCGAACTACCTTTCGGGGGATACTCACGAATAGAACCTACATCAACCGATCTCAACTCGCTCCTTATCTGCACACACTTAATATACATTCAAATATCTCGTAATATTCAAGATAAAGAATAAATGTATAGAACAATATTTATAGTAAATTTAATTTGCAAGAAGATTTATTCTTTAACATTTTTCGATCCAACGCATAATTACGGAGATATTTAGAATTATCGAAAATCCCCCTCCGAGTAAATATCGAGTTTGGTAACTATCAAACAAAAATTACGACCGCTAGAGCGTTACGAAACAAATATATATATATAATTTTGAACGGACCTCATTCGCGTCATATCCTGGGTAGGATCGATGAACATAAAAGAAATTTTTCGAAAATCGCGTCATGAGTACGACCTCAATAGCTAATTTTCCTTAAGGGAAATCTGCTAACAATTAAGTCGTGTAGAGAACACAGCAGTTACTTTCGATTTGCCTTCAGTGATACCCTCTTCCTACTTGGGATTTTCATTTTAAGCTCACATATATCAGTATACATTTTATGAAGAGCCTAAAATGTCAAGTCTAGACCAGCCTAGGTAGACCACTAAAAAGATTACGTCACCTCTGTGACATTCAGCTTCGTTTAACCATCCTTTTTTATTCTCACCTTGATGTACTTGAGTCTATGAACGACTTGGTTGACAATTTAAATAATTAGCATACAATTTGATAGAATATTCATTATCCGACCGCCGAAAATAGACACTAAAACAAAAAAGGCATTCGGTAAGCCTCCACTAAACAGACTTCATTTGCATTAAAGGAGTAATTAAGACAGGATTTATGTTGGAGGCAAGGCGTTGAAAAATGTGCGGGAACAGCCCCTTTGCGCTGTATATTACCTTTAATACTCCATCCCCCCTCCTCCTCCTTTCGCTGTCCGAATATATTTTATAAAGCTTTAACGTTCTAGCTACCCTGAGAGAGGGAGCTACAGCGCTCTCTTTAGTCCAAAGAGATATATACTAAAGGCTTATACCCACCGCGTTATTTATCAAAGCGAGAATTGGCCATACGCCCCTTGGTCTACCTCCATTATAACTGAAAATTACATAGTTAAGCTCGCAGAAGATGGGATCGGATAGGCCTTTATGCTCAAAAGCCCCCAATCTTATGTTGTAATCCCTTGTTCCCGAAATGAGTAAAGCATGCAAATAAGACTAAGTTCTCCTCAATTCTTTAGAAGCAATTGACAAATCAATTAAAAAGCCAGTCTTAAACTAAGAGACAGCTGATTTGAGATACTACTATCATACTCAGTACTATAAAATTTCTGACAGCAGACAATGTATTCCACAAATACCAACATATCTAAAACACATAAACATTTACAAAAACATATGGTATAAAATAGAATACGTATACAGCATACTACGATTTAAAAAGGTTAACTTTTATTATATTCATTTAGACGAAGCATGGATATGAGAAACAATTAGATATTTAAGAAATATTTTCCATAATATAAAACAAGTACATGAAGTAAATATGTTATTCTAATTATGCCAATCACCTTCACTGTGGGGCACAAACCAAATAAATAAAAAATAAAATTTCTAAAGTCTGTTGGAGTAAAAGCGGTTTTTTACTAAATACTAAATTCCAGCTAAACCGTTTTACTGCACGTTTATGTGTGTGTATGTGTGCGCGCGCGCGTGTGTGTGTGTGTGTGTGTTTGTGTATTTGCGTGTGTGTGTGTGTGTGTGCATGCGTGCGTGAGTGTGTATGCATGTTTGTATGTGTGATAAAGAAAGTGAGAGCATATGATTGTAAATATTTTAGGTGTTAGAAATCTTCATTTTGTTGTACATACTAATTTATATTTATTTGATTTTAGTTTAGTTTTTATCCATTGAAATTATATAATTGTTTACGTAATTTTATTAGTCTTTACAGTTTTTGTTTTTGAACTTAATGTTTTGTTTTTGTTTATTTATTTTATTTGTTATTTTGTATTTATTGTTGTTCTTCTTTGTTTTATTATTTGATTGCGTTCTATTATTTAGTTGAGTTTTATTTAGTTGTGTTTTGTTATATTGTTGCGTTCTGTTATTTAGTCGAGTTTTGTTATTTGCTTGCGTTCTTATTTTGTATTATTTAATTTTGTCTTGTTTCTATTTTTATTTTGTATTTTGTTTATATAGATTGTTTTTGTTGTTTTTTTATGAGCAATATCGCCTCGCTGCGAACGCTCCAAAATAAATAAATAAAGTATTACGAGTAGCTCGCTTAATATTTGAATTAAGAAAAATGTATAGAACTACAATTGTATAGCATCAATAGTTTAACAATAAAACGGAACTCATAACAACGGAAATATTACGAATTTTTAAATACCCCACTCCTATTTTCGTCTGGCTTTAGCCATTAAATAATAGGACCTTCAGTGTTAAATAAAACAGTTAAATATCGAGTATGGTTTAGATCTAACCAAACCTTTCAATTTGAGAATGTAAAATCTTAAATGATGGCAACATCACTCAACGTATTTGCACGTAGCTCCAACAAGTTTAATGAAAACAGTATTTGGCATTTAATCTTCCAATAAAGCGGTTAATGACATATGAGCTCATTATTAATATGATTTGATCGGGAGTGTGTGTTTACAGAAGGCTGAAAACTAGAAAGTGCAACCATCTTGGTTAATATTCATTATAGAGAAAATATAATTATTATTCATAATAGGGAAAAAAATTCAATAAAATGGATACTATAACATTTTTCGACCCCATTCATAATAATGAGAGCTCAAAATCCCCACTCTAAACCCACTCTTCCCGATCCAATTTTAGCCTGTAACGAACTTCATTTTCAGTTTTACATAAAACGCATATATATCGAACTTGGTTACGATAAGTACACTTCTAAAACCAATAAGCAAGATTATAATATAGCAATGCCATAAAAAGAAAAACTTACAAAAATATACATTAAAAATAAAATATAAAGCACAATTATTCATGAAGTACAACTGAACCGTTTTTCCAGTATTTTCATGAGATACACTGTTTCATTAAGATCATCAATGTAATAATCTAAAATTTTTTTAAGACATTTTTTTTTTTCACTAATCCGAATACAAACCCACACGTATAAGATTTGTAATTGAAGCAACTCGATGTCTTATCTCACTTCAAACTTAAATTTTAAGCCGTGCTCAGATAAGCCTATAATTTTGAATGGGACTCGTTTTATATATTAGGTAGGATCAATTGGACATTTGAAGTAATTTTTCAAAAATCGCGTAAATAGTACGACCTCAATAGGTAATATCCCTTAAGAGAAATTTGATATAAAATACTAATTCCAAATCGATCATTAAGGCAAAATTTAAATTATTTATTAACGCCCAATTTTTGCTACTATTGCTAATTAGGACGGGATATCTACAGGTTGCCACTCTTTCCTAGCCAGGATGGGGCTAAGGATTTTATTTAATGAATTCCTCATATTGCCCAGGCGAGAATCAAACTCGCCACTCTAGGTTTGCCATGTGAGATTAAGGACAACGCTTTAACTCACATGACTAACCCGGGACTCTGTTTTATTGAGGTGCATATCAACAAAGTAATACTCTACAATTGTTTTACGACATATTTTTTCCCTAATCCCAATATTAACCCTCACGCATACGACGTATAATTAAAGTAACTCTATGTCTAATCTCACTTCAAACTTGAATTTTATGTCGTGTTTACATAGGCCTATAATTTTGAGCGGACCTCCTTTTCGTCATTTACTAGACAGGAGCAATGAACATTTGATGTATTTTTTCAAAAATTGCGTTAAGAGTACGACCTCAATAGGTGATATCCCTGAAGAGAAATTTGATAAAAAATACTAATTCCAAATCAATCATCAAGACAAAGTTTAAATTACTTATTTGTTGCAACTAAGGCTAATTAGGAAGGGTTATCAACAGGTCCCCCCACCCCTTTTCTAGGTCCTAGTCCCAGGGTAAATAAATTTCTATTGCCCAAGCAAGAATCGAACTCGCTACTCTAGATTTGCCATGTTAGATTAAGGTCAACGCTTTAACTCACATGGCTCACCTGAGCCCCAAATTATGACAATCTTTGCATAACCAAGAGTTCGATGATGTCGAGGTATTCGTAACCTCAAAAATGTGTTATACGCCCTAGTCAATTCCAAACCATTTTCCCGTAACGACTCCTATAAATGTCCAATAAACGTGTTTTATACCGCTATCAAATTCGGAGAGCGTCATCTGAGCCGGTGTCTGTGAGCAGCGGAGCGAGAGGATCGCGGCGGGCGTTTAAATGATAAATAAGAGATGGGGCGATAAGAGACAAGCTGTTTAGTAGAGCAGCTATGGGTTGGCCTGCCCATATCTCACCCATGGGCCCGCTCTGTTCGCACCCAACAAATCGACAATACCCAGTCATACACACTTTTCATTCCGCCACCCATTTGTATTTTCGACTCGCAGGCCGGCTTCCCCACCCACTCACCCCCATTCTCTCTCTCTCTCACTTGTGTTTGAGAGGAATCTCTGCCGCTTGGTTGGACTAATGGTGATCGGAACATCAGCGGTATTCCTACTTTTATTTCCATTTGTCCCCTTGAAAATGTGCCAAATCTCCATCAGCAGATGCCCCAGCTCATTCCCAATGCCATATATTATCGACTGAAGCATACACACGTAGACATTTTCTTTGCGAGGCATATCTGTGCAAGAAATGCCATAATGGAATATTCCCCATTAGAATGAATTCAGGATGTCTAACCGAATTCATTAGTTTTAATATAAGCATGAAAACAAAACAAAAAATCCGTTAACTAAGCAGATTTCCCATGTGCGTCACGTACTCGCATTTATCTTAAAATGTAAAAGTTCAATGAGAAGAATATTTGGTATTTAGACTTCAAATAAAGCTTCATAATATAACAGCTTCTTGGTAATATGACATGAGTAGAAGTGGGGGATTACTGAAGGCTGAAAACTAACAAAATACAAACATCTCGGTTAATAATGAAGATACTGAAAAAACATGCATAGCAACATTTATAGAACATTATATTTGCAGTAACATTAGTTCTATACAATTTTTCTGTCTGACGAATAATACCGACGATATTAAGACTCCCCCTCCCACTGGTTGGATTTCAGTCTTTAACGAACTTGATCTTAGGTCGTAGATGAAATATTTAAATATCGAGTTTTGTACCGATCAAACAAAAATTGAATGGGCCTCATTTTCGCCATCTCCAGGGTAGTAGAATCGATGGACGTTTAAGGAAATTGTTCGGCAGTCGTCTCATGAGAACGACCGCAATAGCTGATTGTCCTTAAGGAAAATCTGCTAAAAGTACGTATTTGATAGAAAATGAGCATCTTTTATAGAGTTGAAAAGATTAATTATTTATTGAACTTAACTTGGTCTTATTAGGCCAATTTTAGCATGTTTCCCTTAAGGGAAATCTGCTGTTGAGGTCATACTCATGACGTGATGTTTGAAAAATTTCTTCAAATGTCCATCGATCCTTCCTAATTAATGACAAAAATGAGGCCCGTTCAAAATTATACATATTCTCGTCTTTTGCCGCCCAAGCGGTCACAATTCTTGTTTGGTCGCATCCTAACTCGATATATAAGTTTTTCATGTAAAAATAAAGATCGAATTCATTATTGGCTGAAATTGAACAACTGGAAGAGGGTTTAGAGGGGAGATTTAAAAAAATCTAAGAACCATTCTTATTGCAAATAAAAAGTACTATAAATATTGTTATATACATTTCTTCTTTAATATTAATGGAGGCATTTCCATTTTTTAGTTTTCAGCCTTCAGTAAACCCCCGTTCCTACTCATGTCATTTTAGCAGTACGTTCTTATGTCATGAAACATATTTCAACTTTAATTACCATATATTGTTTCCATTGATTGTTAACTAAGTGAGATACAAGAAAATACGTAGTCTAATGATGACATCAAATAAGATTTTGTGTTCGTGAATCGAAAATATTTACATATTTCTTCTAAACTGTATCCGATATATAACTGTGTCATTCCACACTGAAGTTCGCATTAGTTAATGGCTGAAATCGGGGGTAAGGGGAGCGGAAGGGGTTCAGAGGCAGGGATTTTGAAAATTCAAAATATTGAGGTTATTACGAGTCGATCGGAAAATCCTATATAACCTATCTTGTTAAGCTATTGCAATCTGCTTAGTTTACGCAGACCCTGAGTAACGGACTTTTAAATTTGACAGTGCATATTCTCGAAATGACTGGAATGTTCAGATTTATGGAATTTGATTAGATTACATTAATATTCATAACCAGAGTTGAAAGCTGCTGTAGACTGATAGGTATCTGGTGGTATGGCAGATCTCCATAGTTGTCGCTAAGGAAGTAACATCCGTAGCTCCTTCATCTTAGCGCATAAATTGAATATAAATGAACCGTCGTACTTTGCATGCTAAGCGACAGCCTAGAACTCCTCAAGTGTAATTCCAAGTCAGGACTTCCTTGTTGCCGCACCACGTCCCTGTTAAAATCCTTTACCACCAACGAAAATGAAAACAACAATCAAGCTTTAAATGTCGACTCTCGAATACATCTTGCACGAGGAATTCTGTTACTGCAGTAGATCTTGAGTTTGTAGAACGCCCGTCACGCAGGAGCTGCGTAAACTAAGCAGATTCGCCACTTTTGAACACATCTCACCATACAATTTTACATTTCTAAGTAAAAATACGATGAGTAGAAGCGGTAGGTTTAGAAAAAGAAAAAATCCTACAACCACCGCTACTAAAAATTAATAGGTCAACAAGTCTGGGGCATCAATAGTTAAACACAATTAGTTCCATAATAGTTTTCGGTACAACAGAGATATTAGGAATTTATGAATCCCCTCTCTAACCCTTCCCCCATTCTTGGGCAAATTTCAGCCATTAAAGATGATGAACTTGAGTTTAGAAGTAAACGATTAAATATTAAATTTTCGCCCTCAGAACTTAAAATCTTAAATTATGGCGTTATCACTCATCATATTTCCAAGTAACATCTACGGCAAATGCTCAACTAAAACAATAATTCGAATTTAAGCTTCTAATAATAAAGATGTTCACGATCTAACCGCTTATTGATAATATGACATGAGTAGGTGAGGGGGTTTACTGAAGGCAGAAAACTAAAACAAAATCCAAAAATCTCCGTTAATATACATGATGCACAAAATATGCGTAGAACTACATTTACATAACATTAATTAGCAATATGATTAGTTCTATACAATTTTTAGCAGATTTCCATTAAGGGAAATCAGCTATTGAGATCTTACTCATGACGCAATTTTCGAAAAATTTCTCCAAAGGTCCATCGATCCTACCCAGGAGATGACGAAAATGAGGTCCGTTCAAAACTCTCTCTCTCTCTCTCTCTCTCTCTCTCTCTATATATATATATATATATATATTTGTCTGTTAACACCATAGCGGTCGCAATTTTTGTTTAATCGTCACCAAACTCGGTATTTAATCGTTTCAAGTAAAAAGGAAGATCACGTTCGTTAACGGCTGAAATCGGACAAGAGGGAGGGGAGGTTTAGAGGCGTGATTTTCAGTAATTCGAAATATCTCCGTTACTGTTCGTCGGATCGGAAAATTGTATAGAGCCAACTTTATTGAAAATTTAATTTACTATAAATACTGTCATATACATGTACTCTCTATCTTGAATATTAACCGAGATATTTGCATTTTTATTAAGTGTAACGGACGAGCTATGATTCCCGCCGAGAGCTGGTTAGGCCGTTTCCGTACGGATCGGCACTCCTATGGAGATTTCTCTATTGTATAACTCTGTTTACGTTGGAAATCTGTTTAGTTTACGCAGCCCCTGCGTGACGGACTTTATTTTGATCCGAGACATATATTACAAATTTTCGAATTCAGTCAGTTTATTGGTGTCTAGGTTTTGAAAAGTAATATAATTTTATAGAATTTACAGTAAATCGTAATGTCTCAGTACCACGTACTATATTTAATACGCAGATAAAAACAGAGGCTTCAATTAGTTTACGGTTATTGAACAAAGGAACCTAATTTTCTAGAATCAAAAACTAAAACAGTTCACCAAATGAAATAAACATCCATACTGTACACTATATTGTCTCATTTACATCATCAATTTAGTGGGGTTAATTAACCAATCAACCCTTAGAGATCAGTGCCTCTGTACAGGTGATAATCATGCTATTATATATTCGGACATGGTCACAGATTAACCACAGTTAATTGCTTGTAACACTACTCAAATTGCGGAGTGTCTGCAGGCAATTTTAACCTCTAGAAAGATATTTTAACGACGAATTATGGGAGGGTAGGAAGTCGCATAAAATGTACAAGAATCGTCAGATGCCTTAGCAAGATATGTATTAAATAAAGGTTACATTCGACAAGAGTCGCCTTAAGAGCGTTACAGTACAGAAAACCACAATGCAAGAATGAACGAAAAATCAGAAGGAAATGTGATTTAGCGGGTTACTCAGGAAAAACCAGGAGGATAGGAAAAATTAGCTATTATGCCTCGATTTTTGAAAACTTCATTCAACTGTCCAGTGACACTATCCAGTAGACGACGAAAATTATGTGCATTCCAATTTTAAACAAATAAAAAATATCTTCAAAATTCGGAGGGGATGAAAATTTGATCATGTTTCAGGATGTCTCAAGAATGTAAAATTTAAATAATTATCCGTGCATCATACAATTGGTTTCTCAATCACATATAACCGGATTATATTCCTGAAGTTTTATTTTTTAGAGTAAAATACAAGCTATATGAGAAACCGAATTTCTAACCAGGAGCGGAGATTTATTTAAAATATATTTAATGAATTTAATACAGTGTGCATAACCTTTGACGAACAGTAAACTGGTTAGTCCAAGAGCTCATAAACTATAAGTTTGCTGGGATTTAAAATTAAATGGCAGACATCGATTGGTGTTAGAACCCGTAGTAAAGTAAAAAAGAAGAGAGAAAACTCATTTTGTAATTTTCTTCTATTGTGAACTTTACATATTATATTTACTAAATTATTTTACAGAAAATTCAAAATGCCCAAATAACTATTACCTTGAAAATGGGTTTACAAAATAAAGAAAATTTTTAGAATATACATTAAAAGTTGATTAGGCTCCGATTCGTTCCGGGTTTGTCAAGAAGATGGGCATGAACTCACGCAGACCGATTGGACACGGGTTAGCGGAAAGCCGCTTGCAACGCAAAACTCGTACATGTTATCAAGGACACATTGGAGAGGTTATCCCTGAAAAAATGTGATCATCCAGGTAGTTTCATCGAGGAAAAAGGTATGGATTTTTATTTAAATATATTACCAACTAAACGATTTAAATTATTTAATGATTGGTCTAATAATATGCCTTCTCATTTAGCAGATTTTCCTTTAACGGGTCGTACTAATCCAGCCTAGTAGATAAAGATAATGAGGTCCGTTCAAAATTACATACACACACACTTGTCTGTTCCGCACTAGCGGTCGCAATTCTTATTTGATCGGTACCAAACTCAATATATAAGCGTTTCATGTAAAACTAAAGGTAGAGTCCGTTAACGGCTGAAATCGGACAAGGGGAAGGTGAAGATTTTTTAAAATTCGAAATATCCCAGTTATTATGAGCTGGATCGAAACATCGTATAAAACCAATCTTATTGCGAATTAAGTGTTATATAAATATCTTTAATATTAACAGACAGATGGTGACAGTGAAAGTACCTGCAGAACTAAGTTGGAAGTAATATATATATTTTTTAATAGATAAAACAATGCATCTGTATCAGAAGTAAATATTAAGGGCATTTCAACAACATGTTACGCCTCAATTCTAAACAAGCTCTGGGCGTATTATATTACTACTTAGAAAAACTGTGGTAGGTTCTGATCGTATCCTTTACACTGCAGAAGTTATTAGAATTCCTCGCGCAATGACTGTTATAAGAAAAATGCGAACGGTATAAATATTTATAACTGTAAAAGGCTTTCCAGTTAAAGTGATAACGATTTCAAAACGAAACTTATAACCGATTACGTAACAATTATGTAATAGGTCGTTCTAATACATCTAAAAGGAAATGACAAAGTTGAGGGCTTTTGATTTCTATCAGTTTTATTTACATAAATCTAATTGGTTACCTCCTGAGAAGAATAAATTCAAACTCTTTTAATATAAATATATAACGAATTGGGTAATGACTTAAAGTCTGTAATCATAACTACCAAAAGGCATAGTGAAGCACTCAGAAAATTGAGAACTAAAGCAACGTGTGTAGAAGGTTTTCAAATTCCGCTACACAGCTATACTTAAATAGAAATACGGGAAAGAAAAATGTGACAGCGCTAACAATAGCAAAGTTTTTATCAAATCCAATTTTACTAAAAAAAAAACGCTAGTTTAAATTCAACACTTCCCTCGAGGAAAAGGTCTTACGAAAATTACATTTAATGCAAGTATTAATTGTAAACGCCTGCCGGTAGCCGACCTGGCTAAGGGGTGGGTCCTAAGTTCACTATCCTAAGACATTGTGTACCCATTCGAAGTGTGGCAGCAATGTAGGAGGCACCTAGCCGTGAGGCCTTAATCCAGCCTACACCTATCCAACACATCTCTGGTGACTGAGGATTCGCTACGATGGTTTAGCGATCCTATGGAAGGGACAGTCTCCTACTAACCAGCTCCCACACGAAGAGCACATGTACCAGTTTCCTGGCCTGTATGTCCTCGGGCTTTGAACACACGACCACTACTCCACCCAGCCCGTAGTTCACATTGAGTAAGCCGCTAGAACTTACCCCATTAAGGCAGGAGTGATCCCCTGCCCGGAACAGCAAAGCCGACTAAGGACCTACTGTTCCTACGGTTCCCCTACCCAAGAGCTACACAGCGGGGGCTTACTGCTGCCCTTGGGGAGGGCCGGCGTCGTCCCGGAAACTATCCTAAGTCAGCTGAGGTTAATAATAGTTGCAGGCCCGATACCCACCAAGTGAAAATTTTAATTCACCAGTTCTTTGTCAGAGCGCGCTAGTGTCGCTGCTCTTGTGGATTAGCGGAAGTCTAGTGAGTACGTCTGGCTGGCCTCGGGATCATGAAAAATTACGACTCTTTTAGTCCCGCTCCCGGGCAAACCAAGACTCAGTGAGCTGACTTCTGATCCACAGAATAAAATAAGGCCCGTCGATCTACTGGAGACAGCTATTCCACTTTCTCATCAATAGCTACGTAAAACTCAGTTCAAAAATCTCTCGACACTCACTGGCGGGAGGGCGTGCTAAAGATCTCTAAGGTCTGTAATGCCAACCGAAAAAATAAAATAGTATTTAGTTGTATATAACCTACAATTTCAAATACCTCTTCTCACATCAGTTCTTGAGAACTCTTGAACGTGTTGGAGACTCCAAAAACGTTTCAAGGACATTTTTTTTTTTTTTTTAGTTTTTATTAAAGAGACTTAAGCTTGTCCAAATTTGTGTCATCATTAGATATTAAGCTGTATATTCTGTTGACCAAATGTTACGAAATTAAACCTTCGGAAAAATGTTGGGACACTAGTAAAAATATTATCTTGTTTTAAAAGCTACAGGGCCTCTAATTTTACTAGACTTTGACATTAATTATTAATATTAAAAGTTCAACCGATTTATCATAAAATAATAATTAATATTTTAGTCCTAATTCAATGGTTTCCAGTTATTAAGACCTATTTCCCTAAACACTTAGTGTTTAAGTGAAATATGGGTTTATGTTTGGTCTTAAATACTTTTGGTGTTAATTTGGCCATGGAATTTTTAAAAATATTATCATTAATAGGAGGATAATTAACAAAATTCTAATTTAGTCGTACTTGAATAATTCTCAGAAGCATTCAAAGGGAGCTTTCGGTAAGCCAAAGGTATTTTATTTATTCTAGTTCTAAAGTAATAAGGTCT
Source organism: Riptortus pedestris (assembly GCA_019009955.1). Lineage (NCBI taxonomy): Eukaryota > Metazoa > Arthropoda > Insecta > Hemiptera > Alydidae > Riptortus > Riptortus pedestris. Next base: position 30,535,002 of record CM032232.1, on the reverse strand, counting down.
GGCGGAATGCTATTTCATCTGGCATTAAATTCGCTTCCTGGCAACGAAAAATGTCAAGGATTTATACCAATTAAATTCAAAATCACTAAAAAAAAAATACAGAACATGGACTCCTATTAAAACTTGGAGTTCAATGGTAATAGCGGAACTTTGAAGTGATTCACTAGGAGAAAGTGGTAGGCATGATGCATCCCCATGCTCGTAAAAGCAGAATTGATTGGAGTTTTATAGGTAAAGGCAAACTTACCGGAGAGTTTCTTACATGTGAAGGGAGGCGCAATTTTCCGGTTTGGTTGTACCATACGGAAGGAGTGCAACGATGAATGGAGGCCTACGCTGAAGTAGGCAGAGAATCCTAAAGGTTAGTTAAGTGAAATCTAGAAACTCTTCGTTAATACACAACAGTGATGTTGTAAGAAAGGAAGTATATATGCTAGCAGCTCTTATATTCAACTTGAGGTGAACAAGTCTCCAAGGAGACGATATAAAAGTAAAAATTCATTGATCAATAGCAGCACTGTATTCAATAGCCCTTCAGACGGGGGCTACTTAAAGTAAGTAGATTTCTAAACTTAAAGTGAGCTACTTAAAATTTCTACTTAAGGTGAGCTACTTGGAACTGCAAATTTGTGTCTGACAACACATGTATAGTGGCCCAGGTGCTCTTAGTAGGTATGGTGCATGCAAAACACGACGAATACTCAAGTTAGAGTAAAAGGTGTGTTAAAACAATGGCAGAAAATTGAAATTTCAACAAAAATCTTCTAAGATTTTATTCACGATAACTGAGCAATTGCGATGTTAAAACTTTTCCGCGTTTCTAAAAACGCCACACTTCTACGTCATATTTAAAGATGAAACAAGACATTCCGTTGTATATTGGCTAATTGCAAATCCGAGATGAGGAATGGGGGTTTGCAAAAGCTGAAAATTAAATAAGACATAAATATCTGTTTGTATTAGTGATATCACTGGAATATGCTGGATGGTAGGAACCAATTGATAAGGATCAAGGACCTTCTTATTGGTCCTTATCTGTTGGTATTAGGGTTAAAGAAAAAAAAAAGTCCGTCACGCAGGGGCTGCGTAAACTAAGCAGATTTCCCACGCGAAGTATTACAATAGAGAAATCTGCCTAATAACAACGGCAGTAGTGAGGAATCTCTAAACCTATACACGAGGGACGAATAGTTACGGCAAAGGCCGCCAGAGCTCTCGCATAGCCGACTCCTGCCGACCTCACACACAATACAAATGCAAATATCTCGGTTAATATTCAAGATACAGAATAAATGTATAGAACAATATTTATAGTAAATTTAATTTGCAATAAGATTGATTCTATACAATTTTTCGATCCAACGTATATTAACGAAGATATTTCGGATTTTCAAAAATCCAGCCTCCTACTGGTCCGATTTCAGCCATTAACGAACTTGATCTTTCTTTTTACATAAAACGATTAAATATGAAGTTTGGTAACGATCAAACAAAAATTGCGACCGCTAGAGCGGTAACAGACAACTATATATATATATACAGTTTTGAACGGACCTCATTTTCGTCATCTCCTGGGTAGGATCGATGGACATTTGAAGAAAAATTTCGAAAATCGCACCATGAGTACAACCTGAATAGCTGATTTCCATTCGGGGAAATCTGCTAAAAATGTATAGAACTGCAATTATAGGAACAAACTATAACGCTTTCAGATCAGATTCGTAATAACGGAGAATTTTAAAAATGTCTGCCCTACACACCTCTAAAACCTCTCCCTTCGACTGGTTGGATTTCAGCCTTTAACGAACTTGATCTTTAGTTTCACATAAAACGTTTAAATGTTGAGTTTGGTAACGATTAAATAAAGTCGGTCAAACGGGGGCTGCGTAAACTAAGCAGATTTCCCGCGTGAAGTTTAAAAACAGATAAATCTACATACCAGTAACACAACACCACCGTGAATATTAAGTGAATAAATACAAACGATAATAAGAAACCTCCCGACTGAAAGCATCTATCTGAAACGTAAACAAACAGTTCTGCCAACTTCATACGGAAAGAAAAACAATTACTGTCATATATCGTATTAATTTGACTGGAAACTATTTAGTATGGCTAGTACTGTAATTTATAATGAATCAGAATATTTTTTATCTCAATCAATCAAATTCAAGTAGTCCTAAAACTTAAGAAGGGAGGGGGGGGGGGCATCAGAACATATTTGCATCTATCTCGTATAATAAATGTCTCTTGAACAATATTTGGTATTTAAGCTTCGAATAATGTGGTATATTACATAACCGAGTATTGTTTATGTAACATGAGTAGAAGTGGGGGTTTACTGAAGGCTGAAAAGTGAAAACTGCAAATATCTCAGTTAATATTACAGATAGAGAATAAATGTATATAGTAATATTTATAGTAAATTTAATTTGCAATAAGATTGGCTCTATACAATATTTTGATCCAACGTTTGATAACGGAGATATTTCGATTTTCAAAAATCCCCTCTTAACCCCCCCCCCTACCACTGTTGCGATTTCAGCCATTAACGAACTAGATCTGTCTTTTTACCTGGAACGTTATCGAGTTTGTTTACGATCAAATAAAAATTCCAACTTCTAGAGCGTTAACAGACAAATATATATATATATATATATATATATATATATATATATATATATATATATATATATATATATATATATATATAATTTTAAACGAACTTCATTTTCGTCATCTCCTAGGTAGGATCGATGGACATTTGAAGAAATTTTTCGAAAATCGGATCATGAGTACGACCTCAATAGCTGATTTCCCTTAAGGGGAATCTGCTAAAAAATTGTGACCGCTAGAGCGTTAACAAACATTTATATATATAATTTTTAACGGACCTTATTTTCGTATTTCTACTGGGCACGATCGATGGACATTTTAGGAAATTTTTGCTAATTTCACTTACGGGAAATCGTCTAAAACTAATATCAGAGAAATATTTTGTTGATATATGAATAGACATGGGAGATCTACCTGAGTTAATCTAGAGCATAACGGTAACATTAATTAGTTATTTCGTTTATAATAAAACATAGAAACATTACACTGTTATTCCAAGTTGAATGGATTCAGCGGGGAGTCTCCTGTGCCATTATTTCATGTAAATTGTGAAGTTTAATACAGATCCTGACCTGTGGGAGTGGGAAGGAAGGTGGTTTAGAATTCTAGCAACGGAGCTAAAATATATTGCTGTGGCCACTATTTGTATTAGTGGTTAGGTTTCTCTACTCACACACGGGGTCATCCGTTTCAACAGAACCACACGTACTACTGGCGAAGGAAATGAACTGTACAGAGTACATGTGTAGGTACTCAAAGAAAATTGGAAATAAAAGTCTTAACGGCTAGAATAGTTATATTGGTTAGTACATCGTGTGGCTCTTGTAGAATATGAGTGAAAAAATGTATTAAAATAACTGTCTAAAATATAAAACCTATAATAATTGCATTTAAGTATTTGTCTTAAAAAATTATAAAATATTTTAAGTAAGACACATATTTTTTTTTCCTCCTCGATTCATTGAAGGGAAATTGGTGGAACAGGTCAAAATATGAAAAACACGTGAAATATGATCCACCTATTTATTTTTTTCCTATTTGTTTGGTTTTTGAAAAAGTATTTAACAAAATGTTTCAGTATCCATCAATAGTGCTAGGTAAGCAGATGATCTTAACAGACCTAATGAGGGTAACTTAATTGCCTGGTGGAAGGATACTGGAAGTGAGGTGGTAGGTAGGATTTCTCAAAGGAAAAGTTTAAAAATTGCCTGGAAGGATAGGTAGACAATGCGGGAAACACACTCGCGTAAAAGGGATAAAAGAGTAGGGTTTAATGATCTATGTGATAGAGAAAGAGTTGAACAAGGAGTAGTTACTTGAAAAACTAGTAGCAAATACAATAACACTATATTTAATAAAATTTCTACAAAAAACATAAAATTGATATCATGAAGAAGAAAGAAAATTTATTTTGGCTTAATACACAATGCGTTACAAAATTGTGTTATTTTGGTAGAACCTTGGAGTCGTCCTTTAGTCATTGTACCTAAATTATAATGGGTCGCTCCACTAGACATGGGAAGGCATGCATGATGTTTTCTTACAAGTTGTTGAAGATGAACTGAAATAGGAGCAACCTCAAATTCCCTGTGGATGTTCCTATCAAACCAGGGAGCATTCACCGCAATCCGAAGCACTTTGCTCTGGAAGGACTGTAGTTTCTTTTTGTGTGTGTTGCTGATGCCCAGCCAGACTGGGGAACATGGGAGCTTTTTAGGACATACATATTAAATATCCAATAGATATTATACAGAATTGAGTTGAGATTAAATATTTGAATAAATTCCTAAGTAAGGTATTCTCTCAGATGGTTCATGATTAAGTTATTAATTATGCAAAAGCCAGAAAGAAAAAAAATATATTTCCACAAATTACTCCGAGTATGAAGGGAACGGATTTTTTTCTTCCCAAGTCAGTTTGAGTAAACCAATATTTCATTTGCTTTTACTAAGAAGAATATAATGGGGGGGGGGAATACAGAACTCTTTTTAAATCCCGTCTCATGATTAGCGAACCACAATCAAGGTTGCTTTTATTAAATCCTTCCAGATCAAATCAGTAAAAGACTACATTAAAAATAAGGGGGTGGAGCACAGTGAAATATAGAACAGAGAAAAAGGACAATACCGTCGTAAGAAAGCAGAAAGCAACAATTTCCCTCGAAGAAAAAAAAAAGTAACAAAACTGGGGTAAAAAAAAAAAAAAATTACAGAGAATACAATGAGAGTTTTGCTGGAGTGAGGGAGAAAGCTGACCCAAACTATTTTTCACAATGGGGGCGCCTCCCCCCCCCAATATTCCGAAAGGGATCCGGCTGCAATTGAAGCAATCCCCCAGTCTGGGATTTCCCCCCGCGAGAAGTCATGATGAGGACTGGGGGGGGTAATGATCCCAAACTACCCTTTCCTCTGAATTGTTTCCTACGAATTGAAAGAGAGAAGACTGCGGATTGGACGCCATATCCATCCCCACTTCTAGTTTTTATTTAAATATTTCTTTTTCTTTTCACTGCTCCAACACAGTTTCTTCGGTGTTGATGTTGTCTTTTTTTTTTTTTTTTAATCTAGTTGTGTAGTTTAGGCCGCTTCGGATTTCTTTTTCCAACGGTAGTGCGGTCGGGATAACGAGGAGCAAGCAGGATCATTCGTTTAAATAAGGTCCTCCAGACGACGAATGACTAAGACTACGCTTTCTAAGCTAGACGAAAGGAGGTCATAGATATATGCTCGAAAATTAGTAACAAACCATTATTACAAAAAGTTACGACAAAATGAGTTATACAAAAGGTCAACCACTAATGATGAAAACATACCAAAATAGAATTGGCTGAATAAAAAATAAAATACTGCATGAGAAGAGATCCGGGTAAAGTGAATCCTGAACACAGTAGATTACATTAACTTGTATAAATATCAGCTGAGTGTTGGAAGATATCTGAATTTATAGATTCAGTTGATGTTTTATAACCTTATAATAAGGAAACACTTCTACTGTTGTTATTATTTTTTTCTTTTCATCAATAATATGTGATACCATTACAAATTTTTATTATAATCTTTAAATATTTATATAGAAGCATGTCATCTGTATTTATTATGTACTTTATCACTTGTAAATAAAATAATTGTAATGTAATTTGCTGGAATAAACTAAGCTGTAGGATCAATTATAATTGATAATATTGAGATTCAATTTCCTGGAGTTTATCGTCTTTAAACTATAAACTTATATTCACAAAAAGTTCTGACTTCGCTTCTGTAACATTACCTCCATGAAATTAGAAATGAATTCCAAAAGTGCAACTAAATCTTTACATATTGAGTGCCAGTTAATTTTATAAACTCTTTTAATCAATGCATTGTAATAGATGGTGTTATCAAATAAATCTTGTTTGTTTTATTTATTTATTATCAAATAAATCAAATAAATGTTCTCTTGCTCATTTATTTTTTATCTTTGCTGTGTTCAATGTTTGTTTTTTGATTTCCATTCATGCTTTTTGAGTTCCATTTTGTTTTTGAGTTCCATTTACATTTTTGAGTTCTAGTTCCGTTTTTGTGTTTCATTCAGTTTTTGTGTTTAATTTTGCCTTTTGTGTTCTATTTTTTTTATTCCAGTTCTGTTTTGAGTTGCGTTCCTATTTCTTTCCCATTTCTGTTTTGATATCATCTCTGTTTTTTGTGTTTTCTCTCTGTGTTTTGATCCTTTTATGTTTTGTAAATCCTTTGTTTGTTTTGTGTTCCTTTTGTGTTCTGTGTTCCTTTTGCGTTTTGTGTTCCTTATCTGTTTTGTTTTCTTTTTGTGCTTTGTGTTCCATTTCTGTTTTGTTTAATTTTGTTAATTTTTTTTGTTTGTTTTTTTAAAGTTACAAATCTTTTAGTTTAGAGCAACATCGCCGAAGCTGCGAAGCTCCAATAAATAAATAAATAATCAAATAAATCTTCTGTGAAATAATTGGTAAACCCTTTATAAAAAAAAACTACGAGCATGTGTGTGCGTGTGACCTGTTAAAATGTGAATTAGATATGCCTGTATTTATAAATCGTTGTTGTTTCTAGGTAACAAAATTTTCTAGTCACTTATTTCTTTACCATCCTTTTTTAGTTCTAAGTTGTTTGTGTTTCGTTTAGTGTTTGTGTTCTGTTCTCTTAGGCCTGTTCTTTATATTATTGTGTGTTTCATTTTTTATTATTTTATTTACTTGTTTAAGAAGAGCCAAGTCGCCATAGTTGTGGAGCTCAATGTAAAATAAACAAACTATTTATTGATACAGAACTTTATTACAGTTTCTTATTGTAAGCAAGAGATAATGATAAAAATGTATAACAACTTTTTTTCTGTTTCTAAATTTTGTTTAGCTCCGATAATTTTTGAATATATTATTTATTATTTAGTAACGAATCCTGATATTCATTATTATATTTTTTCTTGTGTAAAATAGCAAACTAAATGCCATAGACTTACATATTGCAATCTTAGAGTTACTTTACTAGTAAATATTCAACTAATTATTAAGGTATCGAAAAAGGAAGTATTTTGGAAAAGTTACTAACAATATGGCTGTTGCGAAAATAGGACCACCCACCCCACTAGTTAGGACTAATTTTTTTTTTTTTTTTTTTTTTTTTTTTTTTTTTTTTTTTCATTCAGAGAATTATATTCGAACACATGTTAGATTATCTCGCCAGTTATCTTGCGGGATAATGTCTTGGCGATATGATTCTTTAGGAATCTGATAAGAGAATGGATAAGAAGAAATATTGTTAGGACTGAGTTGGTTGGTTCTGACAATAGGAGACGTCAAATTCCTCCAACCTGTTCACTGTTAAGCGGGATCTATTGTTGACGGGAGGCGCAAAGTGAGTCAGATGCAAATTCCGATCAGCTGATACCTCATCCATGACTGAGCACGCCCTGATGTGGTATCATCTACAAAAGTGTTCGTGTTGTTTACCTGCGACGGGTGGAAGTATCAATTTAACACATGTGAAACAGATATCGTCAAATTTGAAAGCATGTGGTCGGTTGAGTCCTGTCGTCAACATGTCTGTGATGTTCCAGACTCCGGCCATTTTCACTTTGTTGAAAGGGCAGTGGGTTATTCGAATAAATATTCGTAATTTCGAGGCCTTCATTTTAAAATATACACTTATCACGCCTACTTCTTCAGGTGCTTATAACTAAAAATAGGACAGTTGCTATGTATATGGCACAGCCCAACTTGATGTGCTAATCTGATAACGACTAAGATCTGCTAATCAGTCAATCGTTGTCACGTGTTTCAAATAGATTCCCATATTAGCAAGGTCGGCATTTTTTAGGTTCGGTAATTTATTAATAATTAATTCATGCATGAGAAAAGATTGACAGTGCGAGGAGGAAAAAAATGACAGAAGTATCTTTGATTAATATTTTGTTACAAGAGGATGGTGAAGAATAGAGGAACAGATCAGATTACTAATTATAAGAAACTGAAGAGGACAGTGGAGATAATCATGTGGGATTTGAACGAAAAAAGGAGAAATATGAATATGATATCAAGATGAGATCCCATTTTTGATGTAATGACCACTATCTTTCTAAAGCAATTGCTTAAATAAATACAAGATATATTGTGAAGAAGAAACGTCAGAGTAATCCCATTTCAGCTGAAATTAAGTATGGCATAAGAGAATAACATAATTGAAGACTCAAATGATCCTGGGTAGGATAAAAAAGGCACGAAATTGTGTGCTTGTGCGTGTGCGAGTATTTTCCAATCGCTATTCAACAAAGCGAATTCGCCACAATTAAAACGCAAATAGAGAAATATACATAAAATATTTGCATATTTGTATTTGGGAGACATAAGGGGGTTTTATGAGTATAAGTAGGGGCATTATCTTTCTCTGTAAACTTTCTTTTTCGTACTTTCTTTAAAAAAATTATACGGTTATACTTGGAGCATGATATTAAGGGAAATTTATAGCTCTTTCGAATGATAAACTCAGATTTTCGACATTGAAATAATTTCTGGAGTTATGGCTTGTTATATGGGAAAAATAGCTCCAATTTTAAAAATCAAAAAACTAAAATATCTCAAAAACAAATGAGAATAAAGACCATAGCATACATATTTATCCTAGAATCCTTAATGTATTCCACGATACCAAGCGTGACAAGGAAGCTTTGCTGACTTCCTGCAGATCACATCCCTGGAAAAACTAAATAATATCTGCAAGTACATTCACGAAGCAATAACACTAAGGCTATCAGAGATTACTGGGAGCGCGCTGGAAGAAACACGATATGAAGGATGTAATTTCCCATATCAGCTTTTCACTAAATATTTATACATATAAAATTCATGGATATATAAATATATTGTATTATAAATATATATGTATTATTCTTATTATTTTGTATTATATTTTGTTTAAAAATATTGCACTCTGTAAGACAAATAAGTCATTAAGCATTATTTTATTCTATATATATTTATGAACTTTTTTATATATGAAATTAGGTCTAGAATCATCTCTGAAATTTTGTAAACTGATGTCTGTTACACCCTGTATATATGAGCAGGTAACAGACCATTAATTGATTGACGAAGGACTTCTAATCAAATTAACTTGAGTACTTTGTCTTGTATTATTAATTAAATTGTTCTGAAACCGTCGACAAGAACAAGAGTAATTGATAATTATTTACAGCAGCGTGACCAAAAGTAAACTAATGAATTTTATTTGTGCCTAAATTGATATTTATAAAAGTCCGTCACGGAGGGGCTGCGTAAACTAAGCAGATTTCCCATTGTGAAGTTTAGCAATAGATAAATATACATACTGCTAACACAACAACGCCGTGAATAAATACAAACGGAAGAAAAGAAATGTTTCATCCAATTTCAATAACTTGCCGACAAGAAGCGTTAGGTTAGAAATGTAAACAACGGGTCCCGCCTCACACCGGAAAGAAAAACAATTACTGAAATATATAAGAATATAACACATTAATTTTATTGAGAACTATTTACTATATCTAGAACTGTAATTTATAATGAGTCAGAATAATTGTTATCTCAATCAATAAAATTTTAGTAGTCCGAAACTTTAAGATGGGGGGGGGGGAGTAACCAGGGCATATTTGCATGTATCTCGTATAATAAAGGTTTCTTGAATACAATTTTTGGTATTTAAACTTCCAATAATGTGATTTATTATGTAGCAGAGTATTGTTTACGTAACATGAGTAGAAGTGGCGGTTTGCTCAAAACTGAAAAATTCAAATATCTCGGTTAATATTCAACATAGAGAATAAACGTATATAACAATATTTATAGTAACTTTAATTTGCAATAAGATTGGTTATATACAATTTTTCGATCCGATACATAATAACGGAGATATTTGGAATTTTCGAAAATCCCTCCCTCTAAACCCCCCCTCCCTCTGGTCCGATTTCAGCCATTAACAAACTTCATCTGTCTTTTTACATAAAACGGTTAAATATCGAGTTTCGTAACGATCAAACAAAAATTGCGACCGCTAGAGGGGTAACAGACAAATATATATATATAGATATATACAGTTTTGAACAGACCTCATTTTCGTCATCTACTAGGTAGGATCGATGGACATTTGAAGAAAAATTTCGAAAATTCCGTCATGAGTACAACCTCAATAGCTGATTTCCCTTAAGGGAAATCTGCTAAAACGGACCTTTGATTTGAAGACCATTGTTACGTTCAATAATAATTACTTACAAGTTGGTAGATTGAAGGGCTATTCCAATTTATATAAACCATCTCCTTAATATTAAATTAAATACTTTTTTAGCACTGTAAGAGATGAAATGAAAATATCATGAAAATTATACTGAAGGTTCTTGTCGGGAAAGCGACAAAACAAAGAAAGTGAGATAGCGGGAAAACCCGACTCATGTTTTATTTAAAACACCCTTAAGGAGTGTGGCTACATCTTTTTCGGCTGAATACCATAAAACATAAATCAACTTGCCCCAGCGCCCCCCCTCCCCTCATGTATTTGCTTTCCTGGGACAACATAGTCTTATATAGTAACTATTGTATATTATTCTGAATTTTAGGAACTCTAAAAATGTTTTCTTCTTAAAAAGAAACCACTTGCTCTATTTTATAAAAGAAGAGTTTCATTTAAATGCTAAAACCGTTTTATTTTGGACATAGATGCATTTTAAACAATAAAACATCATATGAAAGTTTAAGAATAAAAAAAAATAATTGTTTACTCTTATTAAAGTTAGAGGTTACATAGCCTAGGCCAAAAAAAATAAAAAGATTTGTTCCAAGATGTCCTTATTAACTAATTTTCACCAAACCAAGTCATGAGGGCACCAATTCCTAGTTCGAAGAGACAAAATAAAGGCTTAAGGCAAGGAGAACACATCGCTTGTCCTTGTAACCTTTCATCCTGTATATATATATATATATATATATATATATATATATATATATATATATATATATATATATGTATGTCACGTACAACCTCAATAGCTAATTTTTCCAGGAGAAACTTGTTAAAATGCGACAACAACTTTGAATGGGGTAGAAATAAATAAATTGCATTCCTCTGCCTGTAATTTAATATTTTTTATATTTGTGTACTTCTAACGCCCTTAATGGTTAGAATGTTTAGCAGATTTCTCTTAAGGGAATATATATATATATATATATATATATATATATATATGTGTGTGTGTGTGTGTGTGTGTCTGTTAACGCGATTTTTGTTTGATCTTTACCAAACTTGACATTTAATCGTTTTATGTAAAGAGAATGTCAATGGCTCAAATTGGGACCAGTGAATAGAAAATTCTAAGTATCTCCGTTATTATGTGTCGGATCGAAAAATTGGATAGAATTAACCTTATTGCAAATGTAATGTTTTATAAATGTTGTTATGTACACTTGTTCACTATCTTTATTATTAACTCCCAACTGCTACTCTCGTCATATAAACAGTAAGCTGTTATATTATGAATCACTTTGTTTTAAGCCTAAATACCGAATTTGCTCTCATTTTTGAACTTTTACGTTTTGAGATAAATGCAAATACGGGGAATGCACATATGCACGTGGGAAATCTGTTTAGTTAACTAAGCCCCTGCGTGACTTTTTGATTTTTTTTACAGGATCCATTCCCATTTGAATTAAATATAACTAAGAAATTGGATATTATTACGGGGAACCCAGTGTGCGTGAAAACAGCTGGAGCAGAAAGCCAATGTAAGTCAGAAGGAAACTAAGAAATAGTTACTAAGACTGTAAAAAATTAGACAGGATACTTAAAAAAACGTTTCATTAATTAATTATTTATTTGTTTAAAACTAACTTCATCCAGCTATGGCTAATTGGGACGGATTATTTACTGGTTTCCATTCATCAAGAAGTTCATAAATATCCAGCCTCATTAAAGAGATTTTTATTTTTTAAGGCATTTTATAATTAAATATCACACTTTTGTGAGATATGTATTTTTAAATAGATGAAAATTTTTATAAATATTTCAAAATTTGTTCCGTAATTATATATTAGTTTAAGGTCTTTAAAAAAACAAACAAAAACAAAACAAGCTGCCCTCCTTTTGGAGGGTTCCCCTCAGGGACAGCCTCCTAATCTGCCCAACTGGGTAATGTTAAAAAAAGATATTTTTTTTATATTATTATATATACTTATTTATTTTCATGAAGCACTTGTAGTTTATACAATTCTAACGAAACTGTCTCAAAAAAACCTTCGGAGAAACAAAAATTTATGTAATAGACTTACCAATTTCAGTTGGTCAGATATCATTTGAAATTAATTGAACTAAAAAAAAAAACATTACGAAGGGAAGCTATAATTGAAAAGTTTCCTAGATATATAAACTCTGGAAACTTGGGTAAGATTATTAGGGCTGTTCTTGATGTTCTATGGTTTTGTAAGGTGGGGAGGGAAAACAGAGAAGTAATATATATATTTATATAGGATCCTCCGCAACGGCCATTTTAATTAAAAGATACCACTAAACGAGTGTGTTGTCAGTAGAAGGAAATTAGTTATAAGATAATAACGGAGGCTTTTATAAACTTTTCTTTGTATTATAAGAAGACTATTATTAAAAGGCCTTTCAGTAAATTATTTTTTCAAATCTTTTTCATTTATTTTTCATGAAAGGCCTTGAAAACTGGAAACAATGAGCTATATTGTTTCAGTAGGAATGGGATGGTTTGATTATAGCTATAACACATGATAAGTGAAATATTTTTCTCAATATTTTTGGTAGGGGGTGCATATATAATTAACTTTATATATATTCAAAATTTCCTTCACTCCCATCAGTAGCAATCTCTAATTACACCAGAGTACGAACCAATAGATACACTAATTATTTTACTCAATCATTGGACAACTGTTAACCACATTAATTATGGAATAAGTATGAATAAAATAAGGTAAGCTCTAGGTTATAAATTAAAGCATCACTTAAAATATATAGAAAGAAAATTAAAACCACCACTAATTTAAATTTTAATCCCATTATTGTAGAAATCTTTCATAAGGAGTAGCACCCAAAAACCATAGTGAACCAAAATTGTCTTTATTTGAATAAGTGATATATACATACAGATTTCCGCCATCTTTGGTAAGGCCCTTGATCATAGAACATAGTTGATCTTAATAAATGAGAACCCATTTAATATTTCATAAATATCAACCTGAAAAAAAAGAAGCAAATTTAGTGATAATGATACAAAACTTGGAAATGAGAATTAATTAGTTTTTTAACCCGTTGTCATCATGCACTTGTAAGTAATATTGTACGTTCGATGGTAACGCTGACCTTTATAAGTATGAACATTCTCAAAAAAGAATTTCTGTCGAAATAAATTCCATGCGTCATTCCATGCGTTGCTGAAATGGGTAGAATTTCAAATGAAACTGATAGAGAAAAAAACTTAGACCTTTCATGTACAGGTTATAAGATAAAGCAGCTATCCTACAAAAGAATTAAGAGGTATGCGATAAGCCACGAGGAAAGAAGTACCTAGCTCACAGAGTTTTTTTACGGCTCAACAGGTGGGTTACTTGAGTCCCGTCTGAATGAATGAAGAAGGATTTGTGAATATTTATGAATCATTCTTTTTGAGGCATAAGAAGCGGAAGGAGGCGAAGCCCGGCATGGATATTGGTTGAAGAGAAGACTGGTGTATTGTGTGCGTGGTGGCAGAACTGTAATGTATTCTTCGCTGAGGTCAGAGCCCTGACACCCACCTGGCGGCTACATCCCTCTCTTGGAGAGGATTTACATAAACCAGCAGAGGAGAACCGGCAACCCACAGCTCCGGTTTGTGTTACCGGCTTGCCCGGAATCGTTATCACTACCCATCACAGCCCACTTAATGTCAAACTGATAAGGAGGAAGTGCATTCAAGAAGTGAAACATAATACTCTACTGCAGAGATCAAGAATCCTTTAAATTAAGTATTTCAGTTAATAATCAGAAGACCGAAATGGATTATCATTATGAAAGAAGTATTATATACTTTCAAACTTGCGGATGATTCTGTCGGTGAAGACCGTCGTCACTGGCTGATGGTAGAGTACAGCTGTCAAGCGCTTTAGATGCGTTAGCACCATCTTCAAGCCCGTCAAAAGTTGTACTGCTTGTGTTATCCAAAAAATTTAATGTTTAATTCTGCCAGCTATATGCAGCAGCGGTTCAAGTTTCCTCCCTCCCTGAAATATTTGTAGGCTCTCCGGCGACCAACGTCTTTAGTTGTAGTTGTTTTAAAGGTTTTGTTCGGAAAACCGAGGCATCACCTACTGCTGGGAGCAAATCGCCACACGAACATAATACAATTCAACTAGAGAACATTAATGCAAGAGTGTATGGCATTTGGTTTAAACAGTCTGATCAATCGAACAAATATATACTGCACGCTTTGAAAATGATATGGAAACAACCTGTTGCTGGATGTTGCCCATCGAAGCCAGCTATAAATCCATCTCTTGATTGAGCCATAGCTGAGGTTGCCTGCGACCGGATTGACTGTGGATGAGGCCAGTAGAGTTCCAGTGAGGAAGGACTCTAGGATTATTATAATAAGCCAGCGCTTGGAGAGCCGGCAACGCCGCCGTGTCTTGGGAGCAGCAACTCAAGGACGCTCCTATACTATAGTAGTCGGCAAAACTCTAGAAGGATTTCCTCTCCAGGACTTCTTGTGCACACACACACATAGTCAACCAGAGGTAATCCCGTACAACCTCAGGGCTATCATCAACAATGAGGTTATGGTTATCAGTCCCAACGCTGTCAGGAAGTGAGGTCGCGATGATTCTTTTGGGCATCACCGCTAAAGCGTCTGTTCGCGTTGGCGCATCAAGACTAATGCCCGTCACGCCGGGGCTGCGTAAACTAAGCAGATTTCCCTTGTTCTGGCATGACACATACTGAACTTATCTCGCCATCTATTTTCTAATTCCTAATAAAAACATTGTTCCAGACGTAGGCAGTAAAAAAAGTCTTCGTTGATGACGTCATCACACAACGTATTTGCAAATATCACATCTAATTAAAATCTGTTGAAAACAATATAAGGTATTTAAGCTTGGAATAAGAACTTTCATGATAAATTAGCTTATTGGTGACTAAAAATCTCCGTTAATAACCAAGATAGAGAAAAATATATAGAACACTATTTATAAAAAATTAAATTTAAAACAATATTGGTAATACATTTCTTTTCTCATCCGACTCATAGTATAATATATTGAATTTTCGATTTACACCCCTGATTTCTTGATCTTGAATATTAACTGAGATATTTGATTTTTTTTTGTTTTCAGCGATCAGTAAACCCCCCTCCTACTCATGTCATATTAACAATAAGCTGTTATATCACAAACCGATTTATAGAAAGCTTTAATAGAAAACATTGTTTTCATTGAACTTTTACTGAACGAGGAACATGCTAATATGTTGTGTGATGAGGTCACGATTTTAGATTTTTTTCTTCTTAATTCGAAAATGTTTATTTGTTGTGTACAATACTGGATATTTAACTCTTGCATTCAACAGTAAAGATGATGGTAAATGGCTGAAATAGGCCACAAAATAGAGGGTTTAGATAGGTGGAAAATATGAAAATCAAAATATATCTGTTATTAAGAGTCGGATCGAAAAATAGTATACAACCAATCTTGTTAAACTATTGATGCTCTACGATTTTTTCTGTACACATTTCAACTCAAATGTTATGGGAGTTTTTAGTACTTTCTTGTTTTCAGAACTCAGTAAACCCCCATTACTATTCATTTAAATTAGACTTATAGAGAACATAGGGCGAGATGATAATATTACAGTATGACCTACCCGCGCATGGGAAATCTGCTTAGTTTGCGCATTTCCTGCGAGACGGACATTTAAGGGACTGATCTCCTGACAAATGTCATAGTTAATACCGGGTAACAGACTCACACCATTTCAAAAAAAAGTGTCGGGGTAGTTTCGTAGCTCACACCTTGATCCGTAAAAGCTACAACAATAAAAAAAAAACCATACTAAAATTGAAGTTAATGATTAGGGGTACACTCATGAGGTGCTTGTTTGTGCATTAACTTCAATATTAGTTTGATTTCGATTGCTGGCAATTGGATCAAGATGAATGGAACTTCCGAGAAGGTAGAAGA
Organism: Riptortus pedestris; assembly: GCA_019009955.1. NCBI lineage: Eukaryota > Metazoa > Arthropoda > Insecta > Hemiptera > Alydidae > Riptortus > Riptortus pedestris. Next base: position 30,518,690 of record CM032232.1, on the reverse strand, counting down.
AATACCCTACGATTGTTTAGCCATTCGTTTCCCACTATCTCGAATATTAACGAAGTTATTTCTATTACTTTGTTTTCAGTTTCCCGAAACTCCCACTCCAATGTGCGATTTTCACTTAAGGCTATTATACCAGTAAATACCTCAGGTAGGGGAAAATGAAGAGCGCCAGAACTTTGTCGAGTACCTATTTATAGCTGGTATTGTTGCTTAGATTACTTTTTCTTCGAATTCACTGGGTAATATTCTTGTCTATTTTTTAGTTACGAGCTCTTTAAGTATAGCTTTTCGTCTGTTTAATTTCTTGCTTTTTCTTTAAGAATTAATATAAACAATCACCTAATAAAATATTTTATGAAAACATATTTAAGCGTTGTCTTCATCTGAAGCTCAGTCATTCTCAAATCACAGAAATAAAATGGTCTATCGCATTGTTCTGTTTCCCCTCCCCCTCCATCCTCTTTCGATTATAATATTGTTTCTCAATTTTCTCATTGATGTCCAGAGGATATTTGGTGGACTAAGCTACAAAACCGAAGCTTCCTAGATATACAGGTACAAAATATTTACCTTCCAAGATTTAAAAGCGGGACATTGAAGTTAAGTGTAAAGAATATATATGTAGCTGCACATTTTATTAGATTTACAGTTATCTACAATACTAAAACTATAATACCTAAACAGTCCAACTTACATTTTTCCATCCGACAAATAGTAACTGAGATATTTTGAAATTTTCAAATTTCCCTCTATAACCCCCCCCCTTTTCCGTTTCCGATTTGAGCAATTAACTATTATGATCTTTAGTGATGAATGAAACAGTTAAATATCGAGTATGTTCTAGAATAAATAAACATTTTCGAGGCAAGAACGTAAAATCTAGATTGATGTTTTTCATGTATCTCTCAGAATAAAGGTCTCTTGAAAAACATATTTGACATCTATGCTTAGAATAAAGTGTTTCATGATATAACAGCGTATTGCTTTTCGGTCATGAATAGGTGTGGGATTTTAGTGAACAAACCTACTGTTTACACCGATTTTACTGTTTATATTACATTTAATTTGCATAAGATTGGCTTTATACAATTTTTCGATCGGACGTATAATAACGAGGATATTGTAAATTTTCCAAAACCCTTCACTCCCACTTGTTCAATTTCATTCATTAACGAACTTGACCTTTATTTGAGCAGGAAACGCTCATATATCGAGTTTGGTGGCGATCAAACAAACATTGCGACCTCTAGAGTGGTAACAGATGTTCATTATATATATATAAAATTTTGAACATACCTAATTTTCTTCATCTACTATGTTGGATTGATGGACATTTTTCGAAAATCGAGTCATGAGTTCCCTTAACAGGAATCTAGCTAAAACTTTTTTTATATTATAACAGAATAACTTTTCCCCCGTCTTATTTTCTCCAAACCCTTTCCACTCCTACCTACCCTTGTCCTACCATCATCCATGTTGTAACTTTCACTGAATGAGTGACCTCTACTACAATTGGTAGTATCTAATTTTTTAATTTCTTATTATAGCTTTTACATCCTACCCGTCCGCCCTTTTTGTTATTGTCACATGTTACATTTTAAAGAATTTTAGCAGATTTAGGGGAAATCAGCTATTAGGGCGTATTCATGGCGCAATTTTTGAAAATTTTCTTCAAATGTCCATCGATCTTACCTAGGAGATGACGGAAATGAGGTCCGGTCAATTCAAAATAATATATATATATATATATATATATATATATATATATATATATATATATATATATATATTTGTCTGTTAACACTCCAGTGGTCGCAATTTTGGTTTGATCGTAACCAAACTCGATATTTAAATGTTTTATGTAAAAAGACAGATCAAGTTCATTAATGGCTCCGTTACTATACGTCGGATCGAAAAATCGTATAGAATCAATCTTATTGCTTCTATGCAAATTGTAAATTGACTATAAATATTGTTATATCATTTATTCTCTATCTTGAATATTAACCGAGATATTTGCATTTCTATTAAATGTGGGCGAGTAATGAACGGGAGTGAGTTTCCCGCCAAAAGCGAGTTCGGCCGTTTCCGTAACTGTTCGCCACTCGTATGGAGATTTCTCTATTGTATAACTTGAGAAATGTACTTAGTTTATGCAGCCCCTGCGGGACGGACTTTATTTTTTTATATTTAGGACTCTTAAACTCGATGGTTTTTGTTCATTGTTAGCTCTGAAGAAGGGAAGCAATGGTAATAAACTCTTCCATCTGAGGAATTGAGAATTTACAGCCGATAGCCAATCCATCCTCTACTACCATTTAATAACCAGCGGGTAACCAAAAAATGGTATATTACCCGTATAACAGAATAATCATTTTTTCAAGTCAAGCATCGGTTAAAACTGAACACTCCGTTTTTCCAGTAAGTAGCGCCAAGTTCTAAACAACCCTAATTTTGTCCTGCTCCCCACAGGTCCCTGCTGAATTCCAGGAATTGTTCAAAGGGCTTGCATAACTCGATGTAGGAAAGCCCGGAGAAAGCTTCCCCTCTTAATGCTCACCTAACGGTGGTTTGCTCAAAATGGCAGTTTCATCTAAGCGCTTTCCGACAGACCTAAACCTCTCTAAAGCAGAGTTTAAATTAAACTAAATGACTTCTTTGTCAAACATGATTATACAACCGTAGCGGAGGGGAACAATGTAATTTCAAAGCTATCAAATGTTTGAGAGAAATGCCTTGTGTATGTCTGACTGTTGACAACAAACAGCAAAAGGGGTAGTTAGATTAATGCCTATGGAGTGGAATTGTGTTAGGGGTGAAATTAATAAGACTGCCATGTTAACTTACTACTGCATCAATTCTGAATGCGAGCTACCCTCTAAAGAGTCAAGTGTGGACGAATTGACTTACACAATACAAATACCGTTTACTGGAATTGAAATATATTCTCATTCATTCAACAAACAAATTAATAAGTTTGGTCAATGAACATTTGTCTGTCTTATTTCTTCTGCATTATGATAAAACATTACTAGTCATTGGAAGACATAATGTAATCTAGAACAGCACCACAATTTTTCAATGGAATTAAATTTTCCAATGGAATTCCCCTTAAGGGAAATCAGCTATTGAGGTCGTACTCATTACGCGATTTTCGAACAATTTCATCAAATGTCAATCAATCCTACCCGGAAAATGATGAAAATGAGGCCCGTTCAAGACTGTATATATAGTTACGTTTTATTACAAAACCCAAATAAACGTTGCTAATAAGAGTTCTTTTGGATTGCAAAATTAAACACACACAAGTATCACAGTTTTTATCACTGCACAATTTATTTAACAGTGCACAATGCACTTGGTTAATTATTCTTAATTACTACTCACAGTATGCACTGATAGCGTCACTGTTCTTGTTATTACACAGTCCAATAATTCACTCACGGTCACTGACCTTCACAAAAGATGGCACTGCACTGTCTTAAACACCTCACTATAATGTTACTTAGAGTCATGGCACAACTCTGTTCTTCTTATAAAATCACTTTACCGCACTGCACTGTAGCACTGAATGCACTGATGTGATCATCAAGACAGCACAAACTAACCTGTCGGCCGATTTGCACCTGCTTATATAGAGGGGCGGCAACATCATAGGGCGCGGTCTCGAAGGTATTGGACTCTAGTCTAGAACCTACTGGTGCCAGCAGTCCCTCGATCGGCTCCTTTCATCTCCCTCCCAAATATGCGGCTCTCTCTCAGCTAATCCTTCATTTATTTAATTTTCAGAACAATATATATATATATATATATATATATATATATATATATATAAAATAACGCAACCAAACACGATACTTATAAAGTTATATTACGATAAAATTGCATGAAAAAGAAAGGTCAAGTTCGTTAATGGCTAAAAGCGAACCAGTTGAAATATCTCCGTTATTATACGTCTGTAAATTGAATGATCTATGCATGTTTTTATATATTTTTTCTTTTTTACTTAATTACTCATTACCCGAGATTTTTACATGTTTTAGTTTTAGGCCTTCACTAAACCATCACTCCTAGTCATGGAATATTTTAAGCTGTTATAACATGAAGCACCAAGCATGGTTTTCATTGAAGTTTTAATTTGTGAGACACATGCAAATGTTATGCGATAATGACGTGATCAATTATGATTTTTCCGTCTTTACTCGAAAATGTTTAGTTGATCTCTACCATGCTCAGTATTTAAGAGGTAATATTTGATATTAGCTAAAATTAGCTTAGCTGAAATTAGTTTTCAGGGGAGGGGATTCGAAAATTTAAAATATCTCCGTTTTTCTGAGTCGGATCGTAAAATGTTACAGAACAAAACTTGTTAAACTATTGATGCTCTACAATTATTGATCTATGCAATTTTTTCGTAACTGGATTACTGGGTGAGTTATAGAACTTTCTTGTTTTCTGTTTTTAGTAAGCCCACCCCCTTTCTATTCATCGTTTTTTTTTCTTTTTCATATAAATAGAGAACATATGGTGAGATTAGTCATAAATGTGTTATAGCAGCGCGTGGGAAGTCTGCTTAGTGTACGCAGACCCTGATTGGCGGGCTTTCATTTATTAGAATATGGCTGGAAATGGAAATTGTGATAAAATATAATATACAGTCATCATTATCAAATGAATCTACTGAACAAACAGATTTTTTGTAAAAAAAAACGAACTAAATAGATAAATGAACTGAAACCCCAATAGTTCTTGTATACCTACAATACCTTACAGATGTTCCATGGTAGAAGAAATTCTATTGAAATAACCCAACAGAAAGGGGGTATGAGAATGTGTGAGCAGAAGAAATTCAAAATATTAATTCAGCCGGTACTAAATCTTCTGGAAGCAGGAAAAGATTAAAACATATGAGTAAAAAGTGGTTCAGCATTTATTTCGTTTTATATATAAAAAAGCCGCTTATATTAAAACCCTTTTTTTTTTTTTTGGTAGGCATCCTTTTACTTTCAGTCTGATAAACATCATCCCTTATTAAACATGTATATAAGCCCTGAAAGAAAGTATCTAAGTCAAATTAATCTTTTTCCAGAATTAATTTGGTATAAATTATTTAGATTTGGATTGAATTGTATTTAGCGGTTTGTCATTGAAGACGGTGAAATTCCACATGCGATATTGTTAAGCATTTTTTAATGATGTAAGTTTAAAAGTTGTTGATTAAAGCAGATTAGCTATTCACAGGAATATCCCACTGAACTTGACAAGGAAATTGTTGATATTCAATAGCATTCTAAACATCATGCAGAAGGGTTTTTTTTGTTAAGATCTGTGGCTGGAATCAAGAATAACTAATAGCATTTTTTTAAAGTTTCTAATTTTTAAATTAAATTTCTCTTTGACAGAATAATTGAAAGCCTATTTAGGACAATTTATTTCCCGAAATATTAGAAAATATATCCCCAAAAATCTAAGAGTTTCATTATGGGGTATTACATCCCAAGTTCTAAAAACTATTCTTGCACCAAAAGAAAATAGTTTAGGGTCATTTTTAAATTTAATATTCCTATAATTTAGTAACCTAATATTAGAGCATTTATGGTGCAAAATATAAAACTATAATCAGATAGTGACACTGTTATATTAACCTATTTTAGAATAACTTTGTTTAAAAATAAAAAAAAAAATGCTGCCACTGAAAAAAGCTTAACTTTAAATAACTTAGGATATAGACGTTTCCTTCAGATTATTAAATCAGTGAGGTTCGATTTATAAATTTCCCGATTTAATGGAAATTTAAGCGTTTCAATTGAGATCGACCCCGTGGTTGTAACAGTGTGAGCATAGATACGTGAGTGTGTGTGTGTGAGAGAGAGAGAGAGAGAGAATACAGGCTAATTACCAAGTACTGAATACATAATAAGCTACATACCGTTAGAAAATATTCTCAAAATTCGACGATAAATGTCAATGCCGTTTAAAATCTGGCGGGTTAAAGCATTACTACTTGCCCATGCATGTGAGTTGAAGAGAAATGTGAAATAATTGTTGAGATAGGAGTGAGGTATCTGATACCTGTAGCAAAAAAAGAAGGAAAAAAAAACTACTGGATGCAGGTAAAGCCGGATTGGGGTATTCCACTTTATCAGCTGAGAGCTTGGTGGCTGGTTATCGGTAGATCCCCCGTTACCATTCACTCTCCTTAATCCCATCTCTCGTTAGCAACACAAAACAAGATATTTCAAGATATTTTCTCTTCCACTAGAGTATACCTTTTTATTTTTTATTTTTTTTTATATATTGCTACTCTTATATTTATAATTTCTCTTGTACTTCTAAATTATCTAAATTACTATAATGTTAAATCTTAATTATATTTACAACTAGATTTGTTACCCGTTGTTGTTGGGTCAAATTAAAACTAGATTCTCGGGGAAGTTCAAAAAGTTGGATTCGAATCTGAGAACATATGTACAGTAAATGTGCACTCATTCATTTCCTATACCCGTGATATAAATAGTAATAGAAAAATTTGAACATAAATCATAATCGCTTCTAGAAGAAATATGAAAATTGGATTATCGTAAAAATCATATAGTTTTAACCGTGAACACTCGTGTAGCCAATGTTTATCTAGACGTAGTTTGTCTACAAATATAAATGTTCATAGAAATCTTCACAGCCGTTTTTTGAGTGATTCATTAACAAACAGGCATACATACAGACGTACATGATTTTCAATTTCGATGTCATCCTTCATAAGTCCGTTGGACAATTTATTGTTGTATAAAAGTTGTTATATACGTATTTTTGCTGTCAAAAATATTAACCGAAATATTTGGATGTCTTAGTTTTCAGGCGTCAGTGAACACCTACTCCTACACATGTCATATTAACAAGTTGTTATATCATGAACCAAATGATTTTAAGCTTAAATACTAAATATGGTTTAATAGAAGAGACCTATTCTATTTTAGATACATGTAAATTTATTGTTTGAGGACGCCATCATTGAGATTTCACGTTCTTCTCTCGTAAAACTATACCATACTCTATACTTCACCGTTTTTGCGAAACTAAAGATCATATTTGGCTGAAATCGGAAATGGAATATTGGGGTTCGGAGGGTGGGGGATTCGAAAATTCAAAATATCTCCGTTATAATGTGTCAGATCGTAAAATGTTAGAGAACTAACTTTGTCAAACTATTGATTGCTTACAATTGTTGTACTACTCATTTTTAGCAGATTTCCCTTAAGGTCGTACTCATGACGTGATTCTTGAAACATTTCTTCAAATGTCCATCGATCCTACCCAGGAGATGACGAAAATGAGGTCCGTTCAAAATTATATATATATATACATATATATTTTTGCCTGTTAACGCTCTAGTGGTCACAATTTTTGTTTGATAGTTACGAAAATCGATACTTAACCGTTTTATGTAAAAAGACAGATCACGTTCGTTAATGGCTGAAATCAGACGAGTGGGAGGCGAGGTTTTTGAAATTTCAAAATATCTCCGTTATTATGCATCGGATCGAAACATTGTATAGATCCAATCTTATTTTAAATTAAATTTACTATAAATATTGTTATATACATTTATTCTCAATCTTGGATATTAACCGAGTTATTTGCATTTTTATGAAGTCTGTGGGACATGTGGTCAGGTATAGTTCGGATTAGGCCGGCCGTTTTCGTAACTGATCGGCTCAGGTGGAAGCTTCTTCTAACCTTACCTGTCGTTTCTAACCTTACCTTACCTTCATTACTTTGTGAGATTTATGCAAATTCGTTCTGTTCATCCGCCCCCCCCCCTTCTTTAGTTCTTGGACTACTAAAATTTGAGTTATTAAATATAAATTAGTCTTACAATTCAGAAGCTTTTTCAGTTGGGAATTTACTTTAATTAACTGGCAGATTTCTCATTAGGTGTGCATTTAATCAAGGTGGTATTGTGTTACCAGTATGCAGATTTCTCTATTGTAAAACTTCACTTGGGAAATCTGCATAGTTTACGCAGCCCCTGCGAGACGGACTTTTATTTTTATAACTCAAGTGTTAAGAGAGTAATTCGAACTTTCTCGTTTTCGGCCTTTAGTGGCCTCCTTCCCTCCTACTCATTGGTTTTTAACGTAGAAATAGAGAGTATTTGGTGAGACGAGATGAAAAGTTTGTTATACTAGCTCTTGGGGAAATCTGCTTAGTTTACGCAGACCCTGCGTGACAGACGTTTATTGGTCGTCAGAGCAAATTAAGCTACAAAATAAGACAGGAAAAGCAAACTTCCTTTAGCTAATGTTTGGCGGTTTTATTCTCGATCGTGTTGTTAATTCTAGCTAAATGATATCACTCCTGTTAAATTATTCTGAATCAATGTTCACTAAATTTAGCATCGACTAAACAGAAGATTTGCAGGCTAATACAGATGTTACAACAGGTAGTGTTTAGTTTAGGACAGCAGTAGCCGTGGGGTGTTGCTGATAAATCTACTACAATAAATAAGGGTATAGTAGAGGGCTTTCGGTAGACACTCTCTAGCTCACATTAAGCCAGGTAATTTGCCTCTTAAACAATCTCTGACACGTTCAGCCTCCAAGTTTGTTGCTTGATTCCCATGTAAAAACACACAACACTATGTGAGTATAATGCATTTTTCGGTTTTAGCAGATTTCCCTTAAGGGATTACTATATAAATATTGCTATATACATTTGTTCTCTATCATGAATATGAACTGTGATATTTGCATTTTTCAGTTTTCAGCCATTAGCAAACCGCCACTTCTACTCATGTTTCATACACAATACTCCGCTTCATAATAAATCACATTATTCGAAGTTTAAATACCAAAAACTGTATTCAAGAGAGCTTTATTAAACGAGATACATGCAAATATGTCCTGGTGACTCCCCCCCCCCCCGTCTTAAGGTTTTGACTACAAAAATTTGATTGATTGAGATAAAAATTATTCTGGCTCATTATTAATTACAGTACTAAATATAGTGAATAGTTCTCAATAAATTTAATATGTTATATTCTAAAATATTTCATTAATTGTGTTTCTTTCCGGTGTGAGGCAGGCAGAACCGTTTCTTTACATTTCTAACCTAAAGCTTCCTGTAGGCAGGTTATTGAAATTGGATGAAACATTTCCGTTTGTATTTATTCACGGTGTTGCTGTGTTAGCAGTATGTATAATTATCTATTACTAAACTTCACGAGGGAAATCTGCTTAGTTTACACAGCCCCTGCGTGACGGACTTTTTATTTACTCGTTCAAATCACTCAATTAGATTCTCATACCATTATCAAATGTACTGTTTTTAAATGAAATATTTTAGATAACTGATTCATAAGTATTTCAATGAAAGGTTAAGTTTTTATTTTAAAAAGTACTGCTATGAGGTGGATCCAATTATTGACGATTCTAAACAACAGTAGCACATTTTAAAAGTCTTAAGGCGGACGCATAATTAACAAAACTTTAAAGACTAACCACATCTCTTAATTTTTCGATTATTGACAAGTAACTTTTCTGTATCTTCTCCCGTTTGTGATTTACCAAAAACCCTTAAATTTTAGTGCCCATAATTTAGAATGAATGAAGGAGCTATGTTCAAGATCCCTGTAATATGACGGACAAATTTGTTTACGAAGCTTTTTTTTTTTTTTTTTAAATCTGAAAATATAATAGACCTATGTTTGAATTTTATACTTCCTAGCAGTGCTGTTTGGGATAAAACTTAAATTTTGATTGATATTTTTTAGCTTTTCATACCTCCTACGTCCTACCTTTTGAGAACTTCTTTTATAAGTCTTTGGCAGAAACACGCAAATGGTCCCTTGTCGTAAAGTAACGTCGTGGGCATTGAGCTCCACCAAAAGCAAATAAAAAAGGCATTTGAGTTGGTTTACATTAATAATTGATCTTGTACAATAGCTTCCACTAAGTTTGTCATTTCCAGTTAGGAGAAATATTTTCAGTCAGTCACGGAAGATTATTTTCTGGTATTGTTAATTTTCTTGATAAGTAGAAGTAAAGTAAATGTATTTTCTAGTAAATTACATTACAAGCATTTCATAAATAAAATCCTTAAGTTTAATCCCCCCCCCCTTACTTGAAACAGACCTAGTTTACAAAAATGCCTCAAGCGGATCTCGCTGCACTGCAAACATTTGCATAATAAAGCTTTTATTGATGTTCAAGCCACTCGAGCTAAAAACTAATCATTTGACAAAGTCTACTGAGTGTGAAACTTAATTAAAATGGTTCATCAATAACTGAAAACAAAATTTGAATAGCAATAATTGCACAGGAAATGAAATTACCATGCTATTACAAATATATAGATAGGCGAATTACAAGGGATCCTTAAATTGTTAATTGCTCAAATGAATTAAATATGCTTTTAAATGAAATGTTTTGAGCCCTTGATTGATAATTATTTCAATTAAAGTTTATGTTTTTATTCCACAAAGCGCAGATAGGACGTTAAAATTCAAACTTAGGTCATTTATATTTTTTAGAATTTTAGATTTCAAAAAAAAAAGAACTTTCGGAGAAATACTTGGTCGTCATATACGGATCATGAACTTAGTCCTTTCATGCACTTAAACTTATGGGCTCCAAAATTAAAGGTCATTTGGTAAAACACTAAAAGGCTACTAGTCAGGCTCACAAATTGAAAAATGGGAAGATGAAAATCAGGGGATGAAGGTTGGGTGGGTTCCGTCTTTTCTACGTTTTGTTTTTATTTAGATGGAATACTAAAAGATGCACATGTTTAATACGTCATTTCACATATTCTCCGAATTTTTACCCGTATATATACAAATTTAGGCCCAATTAATATCATGTATTACACGGAAAGGATAGAGAAGTGGAATGAAATGAGGTGAGACGGAAGGTAAACTGAAGGAAATACCGATGGAGCCTGTTAAGGAAGCATAAATAACTGACTACACAATAAATATCTCGTTATTCCAGCTGATTTCTGTTATAAGTATAGTAAATTATGTTTACAAAAATGCAGAATTCAACGATGACTGTTATTTTAGGATGGATATGTTTACCTTGGCCTGACTATTACTAAGTTCAGAAATAACTGTATTCGTACAAATAAATATAGCCAATATAGAAGGAAATAAAAATAGGACCTTAATATTTTTTGCATTTTTCCCATAAGGAAAGTCAGCGTTTGAAGTTGTACTTAAGAAACGATTTTCAAAGCAGGGCCTTCAAATATATTCTACATATCTCGGGGAAGATGAAAGTCCGTCAAAAACACGCAAAGTAAGCAGATTTGAATGTATTTCAATTTGCATAGCACATGTTCGATGAAAACAATACCTATTTGTTATTTAAGCTTCGAATAAAGTGATACATCATATAACGGCTTATTGTCAATATGGCATGATTAGGAATGGGAGTTTACTTGGAATAACATAAAAATACAAATAATTTGGTCACTAATAAAGATAGTGAAAAAACACATATAACACCATTTATATATAATTTCCTTCTTAATATGATTGATTCTGTAAACTTTTTTGATTCAATGTATAATAACGGAGATATTTAGAATTTTCAATATTCCAACCAACCAATGATCCGATTTCAGCCATTAACGAAGTTTAGATATCGAGTTCATTATTCATTATGACTTTTGGCAGGATATATTGCTGCTCGATGTCATTCAACGTCTAGAGATGACCATATATTAATTTTAGCAGATTCCCTTGAGGGAAATCAGCTATTGAGGTCGTACTCATGACGCGAGTTTCGAAAAATTTCTTCAAATGTCCGTCGATCTTACCCAGGAGATGACGAAAATGAGGTCCGTTCAAAATTATATATATATATATATATATATATACATATATATTTGTCTGTTAACGCTCTAGCGGTAGAAATTTCTGTTTGATCGTTACGAAACTCGATATTTAACCGTTTTATGTAAAAAGGCAGATCAAGTTCGTTAATGGAGAAATCGCACCAGAGGGAGGGGGGGGGGTTTAGAGGGGCGGATTTTCGAAATATCTCCGTTATTATGCATCGGATTGAAAAATTGTATAGAACCAACCTTATTGCAAATTAAATTTACTATAAATATTTTTATATACACTTATTCTCTATCTTGAATATTAACAAAGATATTTGCATTTTATGAAGTCTGTGGTCGGGTGTTGTTCGGGTTAGTTCGGCCGTTTTCGTAAGTCTCTGCTCGGGCGGAAGCTTCTAACCTATTCTGTCGTTTCTAACCTTACCGAACCTTCTTTACTTTGTGAGATTTATTCAAATACGTTCTGTTCATCCGTCCCCCCCCCCTTCTTTAGTTCTTGGACTACTAAAATTTGAGTTATTAAAATATAAATTATTCTTACAATTCTGAAGCCGTTTCAGTTGGGAGTTTATTAAAGTTAACTGAAAGATTTCTCATTACCGTTTGTATTTACTTTTGGTTGTGTTGTGTTACCAGTATGCAGATTTCTCTATTGCTAAACTTCACATAGGAAATCTACTTAATTTACGCCCTCGAGGGAAATCAGCTATTGAGGCCCTACGCGATTTTCGTAAACTTTCTTCAAATGTCCATCGACCCTACCCAGGAGATGATGAAAATGAGGTCCGTTCAAAACTCCAAAACATTCTAGCGGTCGCAATTTTTGTTTAATCGTTACCAAACTCGATATTTCACCGTTTTATGTAAAAAGAAAGAAAATGTTCGTTAGTGGCTTAAATCAGACAAGTGGGAGGGGAGATTTAGAGGGGGAATTTCGAAAATTCGAATTATCTCCGCTACTGAACGTCGGATCGAAAACTTGTAAAAAACCAATCTTATTGCAAATTAAATATACTATAAATATTGTTATGAACATTTATTGTCTATCTTGTGGGTTACCGAGATATATGCATTTTCGTGTTATTGATTTAAAGTTTCGTTATTACTACTGGTACTAGTTAACAGATTTCTCTGAGTGATCCCATAAATATGTAATCTGTGGTTTAAACAATAACAGACATTAAAAAGGTATATACTGTTTTTTTTTATTAAATAAATTTGAAGTGATTTAAAAGTTCGCGTTTTATTGCGGCGTGAGGGAGTGATACTCACTAAGTGGGACTCAAGTAATAAAGAAAGCCATTGGCCAGAACTGGAAATAGTTCGGAGGTCGGACAGTAAAACAGACTTGATGGTTGTTGGAGTTTTATAGATATTTACAGGGAAGGGGATAAACTTGCGATGGATACTTCAGCACCCCATTTTACACACTCCCAGAAACTATCAAAATCACCGGTAATATCAAGACTTATATTAAAAGTCCGTCATGCAGGGGTTGCGTAAACTAAGCACATTTCCCACATGAAGGTATAGAAATAGATAAATTTAAATACTGATGACACCAGCGAGAATATTAACTGAATAAATACATGCAGAAATGAGAAATCTTTCAGTCAATTTACAAGTTTATATCCTCTACAACAGAAAGCGTCTGAATTATATTGTAGACTGGAAAGAAAAACAATTATTGAAACTCTATTTTTGAGGCTGCATCGCTGGGAAGTATCGTCATTGTGAGGATTTCGGCTATCTGCTCCAGCGGTTGGAATTTTTGTTGTTCTGCAAATTTCCGATGGAAATGAGCCCATCTTCGTCAAGCATAAATTTGATTTGAATTGCTACTTCAATTAATCACAATTAGTTATTAATTATTAATATTATTCAATTAATTGAAGTAGCCATTCAAATCAAATTTATGCCTGACGAAGATGGACACATTTCCATCAAAATTGCAGAACAAAAATTCTAACCGCTGGAGCAGAGAGCCGAAATCCTCACAATGATAATTATTGAAATATATTTGACTATAACAAAATAATTTTATTGAAAAATATGTACTATAGCTAGAGCTGTAATTCATAATGAATCGGAATATATTTTATCTTGATTAAGATAAAATAAGGAGGAATAAGGATAATATGAGGGATTCCTCATATTTTTACTTTAGTAATCCAAGAACAAAACAAAGGGAGAGGGGGAGGAATCAACCGCACGTATTTGCATATACCTCACAAAGTAAAGGTTCTATGAAAACAATATTCGCTATTTTTCCTTGTAATGAAGTGGTTCACGATATAACAGCTTATTATTAATATGACTTAAATAGGAGTGAGGGTTTACACAAAGCCGAAAATTATAAAATCCAAATATCTCGGTTAATATTCATGATACAAAAAATTTGTATAGAACAATATTTATAGGACTTTCAAACTGCAATAAGATTGGGTCTATACAATTTTTCTATCAGACGTATAATGACGGAGATATGTTGAATTTTCGGAATTCCTCCCCTTTAACCCCCTCCCCTTCTTCCACTAGTCCGATTTCAGGCGTTAACAAACATAATCTTTTTCTTTTTTACATAAAATACACACACACTCACACACACAGATATATATATATATATATATATATATATATATATATATATATATATATATATATAAAATTTTGAACGGACCTCATTTTCTACATCTCCTAGCTAGGATCGATGGACATTTGTGGAAATTTTTCAATAATGGCGTCATGAGTACGACCCTCAACAGCTGACTTCCCTTAAGGGAAATCTACTAATAAGGAGTAGTCTGTGGTGATTGGGCCTTCTTTTCTTAAAATAACCAAGAAAGGTAGCTGCCAAACAAATAATTTCATCTTCAACTCCAACCGGAAGTCACCACGCTTGGTAATCACTAGGAGTATCTAGCTAGCTTCCATGGATGCTGCAATAACAGACAGGAACTTATAAATACAATAGCACCTGGAATACTACAAATGTGCTCAGTGCAGCTGCGATGAACAAGATAACCTGAAGAAGACAACTAGAAAGTTGGTGAAATATTGTGGATAACTGTATTAACAATATCTGACACCGCTGGACATGTGCCGTATTCGACAATCGCAAGTATCTCATTAGAATGAAAATGAAAACTGGAACAATTTAGTTTCGGTTTCACTGAAGCTGTTTCATCATTCTAATCTAATACTCATATGAAATGAAAAAAAAAAATTAAAAATGCCAAAAGTGCAAACCATTACCCTCTTGTTTTAGGAATTACACTGGGAATGAAAATATTTCCGATTGAAGACTTAATTCTAATTCCTTTGATTTTAATCTCGTGATTTAAATTGATCGAATGGGCTACAGACAATCCTAATTGGAAAATAATGAAATGAACTAATTACGAATTTCAGCGAAAGAGGAGTTCGTTAGGAATTCGGCCAGAGGGGGTGGGATTCCCCCCCCCCCACCGTCCAGTAAAACAATCCGCCTCAACATTTTAAATTATAAAACAACTTTCATCCAGTTCTGTTTTAATCTCATTCATTTCTTAAATTATTTCTATCCTTTAATTTATTCATTCTTTTAACTTTTAAAAGACTTTATGATTTAAGATTCATTAGTGATTTCTGCCCTCAAATATTTAATTTTAATTAGGAAGTTTATGGATGGTTTGGTATAAAAAGAACTCAAATTATATTTGCTAAAATTAATCATGATTAATTTATGTATGACCAGTATTTATTAATCCACATTTCCCTGTTAAAATATAAAATATCTTCCTTAATGAATTATTAATTGAGGAAAAGATATTCGTGTACAACGCTTTATGTATGCAATCGATTTATGTTTTATGAGGTCCCATATAATCATTACATCCCTGAAGAATTGCTCAAATAAGATAATATAAAGATGAATTGGGATGAACAGATGATGATAAATCATACTGCTCATCATAATAAGCCAGATACTATTATTATATTAATGCACATGAAAATGGGAAATTGCACGGAAAGAAAAACAATTAAAGAAATATATTAGAATATAACATCAATTTTATTGAAAACTATTTACTATAGCTAGAACATTAATTTATAATGAATTAGAATAATTTTTATCTCAATCAATCAAATTTTAGTAGTCCAAGAACTTAAAACAGGGCGGGGGGAGTCTCCAGAATATATTTCCATGCATCTTCTTAGATAAAGATCTCTTGAAAACAATATTTCGTATTTAAGCTTCGAAGAAAGTGGTTTATTGTATAACAGAATATAGTTTATGTGACAGGAGTAGAAGTGGGGCTCTGTTAAAGGCTGGAAACTGAAAAATTCAAATATCTCGGTTAATATTCAAGATAGAGAGTAGATGTAGATAGCAATAATAATTGTACATTTAATTTGCAATAAGATTGATTTTATACACTTTTTTGATCCGACTTATAATAATGGCGATATTTCGAATTTTCAAAATTCTTCTCCCCTAAACCACCTTCTCCCACTAAGACAAATAGATACAATTTTGAGCGGACCTCATTTTCGTCATCTCATAGTAAGGGTCGATGAACATTTGAAGAAAATTTTGAAAATCACGTCATGAGTACGAGCTCAATAGCTAATTTCCCTTGAGGGAAATCTGCACAAATGCTCGATTTTTCCGTACCCAATAGAGATAGGAAATATGTATAAGGGCCATTTTTCTTCACATTCTGTCTCTTTCTACAAAAAGTCTACCTAAAACCTTTTTCGATCTTTTGCATAGGAATTATATAATATTTATAAGGAATTCTTTCGGGAAGGAGAGTCGGAGATAGTGCATTAACGAAATCACACTGTAGAAATTTATAGATCTATATCAAAAGGGGGTATTCATTTCTTTTATTTAATATCATTTATTTTACATAATTTTGTAAGTAGTCCCAGAACTACCAATTAAGTATGAACCACCAATTACTTTATTTTCACAAAGAAGTCAGTAAACATTTAGCTCTATGACTTGTTGGAATGCAAAGAATGGCTAAGGAAGGAATCAAATCTGTTCCTATTAAAATTATTTATTCAGTTATGGAAGTGAACGGACAATATACCGCTAACCAGAAGAACTGAGGAACTATTCATATATACTTATATCTTCAGAGGAAAATGTTTCATTGAATTAACTTTCTGTCTACGAGGAATGTTTTAGAGGAAGTCAGGGCCTTTGTATTAATTAGGGAACTCACTGAAATACAAAGATATTATTTTCAAAAGGAGAGAAGAAGTTAAAATAGTAATGACCTTGTGGCACAGAACAGTTTTGAAACTTTCCTGAATTTTCCATTATTAATTAAATTTTACCGTCTTGAAGGAGAGCTGTAATTAAATTTCCCTTAAAAGTTTAATTATTTGTATTTCCAGGATGGAGTCAAAAAGCCAACATGACTTGGAATATTGAAGGAACAAATGTTTGCAAGATTGGAAAGTACATTTAGTTAATAATTCTGCTTCACTAATATCTTTTCCCAGGAATATATAGGTTGAATATTGTTAGAAAGGCAGAATGTTGAAGTGTAGAGTTGCGACATTAATATTCTACCAAATTAATAATTAATAATTATCTCAAATACTTAATGGATAATAGATTATGTTTAATAGATTTAATATAAAGTAGTTATCAATAACAAAATAAAATGAATTCTCTAACGAAATAATTAATCTTCAAATAAGTAATTCACGGCAATTTTGTTGTATATTACTGATACATAAATAAGTAGTTTAAATTAGTATTGACTATTTCGTTATTTTCTAAATGTGTTGGTTATGTATAGAGAGGAGTCAATTGGATTAGCGCTAAATATTTGTTTTATATTTTCCTGTAATTATAAATAAAAAAGTCTGTCATGCAGGTGCTGCGTAAACTAAGCAGATTTCCCACGTGGTTTTACAATAGATAAATCTACATTCTGGTAAGATTTAACACCACCTTGATTATTCAGTGAATAAATATAAAGGATAATAAGAAACCTCCCGACTCCAAAATGTAAACAAACAAGTCTGCCAAAGAAAAACATTTTCTGATGTATACTGCTCACAAATGAATAGGGATATTGGTTATTTTTTCTTATCCTATTAATTTTAATTAAATCAACCTTAATTAAATTAATTTTTTATGGGAGAAAAAGACAATAATTTCTAATAAATATTAATGATATTTATAGTTAAAAAAAAATGCTAGGCCATAATAAATACCACAAAACAGCCAATATCCCTATTCATTTTTGAGCAGTATATATCAGAATACAACATATTTATTTTAATGAAAAGTAGTTACTATATCTAGTACTGTAATTTATAATGAATCAAAACAATTTTTATCTCAGACAATCAAATTTTATTTGCTATTGAGGTCGTACTCTTGACGCGAATTTCGAAAAATGTCCTCAAATGTCCATCGATCCTATCTAGGAAATGACGAAAATGAGGTCCATTCGAAATTATATATATATATATATATATATATATATATATATATATATATATATATATATATATATATTTGTCTGTTAACGCTCTAGCGGTCGCAATTTTTGTTTGATCGTTACCAAACTCGGAATTTAATCGTTTTATGTAAAAAGGAAGATCAAGTTCGTTAATGGCTGAAATCGGACCAGTGTGAGGGGGGTTTAGGGGGGGATTTTTGAAAGTTCACAATATCTCCGTTATTATGCGTCGGATCTAAAATGTATATGAAATCAATCTTATTGCAAATTAAATTTACTATAAAAATTGTTCTATACATTTATTCTGTATCTTGAATATTAAGCGAGATATTTGCATTTGTATTCTGTGTCTCGTCGGCAGGAGTCGGCTATGTTCGGGAATTTCCGCCGAGAGCTCTGGCGGCCGTTTCCATAACTATTCGTCCCTCTTGAATAGGTTTAGAGATACCTTACTACTACAGGTGTTATTGGTCAGATTTATCTACTCGAAAACGTCACGTGGGAAATCTGCTTAGTTTACGCAGCCCCTGCGTGACGGACTTTTATTAATCCAAGAACTAAAACGGGGGAGGATCAACAGAACGAATTTGCATGTATGTCGTATAATAAAAGTCTCTTGAAAACAATATTTGGTATTAATGCTTAGAATAATGTGGTATATTACTGAACAGAGTATTGTAAATGTAGCAAGAGTAGGCAAAATTAAAGTAGAAGTTTTCAGAAGGCTGAAAAATGCAAACAAATCGGTTAATATTCAAGAAAAAGAATACATGTATTGAGGAATATATATATATATATATATATATATATATATATATATATATATATATATTACATTTAATTTGTACTGTAAATATTACTTACCCTTAAGGGAGGAAAAGAAGGCTTAGACTCTTTTTCCTTATAAGAAATCAGCTATTGAGGCTGTTCTCATGACGCGATTTCCGAAAAATGTCTTTAAATATCCAACGGTCCTACCCAGGAGATGAGAAAAATCAGGTAGAAATAATCTTATTGCAAATGTAATGTTCTATAATAGATGCTGTTATGTACGTATTTTCACTATCTCGATTATTAACCGAGTTATTTGCATTTTACAGTTTTCGGCCTTCAGTACAAAGAAGTGCAAATACTCGGGGCAAACGTGGGAAATCTGCTTAGCTTACGCAGCCCCTGAGATACGGACTTTATTTTTTTAAAAAAAAAGGTACTGGAATGAAGTTGAAATTGAGAATGAGTACTCCATATGGCCTAAAGAAGGAATTTATATTCGTGTCATATAATATTCTAATATTCACTCAGAACTTTGTGATATGATTTTCCTACTGGTGCCTGTGACAGCTCTAACCAAATGTAGAAACATGTTTAACACAAGCAAGTCAACTACTTGACATAATGTCAGCTGTTCATTCGAAATCAAACTTCTTCTAGTTCTATAGTTTAAGCGTACTATATTAATTCCAATTTAATGTGCTAGTGAAAGGAATAACAACTTTGCAATAGTGCCATACATAAAAAAGAAAAAAAAAACCAGCTCATTTGTATGTGTTCCTTAAGGGTATAATTTAATGAAAAAATATGTAATTTAATGATTTATAATTAATATACTAATTATACGAAGTTGATTATTTTTGAGGTGCACCTAGTGAGTTATGTAATATTAAAGTGAGTTCGTTATTGCATTATGAAAGTGAATTTCCCACGTTATCCAGACGCCATTTTCTATGGGCAAATTCCGATTCAAGGTGCATTATGTAAGACGATTCAAAAGGTTCGCTCAGGTTAGCAAAATTCGACGACTCGGCGTTGTTTTATTAGCCTAAATATTCGAACGCGCTGATATAGCCAAAAAACTGAAATATAATAGTTTGATATGAGCCCTATATCAAAAAGTCCAAAACTGTTGGATTTCTTCTAAACAAACGTTTTTTATTTGGGTAGAAATCTCATGAATATAAAAGAAGACTGAATAAAACAAGATCAAACAACTTTCCTAATAAATGAGTTATGAATAAAAGTATAATGCAGCAATTGTAGCGCATCATTATTTTAACAAGATTGGTTATTTCGATCCTACTCAAAATAATACTCAGAAAATAATATTTGATATATAACCTTCGAATAATGTGATTTGTGATATAACAGCTTATTGTTGCTATGACATTAATGACTGGGTGTTTACCGAAGGTAGAAAAGTCCGTCACGCAGGGGCTGCGTAAACTAAGCAGATTTCCCATGTGAAGTTTTACAATAGAGAAATCTGCATACTGGTAACACATCACCACCGTGATTAAATAGAAACGGTAATGAGAAATCTTTCAGTTAATTAATAAATTCCCAACTGAAACGGCTTCTGAATTGTAAGAATAATTTATATTTTAATAACTCAAATTTTAGTAGTCCAAGAACTAAAGAAGGGGGGGGGCGGATGAACAGAACGTATTTGGATAAATCTTACAAAGTAACGAAGGTAAGGTACGGTTAGAAACGACAGGTAAGATTAGAAGAAGCTTCCACCTTAGACGAGTAGTGACGGAAAAGGCCGACCTAATCCCAACTATACCCGACCATAGACTTCATAAAAATGCAAATATCTCGGTTAATATTCAAGATAGAGAACAAATGTATATAACAATATTTATAGTAAATTTAATTTGCAATAAGATTGGTTCTATACAAATTTTGGATCCAATGCATAATAACGGAGATATTTTGAATTTTCGAAAATCCCCCCTCTAAACCCCCCTCCCTCTAGTCCGATTTCAGCCTTTAACGAACTTGATCTGTCTTTTTATATAAAACGGTCAAATATCGAGTTTCGTAACGATCCAACAAAAATTGCGACCGCTAGAGCGTTAACAGACATATATATATATATATATATATATATATATATATATATATATATATATATACTAGCTCAGATACCCGGCTTCGCTCGGGAATTCATTTAAGGCTGAATGTTGATGGTATTTTTTACAATTTTTGATGGCAAGGCTTTTACCCGTCCCAGTGTTTAGGGTTAATACCCGTCGTTTCTGTGGATTTGTTAATAATAAAATTAATTTTTTATGTAAGACTTCACTGTCCTCCATATTTCCCGTTTCCTGTGCATTATGCATAGATTTGAATTATTAAGGAGAAAATATTGACATACATTTGAATTAATTTTTTGAGGTGAGGTACCTGATAGTTCATATTGAAAAGAAGTGTTGAGCAAATTTCTCTAAATAACAAAATAAACAACTTTTGTTATGTACATATTTGCTGAAACCCCAATTGGAAATCATTATTATTAATTTCAGGCCTCCCTTATAACCCGCACTCCTGCCCGTCCCTAGAAATGCTAGTATAGCTTATTATAATGAAGGCGTTAGTATTAATTCACATAGCGAGTTTGGTTTAGTTCGGTTGAGTCTTTTGTGCCAAATAAAATTGTGGACTCCCGCTATTGTTTTTAGCGTATAACTCATTTATACTTCCGTAACTGCAAACGTGCATATAACAAAAGTTACTCTAAATTACAAAATAAACAACTTTTGTTATGTGCATATTTGCTGAAAAAGCAATAGGAAACGAAATATCGCTATTTGTAATTTCAGGCTTCCCTTATAACCCCCACTCCTATTCGTCTCAGAGAAAATTAATATAGCCTAAAGTCTAAGTTGGGTTAGTAGTAATATAAATACCAAGTTTCATAAAATTCGGTTCAGCCGTTTATGCGTGAAAAGGTAACAAACAAACAAACAAACAAACAAACAAACAAACATACACGAAAGAAACAAAATGCAGATATGATGTCTATGACATGTGAAACGAAAAGTTATCGTGAAATTTCGCGAAAAAAATCAATGTACAGACAGAGGTTACAATTTTATATATATATATAGATATATATATATATATATATACTAGCTCAGATACCCGGCTTCGCTCGGGAATTCATTTGAGGCTGAATGGTGATGGTATATTTTTGGCAAGGCTTTACTTTGCACAATATTTTGACATTTACCCGTTCCAGTGTTTAGGGTTAATACCCGTTGTAGGCATTTGTTAATAATAAAATTATTTTTTTATGTAAGACTTCACTGTCCTGCATATTGTCATATTTCCCGTCTCCTGTGCATTATGTATAAATGTGAATTATTAAGGAGAAAATATCGACATACATTTGAATTAACTTTTTCAGGTGAGGTACCTGGTAGTTCATATTGAAAAGAATTGTTGAGCAAATTTCTCTAAATAACAAAATAAACAACTTTTGTCATGTGCATATTTGCCGAAACCCCAATAGGAAATCATTATTATTAATTTCAGACCTCCCTTATAACCCCCACTCCTGCCCGTCCCTAGAAATGTTAGTATGGCTTATTATAATGAAGGCGTTAGTACTAATTCACATACCGATTAATTCGGTTGAGTCTTTAGTGCCAAATAAAATTGTGGACTCCCGCTTTAGTTTATTGCGTATAACACATTTATGCTTCCGTATACGGCAAAAGTGCATATAACAGAAGTTACTCTAAATAACAAAATAAACAACTTTTGTTGTGTGCATATTTGCTGAAAAAGCAATAGGAAACGAAATATCGCTATTTTTAATTTCAGGCCTTCCATATAACCCCCACTCCTGCCCGTCCCTAGAAATGTTAGTATGGCTTATTATAAGGAAATCGTTAGTATTAATTCATATAGTGAGTTTGGTTTAGTTCGGTTGAGTCTTTTGTGCCAAATAAAATTGTGGACTCTCGCTATAGTTTTTAGCGTATAACTCACTTATACTTCCGTATACGGCAAAAGTGCATATAACAAAAGTTACTTTAAATTACAAAATAAACAACTTTTGTTATGTGCATATTTGCTGTAAAAGCAATAGGAAACGAAATATCGCTATTTTTAATTTCTGGCCTCCCTTAGAACCCTCACTCCTGCCCGTCCCTAAAAATGTTGGTATGGCTTGCTATAATGAAAGCGTTAGTACTAATACGTATACCGAGTTTTATTTATTTCGGTTGGGTCTTTCGTCCCAAATAAAATTGTGGACTCCCGCTATAGTTTTTAGCGTATAACTCATTTATACTTCCATATACGGCAAAAGTGCATATAACAAAAGTTACTTTAAATTACAAAATAAACAACTTTTATTATGTGAATATTTGCCGAAAAAGCAAGAGGAAACGAAATATCGCTATTTTTAATTTCAGGCCTTCCTTATAACCCCCACTCCTGTTCGTCTTAGAGAATATTAATATAGCCTAAAGTCTAAGTTGGGCTAGTATTAGTATACATACAAAGTTTCATAAAATTCGGTTCAGCCGTTTATGCGTGAAAAGGTAACAAACAAACAAACAAACAAACAAATAAACAAACAAACAAACAAACAGACACCAAAGAAACAAAATGCAGTTATGGTGTCTATGACATGTGAAACGAAAAGTTATCGTGAAATTTCACAAAAAAAATCAATGTACAGACAGAGGTTACAATTTTATATATATATAGATATATATATATATCTATATCTATATATATATATATATATATAAAATTGTAACCTCTGCCTGTACATTGATTTTTTTCGCGAAATTTCACGATAACTTTTCGTTTCACATGTCATAGACACCATAACTGCATTTTGTTGTCTGTTTGTTTGTTTGTTTATGTGTTTGTTTTTTTGTTTGTTACCTTTTCAAGCATAAACAGCTAAACCGAATTTTATGAAACTTGGTATGTATATTACTACTAACCCAACTTAGACTTTAGGCTATATTAATATCCTCTGAGACGAACAGGAGTGGGGGTTATAATGGAAGCCAGAAATTAAAAATAGCGATATTTCGTTTCCTATAGGTTTTTCAGTAAATATGAACATAACAAAAGTTGTTTATTTTGTTATTTAGAGTAACGTTTGTTATATACACTTTTTTCGTATACCGAATTATAAACGAGATATACGCTAAAACCTGTAGCGGAAGTGAACAATTTTATTTGGGACAAAAGACCCAACCGACATAAATAAAACTAGGTATATGTATTAGCACTAACGCTTTAATTATAACAAGCCATACCAACATTTGTAGGGTCGGGCAGGAGTGGGGGTTATAGGGGAAGCCAGAAATTAAAAATAGCGATATTCCTTTTCCTATTGGTTTTTCGGCAGATGTGAACATAACAAAAGTTGTTTATTTTGTTATTTAGAGTAATTTTTGTTATATAAATTTTTTTTGTATACCGAATTATAAACGAGATATGCGCTAACACCTATAGCAGAAGTGAACAATTTTATTTGGTACAAAAGACTAAACCGAAATAAATAAAACTCGGTATGTGTATTAGCACTAACCCCTTCCTTATAATAAGCCATACTAACATTTCTAGGGACGGGCAGGAGTGGGGGTTATAAGGGAGACCTGAAATTAAAAGTAGTGATATTTCGTTTCCTATTGGGGTTTCGGCAAATATGCACTTAACAAAAGTTGTTTATTTTGTTATTAAGAATAATTTTTGTTATATACATTTTTTTCGTATACCGAATTATAAACGAGATATACGCTAACACCTATAGCGGAAGTGAACAATTTTATTTGGTACAAAAGACCAACCGAAATAAATAAAACTCGGTATGTGTATTAGCACTAACACCTTCCTTATAATAAGCCATACTAACATTTCTAGGGACGGGCAGGATTGGGGGTTATAAGGGAGACCTGAAATTAAAACTAGTGATATTTCGTTTCCTATTGGGGTTTCGGCAAATATGCACTTAAGAAAAGTTGTTTATTTTGTTATTTAGAGTAATTTTTATTATATACATTTTTTTCGTATACCGAATTATAAACGAGATATGCGCTAGCACCTATAGCAGAAGTGAACAATTTTATTTGGTACAAAAGACTAAACCGAAATAAATAAAACTCGGTATGTGTATTAGCACTAACGCCTTCTTTATAATAAGCCATACTAACATTTCTAGGGACGGGCTGGAGTGGGGGTTATAAGGGAGACCTGAAATTAAAAGTAGTGATATTTCGTTTCCTATTGGGGTTTCGGCAAATATGCACTTAAGAAAAGTTGTTTATTTTGTTATTTTGAGAAATTTGCCCAATAATTCTCTTCAATATGAGCTACGAGGTACCTCACCTGGAATAATTAATTCTAATTATAATATATTATTATAATATTTTGTCCTTAATAATTTAAATCTATGCATAATGGACAGGAAACGGGAAATATGACATTATGAAGGACAGTGAAGTCATACATAAAATATTAATTTTATTATTAACTCATCCACAGCAACGACGGGTATAAACCCTAAACACGGGTAAGGGTAAATGTCAAAATATTGTGCAAGGTAAGCGATTGCCAAAAAAATACAATCGCCATCCAGCCTCGAATGAATTTCCGGGCGAAGCCGGGTATCTGAGCTAGTATATATATATATATATATATATATATATATATATATATATATATATATATATATATATATAATTTTGAACGGACCTCATTTTCGTCATCTCCTGGGTAGGATCGATGGACATTTGAAGACATTTTTCGAAAATCGCGTCATGAGTACGACCTCAATAGCTGATTTCCCTTGAGGGAAATCTGTTAAAAGTAAAATATGCTAATATCTCGGCTAGTATTTAGATAGAAATATAAAAGTCCGTCACGCAGGGGCTGCGTAAACTAAGCAGATTTCCCACGTGAAGTTTTACAATAGATATCTGCCTAATAACAGCTGTAGTAGTAAGTATCCTCTAAACCTATTCACGAGGGACTAATAGTTACAGAAACGGCCACCAGAGCTCTCGGCGGAAAGGCCGAACATAGCCGACCACACGCAGAATACAAATACAAATATCTCGGTTAATATTCAAGATACAGAATAAATGTATAAAACAATATTTATAGTAAATTGAATTTGCAATAAGATTCATTTTATACAGTTTTTCGATCCGACGCATAATAACGGAGATATTTCGACTTTTTGAAAATCCTCCCCTCTAAACCCCCCCTCCCACTCGTTCGATTTCAGCCATTAACGAACTTGATCTTCCGTTTTACATAAAACGGTTAAATTCCGAGTTTGGTAACGATCAAACAAAAATTGCGACCGCTAGAGCGGTAACAGACAAATATATATATATATATATATATATATATATATATATATATATATATATATATATATATATTCAATCCGACTCACAATAACTGAGATATTTTGAATTTTCGAAATTCCACCTCTACATCAAGCTTAGTTTTAGCTTTAGATAAAACATTTAGTTTTGCATAAAACATTTAAATGACGAGTTTTCTAACGATCAAACAAAAATTGCGACCACTATAGCGTTATAATGTATGTATATATATATATATATATATATATATATATATATATATATATGTGTGTGTGTGTGTGTGTGTGTGTGTAGTTTAGAACGGACCTCATTTTCGTCATTTCCTGGGTAGGATCGATGGACATTGGAGGAAATGTTTCCCTTGAGGAAAATCTGCTAAAATAACAGTGGGGGTTGAGGCTGTCCGCTGAGTCAAGGAAAGGAAACAGCCATGGAATACTTTGCTGGGGACATGAAGCGACAATAGCAGACTAACCCTTTCATGGGCCAATGTAGATGAGTACAGGGGAATACCCAGCCCTTTCCCTTGGGTACTCACCCACTCTCTCCGAATGGAGGCTGTCTCGGACTACCAAACCCACTACAATGTCCGTAAACAGCAAGTCTAAAAAGTCCGTCACGCAGGGGCTGCGGAAACTAAGCGGATTTCCCACGCGAAGTTTTACAATAGAGAAATCTGCATACCAGTAACAGTAGTAGTAACGAGTCTCTAAAAACATTTCACGAGAGCCGAACAGTTAAAACGGCCGAACTAGCTTTCGTGGGATTCTCACGATTAGACCCGTCATCAGCCGATCTCATCTCGTCCGTTATCCTCACACGCTTACTAAAATTTCAAATATCTCGGTTAATATTCAAGATAGAGAATAAATGTATACAACAATATTTATAGTAAATTAAATTCACAATAAAATTGGTTCTATACAAGTTTTAGATCCGACGTGTAGTAGCGGAGATATTTTGAATTTTCGTAATTCTTCCCCTCTAAACCCCCTCTTCGTGGTCCGATTTCAGCCGATAACAAACTTGATCTTTCTTTTTACATAAAACCACTAAATATCGAGTTTGGCAACGATTAAACAATAATTGCGACCGCTAGAGTGGTAACATTGAGTACCCATTTCGAAGTGTGGCTACAATGTAGGAGGCACCTAGCCGTGAGGCCTTAATCCAACCTACACCAATCCAACGCTTCATGGAGACTGAGGATTCGCTACGATGGTCAGAAGCGATCCTATGGAAGGGACAGTCTCCTACTACCCAGCTCCCACACGAGTGAAACACATGTACCAGTTTACCTGGCCTGTATGTCCTCGTGCTTTGAACACACGACCACTACGTCTATAACCGGCAGTGAAGGCAAGCCTCCACTCCGGACACCACCCATCCCGTAGTTCACATTGAGTAAGCCGCTAGAACTTACCCCATTAAGGCAGGAGTGATCCCCTGCCCGGAACAGCAAAGCCGACTAAGGACCTACTGTTCCTATGGTTCCCCTACCCAGCAGCTACACAGCGGGGGCTTATTGCTGCCACTGGGGAGGGCCGGCCCCGTGCCGGAGCTAGAGTGGTAACAGACAAATATATATACAGTTTTGAACTGACCGCATTTTCGTCATCTAGGTAGGATCGGTGCACAATTAAAGAATAATTACGAATTCGCGTCATGAGTACGACCTCAATAGCTGATTTCCCTTAAGTGAAATCTGCTAAAACCCGGGGATTGCACACTTGCTTCTAATTGGTCGTGCGGTTACCAAGTTATGAGGTTGGACTAGTAACATTCGGCCGGATGCCTAATCAGCTTCCCGGGGAAATGAATAATGACTAACTAATTGAATAATGAGATGAGCTATCTTTGGTCTGTAGAGACACCTCAAGAAAGCAGGGCAAACCTCAAGCTGACCACTTGACCTGTAATGACTATAGCTCTTTGTGGGCCAAATATTTTCGATTTTACTTTAAAACGAGGATAATTAATTTTATTAGTATAAATTAATTAATGCTCAGGCTTATTTTATATGGACGGAGTACTTCATACTCACATTTTATTAAAAAATTGTTAAAAAGATTATTTAAAGGATTTTATTTTTTCAGGTTTATGTTCATTTTTAATTCCTCTTTTCCTCAATTAACTTTAACAGCTCAGTAAAAATTAAAGCCTTTGAAACGGTTATCGGATGAGTAAAAACATTCATCGCTTGGTTAAAAAAATTCTCAAAGTAGTAAAAACAGAAATCAAATTTGCTTAGCAATAAAAATATTATATACCATAACACATTCATAGACTAAGAGAGGTTAGAGAACCTTTGACAAAGACTGAGAAAAGAGAGAAATTTATAATGAGGAAAAGTCTGGTATAGAGTGAAACAAACCATCTCTGGAAATAAAAAGGAAACAGGCTTTTCAATCAAAATATAGCACAATCAGTTTTGTTTATCACTTAAATAATACACAAATTCAATCATTCATCTTCTAGGAAAACATATGGCAAAAGAATAGGCGTATAAGATTTATATTTAAATAACGTGCATTTTATAATACTGATCAACCAGGTCTACATTTTAGAATTTTCCCTTAAGAAAAACTAGCTGTTGAGATGGTATTCATGATGCAATATTCCGAAAATTTCCTCAAATGTCCATCGATCCTATCTAGGAGATGACGAAAATGAGGTCCGTTCAAAACTGTATATTTAGTCGTTTTATGTAAAAAGAAAGATCAAGTTCGTTAACGGCTGAAATCGGACCAGGGGGAGGGGAAGTTAGAGGGAAGGATTTTCCAAATATCTCCGTTGCAATACGTCGGATCCAAAAATAATATAGAATCATTCTTATTGCAAATTAAATTGACTAAAAATATTGTTATGCACATGGATTCTCTATAATGAGTATTAACCGAGATATTTGCATTTTTATTAATTGTAACGGTCGAGGTGAGATCGGCTAACTTCGGGTCATGTCGTGAGTTTCCGTCAAGAGCTAGTTCGGCAGTTTCCCTAACTGTTCGGCTCTCCTGAAATTTCGCTATTGTAAAACTTCACGTGGGAAATGTGCTTAGTTTTCGCAACCCCTGCGTGACGGACTTTCTATTAGAATATTTTCCTTAAGAAAAACTAGCTGTTGAGGTCGTACTCATGACGCGATTTTCCGAACATTACCTCAAATGCCATCAAATATTCTACCAAGAATATGAAGAAAATGAGGACCGTTCAAAGTTGTCTGTTACCGTCCTAGAGGTCGTATTTTTGGTTTGATCGTTACCAAACTCAATATATAAGCGTTTCTTAAAAAAACTAAAGATCCCTCGGCAACCGGGGGAGGAGGAATTACGAAGGAGGGAATTTCGAAAACTCAAAATATCTCCTTTATTATATGTCAGATCGTAAACTTGCATAAATGAAATAAATAAATGATCTGATTTTAAATTTAATCTCCTACAAATGTTGTTATATACATGTTTTCTCAAATATGAATATTAACAGAAATATTTGGATTTTTTAGGCTTCAGTAAGCCTCACTCCTACTCCTGCCATATTAACAACAATCTGTTGTATTCGTGAACCAATTTCTTGTATGCTGGAAAATAACGAATATTAATTCAATTGAACTGTGTGAGGTACACGCAAATACGTTGTGTGAAGACGTTCTTATCACCAAAATGTTTTTTTTTCTATAAATACTCGATATTTAATTGTTTCATTCAACACTGAAGATCATATTAGTCAATGACTGAAATTAGAGCTGGAATAAAGGGGGAGGGTTGGAGAGGGGGAATTTGAAAAATTCCAATTATCTCCGTTACCTTGAGTTAGATCGAGAAAACGTTATAGGATAATACTTGTTAAGCTATTGATGTTCTACAATTGAAATTGTATACATTTTCTGTTAACTGAACTATTAAGTGAGTTATTAGTACATTCTTCTTCATTAGTGTGTCATATCAGCTCCTGGAATATCTGCTTAGTTTACGGAGCCTTTTTTTTTTCTTTTTTTTCCCTACACCTGACTAAAGAAGAAAGACCAAAAGAAAAATCATGCGTAGAAGAAGGGCATGCGAAGAAAACTAAGCTAAAGAAAAACGTGCAAGGATGCAAAATAAAAACAAGTACCTAATGTACACACGCATATACACGAGATATACACATACATACCGGGCTGTGATGTAGGATAGGATAAGGATTTTGGGTGAGGATCGCCTTTTTTTCTGTAATTTATTTACGGAGCCACAGTTACCCCCCAGTTATAACCAGACTTTTAATTGAGTCTATTGCCGAATACATTTTCCTGCTCATATGAGTACTTAACCCTCAACTTGACCTTAAATATTTGTTTCGAAGTCAACAGGTTTAACCATCGAAGCCACCTCAAAAGATTAACGGGCTATTTTTGATCTTGTATAGTGGAACGATTAACACGGTTATATCCAAAGATTTTATTGAGTCTATCGCTGAATACATTTTCCTACTCATATGAGAATATAAACCTGCAACGTAAATCAAAAGGATTACCTCTACCAATCCCAAAAGACTAACAGGGTATTTTTGATCTTGTATAGCGGGACGATGAGTAATGGTGTACTGACGCAACCTCATCGGATGTCAATAACTTCATCAGCCGAAAACGCAGAGGCCCCATTTCGCTCGGTGGCGGATGTTAACAATGGCATTCTACAACAAAGAGGAGCGGAGACGGAATATAATGGAGTTCCAGATGAAATCTGGGGCCGAAGAAGGAGTCCTTAAGAGACAAGAATGGACGAAAGACGCTTTGTCCGAGGGATAAGAGAGACAAGCCCGGGGTAAGCTTGTTAGATTGAGTTGGAGGCCTAACTCCCGATGCCCGGCCACTATCGCGTCGCTCCAACCACTCCCTCGGGATCAACAGGGATTCCGGGGACCTTTTGTTAATAAAGAATTAAGGCCATGATAACCACTGGCACGTGCAACTCGGTAACGCCACTGGATGTTAATCTCGTCCAAGCTCTACTTTCAGAGGATTTACCAAATGAGCTTTTGAAGTTGCCCTCTTGGCGGAAAATGTCAAACCTTTTTACAAATCTCCCCAAGAACTGCACTCCATTTAAAATTAATTCATTTGAAAATGATTTACTCTATATCCAATCCAATGTATCGGGCCAATAAATTCCCAAGAGCATAATTTATAAATCGTTTAATGGTGATCAAGAAATCCACCCTCTAGCAAATCTTAATAAACAGTGAGGGTACATAACTACATTTTACTTCAGTTCTACCCCTCTTCAACCAAATCTACGTTTAGCATTGAAACTAAAGGTGCAATATTACACATTTATTATTGCAGGTGGTGCGTTAACTAAGCAGGTTTCACATGTCACGTGCATCACATATTTGCATTTATGGAAACAATATTTGGTGTTTATGATTCAAATAAAGTGCTTCATAATATAACAGCATATTGTTAATATGACATGAGTAGGAGTAGGGGTTTACTGAAGACAGAAAACTAAAAGAATGCAAATATCTCAAGGTAGTAATCAAGGAAGTGAAAAAAATGTTCCCTCCCCTCTAACCCCTCTCTCACTGGTCGAACCATTAACGAACTTCATCTTTAGTTTTACATAAAACATTTGAATATCTAGTTTGGTAATTATCCAACAGAAACTGTGATCGCTAGAACGGTAACTGACAAATATATACATTAGCGGGCCCAACAGACATGATATTTCAAGAGATTAGGATATTAAATTTACTAACAATATGTTTAAAATAAAAGCTAATTTTAATAACACAAAAACAACTTTTTATATGTGCACGTTTGCCTAAAAACAAATAGAAAATGAAATATTTTATTCAGGCCTCCCTTATAACCCCCACTCCCGTTCGAACCAAAAAAAATTAATATAGCTTATAATCATGGAAGAATTAATGGCAATTTACATATAGAGTTTTGTTAAGTTCAGTTCAATCATTAGTGCCCAATAAAATTGTTGGGTCCCACTTTCTTTTTTAGTGTATATCTCGTTTATACTTTGTTATACGACACTATATATATATATATATATATATATATATATATATATATATATATGTATACATATAATTATGTACCTAATTTTCATCATCTCGTGAGTAGAGTCGATAGACATTTATGGAAATTGCGTCATGAGTACGAACTCAATACCCTTAATTTCCCTTAAGGGTTCATAGTAAGAAAACTAAAAATAAAACTCTATTCTACTAGTCAAGTTCTTTCATGTCATACCGATATTGAGGGAGTTGCTAGGAAAAAAAGTGCCCGCCATTTTGTAGTGGCGGCCATCTTGGATTTAATGAATATATTAAATTGTATTGTCATTACGAACTTAAATGTCAGATCAAGGTGTAAAATGTCAATTAATAAATTTGACACAAATAAATGAACAGGTCTATCTATATAAAAAAATAATTACAACAGAAGCATAACAAAATAAAACATGATAAATTAAAAAGACTATTTGGGAGTAGCCAATATAAAAGAGGAGAGAAAAATTCCAGTATGGAGAAGAGATCTCCCTACTGGCGTGGCAAGGTACATATTTACTCAAGCTGACAGCGAACCCTCATCCGTCGTGCTCCTTATCTCAATTTATTACACTGCCCCTTCTGAATATATCCTTCTCCAGGATCCTTTCCAGCATCTGTTTAAAGATACTGCCCCCAATATGCTGGAAGGCCGGCCTGGAGTTAGGGGCATAAAAGGAAACCGAATACATTTTCCCTGTCCCTTCATGTTAACAATGCTACAGGTGCTACCATTGTGTGTAAGCACCTCTTATCTCTTACTATAAGGGAATCCCAACAAAGTATAAAAAGTCCGGCACGCTGGCGCCACGTGTGTATTTCTATTTATCTCAAAATGCAAAAGTTCAATAAGGACAATATTTGGTATTTATGATTTGAATTATTATTATTTATTAACGTCCACTTTTTGCAACTCAGGCTAATTGGGACGAGTTATCTACAGGTTACCACCCTTTTCTAGCCAAGGTGGGATTTTAGGATGTTATTTAATGAATTTCGTCATTAAATAATTTCCTTTGCCCAGGCACTCGCCACTCTAGGTTTACCAAGTGAGATAAAAGTCAACGCTTTAACTCGCATGGCTAACTTGAGCCCCTAGGATTTGAATAAAGTGCTTCATAGTATAACAGTGTTTTGATAATATGACAAGAGTTCACTGATGGCCGAAAACTAGAATATGGAAATATATCGGGTAGTAATCAATTTAGAGAAACATGTATAAAACAATATTTTTAGAAAATCACATTTCTAATAAGATGGATTCTATGCAAGTAATTGACTCAGATAATTCGAATATTCAAAATTCCACCCTTTTAACTCCCCCCCCCCCTCATTCTGGTCCGATTTTACCCATTAACAAACTATATCTATCTTTTTACATAAAACGATAATATTTGGACTTTGGTTAGGATAGCACAAAAGAGACAAATTTATACATACATACGCTCACACACACATATATATATATATATATATATATATATATATATATATATATATATAATTTTAAACTACCCTCATTTCGTCATCTACTAGTTTAGGATCGATGGACATTTGAAGACGTTTTCCGAAACCACGACATGAGTACAACCTATATTAACCTTAAGGGAAATCAGGTGAGAAAAAAAGCTCTTTCTCCCGATGTTTCACTCCAAAGATTCACCTTCCGCAGAAAACTTAGTGTCTCAACCGAAAAGCAAAACGTTGGCCCAGTTTAAAATTGACATTCTTTGTAGCGCCGAGGATAAGAAAACGTATACTATAGTAGTATTGTTTCTGTCAAGTGTTGGTTACACTTCACAGATGGATTTCAGCCATTAACGAACTTGATCTTTCTTTTTGTATGAAACGATAATATATCAAGTTTGGTAACGATAAGACAAAAATTGCGACCGCTAGAGTGATAACAGACAAATATATAGATAGACAGATATATATACATATATATATACATATACAGTTTTGAACGGACCTCATTTTCGTCATCTCCATTGAACGAAAACATTTGAAGGAAAAGTTCGAAAATCACGTCATGAATACAACCTCAATAGGTGATAAATCTGCTAAAAGACTCGTTTGTAACTCTCTGTACTAATATTTCTGCAACCTAAGAGAATTAGTAACACGGGGAATCACTATAACAGTCCATTACCTAATCCGTATAAGAAGTGATTAAAAACAGCACCTTCAGCGGTTATCAGCTGTACAATTTCCTGATAATATCTACAAACGCAGTTTAACGTGAGACCAGCTATTCAGTTTTAAGCGAAGAAAGGGTAGCGAATCCGATCTTCCCGTGCGGGCGTTTCTTCAGCAAACTTCATCTTTGTTATGCATTATCTACGTTTACGAAACCACCTCTTTCATACAAGAACTACCTGTTACACTGCAGTTCTTAGTTGCATTCTGTGAAAGTTTGTCGCTGGAGTTTTTAAATAAATATACCGTCAGTACCTTCGCCTTCGAAAGGTCTGAAGTGTAAGTAAATACCAAATATTTTTTTAAATATCTTCGATACAATTACAGACTGTCTAAAGCGAAAATCAATTTATTAAATATTCCTGATCTTAAGGGTGCATCAGAAACGGTAAATATTGGCCCAAATCTTGAATCTGAATTTATCCAATAATATGGATGACAAAAGTTCGTCACGCCGGGCTGTTGCATTAATCTTAAAAAGTAAAAATTCAATGAGACCAATACTTGGTATTTAAGCTTAGAATAAAGTAGCTCATGATACAATACCATATTGTTAATTTGTCATGAGTAGGAGTTGGGGGTCATGATAGTGAAGATATTATTATAATATTTAAAGGCAATTAAATTTAGAATATTATTGGTTCTATACACTTTCCGATCCGACGTAACGATAAAGAATAAATAATAATAATAAACGTAATATAAAAAAGATATTTTAGAATTTTTGAACCTGCTCTCCACTGTCCGATTTCAGCCATTAACGAACGTGATCATTCTATTTACATAAAACGCATATATATCGAGTTTATTAACGATAAATCCATAATTACGACCACTAGAGCGGTAAGAGACAAACACACACACACATGTATATATATATATATATATATATATATATATATATATATATATATATATATATATATATATATATATATATATGGATAGATAGATATATTCATATACGGACCTCATTTTCGTCATCTGCTAGGTAGGATCGAAAGACATTTGAAGAAATATTTCAAAAATCGTTTCATGAGTACTATCTGAATAGCTGACTTCCCTTAAGAGAAGTCTACTAAATCGAGTACCCATGTTGTAGGGTCCAAGAAATTTCCATATTAGTCATATAATTTTTAATTTGCAAATAATTTTAAGGCAAACCAAAATATCCTGCACAATTTTTTCTGTATCTCCAATAAGCATGGAACAATTTTTTTTATTTTAACCCTTTTCAAAAATGAAGAGCTGCACGACTAGGCTTCTTAGTAGTCCTAAATATGAATCCAATACTAGTTATTTACTAGATACGTATGTACATCATGCCAAAACCAGCCTAAAAGAATTTAAAATATTATCGAAACGGATAATTCCGAAGAAATCTGAAGTTAGAAAAAGATCACCGAAACAACAGTTCATTTACTTTGTAAAAGGCAGTAAACAGTAATAAAATTAAAAAAAAAAAAAAAACCACTATTATTTTAAGTTTAAATGCATGTTTCAGGAAGAATCAATTCTAAGAAGATGGTTAGAAATGGCCGAAGCAATGAATATCTAATTCTTATTGCAATGAATATTTGAAAACAGTAATAAGCTATTTGCTTTAGTATCTGTTTCTGGATTGATAATCTCAAGCGTTTCCTCTATGGAACTGTTTTATATTTTTTCGCCACAAGTTTCTTTGTACGGGTAAGAATGTTATGAAAATTTCCAGCATACAGAGGTAAAGAGTTTTCAAGTTTGAATGTTTGTAACAGAATGCGTTTCAAGAAAGTTTTTAACTGGAGTTACAGGGTAGAACTTCCGCAAGTTAACGTCACTAGTTTGAAACAAACGGTGCCTCTAAATGGCGGTTCAGCTGTAACTTTTTCTGGTCGACTGTGGACTTTCGTGCTCAAGGAAAGCTAACAAATATTTTATATAAGCTACTAAAAACAAAAATTAGTTGTGGTGGTTAAAAAGGCTTTGGAGACTCACAATTTTCTTTTTTACTACGAAGGCTTTGATTAAAGTGTAAGTTATAACTGCATAGGCCAGTTATTCAGTGCTAAAGCACCTGGTTCAGAACTAGAAATGAAAGCGTTTATAGCTACTTTAAAGTGAACTTCCTACCAAAGCAACTTTACTGCCAAAGAGATACACATCTTAATAAGATAACATTAATATCTTTTTAAAATGCCTAGTACTTTTCCCCACTATCTAATGATAGGCACAACTATTTATTTTAAATCTTATGATTATATAGTACACCTGTAAACGACGCCACAATCAGAATCTGTAATAAATCTATTTTCTTTTCCTAATCTGAGACATTTTTGGAGGCCAGAACATGTTTTTCTGGACCACGGGGAAAGATACTTCATTAAACCAAGTATTTCAGGTCAACATCAAATTTCAAGAACTAGTCTACAAAGTTTTACCAGGAGTATATTGCAAAAATGTTCTGTCGATCTCAAAACATGAGTTTTATTGCATCCATTATTTAACTGCAGAAAAGATACTTCATTCCTTCAAAAAATATCGACTTACAAAACGCCAACTCAGCACAAACGAAAAAAAAAAAACTGAACCCTCATCAACGACAAGGAAAGATATTCTCAGGATTCAAACATAACTCTTATCATTGCTGCTTATCAAGCCAAGTTGAACATCCTAGCCGAGTAGGAAAAATCCCTGCCTCGTTCCCTAACTGAAGGAAGATAGGGGCTGAGTACCGTCAGATGAAGATAAATTTCCTAATGTTCACTGACTATCTACAAAATACCTTTTCCTATCTCTTTGGAGCAGCTGACGACCTGACAGCTTTAGACAAATATTTGTTCAGGAACCTACATCCTATCTAAGCTTTCATGTTAACCGTACAAATGTGGATACGTTGCGTTACGAAATTTTCAAGTCATTTATTTTTTAATAAAAGTATTCATTCGCATTATATCGGAAATATATCATTCACATCCGGTTTAGTTGAGTACTGAGTGGACACCAGGAACAATTGAGAAAGGGGAGTGTGTGTGTGTGTGTGTGTGTGTGTGTGAGAGGAAGAGAGGGGGGGAGAGAGAGAGGGAGAGAGAGAGAGAGAGAGAGAGAGAGAGAGAGAGAGAGAGGAGAGAAAGAGGAGAGAGAGAGAGAGAGAGAGAGAGAGAGAAGAGAGAGAGAGAGATGAGAGAGAGAGAGAGAGAGAGAGAGAGAGAGAGAGAGAGAGAGAGAGAGAGAGAGAGAGAGAGAGAGAGAGAGAGAGAGAGAGAGAGAGAGAGAGAGAGAGAGAGAGAGAGAGAGAGAGAGAGAGAATACACACTAATCACTATTGACTGAATATAAATTAATCTAGACACCATTAAAATAATTGTCTGGAGAAACATGTGATCTAAGCAAACAAAGCTTAAAATTCAAAAATAAAATATCTAGCCCATAGTATATTATGAAACGTACTGTACAATTTTACAAATATAATCTTTTAATCTACAAACAGTCTTTTTAATTTTCAGATATGAAGAACCTACACAGCTGAACATGAATGCTCTGCCCGATAAAAGTTTTTGGAATACCTTTAGGATCATGGATGATAAGCCCAAAAGAGACCTCTAATCTCTCCTAGTAATATATGAAAGGCAGCTGCATAATGTTGTTCTAAGATCCCATTCTGACTTCCTAGTTCATTAAACTCATCTAAGAAGATAGCTATCAGCTGTGAAGGGCCCATTTCATAGTCAACGTGCCACCAACGACGCTTAACACGAGGATGAGTTAGATTAGAAACCACCTGTTGATTCCAAAATCCAAAAGTAAATAAATCCAGGTATATGGGAATTAATTAATTAAGATATGGCATTAACAAACAAAAAAAGTGTAAGCTAAAGCCAAAAGGGCCTTGACTTTCAAAAAAAAAAAATAATTAAAAAAAATAAAATCATGTGCGTTTCCAAGATTCAGACCAACATCTACTTTAGAAGTTTTATACAAAAATACAACAGAACAAGCCAAACCAGTTTTACAAAGGAATATTATAACTGTTGTGCTAACGGTAACTTATACTTTAATTTTAAATCTCCTCTTTTCAAAAGGTGAATTCAAAATCTCTCACCACCTACTAATGAAACGTTGTATTGTTATTTTTTTTTCCCCACAGACCTTCAATCGCCTGATGACATAGTATTATTCTAAGAAAACAGGTGAAACCAAGTTGTTTTTCTTGAAGACACCTGGTCTGGGGCGGGTAAACACCTGTCTCCGTTCGATAACAGAAGGGATCAACTGCCATATATTGAGGAAAGTATAAACATGACAGGAACAGAATACTCTCGTGTAATATACTCCTCCTCCATATTGAAAACTAAAAAAAATCCAAGCAAAGCAAATTTACAGTTGTTTTTTTTTGCATTTCTTGAGTCTATTTTCTCCATATTCAACGAGACCCACCGATGTGCTCAACAGTACCAATAAAATATTAATTTTTCCAGAAATTCTGTGTGGTAGAAAAACTAATCTTCCTGGAGGAAGAAACAATGATCGTTTTCACGACAAAAGTTCATTTCGTAGGAAATACATACTTCCCTTCATCAAAACATCTATTAATCAACTCCGTATGTTTCACTTCAGTGGTTTACGACGCAGACTAACTAATAC
This sequence comes from Riptortus pedestris, assembly GCA_019009955.1. NCBI lineage: Eukaryota > Metazoa > Arthropoda > Insecta > Hemiptera > Alydidae > Riptortus > Riptortus pedestris. Next base: position 30,479,368 of record CM032232.1, on the reverse strand, counting down.
CCACCACATTTCGCTAAGAGAGCTACGCCTTAATGAAATGGAAGAGTCACAACGTTACTAATATAAAAATATGTCACTATAGCTGGAAAAACCAAATTATTCTTTCAAAAATCAAATAAATTCTACCTCCTGTCAAGACTTTGTTCTACTTTGGAATCGGTAGGTCCTACTTCAGTATGGAGTTTTTTTTTAGAGACACTTGTGTTCCTAATTTAGTGAAAATTGAATTGAAAAAGATTTTAGGCATTTAAATATTTAAGTAAATGATTTGATATTATCACTTTTTTTTTTAGCAGATTTCCCTTAAGGGAAATCAGCTATTGAGGCTGCACTCATGACGGAATTTTCGAAATTTTTCTTCAAATGTCCATCGATGTATATATATAACAACACTCTATATATATATATATATATATATATATATATATATATATATATATATATATATATATATATATATATATTTGTCTGTTACCGCTCTAGCGGTCGCAATTTTTGTTCAATCGTTACCAAACTCGATATTTAGTCGTTTTATGTAAAAAGAAAAATCAAGTTCGTCAATGGCTGAAATCGGACTAGTGGGAGAGGCAGTTTATAGGGAGGATTTTCTAAAATTCAAAATATTTCCGATACTATACATCGGATCGAAAAATTGTATAAAATCAATCTTATTGCAAATTAAATTTACTATAAAAATTGTTATATACATTTATTATCTATCTTGAATATTAACCGAGATATTTACATTTTTATGAAATCGGGGCGGATTACGGATGAGAGTAAAACTTCACGTGGGAAATCTGCTTAGTTTACGCAGCCCCTGCGTGACGGACTTTTTTTTTTGTTCGATCCTCCGACTTGAGCTAGGAACAAAGATGTTCAAGATGATAAATATTAGAATCACACACAAAATTTCCCACTTGACGTCCCAAATATTGACATTTATCTAAAAACTAAATGTGCAATGGGAACAATATTTGTTACTTAGGCTTCAAATAAAGTACATCATAAAATAACAGATTATTGTTAATAATACATTTATAGAAGTGAGGGTTTTAAAGGCCGAAAACTGAAAAACGCCAATATCCCCTAAATAATCAATATAGTGAAAGAACGTTGATAAGAACATTTAAAGAAGATTACATTTGCAATTAGATGTAGACTGCTTCTATACAATATTTCGCATAACAACGGAAATATTAAGATATATACACTTTAAAATGAACCTCATTTTCGACATCTCCTGGGTAGGATTGGAAGTTTTTCAAAAATCGCGTCATGAATGCAACCTCAATAGATGATTTCAATAGGGGAAATATGCTAAAAACTTAATTGGTTGAAGCGACTGAAGGTTAAATACTTATTTACTATGATATAGGTTCCTTAATTGAATACTTGTTTATTTTTAAAAAATTCAATTTTTCTATTGATTAACGTCTGATACTTTCAGCTATTAAGGACTGCGAGTTAAATAATCTGGCAGACATTGTTTTTCATGAGCAAAATTTCAGTCCGGTATCCCTTTTCATTCCATACATTCAACCCGATCTACCTCCAGTGATAATTTGATGATAGCTGAGAGAACTTTGAGCACAATGAAAAGTGCCTACAAAGTGCGCTAGACAAACAGTGTTCAGCTCACAAAACCTATTCATGAGCTTTGGAAGGGGCTTTAGGGTTGGTTAAGTTGCTAATTGAGAGCGGAGGCAGTCCATCGCTGAATTAGGAGGTTTTGTGCCAGCTGGCAGTAAGTGATTATGCCTGGAGTAGGCAGCGGCTGATTTAGTTCCTTCGTCCAACTTGGTTCCGATCCCAGTCCAACCCCTCTCTCAGACGATAAATGATCAAGGAACACTTACACCAATCCCTTTCTACCTCTCATTATTCAACTATTATACTCAATTCGGGGTATTTTAGCAGATTTCCCTTAAGGGAATCAGCTATTGAGGCCGTACTCATGACTCGATTTTCAAAACATTTCTTCAAATGTCCCTCGATCCTACCTAGGAGATGACGAAAATCAGGTCCGTTCAAAATTATATATATATATGCCTACTAACGCTCTAGCGGTTGCAATTTTTATTTGATCGTTACCAAACTCGATATTTAATCGTTTTACGAAAAAAAAAAATCAAGTTCGTAAATGGCTAAAATCAGACCAGTGGAGGGAGGGTTCAGAGGGGGGGATTTTAGAAAATTCGAAAATCTCCGTTATTATGCGTCGGATCGAAAAATTGTATAGAATCAATCTTATCGCAAATTAAATTTACAATAAATATTGTTCTGTACATTTATTCTCTGTCTTGTATATTAACCGATATATTTGCATATGTTTTAAATGTGTGTGGTCGGCAGAAGTCGGCCATGTTCGGGACATTCCGCCGAAAGCTAGTTCGGCCGTTTCCGCAACTGTTCGTCCCTGGTGAATTGGTTTAAAGATTCGTTACTACTACTGTTATTAGCAGGCAGATTTCTCTAAAACTTCACGTGGAAAATCTGTTTAGTTTACGCAGCCCCTGCGTGACGGACTTTTTTATTACTCAAATTATAATTAACAAGAGCATTCACTATTTCTACAAAAAAATAAACGTTCCATGAAGACCGTGTAATCCATATGTGGGCAACCCTCGGGCCGCGGTAAGGTTTGATCCGGCCCGCGAGACATTTTGAAAAACCCAATTAAACAAAAATATTACACTACGTATTCCATATGAGCAAGATGAGGAAAGATTTGTGCGTTTGGCATCACTTATAAATGCGAACAGTTCTTTTCAATGATGAAAGTTAATAAATCAAAACATTGTACAAGGCTGACTGACGATAATTTGGAAAATTATTTTCGTCTTTGTATCAGTGGAATCAATCCAAACATCGATGGATTAGTTTCCCAAATTCATGTTCAAGTGTCTCATTGATTTCGGTGTCACTATTTAACCTTCGTTGTTTGTAATAATTCCAAATTTTACGATTTAATTATAATGCTGTGCCTATTTTTTTCATTTCATTCTGTTATTTTAATAAATTGTATTGTAATTACATTGTCGAATAATTTCATGTGTGATATCTATCGTTACAAATTATGAACACTTCTTGTAAAAGCGGCCCGCTTCCGTATTTGCGCACTCAAGTGTGGGCCGCAACATGTCAAAGGTTGCCCATACCTGGTTGACCAGAATCCTTGAAAATTGCAGAGAAAATTCACTACAATAATGTAAATCTAACTATTTATCATTTACAGGATTCGATTTAACCCCATTCGATTAATAATAAAAGTCCGTCACGCAGGGGCTGCGTAAGCTAAGAAGCTTCCCCTCCCTACATACTGGTAATTAAATATATTTTCATACTCCTGCATCCTCTTTTCCACGTATAGGTTAATGAACTTCATATTCCTATTTAGGTCAAGAGCCAAAATGCGGGAATTCAGTTTCTGCAACTGAAAGGCCGGCTGGTATCACTTCGCCCGTCGAAATGCATTATATATGTAGCGTGCAATTCTATTAGGGCCTAAGTAAGACCGTTTCTAATGGTGTGTAAGTAAACCGGTATCAGTATAAGAGTGTAGGTGAACGTTGGAGAAGTGGGGATGAGTACCGTTCGGGTAACGGTGTTAGCTGGCACCTTGACCTCCTATTCGAGTCTACCTTTCGCCACCCAGATCCGACTTCCATGCTTCATCCAAGGGTCATCTAAATAAAAAAAAGTTTACAGGAAGTCCAGATTGGTAAACGAAAAGGCGAGATTCGATTGACGAAATTACAAGGAGAAAACCGCTATTCCGATCTTCTTAAAATAAGGAAGGAAGAAGAATATGCATTAATTTAAGGGTTTAGCATTTCTTAGGCTTGCTTCTGAAGAGGAATACGGGTAATTGGGAAGAAGAAATAGAATAATTCTTATTTAGCTGTTTTATCCATAATCGTTTGAATGAAAATATCTATAATAACTTCATGCTTATGGGAATGGTCCCCAAGTGTAGCTTAAAGATACAAGAAACCTTGGCGAAAAGAGGAGATCTCGCCAAATGAAAACAATTGTCCAGTAATCCATAAGTGAGACGTACCAAATAAAGCCACGGTGCACACCACGGACCCTCGACGAGGCAACGAATTAAAATTAGTTAAGACTTTACTGCAAGAGTTCTGTCCTTGAGAGAAGTGTCTTTCTTGAAAGATATGACCAAAGATATATAGTAATTTTGTGTTTTTTATGCCCTTTTCATGCAACTACGACTGATCCTCGGAACGAATTATCTACAGGGTCCCATTTTTTTAGCAAGGGTGAATTTATTTAAGAGATCATAATCAAATTCATATTGTTCAGTAAGGGGCAACTCCTACAACTCTAGATTGGCAAAGTTCATTAAAGCCAACGCCTTAACCTGAGACCCCACCAAAGATGCAAAGAGATAGAAAAGATTGGATCATCTCCAAACTTAGAAAGCAGACGGAGCGCTTTCAAAGTAAGCACTGCTTGTGGAGGAAGGGTCTTTTTGTTTGTCCCTGACATAGAATGTCCAACAATGTTTGAAAAAAATTGTATCCTCTGTCGTTTCAGCTCACTTCAGTGAGTTTTAAAATAAATCTGTCTTTTCTAACTCTCGTATCTTTGGCTATAACTGCTAAATGCAACTCCACCATAGAACTGATCTATTGTGGTGTGATCTTAAGGTCTTAAATAATTTCTCATTCCCTGTCTAGTCATGTTCCAGGCTCCATTAGCCTAGTGACTTCTTCAGGTAGGTACATCTTACCCGTCTGCTTTTAGAGAAACACGTCTCGGCATTTCGCCTTTGTGTATGGAAGTCCTGTTTGTTGGTTACTAATACAGTGTTTATTGCGAAGCGGTGGGAGGATATTAAAATAAACTTTTAGCAGAAATAAGCCACGGGAATGGGATAATAGTTTTTTGTTTCCTTCCTATAACTGGAACTGATTCTACCTGAACAATTTTCCATCAAAATGGAAAAATTGATTACCATGTGGAAATGCATGAACTCTTATAGCCGTAAAGTGTAACCAGTTGAAACATAAGACTATTTTCTATGATATAAACGAGCACGGTAATTGCAAAATGTTGCGATCAGTGAAGACCTCAAGAAGCTCGACTAATAGAATTAGTTCCTTACAACTTACTTTCAGGATTGTATAAGCCGTTGAATGGCAGGCGGTAGAAAGTAACTATTACCGAGTCGCCGAGGAAATCGCTGATGCCATAATATAAAACCAAATCAACACGAAAAAACCAATAAGGAAAAGGCAAATATAATATATGAGCGTGGGTAAATATAAAACTGGAAATAAACGTTTAATAAAGTCGCGAGTAAAAAGTCAATAAAACTGATGACCTATTTTTTCGGCAATCCTCAATTCTTGACGTAAATCTCATTTAAACGCAGATATTACAACTGGTTATAAACAAAATCTAATAAAACTGAGAGAAACGTTTTTGAAATGAATATATATTTTGCGGTACAGATGACACACTTTATAAATAAAGGCAATATCCTTCCTGAGTTATATTAATAATAAAATCCTTCCCGCAGGAGCTTTGTCAGAGATTCTCCACGTGCGCTCATGACACCATTCATCTCATTTCATCATATAATTTATATTTCTAAGTATAAATCCGAAGAATTTAATTCGGGGTTTACATAGCGCTAAAATCAATAAAGTGGGAATGCAGTATTTATAGGCTACACCTGGTAATTGGTCTCGTGAAGAAGTAAACCTGATTACCATGGGACCGAACACGGAAATAAGAGGGTCCCAATGGGATAACAGTGGTTTCCCATTGACCTCTGCATCAAACCATCCAGCAATAAAGGCATTATGAGGAAAATTACATTCACACCAGTAAAGGTGCTAGTGGATAAAATTCGATTCAAGGCCAGAGTTTTTAGATAGCCATCCCTCCGTAGCCTGAAGACTGCATAAGAAAGTACGAATAACTTGCTTAGTGGTCGGGCTAAGAAAAAAATTGGTAGATCAACACTTGTTGGTTGGTCAACAGTTAAACAAGGACTGGTGCTATTTCATTTTTGGATACGAATCGTATAATAACGGAGTTATTATGAATTTTCGATTTCCCTTCTCATACCCCCGCCTCCCGTTCTCCTCCGGATTCAGCCATTAACTAATATTATCTTTAGCGTTGAATAAAGCAATTAAATATTGATTGTGGAAAATATCAAAATGCACAAAGGTGTCGCCAAACTCCACCCGTTAAGATTTCAGCCGTTAATGAACTTGATTTTTAGTTTTCATTAACCGCTGTTGTATAGACTTTGATAACGATAAGACAAAAGTTCCTTGAGCGCTATATATAAATACTCATATGAGTGTGTGTGTGATAGAATCCATGAACATTTAAGGAACGTTTTCATAGATCGCGTCATTAGCACAGACTCAATACTTCATTTTCCTGATTCACTAAAATATGGATGATCAAGAGTCGTCATTCGACATTCCGCAAATGTAAACATTTATTCTCACGATCATCAACACGGCAAGAGATCAAAGCCATTTAAGAAAAGAGGTCCCCGGAGCACTTTGAAGAGGTTCGAAGCTACCTGCGAGCTATGTGTGGGAGGAGGCATAACCGAGAGTAGCGACAACACGGGATAGGGGGCGGTGCAGTCAGTACTTCAAACGGACACCCCTGTCAGGACCCATTGATATATACCGACCATAAATCCCAACAGCAAACCTAGTCGGCTGATGAGTGAGCTTGGCGTTAAAGGTCAACCCTTCCTAACTAGAGAGCCCTTCCCAACCATTAACGCAAGAATATATATATATATATATATATATATATATATATATATATATATATGTGTGTGTGTGTGTGTGTGTGTGTGAAGGGTGGCTAGCAAAAACCCCACCGGGGTCATTCCATCTCAAATCATCCAGGCCATGTCACCCATGGTTTCAGATTTCAGAATTTTTTTAACAACACTTTTTACCTTCCTTATGAAGAATATAAAATTTTACTTCTTCTTGTAAACGTTTTTCTTTCATAGTCTTTTAGTTTGCACATTAACGCATAATTTAAAAAAATGTTTGCTAGCTTAAGTATTCTTCCTCATGTGCAAAAGCATATTTGAAAAATTAAAAAAAAAATTTAATAAGGATGCAGTTAGTGAAATTTTGGGGGGGGGCTTATATTTTAATATGATCATCAATTTATTTTTTTCCTGTATCTCCATGCTTTTGTGAAAACTTTAGTGAAAATTTTATCTTGATATGTTGAAAATCACTAAAGTTATTTTTTTTTTTCTAATACAATGTGTCCAAATAAGCAACCTTAAAAATGTCAGTTACACAAACTTTCTCAATATTTCAGCATTTTTTTTCACAAAAACTACTGGAGATATCAAAGTAAAATTTTATATTCTTCATAAGCAAGGTAAAAAGTTTTGTTAAAAAAATTGTCATTGAAATCTGAAACCATGGGTGACATTTTTACATTTTGCTGGATGATTTGAGATGGAATGACCCACTAGTCAAACAGACACTTTTTTGGCAAATTAAATGAGGGATTAAAATTTTGATATTTTTTTTAATAAACTCCTTGGGGATCAGGAATGTTATCTATACTAATTTACAGATGATCAATAATATCCTCTTTCAATGGGGAAGAAGAATGTTCTAGACTAATGGAGTTTTTAGTGAAATTCAACAAAAACTTAAATGCCAAATATCATACAGATTACATGAACAGGTAGAAGAAATAGTATTCGACATATTGAGTCGCTTGTGATTTAATAATTATAATAAGAAAAACGAACAATTTAAGAAAAATTATGAAGCAAAATGTTGAATAACGTGTACAATAACTTTGGAGAAATCAATCTTCAGAACCATCACTATTGTCATCGTTGTCAGTTTGGTCAAGACAAGGTGATTCGGCTGCTGCAACTGGGCAAACAGCCTCGTGTAAATCTCCTTGATTCCAGGATGTTCCAGGTAGTCAGCAAGTTGTAGAAGGTCCTTAGTCGAAGCGTTCCCGACTAGTGGAGTTTTGCGGAATCGCCGTATTTTTAACTCCGGAAACAGTCCGACGAGAGGTGTTTTTGAATATTTCGATTGTATCAGTATATGAGTAATACTGTACTCTGCATAATGGCATCTCAAACCCATTTTTCAGTTTTTTTGCCTGTTAATAATAAATTTAATTTTTTATGTAAGTCTTCACTGTCCTCCAAATTGTCATATTTCCCGTCTCTTGTGCATTATGCATATATTTCAGTTATTCCCGCTTTAGTTTATAGTGTATATCTCGTTTATACTTTGTTAAAAGACAAAAATGAATATGACTAAAGTTACTCTAAATAACAAAATAAACAACTTTTGTTATGTTCATATTTGCCGAAAACGAATAGAAAACGAAATACCGCTATTTTTAATTTTAGGCATCCCTTACAACCCCCACTTCTGCGCGTCCCTAGAAATGAGTATGGTCCCTAGTATGGCTTGTTATAATGAAAGCGTTAGTGATAATACACATACCGAGTTTTATTAATTTTGGATGGGTCTTTTGCCCCAAATAAAATTGTTGATTTCCGCTATAGGTTTTAGCGTATATCTCGTTTATAATTCGGTATACGAAAAAAGTGTATATAACAAAAGTTTCTCTAAATAACAAAATAAACAACTTTTTTTATGTGCATATTTGCCGAAACACCAATAGGAAACGGAATATCACTATTTTTAATTTCAGGCGTCCCTTATAACCCCCACTCCTGCCCGTCCCTAGAAATGTTTTTATGGCTTATAATAAGGAAGGCGTTAGTGCTAATACACATACCGAGTTTTATTTAGTTCGGTTGAGTCTGTGTGCCAAATAAAATTGTTGACTCCCGCTATACTTTTTAGCGTATAACGCCTTTATAGTTTGGTATACGAAAAAAGTGTATATAACAAAAGTTATTCTAAATAACAAAATAAACAACTTTTGTTATATGCATATTTGCCAAAAAACCAATAGGAAACGAAATATCGCTATTTTTAATTTCAGGCCTCCCTTATAACCCCCACTCCTGTTCGTCTCAGAGAATATTAATATAGCCTAAAGTCTAAGTTGGGTTAGTAGTAATACACATACCAAGTTTCATAAAATTCGGTTCAGCCGTTTATGCGTGAAAAGGTAACAAACAAACAAATAAACAAACAAACAAACAGACACCAAAGAAACAAAATGCAGTTATGGTGTCTATGACATGTGAAACGAAAAGTTATCGTGAAATTTCGCGAAAAAAATCAATGTACAGACAGAGGTTACAATTTTATATATATACTAGCTCAGATACCCGGCTTCGCCCGGGAATTCATATGTGGCTGAATGGTGATGGTATTTTTTAGCAGGGTTTACATTGCACTATATTTTGACATTTACCCGTCCCAGTGTTTAGGATTGATACCCATCTTTGGCGTGGATTTGCTAATAATAGAATTATTTGTTCGATAAGGCTTCATAGTCCCGTCATATTTCCCGTCTCTTATACATGTAAATATGGTAAATTTTTATTTCAGGCCTCCCTTTTAACCCCCCTCCCGTACTAACCTAAAAATTTTAATATAACTTATAATCATGGAAGAATTAATGCTAATTGACATACCGAGTTTTGTTAAGTTCGGTTCAGCCGTTAGTGCCCGCTAAAGTTTTAACGTATAACTCATTTATACTTAGGTATACGACAAAAGTGTATATAACAAAAGTTACTCCAAATAACAAAATAAACAACTTTTGTTATGTTTATATTTGCGGAAAAACCAATAGGAAACGAAATATCGCTATTTTTAATTTCAGGCTTCCCTTACAACCCCCACTCCTGCCCGTCCATAGAAATGTTGGTATGGCTTATTATAATGAAGGCCTCACTGCTAATACACATACCGAGTTTTATTTAGTTCGGTTGAGTCTTTTTTTGCAAATAATATTGTTGACTCCCGCTATAATTTTTAGAATATAACGCATTTAAACTTCGGTATACGACAAAAGTGTATATAACAAAAGTTACTCTAAATAACAAAATAAACAACTTTTGTTATGTGCATATTTACCTAAAAACCAATAGAAAACGAAATATCGCTGTTTTTAATTTCAGGCTTCCCTTATAACCCCCACTCCTGTTCGTCTCAGAGAAAATTAATATAGCCTAAAGTCTAAGTTGGGTTAGTAGTAATATACATACCAAGTTTCATAAAATTCGGTTCAGCCGTTTATGCGTGAAAAGGTAACAAACAAACAAACATACACGAAAGAAACAAAATGCAGATATGGTGTCTATGACATGTGAAACGAAAAGTTATCGTGAAATTTCGCGAAAAAAATCAATGTACAGACAGAGGTTACAATTTTATATATATATATATATATATATATATATATATATATATATATATATAGATAGATAGATACTCGTATATATCGTCATTATCTAAACTTCTAAAGTCTTGTTCCATTGTGTTCTTTCGGAACCTACTCTTTTTATATTTCCTTACTCACCGAAATGCATAAAACGTTTGATATCTTCAAAATAGGCTTTTCTATGCCTGTCTCTTCCCCTATGCCCAAGAACTTTACCTTCAAATATATTTGTGATGAAATCCTTGTGTCCTGAATTACCTAAAAATATTATTATGTACACATGTTCTATATTATGAATACTAATACCATTACTTCTTACTAAAGAGATGTATATTTTTACGGTTTTATTGTGGTTATATATTTCAAAACAAAAAAGAAAGTGTACCTTAAGATTTTTTCCGACTCAGTTTAGCTAGACTCACCTGAAAAAGAAGAAAGAAAACATATTTTAGTTTAGTAAAATAAAGAGAAACCATTGATATGTGTTTCATTAGAAAATCATAGGATTAAACTTAGAAATATTCAATATTAAAACATATTGGACCTCTATAGAAATTATTCTTAAGAACAGAAGGTACCAATCAAATAATCGATAAAGATTTTTATAAAACTGTAATAACTCAGAAGTACAAATCTGCCATTTCGTTGGTGAATGTAATATTTTTCAAGTATTAAGAGGTTATATTGTTGTTCAATATTTTTGTACGAATTCTACTTCATAAATTATAATCAGACATTTCTATTGCATTTTGTGTATGCATTTCTATTGCATCTACAATTTCAATTTATTTTCCCAGTTAATACCTTCGCCTGTCGTTGATTGAATAAAATTTCTAAGCTAGGAAACTTATTGGCAACATAACAATTTTAGTTTAATTTTGAACCAGATTATCTTGTTTTGTACTTAATACACAAACTTTTAGTCGTAATGCAGTACAATAATAATAAAATTAACATTTTTAACATTATTTATTTATTTATTATTTAGAGCTCCACAACTATGGCGACTTGGCTCTTCTTAAACATGGGGGGAAAACAAAACAAAAACAAAAAACAAGTAAACAAAATAACAAAACAAAGTAATAAGAAATAATATCAAACAAACACAAGAAACGCGAACACAACAAAATAACAAGAAACATGTAAACAAAATAACCCAAAAGGGACAAGAAACACAAACACAGCATAGAACTAAAAACAGGTGTTAAATAAATAAGTGAAAAGAAAACTTGGTGACTTTGACACAAAATTATTCATAAAAACAGTAATAATAAATTTCAATAAAAATTTAAACACATCACACACACACACACACACACACACACATGCACTCACACACATTAAAAAATTTTAAAATATGGAATTAAATATTCTCAAACTGCCCAATTGTTTTTAAATATGTCAGAATCGTGGCAATATGTGGGCTACCCTCAGTCAGTAGTTCCTTCAAGTCGTGTGGAATGTTTAAGGAAGTTCGTAATCTGCATTCTGTTAGTAAGTGTTTTATAGTTAGTCCAGTGTTGCAATGAGTACAAGTAGGCTTGTCTTTTCTGTTCATTATGTAAGAATGTGTCAGGTATGTATGTCCAATACGTAATCTTTTGAGGACGACTTGGTCTCTTCTTGAATATACGTTCTGTTTCTTTGTCCATCCAGTAACATTGCGTTTTATTTCCAATAGTTTGTTGTCAGTACGTAACCAGTGTTTTTGCCAGTCTTGGAGTATTTTTGTTTGTACAATCTTGTTGAGGTCTGTTGGTGTTAGTGTAGTTATGTCAGTAGTAGTCATTTGTGTTGCTAGTTTTGCATGTTTGTCGATATCAGTCATTTGTTTAATGTCCTTGTGTCCGGGTAACCACAACATTTTAAAATTGCAAGTGTTTAGTGAGTGTAATAGTTCTAGTATTTTTGTAATTATTGGGTGATTGGAGTAGATGTTTCCCAAGGAAAGTAAAGAACTTAAAGAGTCTGTGCATAAAATTACTTGGTGTGATCTGTTTTCTAATTTTGAAAGTGCTAGTATGATGGCCTGTAGTACTTTGTAAGTTTTGTTTTGGATAGTGGCGGCTGAGCCCGTCCCGTGTTCTGTCTTAGATCCGTCTGTGAAAATGATAAACGCGGGTATAAATGCGGCTAAACTTTTATTTGGCAGTGTATATTATTAAGTCCTTCCTTCAGATTTATTAAAATTTATTTGTGAAGACGTGATTTTGGAATGTGTTTTGCCTCAATTTGATTTACCCAAGAATCCGTCAGAAAAAATATCACATTGCATAATACGATCCGAAAAACATATTACACTTCTACGTATATAGGTACATATACACATTTAAACAAAGAGTGCCAAAGAAAATAAAAACCTAGTTACTTGAATAATGAAGAAAAATCTCAACCCAGTAAGCCGTCTTCATCTCCAAACCTCATTATTTTCTGTCTGATTTGCTTGAAAAATCCATTAGAAATATTCTTCCCAGCGGAACCATTATCTTAGAAAACCGAAACAACCTCATAAATTTATATTCGAATTTTGAGCAAATGAGCCAGTAAGAAATTGCCCCGTTGTGGAACTTGTGACAATCTATAACCAACTGCCGAATAATGGTGTCAGCTTTGAATGACAAATGGACTATAAAATCAACAAAGGTCTCAGAACTCGAGTTCATGAATGCAGTAATTCATAAACGGGAAACTAATTTAGCAGCAAATATTCCTGTCAACGGGAATCCAAGACGTTTTATTTTATTTTGAAATAAATGGAGAACACCAATCAGGAAAGTTATTGCCCTTCTCCAGCTACGATGAGGAAAGTTGTTCCTGACTTCCAGTAATTAGTAGATGAAAATAATTTGTTTTTAACAAACACGTGTTCCAGCAGATTTCCCTTAAGCTGTTGATCAGCTGTTGAGGTCGTACTCATGACGCAATTTTTGAAACATTTCTTCAAATGTCCATCGATCCTACTCAGTATATAACGAAAATGAGGTCCGGTCAAAATTATATGTATATGTCTATTAACGCTTTAGCGATCGTAATGATTGTTTATTCGTTACCAAACTCAGTATTTAATCGTATTATGTAAAAAGAAAGATCAATTTCGTTAATGGCTGAAATCGGAACAGGGGGGTTGAAGGGAGGGGGTGGGCTAGAGGTGGAATTTCGAGCATTTAAAATATCTTCATTAATATACGTCGGATCGAAAAATTGTATATAAACAATGTTATTGCCCATTTAATGCTCAATACATGTTGTTATGAACATTTTTGCTCTATCTTGATTATTAACCGAGATATTTGCATTTTTAAGTTTCTGGTCTTCAGTAAACCCTCACTACTACTCATGTCGTATTGGCAGCAAGGTGTTAGATTATGAAGCACATTATTTGAAGCCTAAATAACAAACATTGTACTCATTGAACTTTTATGTTCTGAGGTAAATGCAAATATACCGCTCGTGGGAAATCTGCTTAGTTAACGCAGCGCCTGCGTGACGGCCTTGTTGAATTATTGCTGCCTCAGCTACAACAAAGTAAAGGATAAAGAAGTCCTTAAATAACCAATGAAATTGTATATATCTTGTTCAATTGAAAATATCATATATTTTGTAGATGATAAAACGGACAAGTCTTGTAGAAGATGGACATAGTGAAGCTTTGCAATAGATAATTCTAAATACTGGTAACACTTAACCCCACCGTGAATATTAAATGAGAAATATTCCAGTTAATTAATAACCTCTCAAACGGAAAGCCCTGAATTGTAAACGAACAAGTATGCCAACCACTAAGAGCTAGATATTCTTCACCGGAAAGAAAATTAATTAAATTATTTACTAACGTCCACTTTTTGCAACTAAGGCTAATTGGGACGGGTTATCTACAGGTTACCTCGGAAAGAAAAAACAATTACTGAAATATATCGGAATACACATTAATTTTATTGAAAACTATGTATTATATCTAGTACTGTAATTTATAATGAAGCAGAATAATGTTTCTCTCAATCATTCAAATTTCAGTAGTCCATGAACTAAAGAGGGTACATATATATCACAAAGAAGAAGCATACACCAATTTCACGAGGGCCTAACAGTTACGAAAATCGTATAGAACCGACAATAGGCGAATTTGAAAATTGCAAACATCTCGGTTAATATTCAAGATAGAGAATAAATGTATATGTCAATATTTATAGTACATTTTATTTGCAAGAAGATTGTTTCTATACAAGTATTCGATACGACGTGTAGTAATAAAGATATTTCGAATTTTCGAAAATACCCCCATCTTAACCCCCCACTTGTCGGATTTCAGCCATTAATGAACTTGATCTTTCTTTTTCATAAAATGATTAAATATCGAGTTTGGTAACGATCAAATAAAAATTACGACCACTTGAGCGTTAACAGACAAATCTCTCTCTCTCTCTCTCTCTCTCTATATATATATATATATATATATATATATATATATATATATATATATATTTAATTTGGAATGGACCTCATTTTCGTCATCTCCTAAGTAGGATTGATGGAGATTTGAATAAATTTTTCGAAAATCGCATTATGAGTACGACCTCAATAGCTGATTTCCCTTAAGGGAAATCTGCTAACAACAACTAACGTCAAAACTGCCCTAACGTAACATAAATCGTTGACTGCCGGAACACGGTGTCAGCAACCCCTCGACATGCACGTAGAGTTTGTCAAACAGCAAGTAGCCCGTGTCACTAACCTTTAAATGCTAGCAAAAAGCCATGAGCAGAATGAAAATAATTGGGCGTTGCTTATTTAGGTCCATGAACAATTCGATTCTATGTGAGCTTTCTTAATACCAGTATATTAAATAGAATACAAAGCACCGTAGTGAAACAATGTTCAGAAAATAGATATGTCTAATAGAGAAACAGGCACTACATAATATACACTAATAGGTTAATCCTCGGAACAAATTAGGACAACGAACTGCCAGAGTTACGAAATAAAAGATATGAAACTACCCAGATTACCGTCAAGCTAAAAAAACTGATATGATGCTAGTGTGGATTTGACCTTATGTGTGTGCGTTGGGGTGTACGTTCTTGTGTGTGTCAGTTGGTAGGCTCTGGCTTAGATAAAATATACCAACATTCCTATTAGCAGATTTCCCTAAGGGAAATCAGCTATTGAGGTCGTACTCATGACGCAATTTTCGAAAACTTTCTTCAAATGTCCTTCGATCCTACCCAGGAGATGACTGAAATGAAAAATTGTATATATATATATATATATTTATATATATATATATATATATATATATATATATATATATATATATATATATATATATATACTAGCTCAGATACCCGGCTTCGCCCGGGAATTCATTTGAGGCAGGATGGTGATGGTATTTTTTTGGCAAGGCTATAGTTTGCACAATATTTTGACATTTACCCTTCCCTGTGGTTAGGGTTAATACCCGTCGTTTCTGTGGATTTATTAATAATAAAATTATTTTTTTATCTAAGACTTCACTGTCCTCCATATTGTCATATTTCCCGTTTCCTGTGCATTATGCATAGATTTGAATTATTAAGGACAAAATATTATAATAATATATTATAGTTTGAATTAATTTTTCCAGGTGAGTTACCTGGTAGTTCATATTCAAAAGAATTGTTGAGCAAATTTCTCTAAATAATAAAATAAACAACTTTTGTTATGTGCATATTTGCCGAAACCCCAATAGGAAACGAAATATCGCTATTTTTAATTTCAGGCCTCCCTTATAACCCCCACTCCTGCCCGTCCCTAGAAATGTTAGTATGGCTTATTATAAGGAAGGCGTTAGTGCTAATACACATTCCGAGTTTGGTTTAGTTCGGTTGAGTCTTTTGTGCCAAATAAAATTGTGGACTCCCGCTATAGTTTTTAGCGTATAACGCCTTTATACTTCCGTATAAGGCAAAAGTGCATATAACAAAAGTTACTCTAAATAACAAAATAAAAAACTTTTGTTATGTGCATATTTGCTGAATAAACAATAGGAAACGAAATATCGCTATTTTTAATTTCAGGCCTCCCATATAACCCCCATTCCTGCCATTCCCTAGAAACGTTAGTATGGCTTATTATAAGGAAGGCGTTAGTACTAATTCACATACCGAGTTTGGTTTAGTTCGGTTGAGTCTTTTGTGCCTAATAAATTGTGGACTCCCGCTATAGTTTTTAGCGTATAACGCCTTTATACTTCCATACACGGCAAAAGTGCATATAACAAAAGTTACTCTAAATAACAAAATATACAACATTTGTTATGTGCATATTTGCTGAAAAAGCAATAGTAAACGAAATATCGCTATTTTTAATTTCAGGCCTCCCTTATAACCCCCACTCCTGTTCATCCCAGAGAATTTTAATATAGCCTAAAGTCTAAGTTGGGTCAGTAGTAATACACATACCAAGTTTCATAAAATTTGGTTCAGCCATTTATGCGTGAAAAGGTAACAAACAAACAAACATACACGAAAGAAACAAAACGCAGTTATGGTGTCTATGACATGTGAAACGAAAAGTTATCGTGAAATTTT
This sequence comes from Riptortus pedestris, assembly GCA_019009955.1. Taxonomy (NCBI): domain Eukaryota; kingdom Metazoa; phylum Arthropoda; class Insecta; order Hemiptera; family Alydidae; genus Riptortus; species Riptortus pedestris. The sequence goes on along the minus strand of CM032232.1, from coordinate 30,462,431 downwards.
GAGAAAAAAATCAATGTACAGACACAGGTTACAATTTTATATATATATAGATTTATCCGTATATTTGTGTAAAAAAAAATGATCTAGTTCGTTAACGGCTGAAATCAGACCAGGGGGAGGGGGGTGGGTTAGAGGGGGAGAATGTTGAAAATTCGAAATATCTCAGTTACTATAAGTCGGATCGAAGAAGTGTGTAGAATGAATCTTATTGCAAATTAAATGTACTATAAAAATTGTGGTATATACATTTATTCTCCCTCTTGAATATTAACCGATATATTTGCTGTTTTCAGCATTCAGTAAACCCCCACTACTACTCGTTTTACATAACCAATACTCTGTTATATAATAAAACACATTATTCGAAGCTTAAATACCAAGCATTGTTTTCCAGAGACCTTTACTATACGAGATACATACAAATATGTTCTTGTGACCTCCCCCCCCTGTTTTAAATTTTTGGAGACTACTGAAATTTGATTGATTGAAGAAAGAATTATTCCAAGTCATTATAAATTACAGTCCTAGATATAATAAATAGTTTTCAAAAAAATTAATATGTTATATTTTGATATGTTTCATTTATTGTTTTTCTTTCCGTTGAGCCGTTGGCAGATCTGTTTGTTTACATTTCTGACGCTCCTCGACGAGAGTGGAAAGATTTCTTATTACCGTTTGTATTTATTCACTTAATATTCACGGAGATGTCGTGTTAGCATTCTGTAGGTTTATCTATTATTAAACTTCACGAGGGAAATCTACTTTGTTTACCCACCCCCTGCGTGAAGGACGTTTTTATATTCACATCATTGCCTACTTTCCCTCCCCTCCTCAGTGCATTCTTTAACTGCAAAGAGGGAAGGAAGAGAAAATGGCCAGAGAAATCTAATAGCCTATTTTCATTTATAAGTAAATGTTACCAAAAACTATATTAAAGTTACTCTCATGCGATGTGGTTGTCGCTTACTAAGATTCAAATAAAACTACTTCAGCTTGCCTGCGTTTCGGTGCTATTTATTAACTTTGCCAAGAGGAACTGAACGATGTACCAGATCTGAATACTGAAATTGAGTTAAATGCTAAAAGAATCGTCCATAATATAAAATATAAAACGCTCTTTCGGAAAGGAGAGTCGGAGATAGTACATGAAAGGAACCAGGCAGTAAAATGATGTTTAGGAATTTTTAGAAAGTCTCTGAAAGAAGTATCCGTTTTAATTCTATAGTTCTACACTTGATCCAGTTGTCAAAATATATTATTTTAATTTTAATATTATTATTATTTCTTCTCTTTTTAAAGGAAACACATGTAAGAGAATTGCAGCTCAGTCTAAATACAGTACGCTAGAGATTTACAATATAAAACGTTTGTAATAAAGTTTTAGCAAATTCACAGTATAGATTGCGTATTAGGTGAAATATTGTTTATATCTTTATATATATATATATATATATATATATATATATATATATATATATATATATATATATATATATATTTAATTACCTAATTAACACTACTGCACGTGTGTATGTCACTGAACTTCTCCTAAACGGCTGGACCGATTTGGATGAATATTTTGTATGCGATTTTTTGTTTCCTATGGGGTTTTCGGCAAATATGCACAAAATAAAATTTGTTTATTTTGATATTTAGATTAACTTTTGTTATATTCACTTTTGCCGTATAACAAAGTATAAACGAGATATACACTAAAAAATTAAAGTAGGATCCAACCATTTTATTGGGCACTAACGATTGAACCGAACTTCCATATGTAAATTAGCATTAATTCTTCCATGATTATAAGCTATATTAATTTTTTTAGTTTCGAACGGGAGTGGCGGATATAAGGGAGACTTGAATAAAAAAAATCGGGATATTTCATATTCTATTTATTTTTAGGCAAACGTGCACATAGAAAAAGTCCGTCACGCAGGGGCTGCGTAAACTAAGCAGATTTCCCACGTGAAGTTTTACAATAGAGAAATCTGCCTAATAACAACTGTAGTAGTAAGAAACCTCTAAACGTAAAACATTATTTAGGGCGTAATAACCCAGATGTTTCTAGCCCCAAAAAACAGTTAACCTAACCTCTAAACCTATTCACGAGGGACGAATAGTTATGGAAATGGCCACCAGAGCTCTCGGCGGAAAGTCCGAACATGCAGATTACAAATGCAAATATCTCGGTTAATATTCAAGATAGAGAATAAATGCATATAACAATATTTATAGTAAATTTAATTTCCAATAAGATTGGTTCTATACAATTTTTCGATCCGATGCATAATAACGGAGATATTTCGAATTTTTGAAAATCCCCCCCTCTAAACCCCCCCTCCCACTGGTCCGATTTCAGCCGTTAACGAACTTGATCTTCCTTTTTACATAAAACGATTAAATACCGAGTTTGGTGACGATTAAACAAAAATTGCGACCGCTAGAGTGTTAACAGACAAATATATATATATATATATATATATATATATATATATATATATATATATGTATCTACATATATATATATATATATATATGTCTATACATATATATATATAGATATATATATATAGATATATATATATATATATATATATATATATATATATATATATAGTTTTGAACGGACCTCATTTTCGTCATCTCCTGGGTAGGATCGATGGACATTTGAAGAAATTTTTCGAAAATTCCGTCATGAGTACGACCTCAATAGCTGATTTCCCTTAAGGGAAATCTGCTAAAAAGTTGTTTTTTGTGTCATTAAAAGTAAATTTGTTTTAAACATAATATTATTAAATATAATACCCTAATCGCTTGAAATATCATGCAGGACAACGTCTGTCGGGTCCGCTAGTTATTTATATATTATTATCAATTTTTGAATTAATATTCAAATGAAATTACATTTTCTTTACCTTGCAGGAGGTCGAACAATAGAATTTTGTTGTACTGAAGCAAAGAGGTTTTCTAATATACGAAAATTAGTTACTAAATACTAGTTGCTAATTAATAATGAGCAGGAGAAGTAATTTCGAATTTTTACAACTCTCGTGAAGAGAAAATAAACATTTCGAAGTATTGGCATAGTCTGAGACTTTTATCAGGACTGACCAAAATCAACAATCAAAATATTATTTATGTATCTTGGTTTCGAATATAATTTGTGTATTTGTGAAAAAATGATGGTGGGGGGGGGGTAGATGCATAGAAGCCGAGATGATTGTCAAGCAACCCCATTGACTACCCATGACATTCTGTCCTTAATAAATTGTTATCACTATTACAAGGTAAAATGCATCAAGATGAACCCATTGTTTAACTAGGCCACTTACACAATTAAGCCAACTATCAAGATTTTACCGCCATTAATTTAACTACATCTATCTTACCTCAATATATTGAGGTCATTTAACGGATAATAAATACCACAGTATACTTCTGCTACAGGCCCGTTACAAGTGTTTTTTTTTATTCAATATTTTTATTCTTTTGGCAAAATATTTTTTAAATATTTCTTCAGCAGATTTATCGTAAGGGAAATTAGCTATTGGTGTCGTACTCATGCCATATATTACCAAACGAAATATATAATTGGTTCATGTAAAAATAAACTTCAAGTTCGTTAATGACTGAAATAGGACATGTGAATAGTTGGTTTATAAGAGGGAGGGGAATTCGAAAATTCAAAATCAAAAGGGGAGGGAGGGGGTTACAGACGGCAGATGATAAGAAATTACGAATAACTTGCTTGAGTTACAAAATAATGCATAGAACAACAATTGTAGAAAATCAGTAGTTTAACAAGATTAATTCTATAAAATTTTACGACCATACTTATAATAACAGAGATATATTGACTTTTGGAATCCCCCGCCATTTATATCGAAACTATTTCAAGTCCGATATCCGCCAATAGAAAATATGATCTTCAGCGGTGACAAACATATATTTTGTACTAAAGAACGAAAAAGATTAATTGAATACGTCATTGCACAACCCATTTGCATTTATCTCACAAAGTAAAAGTTCAATAGAAACCACATATGGTAGTTAAGCTCTGAACAAAGCGTTCCAGCATATAACTGTTTATCTTTAATATGACATAAGTAGGAGTGGCATTGCTGAAGGCTGAAATCTAAAAAAAATGTGATTTTCTCGGCTAATAATCAATATACCTACTGAAAATAAAACATATATAACAACATTCATAGGACATTAAATTTGCAATAATATAAACTTTTTAGACATGACGTATAATAATACTGGGGAGATATTTCGAAATTCTCCCCCTCTAAACAACCAAAGGTAATTTAATAATCATTATATTTATTAATCACTTAAAAATAATTTAAGTGATTTAATTTAATGATAAATGAAATTAAAGATGATTTAATAATAGTCCTTAATTGTTAATCCTAGAAATGTTATTTTAAATAATAAAGTGATTTCTTTTTTATTATTGTCTTTAAATGAGTGGTGTCCCGTTAACCAATAAGTCCAAGTCCCGACTTTTACCGACTTAACCATTAGTAATATGAAATCGTTAAATATTGAAGAAGAGTATAATCAAATAAAAATTGAGAGCTCTAGAAAATTGTAAGAGTGGAATGTTCATTCACGACCTCACTTGGCACTTTTATCAAGTTTTCTCACTTCTAACAGGTCCATGGCAAACTATACTCAACTGCCTAAGACCGCACTCGCTTTGCTGGGAGGTCAAGTGGTCAAGCTTGTGTAATTCCGGGCGGATTTATGGAGCCATTACTGAACCAACAGTCCTACTTCTTTATTCAAGTAGCTACTCAATGACCACATCATGCTGAATGGCCACAGGGAACAGATAGGAGCCCGACCTAAAAGACCAGTAACCGCACAACTAAATAAAATTTAGTGCGCAATCTCCAAGCCCCTGAACCCATCGCTTCTAATGAGTGCCATTGTGGTTTTCACCATCTCCGCAACCCTCAGCAATCAGAAGTTTCATAATGTATTTATTTATTTGTTAATGCAAGATGAATAGGATAAGCGACTCCCTAAATACTAGAAGCCCGTCCCGCAGGGGCTGCATTAACTAAGCAGATTTCCCGTGCTTCATGTATTTGCATTTATCTCAAAACGTTAAGGTTCAATGAGAACACTATTTGGTATTTAGGCTTTAGATAAAGGGCTTTAAAGCATAACAGCTTATTGTTAATATGAAATTAGTAGAAGTTGCGGTTTACTGAAAAGTGCAAAGAACTTGGTAAATATTTGAGATAGGAAAGAATTGTATGTAGCAATATTTATACTACATTTCATTTGCAATAGGATTGGTTCAATGCAGGTTTTGATCCGACTTACAGAGATATTTCTAATTTTCAAAATCCCCCCCCTCCCACTTGTCGGATTTCAGACATTAACGAAATTGATCTTTAGTTTTACATAAAGCGTGTAAAGATCGATTTTGGTAACAATCAAACAAAAATTGCGACCGCTAGAGTGTTAAAAGAAAAAAACAAGATATATATATATATAATGCTTAGCAGATTTACAGAGCCCCTTCGTTATGATTGTATTGAAAGGAAATTTTCAGTAAAGATGCCAATAGAAAAATCTTAAGCAAGCATAACAAGGTACACAAAAAAACAATCAACCAGTAGATTTTTAATTTCTCAATATAGATGTCAATTTATTCTTGATTGGTAGAAAAATCGAGTCAAACTAATTTTCAACTTGGAATAAGCGGGAAAATAAATGAAATAAAACTGATTGAACGAAGTTTTGTTTCTGGGAAGCCTTTCGCAGATTTAGATTTGCCTCGGAAGGAAATCAATTTCCAATATAGGAGGATGAATCTGATCCGATTACGGGAATGAAGGGACGGATAAGATATGATTCAACGGGCATTAGATGGATCCAAGATCCGAAGCGGTAATCATCAAACCCATTCATCAATGGAAACTCGTCCAATATCATCGGCAAGTCCAAAATAGAATCTTAAAAGTACGTCATGCAGTGGCTGCGTAAACTAAGCAGATTTCCCCACATGAAGTAATGACACACTATTGCTCTCATCTCAGAACATATTCTATTTCTCTATGGAATACGGATGAGTAAAAGGGGCGAGATGGAGGGAGAGGAGTTACTGAAGGATGAAAACCAGAAAGTACAAATATCACGTTAAATACTGGAGTTACGAAAAAATGTATAGAACAATAATTGTAGAACATCAATGGCTTAACAAGATTGGTGCTATAAGTATTTACGGTCCGACTCATAATAACGGAGATATTTTGAATTTCAGAAATTCTCCCGTCTTCTCCCCCCCCCCCTTTTCCACCCACGATTTGGCAAAATATTCACAATATCTAAGGATCCGATGATCAGAAGGGGAGGGGGGGGGGTTAAAGAAGGTCGGAAAAAAGAAAATATGAATGTTTCTCTCAATATACGAATAATCTATAAAATAACAGTTATTGGACATTAGTTGCTAAACAAGATTTGTTCAATAACAATTTTCGGCCAGACTCAAAATAAAGGAGAGAATTTGAAATTTTGAATCCCACCCCTTCCTATTTCTTGAGCGATTTCAGCCATTAATGAATATGAATATTAGAGTTAAATAAAACGTTTAAAAATTGAGTTTGGTATATATCAAATAAACATTTTCGAGCCAAGACCGGATAATATTAATTTCAGACGTCATCTTACTACGTATTTTCATGTATTGTTCACAGTGAAACATAAATGAAGACAATATTTTGCATTTAAGCTTCGATTAAAGCGGTTCAGGATATAACAGCTTATTATTATCAAATCGATAGGAGTGGGGGTTTAGCGAAGGCTGGAAACAAAAAATCCAAACATCTCAGTTAATAAGCAAGACTCTTAAATATATACTTATATCAACAACATGTATACAGCATTAAATTTGCAATAACATTGGGTCTATACACTTTTTCGATTTGACGTATAGTAACTGAGATATGTCGAAATTTCAAAAAATACTTTTAACATTCACGGAATTTATTTGAGTACTTATCCCTCACTATTTCCAACGATCACTCTTTAACGGTGGTGAGCATTTTTCAAAACGTCTGAGCAGTTTTGTCCGGTATTAAATCCAAATCCTCCCCCGGTATTAAATCCTCTTAACCCCCTCCCCTCTTCCTTCCAACTGACAATAACGACTATCAGACATATATATATATATATATATATATATATATATATATATATATATATATATATATATACACACACACACACACACACCTCAATAGCTAATTTCCCTTAACGGAACTAAACTAACCGAATATCCTACGTACGCCCGTGACACACTACTGTTCTCATTTCACCATATATTTCTACTTTCAAATAAATATCTGATGAGTAGAAACAGGTGGTCAAAAAAATCTTAATTAATTCTCAAAGTACTTGGATGTAACTCAACTTATAAAGATTTGTTGGATATTTATTACTTTTCATGATATACTTCCTAATTGTTAAAGTGTGTTGACTAAAATAGGGATTTACAGAAGGCTAAAAATTAAAAAAAATCTCGGTTAGTATTCAATATACGGAACCAGTATGTTGAAAAACATTTATAGAAAATTAAACTTACAACATTGGTTAAAAAATAAAATTAATAATTGGAGATTAACAATTTTAAAACTAGCACTTTAAAGGAAAAAAAATGAAAATATTTATTGGAAGAGGAGCTCTTCAACAGGTGAATTTAAAGAATTTATAGAACGGTTTAGAAATAGTCATTGAGTCATCACTGAGCAGACATGATCTGCAAATACGCTTTAATACAAATATGTAAACAATGCAAGAATAATCTGTTACGCCATACAGCTGAATAACTAGTTCTTTAGAAAACACCGGTTCAGTCTATTTATTTTCCATTAATAAAATCAAAAGGTTAAATTATTCATTTGAAATGGAATGCATGATTCACTTTAGCCAAGGCCGTTTCGAACTGTAATAGACAAAAGGTTTATTTTATTTATTTATTTTATAGTAAATAGGCACCGAACTCGGGAGAGTTATTTGTACCTAAGTGGTCGAAATTCTATACACTAAAGCTTCAAATACATGCGCATTTTTATTTTTATTTTATAACTGCGATGGTCCACGCTCAACGAGCACAGTTGCTTCCATTCTGGATGAATAATTCTGGATAGTTGGGCATTAAAAGATCTTAATCGAAAAGGACATGTCCCTCCAATTTCTAATTCTCTGAAACCATTTTTTTTTTCAAGGTATGACAACACGTTTTGCAGGCAAAAACTAATTCCAGTGAAATAGTTGGGGCGTTAAAATCAAATTGTTTCTCTTCAACGTCCGAAAATCAATCAATCATGGAAGCCAACAATAATTATTGTATAATGGTATTATATTGTAGGTCTTTGTTGCATAGACACAGTTTATAAAGCGCGCTTTTTCTTTTTCAAAGGAAATTTAGATTAAGAAATTAAGTAACTACAATTATTTTGCTCTAATTGCGTGACACTAAACAAAACAAAGAAATGTTATTGTTATTTATTTGATTACTGTTAATTAACTTTTTAGACGATTACCAATTTTGTAAAGCTTAAATTCCGTTATTGAGGACATTGGATGTATCATATTCTTGATTTTTAGCTATAATCCGCTTTTGAGGTCGACCTCATGACGCGATTTTCAAAACTTTTTTTCAAATGTCCATCGATCCTGCCCAGGAGATGGCAAAAATGAGGTCCGTTCAAAATTATATACATATATATATATATATATATATATATATATATATATATATATATTTGTATGTTAAAGCTCTAGCAGTCGCAATTTTTGCTTGATCGTTACCAAACTCCATATTTAATTGTTCTTTGCAAAAATATAGATCAAGTTCGTTAACGGCTAAAATCGGACTAGTGGGAGAGGGGGGGGGTCAGACAGGAGGAATTTGTATCAGGAAAATTTGTATATAACCAATGTTATTGCACATTAAAAGATCTATAAAAGTTGTTATGTGCATGTTTTCATTATCTTTAATATTAACCGAGATATTTGCGTTTTTACTCCTAACTCATATCATATCAAAAATAAGCTGTTATATTATGAAGCACTTTATTTGAAGCCTAAATAACAAATATTGAACTTTTACGTAATGAGATGAATGCAAATACGGCACGCAGGTGGAAAATGTGCTTAGTTAACGCAGCCCCTACGTGACGGACTTTTTCAGTTATTTAAAACTGTTTAGTACCTATATAAATTGGAAGCTTAAGTAATTTTCACGCACTGCTTAGGGAATCCCGTAGGAATGCTTAGGGCCAATGGCGTGATGGCTCCACAGGTGTATGAACAGTGAGCAGTAAGGTACATTATTCCAATGTTAAGCAATATCGATGGGTCGATTAGCAATCTTATAAGTCTAAAGTAATAATATTACCATTTTTAGCCGATTTCCCTTAAGGGAAAGGAACTATTGAGGTTGTACGTATGTAGCAATATTTGAATACTTTCCTCAAATGTCCATCCATCCTTATATATATTTTTGTCTGTTAACGCTGTAGCTATCGCAATTTTTGTTTGTTAGATTCCAGAGTCGATATTTAATAGTTTAATGCAAAAACTGAAGATCATGTTCGTTAAACGCTGAAATCCGACTAGTAGAAGGAGATGGGGTCCTAATATCTTCGTTATTATGTGTCAGATCGAAAAATTGTATATAGCCAAATACATTTTTTCTATAAATGTTGTTATGCATGTTCTTTCGCTATCTGTTAACTAAAAGAGATATTTGAATTTTTTTTTTTTATTTTTTTTTTTTTTTATACGCCTTCAGTAAACCTCAGCTAGCTAAAATATAAAATATTGTGTTCAACAAATCGTTTATAGATGAGATTCACTAAAATTAAGAATGATCGAAATTATTCAAAAATTATTCTGGAGTATTATAAATTGCAGCACTAGAGAATTGCACCGTTTTTAGCAGATTTCCCTTGGTTATTGAGGTCGTACTCATGAAGCGATTCTAGAATTTATTCTTCAAATGTCCATCGATCCTACCCAGGAGATGACAAAAATGAGGTCAGTTCAAAACTACATATATATGTATATATATATATATATATATATATATATATATATTTGTCTGATACCGCTCTAGCGTTCGCAATTTTTGTATTATCGTTACCAAACTTGATATATAATCGTTTTATACAAAAAGAAAGATCAAGTTCGTTAACGGTTGAAATCGGACCAGGGGGAGGGGGGGTTTAGGGGGGGGGAGAATTTCGTAAATTCTTAATATCTCCGTTATTATGCATCGGAACGAAAAATATATAAAACCAATCTTATTGCAAATTAAATTTACTATAAATAATGTTCTATACATTTATTCTCTATCTTGGATATTAACCGAGATATTTGCATTTGTATTGTGTGTGGTCGGTAGAAGTCGGCTATATTCGGAACTTTCAGCCGGAAGCTAATTCGGCCGTTTCCGTAACTGTTCGTTCCTCGTGAATTGGTTTAGAGTTTGTTACTACTACTGTTATTAGTTAGCAGATTTCTCTTTCTCTCGTGAGATTGTAAAATTTCACGTGGGGAATGTGATTAGTTTACGCAGCCCCTGCGTGACGGACTTTTTTGCTAATTGAGCCGGGCTGTCGACATTTTACCACCATTTTCTATGCGGTATACCCTTCTATTTTATTTAATAATGATAAGTGAGCTAGCTAATACAGAGCAATCCAATAAACAGGTGACAAATTAAATGGAAATAAAATAGACAGAGAGGGCGGATTAGACTGATAAAAGGGTGTAGAGATAGAGATACTCCATCTAGGAAATGGCGCCCCCCCCCTTTCTTGGTGAGAGTAAATTGGATTGTGGGATAAAATTGAATTGAAGCAGCTATTTAGCCCAAGGACTAACATACACTAGTCATCTCATCTCTTAATCGGTTCCCTTGCGGTGGCTTCAACTTGCCTCCGATTACTTAGTCTACAACAGCTACTTCCATTAAACGTCTTGAGAGGAAATTGAAAGCCCCACCTTAAATGGATTTCGAGCCTCAATATTTCATCCCCCTTGTGGTAGGGGCTTATCGAACAAACTTCAACTACTCTATACAGTTAACCACCCCCCAACAATAAAATTACCCTCTCGATATAGAGGAAAGTCCGTCACGCAGGCGCTGCGTTGACTTATTTACATTTATCACAAAAAAGTAAATGTTAAATGAGAGCAATATTCAAATAAAGCGCTTCATGATACAAAAACTTAATGTTAATATGACATGAGTAGAGGTTTACTGAATGCAAAAACTATAAAAGTCCGTCACGCAGGGGCTGCGTAAACTAAGCAGATTTCCCACGGGAAGTTATACAATAAAGAAATCTCCATACGAGAGCCGAATAGTTACCGCAAAGGGCCGAACTATCTTTTGGCGGGAAACTGTCATCCGTTATCGGCCCAAATTTAATAAAAATGCAAATATCTCGGTTAATATTTAAGATAGAGAATAAATGTATAGACAAATATTTAAGGTAAATTTAATTTAGAATAAGATTGGTTATATACATTTTTTCGATCCGACGTATAGTAACGGAAATATTTCGAATTGTCGAAAATCGTCCCCTCTAAACCCCCCCCCCCTCCCACTGGTGCGATTTCAGCCGTTAACGAACTTGATCTTTCTTTTTACATAAAACGACTAAATATCGAGTTTGGTAACGATCAAACAAAAATTGCGACCGCTAGAGCGGTAACAGACAAATATATATATATATATATATATATATATATATATATATATATATATATATATACAGTTTTGAACGGACCTCATTGTCGTCATCTCCTGGGTAGGATCGATGGACATTTGAAGAAAATTTTCGAAAATCGCGTCATGAGTAGGACCTTAATAGCTGAGTTCCTTTAAGGGAAATCTGCTAAAATGCAAATATCTCAGATAATAGTCAAGATAGTGAAAACAAATTATATAACAGCCCTTATAGAACGTTCAAGTTATAATAAGATTTGTTCTATTGTAGTATTTACCACGTGCTGGTATAAAACATTTGTCATATAATTTCATCACTTATTCTCTATTTATATATAAAAAATAATGAGTAGAAGGGAGAGGGGGTAACTCGCTTAGAACTTAAGTTACGAAAAAATACATAGAATAACAATTATAGAATATCAATAGTTTAACGAGATTTGTTCTATAACATTTTACGATCCAGCTCATAGTAACGGAGATATTGTGAATTTTCGAATTCTACCACCCCTACCTAAACACCAACATTCCAAGTTCAAACTAAAATTCAGAAATATCTCGGTTAATATTCAATATAGAGAACAAATGTTTATAACAACATTTACAGAACATTGCATTTGCATTAAAATTGATTCTATCCAGTTTTCCGATGCGACGTATAATAACGGAGTTGCTAGTAATTTCCGACATTCTACCCTCTAAACCCCCGGTCTGATTTCAGCCATTTTTTTGTTCACAGTCCAATACAATTACAATTTAGGTTTATTTTTCTCATTTCTGTAACTCTGGAATGACAATTATGCTCTATATGTATTTTTACATCCCATCGTTTAGACATGTTTTATATATGTTGCAAAGTGGAAACAACGCGTTTTATCTTTTGAATTCAATCATAAATAAATAAAATCGCACTAAGCAATGACAATTAAAACGTTTTCGTGAACAAAGATTTAGTCCAAAATACTATTTCAAAATTTAAACACACGTCAAAATGAAAGCAAGCCGCCCTATTATTACGCTCGAATGAAGAAATAATTTTCAGTGTTATACTATTGCTAGCAGATGTGCAAGATCTTAACCTCACTCTTCCTGCAACGATTTATATAATTCGCAGTTGCACAAGGGATGTTACCACTTCCTCCACGCCTAACAACAACTAAAGTGCATCGTCATTTAGCCAAACCAACACTTGAGCAACATCCTATTTCAACATTTCTCCACACTATATGTTAGAAAATAGGCTTCAAAAAAAAATAGTTAAACGCAGGAATTGTTATACTCGTTTAGGTACTAATTCTCTGTTCAACGTCACCATCATCATAAAAGGTTTTATGTATTTCATTTTTGTTGTGTTCCAGCAAACAGTAGGAAAAAGAGCGATACATTCCACCAGCTGCAGGAACTAAAATTAAAATTGTAATAAAGAAATTCCCCTTTAGGGAAATCTGCTGTGTTCTGCTACCCCCCCCCCCCTCCTCCGTTTTAAATTCTTGGACGACTAATATTTTAGCAGCTTTCCCTAAAGGGAAATCAGCTATTGAGGTCGTACTCATGACGAGATTTTCGAATACTTTCTTCATATGTCCATTGATCCTATCCGATATCGAGATGACGTAAATGAGGTACCTTCAACTTTATATATGCATATATATATATATATATATATATATATATATATATATATATATATATATATATATATATATATATATGTCTGTTAATGTTCTAGCGGTCGCAATTTTTTTTTTATCGTTACCAAACTCGATATTTAAACGTTTTTTTGTAAAAAGACTGATCAAGTTCGTTAATGGCTGAAATCGGACCCGTGTGAGGAGGGGGGTTTAGAGGGTAGGATTTTCGAAAATTCGAAATATGTCCGTTACTATAAGTCGGATTGAATTATTGTATAGAATCAATCGTATTGCAAATTAAATGTACTACAAATATTGTTATATATATGTATTCTCTATCTTGAATATTAACCGAGATATTTGCATTTTAGTAGGTGTGTGAGTGAGTTTCCCGCCAATAGCTAGTTCGGCCGTTTTCGTAACTGTTTGGCTCTCGTGAAATTTCTCTATTGTAAAACTTCACGTAGGAAATCCGCTTAGTTTACGCAGCCCCTGCGTGACGGACTTTCATTGATTGACATAAAAATTATTCTGACTCACTATAAATTACAGTAGTAGACATAGTACATAGTTTTCAATAAAATTAATACGTTATATTCTCATATATTTTATTAGTTGTTTTTATTCCCGGAGAGAGGTTGGCAGACCCGTTTGTTTACATTTCAGAAGCTTTTCGTTGAGAGGTTATTAAAATTGACTGAAAGATTTCTTATTACCGTTTGTATTTTTTCACTTAATATTCATGGAGCTGTTGTGTTACCAGTATATATATATATATATATATATATATATATATATATATATATAAAAGTAATATTTTATATTTTTACATAAACCTTTGTTTCTCCAGGTCCTGCCCTGAACGAATTCGTTTATTAATAAGTCACAGTGCAGCATTTGGTGTCATAATGGTGAATAGAAATTTGAAACATCAATTACAAAATGTCAGTAACTTGAGGCAAAACATGTTTCAAAGAAGAACCAAACTTAACTGTAAATCTGAAGCCTGTAAGCTTATAAAATGCCTGGAACAGAAGAAACAATGGTTTGTTACAAAGCAAGCAGACGGTGCAATGACCCTGTCTTAACCTAGACACATTTCTTGAACCATTACTGGTGGAGCCGTCCCCAGGCTAACATAAACCAAGGTACTTTATTACCTGTCTCCAGACACTGGAATTCACAACACCAACCTCAACCATTCATCAGAACTTTGCCACAAAATGTTGAACAACACATCTCAAGCTAATTTATTAGGAGTTTCAAGCAAGCCACATTTATTTGTCTAATCCACATACAAACTGATTTCCCTTAGGGGAAATGTGCTACAAGAATACAAATTTCTGTTTAAGTGCACTTATCAGGCAGGATTTCAAATAATAAAGTCATTCCTCCAAAGTAGAATGGTTACAGAAATGCTTGCCAAAGTTATTGAAGGATATAGGGGAGATTCATTACAAAAAAACACTAATTTTTGTATAAGGGCTCTTAGCAGCCAAGATTTCAAATAAAAAAGTCTATCGTGGCCATAGAAATTCTTGCAATAGTTATTGAAAGATATATTGACAGAATTAAAATTTTATATTGAATAATTGATATTTGTTTGAAATATATTTCCAGCACAACAGAAAAAAATTATTAAAAGTGGATTGGAAACGTTGAATTTTAAATAAATAAATCGACATAACAATGAATTTCAAGCGATTCTCAGTTTAATATGAAAATAAAATCCCCAGCGTTTCCACGAAAATGGAGTTAAAGGACAGATTGTGAACAATCTAAAACCAGCTGTGAATTTTTTAACAACTGGGAAGCATATTAATATTTCAATTGATTCGTAGGATAACAAATAAAAATAATGTACAACTTAATTTTGCCAAGGAAAAGAATGCCAGAACCCTTCGTGTTTAAAAATATTCATGGAAATGTGCATTAATATTTCATCATCCGATAAGATTTATACAATTACATTGGACTGTCCTAAGGCTTCATATGTATATCTGTTTAGAATTCTAATGCACAGAGGTTGTTACGTTCAAAATCTGTCAGCAGAAACAACACAATAAGAATGGCCTGTGTTCAACAAGTTTTTTTTTTAAAAAATGTAATTATTTGGAAAATTATGAACAAATAAAGACTTCCTGAATGGTCCTCATCCAAGCAAGACAATTAATTCTGGGTGCGTGTTACACTAGACAAAATATTTAAGCAACAAGTTAAAATGGCGTTTATAATACAACTTTATCTTCAAGCTGTAAAAGTATATCTACAAGAGCATATTCTTCCGTTGACCCTTACTTTAGGAGTCTAGCCATCTTCGGATGACTGCTCAACCATGCCTAAAAAGCACTTAAGATGGTCCCACTGCATACACACAACCTTCAAAGAGTTCTTCAAGGCCCAATTTTTATATATAATTTATTTAATTGCTCCTTGACAGCTACTGAATAATACGATGGAGGCTCATATTGGCCGAAGGTAGTTTCTTCCAGATCTTTAGCCATAAAATCAAGGACAAAAACAGGCTCACACAATAGGGTGGTCACAGAAACGCTTGTAATGGTTAATGAAGGATATATTCACACGTTTCTCGAAATGGTTCTGAGGATATGCTGTCGGATATCCTCCAGTATGTAACCAGGTACACGTTGGTTACAAGGAAAGGGGATGAAAAAGCAAGCCAAAAGAAGGGGGTTATAAAATAGAAATGAGTGTTGAGTGAAGGTGTATTGAGTAGAATTGGAGGTTTACTAAAGGATGTAAATAGGAAAGTACTAATAACCTGCATAATAATTGAGTTGAGAAAAAAGTGTAACAATTGTAGAGCAAAAATAGTTTTGTTCAATAATTTTTTTCAATATGACTCAGAATAACTGAAATGTTATTAATTTATGAATTCCCCAATCTCTCCCCCCTCATTCCTCGTCCCGTTTCAGCCATTAACTAATATGGCCTGCAGTGTTAAATATAAAAGTCCGTCACGCAGGGGCTGCGTAAACTAAGCAGATTTCCCACGTGGAGTTTTACAATAGAGAAATTTCAGAATAGAGAGTCAAACAGTTACGGGAACGGCCCGAACTAGCTCTTGACGGAAACTCACGACGACCCGAAGTTGGCCGATCTCATCTCAGAAGTTGAAAACAGAAAAATGCAAATATCTCGGTTAATATTCAAGATACAGAATACATGTATATAACATTATTTATAGTAAATTTAATTTGCAATAAGATTGATTCTATACAATTTTTCGATCCGATGTATAGTAACGGAAATATTTCAAATTTTAGAAAATCCTCCCCTCTAAAACCCCCCTCCCACTGGTCCGATTTCAGCCATTAACGAACTTGATCTTTATTTTTGCATAAAACGCTTAAATATCGAGTTTGGTAACGATCAAACGAAAATTGCGACCGCTAGAGCGTTAACAGACATATATATATATATATATATATATATATATATATATATATATATATATTATATAATTTTGAACGGACCTCATTTTCGTCATCTCCTGGGTAGGATCGATGGACATTTGAAGAAATTTTTCGAAACTCCCGTGATGAGTACGACCTCAATAGCTGATTTCCCTTAAAGGAAATCTGCTAAAAAGTTAAATATGGAGTTTGGTATAGATGAAATAAACATTTTCGAGTCAAGAATGTACCTCACACAATAAAAGTTCAATAAAAACAATATTTGCATTTTCAACGTCGTTCATGATATAACAGCTTATCGTTAAAATAGACAAATGTACGTGTTGGGGTTTATTGAAGGCTGAAAACAGTCTCTTAAGAAAGTGCAACTATCTCGGTTAATATCAAATACAGAGAAACTATCCAGATAAGGGGCTCAGGTTAGCCATGTGAGTTAAAGCGTTGACCTTTATCTCACATGGCAAACCTAGAGTGGCGAGTTCGATTCTCGCCTGGGCAAAGGAAATTATTTACTGACGAAATTCATTAAATAACATCCTAAAATCCCACCCTGGCTAGAAAAGGGTGGTAACCTGTAGATAACCCGTCCCAATTAGCCTGAGTTGCAAAAAGTGGACGTTAATAAATAATAATAATAATAACTATCCAGATAAAAACATTTACAGGCAATCAAATTTACAATAAGATTGGTTCTGTACAACTTTTCGATCCGACGAATAATCGAATTTTCGAAATTCCCACTCTCTCTCTAACCCCTCCCCCCCATACTTCAGGTCAAATTTTAGCTTTTAACGAACTTGGTCCTCAGTTTAAAATAAAACTCTTTTATACCAAGTTTGGTAACGACTGTTCAAAACGGGTACAACCTCAATAGCAGATTTCCCTAAGGGGAATCTCCTAGAATATGAGTCTATACTTTTTTTTTTTTAAATTTTAATTTTAATATGTGGACTCCGAGTTTGGAAATAGCTCTTTGGTCTCCTCCTATAACAATATTGCTTTGAAGAAGGATACCAATGGTGTCTGAAAATGTCAGCATAAAAATACACTCATCTTTGAGACTGATCTATTACTCCTTTATCCAATATCGAGCCATCGTTTACTATAATTTATTCCAGCGGTTAACCGGCGTCCGGTAGATTGGAATAAGATGCTTAATTCTGTAAATTTATTTGAAAAAATGAAATGCTTTCTGACGAAATTAGGAACTACGACAAACTCCATATCAATCCGTGGTATATAGTAATAACTCACTCATGGTAAAATAGTGCGAGTTTAATTCAAGTGGTCAATTACATACTGAGTGCCGATTTTACTTTCTTTCAGACTTTCAGGCTGGTTAGAGAGATGGTATAAACGTAATGGAAAATGGTATGATGAGAAATACATGATGCTCGGTCTACCTAATATCCGCATTAAAAAGCTATCCAACACTGTTTTCGAGTGAGGTTTCGCCATGATTTATGTTCCGCATTCCCAAACGTTTTTAGATACCACAGACATATTACTGCAGTATCACCCAACAGCCTGTATTGCTCTGCCGTATTATTTCGATATATTTCCGATATATAAAACGGGGATTGTTATAAATACAATCTTCCGAAGTAGATTCTTCACAGGGAATAATGTTAGTAAGGCGCTCACGGTAAATAACACCAACGTTCAATATGTATTAAACCCCAATAAACCCGGAAAGGAAACCCATTTTTCGAGAGAGAAAGTTGTTGAGAACTCGCTTCGGGAAGAATAAGATAAAAATAAAAAAAAAAGTAGGAGAACTGGCCTATAAATGCCAAAGAGTTTCGTTTAATAATATTCATTGAGCGAAAAGGCTTCCGTGTCTTCATTTCTGAACTTCCGTAGTTCTGATCGCATTTCTTATACAACTCTTCTCAATTTCAGCAAGTGGACCTTTGAATTAATGGAAATCCACTATTGAGGTTGTACTCATTCGCCTTCATGGAACCTAAGTAGAAGATGAGAATGATAAATCTATCTATGAGTATTTTTTTCAGACCGCAATCTAACTTAATTATTTCTCCCGAAATTCTGGGGGCTGGAGCAACCAATTGATCAGAATCAATAAAAATGCCTTGTCCTCTACTAGTGTTCTAATTTATGCAAAGTGCACTTTCAGAGTCAGCGCTCCACCAACAGTGCCTGCTGACAAACAAAAACCTTAAGAAAAAATAAGAAACACAGCATGGTCCACAGTGTAAAAACAGTCATAAAACAATAAAAAACAGCGTGTAAGCGGAGCTTCATCCACCTGTTTTGGTTTTGTCTACACTTCTCTAATCAGGAACCTCCTATTATTAGTATTAGGTTTTTAGTAGATTTCCCTTAAAGGAAATCAGCTATTGAGATTGTACTAATGACGCGAGTTTTGAAAAATGTCCTCAAATGCCCATCGATTCTACCTAGTAGATGATGAAAATGAGGTACATTCAAAGTTATATATACAAGTTTATATATATATATATATATATATATATATATATATATATATATATCTGTCAGTTACTGCTCTAGCATTCGCAATTTTGGGTTAATCGAGTTACCAAATTCGATATATAAGCGCTTTATGTAAAAAGAAAGATCAAATTCGTTAATCACTGAAATCGGGTGTTGGAAAGGGGGGGGGGTAGAGGAACCAATTGATCAGGATAAATAAAAATGCATTTTCCTCCACTAGTGTTACAAAAACCTTAAGAAAAAAATGAGAAACACAGCATGGTCCACAGTGTAAAAACAGTAAAAACTAAAACAATAAAAAACAGCGTGTAAGCGGAGCTTCATCCACCTGTTTTGGTTTTGTCTACACTACTCTAATCAGGTACCTCCTATTATTAGTATTAGGTTTTTAGTAGATTTCCCTTAAAGGAAATAAGCTATTGAGATTTTACTAATGACGCAAGTTTTGAAAATTGTCCTCAAATGTCCATCGATCCTACCTAGTAGACGATGAAAATGAGGGCCATTCAAAATTGTATATACATGTATATTGTCTGTTAGCGCTCTAGCGTTCGCAATTTTGGTTTAATTGTTACAAAACTCGATATATAAACATATTATGTAAAAAGAAAGATCAAATTCGTTAATGGCAGAAGGGTGGGGGAGGGAGGGGGGCTTTAGAGGAGGAATTTAAAAAATTCGAAATATCTTTGTTATTATACGTCGGGTGGAAACAGTATATAGAACCAATCTTATTGCAAATGTAACGTTCTATAAATGTTGTTATGTATGTTTTCATTACATTTGTTATTAACCAAATTATTTGCATTTTTTAGTTTTCGGCCATCAATTGATCCCCACTCCTACTCATATAATATTAATAATAATCTGTTATAACATGAACCTCTTTATTATAAGCTTAAATTCTAAATATTGTTCTCATTGAACTTTTGCGTTTTGAGATAAATGCAAATACACGACGCACGTGGAAATCTGCTTAGTTAACGCAGATACAGTGAGGGGCTTTATTTATTTTTGGTTTGTCATTTTCACTATAGCTCAAAAAATGTATGTTTTTTACCTAGCAATTTGTCTGTTTTTAATTCAGGTAGTTTATAGGTATTTAACATTTTATCTTTATGACGCACGCTCATGATTTTTATTTTTATTGGTCGACTATTATTTAAATTTGCTATTGGTTTTCTTCTGTATACTTTTTTTTTATTGTTTTGTGACTGTTTTTATGATGATGACCATGTGTGTTAGTTATTTAGTCTTAAGGTTTTGTTTGTCAGCAGGTAATGATTATAGAGAGCTGACTCTGAAAGTGCACTTTGCATAAATTAAAACACTAGTAGTGGACAAGGCCTTTTTATTGGCACTGACTAACTAAATGGGTTTCTCGTAAAACGAAAGATTATGAGCCCTAAAGATTAAAATCTGACCAGAATGAAGCGGTTAGAATATGAATGTGATAATATCTGATAAGTAAATGAAGCGAAAATAATTCTGAAATATTGCTATTGTGCAGTTTAAAACCATTATACGATTTCAGGAATAAAAATAAATTTTGCAAGAGAAATCAGATTAGAGCTTAGTATGACCTATTATAATAATTAGTTATTCCTTGCTTTCATTGACTTTATCACAAAAATTTAATCCATTACAGAAAGATTTGAGGTAATTGCACCACATCATGTCTGTGGATCATCAAATAAAATCCCTATTCCCTTAGACTATAAAGGCCGACCAGCCTCAATTACCCTTGGCAACATAAAATGGCCATAAATTAAATTAAAGCCTCCCATTTAAAACGTTCCTTAACGACAATACGTGTTTTTAAAGCTCTTTTCTGGCGCAAAGAATTGTTTTTTACGCCAATTTTGATGGATGATTTAAGAGTTCCAACTCTTTCTATCCGAAGAGTAATGAAAAAGTCAAAGTATAATTCTTTTTTTATTATCGCAAACTGAGGTACACGTGACACGGTTTTTGAAAATTTTCTTCAAACATTTATCACTATTCCCTTGAGTCGGATCAAAAAAAAAAAAAAAAAATTAGAATCTATTTTGTTGCAAATTTAATTGTCTATCTATTTTTTCTAAGTGAGATGTTACCATTTTTTATTTCAAGTCTTTAGTAAACCCTATTCATACTCAACAGGCATTAACAATAAACTGATAAATCATGAAACGTCTTAATCCTATCTTAAATGTCAAATGTGGTTTTCAAGAATCGTCCGTGATATGTATGGAAATATGTCAAATACCTAGCTCAACAATTTGTAACTAAAACATTATTTGATCAACACCATACTCGTTACTTAACCTCTTCATTCAACCCTGAAAATCGTATTCGTTATTGGCTGAAATCCATCGCCAAGCAATAAATTGTTGTAAAAAGGAATAACTTTAGTCAGTCGTGAGCCAGAAGAAGAAAATAGTTGTGAACACTCATATTTTTGTGTTATGGTTCGACGTATAAAATAAATTAAATAATGCTAATAGAATGACCTCATTTGGGTTTTAAACGTCACATTTTCTGAAAGGGTTGCCAAGATTTATAATACACATTGGACTTGAAGTTGAAAGTAACAGCAGTAAAAGTAATAATATAAAAAAGGCGGCAAAGAATAGACTTACAGCTTCACTGATTTATAACATAACTAAAAAAGATGACTTTAATTGAAAAACTGCTCCATAGCTATTCCTATATTCATCTTTATGAAATAGTCAAAATTTAGGTCATTGGACTTGCCAAGCAATGGAGCGGGTTGTGAAATTCATAAATACTACTTGAATGTGCTTGTAGTATTCAATCATATGTGAAAGAAGAGAAAAATAAATAAATAAAAGAATGAAAATAAATGGATAATTTATTCTGTAGCTGTAAGGTTTTAGTGTCCACTCCTTTATCGTAGAGAAGCTATTCACTACTGAATCAAGAATACCTTATATTGCTTTATTTGCATACAATGGTAGGTATTTAGTTGGGAAGATCAATGGAACAAAGCCAAGCTCAGACACTTTATATATTAAGTCAAAACGTAAAAAAATATTGGAAAAAAAATAACTGAATCAAAACCTGGTTTATTGAGCTTCTATTATGTCCATACGATTCTAAATTGATACACTCAGGTTTTTCTATCTTGTGTTCTGTCATTTTCTAATTAATATATGTATAAGATGCCCTGACTGTCTTTATTTCCACCTGCTTTCAAGTACCTTACATACCATACTTCTAAAATACATACACAACATACAAGAAGTATAGAAGTATCAGCAACTCATTTACTAAGACCCCCGAAGTTGAGTTGTTGTTACTAAGATATCCCTTTAGTCAAACTCTTGCAAGCTCACGGAAACACAAAGGCACGCAAGTGAATGCAAGCACACATTAATTTTTTTCAGGTAGACAGTCGTCCTTTATGACTGTTTGAGCTAAAAGTTTTCATTTTTATTAACTGCTTTTAGAGTAAAATTTGACAATTACCACGGTCTGAGGCTGTTCACGTCTCATCTTCAACTGGTGTACTTTTGCAACTATACATTTGTTTTATGATCAATAAATGCAACTAAAACTAATAGAGACGTAGAGGGAGGGCCAAGTGGTACAGGATCACAAAACTGGCGCCAGATTCAAATTTATTTTATGTGCAAGTTACAAAGAATCTATTCGATTGTCTCATAAATAATTATCCTACGTAGTTTATAACAACTTTTTTTAATTAGTAAAAGTCCGTCACGCAGGGGCTGCGTAAACTAAGCAGATTTCTCTCATGAAGTTTAACAATAGATAAATCTACACACTGGTAACAAAATACCACCTTGAATATTAAGTGAATAAATACAAAAGAAATTAAGAAAACTCCCGACGAGAAGCGTCTGAAATGTAAACAAACACGTCTGCTAAACTCACCGAAAAAAAGCATTTACTGAATTATATCTGAATATAACATATTAATTTTATTAAAAGTATATGCTCTATCTAGTACTGTAATTTATAATGAATCAGAATAATTTTTATCTCAATCAATCAAATTTTAGTAGTCCAAGAAGTTAAAACGGGGTGGGGGTCACCAGACATATTTCAGTGTATCTCGTATAATAAATGAAACTCGAAAACAATATTTGGTATTTAAGCTTCGAATAATTTGGTTTCTTATATAATAAAGTATTTTTTATGTAACATGAGTAGAAGTGGGGGTTTGCTGAAGGCTGAAAACTGAAAATATCTCTGTTAACGTGCATTTAATTTGCAATAAGAGTGATTTATACACTTTTTCGATCCGACGTATAGTAACGTTGATATTTCGAATGTTCAAAATTATTCTCCTCTAAACTCCCCCACTTCCTGATCTGCTTTCAGTCATTAACAAACTTGATCTTCCTTTCTATATAAAACGACTAAATGTTGAGTTTAGTAACGATCAAACAATAATTGTATACTCTTTTCATTCATTTTCGTCATCTCCTAGATCAGGGGTTCCCAAACTTTTTTTACTACGCCCCCTCCTGTAAAAATGGAAACCATCCACGCCCCCCCCCTTCACAGTAAATGTTAAGGGCATATGAAAAAAAAAACAAGAATTACATTGAAAACAAAACATGTATTTTTAATATCACAAAGAATAATAACATCTGAAGAGTCAATTTAAAGATATACTGTTACAGAAAAACATAGACAAAAACTTAACAAAAACAAAGAAAATTCTAACCCGGCTGACAGTGGGGGAGCTAGAAGGGGGTGGTACTGACTAAGCGCCGAGCCGGTGACGGTGACGGGATGGTCTAGTCGAGTGGGAAGTGGAGGGGATTCCTAAAAGCGCCCGGCTCACGGTTTCCCGTTATGCACTGTGCCACATTGAACGCCAAACATTTTATACAAGACATGTCTGTTCCTCGATTATATTTTTGCTTTGAAATAAAATGTTTTATACTCATGGATTGTTTTCTAAACATCAAGATTGATTTAAAAAAATCTACAACGTAAAAACATTTACAGAAATGTATGAATTTTATTTATTTAGAAATTGTTATTTATAACTGGTCTTGTGCTCACGCCCCCCCTGACACATCTTCACGCCCCCCTGGGGGGGGGGGCGCCCCCCAGTTTGGGAACCCCAGTCCTAGATCGATGGCCATTTGAAGAGAAATTTCAAAAATCGCGTCATGAGTACGACTTCAATAGCTGATTTTCATTAAGGAAAATCTGCTAAAAAATAAGGAACAAGCACTACTATATTGAGCTTTATACTTAAACTTACCTCTGAGTAAAAATGCGGTAATATTCAAGATAGAGAATAAATGAATATTACAATATATACAGTTAATTTGCAATAAAAATGATTTATACTTTTTTTCCGATCCAGCGTATATAACGGAGATATTTCGAATTTTCAAAATTCTCCTCCTCTCCTCTTGATTCGATTTCAGCCATTAACGAATTTCATCTTCCTTTTACATAAAACGACTAAATGTCCAGTTTGGTAACGATCAAACAATAATTGCGACCGCTAGAGTTTTATTATACAAATATATATATATATATGATTTTGAAAGGACCTCATTTTCATCATCTCCTATGTAGGATAGATAGACAATTTGAAGAAAAATTTCAAAGGTCGCGCCATGAGTACGACCTTAATAGCTGATTCCCCTTACCACAACTTACCTCTGAGTTAAAGAAGAGGAACTAGCTAGATCATCAAACTGTTCAATAATGGAAGCCCTTTTACATTTCTCGTTATAAAAGATGGCGGTAGATTGCGAATGTGGTTGGCTCTCATTAATTTCCTCCCCAAACCCCTGTAAGTCTTCCCGGACGATTTATCATGAGACTCTATTAGTTCGCCACCGGAATAATGTCTGCCATTCGTTCCTTCACATCTTTCCATTTCTTATTCAAATTAATGTTTTCGTTCCCTCTTTTTTTTTTTACTTGATTGCCCAAGTGACAGGTTATGTCTTATAAATTGGCAGCTGTGGCATCATACTGACATGGAGTGGTCTTTATTTTAAGAAATTCAGTTTAGAAGCCTTTACGCCATAGAATCCGAATAATTCCGTTTACAATCGTGTCAGAAGAATATGCAATGGTAAACATTGGAGAAAATAACTTCACCGACGAGGTTAGTTATTTAATACGATGACAGCGTTGTCGGTGAAAGCTGTTTGTGCTGCAATAAAGAATTATGCCCGGAACCAGAAAAAGACATTTCTAACTGAATAATTTTCATCCTGAATCTGATGCATCTTTCTCGGGACAAACCAGGTCGGAGAATGACAATTAGTTAGTTATTTCTTTTGATGGGTTGATTGAGACAGGATATAGTTAAAATTTTATACATCGCCTCCTTTCCAAATAAAGCTTGTGATAAAAATAAACATGATTAAGATGAAAAAAAAAATGGCGTTAGAGCGTTTATAAAAAAGTCCGTCACGCAATTAAACTAAGCAGATTTCCCACGTGAAGTTTTACTATAGTAAAATCTGATTACAAGTAACAGTAGTAGTAACGAGTCTTTAAAACAATTTCACGAGAGCCGAACAGTTACGGAAACGGCCCAACGAGCTTTCGGCGCAAATTCACAAATAGAACCAACATGAGCCGATCTCATCTCGCATTATCCGCACACACTCAATAAAAATGCAAATATCTCGGTTAATATTCAAGATAGAGAATAAATTTACATACCAATATTTATAGTAAATTTAATTTGCAATACGATTGGTTCTATACAAGTTTTCGATCCGATGTATAGAAACGACAATATTTCGAATTTTTGAAATTCGGCCCCTGCCATTGATCCGATTTCAGACATTAACTAACTTGATCTTTCTTTTTACATAAAACGATTAAATACCGAGCCTGGTAACGATTAACCAAAAATTGTGACCGCTAGAGTGTTAAAAGACAAATTATATATATATAGTTTTGAACGGACATCATTTTCGTCATCTCTTGGGTAGGATCGATGGGCATTTGAAGAAATTTGGCGAAAATCAGGTCATGAGTACACCTCAATAGCTGATTTCCCTCAAGGGAAATCTGCTAAACATGGATCTGATCGAAATATTGGCACATCACCGGAAATACTTTCCTAAACTTAAATAAATATTATTTAGAGTGAGCCTATTTCCCTTATCAGGTATTTAGTTCCATCTTGTGTAGAAGGTAATTGTATTGATGTACTAGTAAAAGAAAAAAAGTCCGTCACGCGGGGGCTACGTAAACTAAGCAGATAATAGGTAAATCTAGATATTGCTAACACAATACTACCGTGAATATGAAGTGAATAAATACAAACTGTAATAAGAAATCTTTCCCCATCCGACGGGAAGTAATGTGTATATATATGCAGTTTTGAACGGACCACATTTTTGTCATCTACTAGGTAGGATTGATGGACATTTAAGAAAAATTTCGAAAATTGCGTCATGACTACGATCTCAATTGCTGATTTCCCTTACGGCGAATCTATTATAAACCTTCAATATAAAGTTTTATACTGCCATAAAAAGGGAAAACTTCTAAAAAGTTAGAAATTCCGTTTTGTATTCCATCTACAGCGAAGTTTATATTAGAATATAACTAACAATCAAAAAGCATTACGATATTAATGGAACAAAAATAAAACACCCTGTAATATGCACTATTTAGAGAGTAATTTCCTGTTTCATTACGCATTGAGGGATAATAGTTTGAAACATAGCTGAGCTTTAATCTCGTGAAGCAATGACTGAGTGACTTATTGAACAAGAAATTGCTGGTTCTTGTTTCAAAGATTATACGACGAAACACTGAACACCGTTTGTGAAACTATATGAATGCCATATCGACTGCTCGCCCTCCAAATCCCTGAGTGTCGGGCACACGCAAACCCAGCTAGAGCGATTACGTCACAAAGTTTAGTGCAGTCATAATGGAGGGGGAGGGGGAGAGTGGAGAATTTCATAGTTCTCCGGCAGGCGGAGGTTGACAACAGTGTAACTTTGAAATTGCGGTCTAACATGTTAATCCAGATGCCGGGTAGTTTGAAACAATCAGTGCTCTCATGGAATATGCTGGGGTGGAGGGGGGAGCAGACTATATGTTACCCCTCACACTTTCCGTATTTCGGTTACAACCGGGTATAACATCTACATTTACATGAAACGGTTATATATCGAACATAGGGGACTATTAAATAACTACTAAGACTCCTTAAGAAATAAGAAAATTACTTCTTAAGAAATAAGAAAATAATTGATGACGTGACATCCCTCAATCTCACAAAGATAAGTAGTAAAAATCCTCTGACAACAAAAGTCCGTCACGCAGGAGCTGCGTAAGCTGAGCAGATTTCCCACGTGACGTTTTCCAGTAGATAAATCTGCCCAAAAACACCTGCAGTAGTAAGGTCTCTCTAAAACTATTCAAGAGGGACGAATAGTTATGGAAACGGCCGCCAGAGCTCTCGGAGGAATTACCCGAACATAGCCGACCCCTGCCGGCCACATACAGAATACAAATGCAAATATCTCGTTTAATATTCAAGATACAGAATAAATGTATAGAACAACTATTTATGAGACCTAAATTTTTAATTTTGGCGAATAAGATTGAATTTTTATATAACAATTTTTCGATCCAGACACGGCATTTAAATAACGGAGATATTTTGAATTTTTCAAAATCACCAACCCGCTCCTCCCACTGGGTCCGATTTCGTGCTATTAACCAGTGGAATCTTGAGACCTTCCCTTTTTTACATACCCCGATCAAATATCACAGTTTAGGTAAACGATCAATAACAATAAAATTTCGACCAAATAAGAGCGTTTAACTCAGACATATATGTATAAATAAAATATATAGTATATATATATATATGATATATATAATATATATATAAATATATAATTTTGAACGGACCTTCATTTTCGTCATCTCCTGCGGCTACGCATCCCATGCCGAGCATTTTGAAGGGAAATTTTTCGAAAACTTCGTCCGCTTATGAGTACGACACTCAATAGAGCTTGATTCTCCCTTAAGGAAAATCTGCTTTAAAACCGAATTTCCTTTCATGGTGAATGTGAAGAGTAATGCCAAAGTAGGGGGTTTACTGAAACTTGAAAACCAAAGCCATTTGTTAATTTTTAAGTTTGGAAAAAGTCCGTCAGGCACGGGCTGTGTAAATGTAGCAGATTTCGCAAGCGTTGGTATAACACACTTGAGATCTCATCTTACTTCCTATTCCCACTGAAAACGTGCGTAAATTAAGAAGGTTTCCCTGGTGAAATTTAATGATAGATAAACCCACATACTGCTTGAAAAATGCCAATATCTCGGTTAATATTCAAGATAGAGAATAAATGTATATAAGAATATTTATAGTATATTTAATTTGCAATAAGATTCATTCTATACACTTTTTCGATCACGACCTATAAAGGAACGGAGATATTTCGTATATTCAAAATTATCCCCCTCTATACCCCCCCCCCCTCCAGGTCCACAAACAAATTCCTGAGATATTTGGATTTCCTAGTTTTATATATATATATATATATATATATATATATATATACATATTATTATTATATATAATATATATATATATTATATATATAATATATATATATATATATATATATATATATATATATATATATATATATATATATATATATTATTTTGAACTGACCTCATATTTGTCATCTTCTAGGTAGAATTGATGGACATTAGTAGAAATATTTCGTCGTGAGTACACCCTCAATAGCTGATTTCCCTCACAGGGAAATCTGTTAAAAATACAAACTACTCTCTTAATATATGAGTTACAAAAAATGCAGACTAGAACAATTTTATGGCATCAATAATTTAACAACATTGGCTCTGAAGAATCAACTCCGCGAAGAGTGAAGAGGCGCAAGACCTCATGACGTCATCCACCGCCACTCATCCTTGCCCTGGACTGGGGACCTCGCTGCCAGCGCATCCAGCCACGAGGGGGACCGGCAGGAAAGGGCAAGAAGGAGACGAGAGAAGATGGGAGCCTAGTGCGGCGAGTAAAACCGAGTCATTATCATCGAACTGAAGAACCACCTCAAAATGCTGGAGTAGGCCTAAAAGGGCCCGTCGGGCGATGAAGCCCGGAAACAAGGAGGGGGAGAAATCCAGACAATAAAAAATAGTGAGTACTCACCTTTATTTAAATAGCACCGCACTTCGAAGCCAACAGGCATAAACCACATCATGGGCCCCACCGAACAACACACTTCACCACGAGTTCAACCCAACCTAGAGCAACACCAGTTCAACGTCGTCAGACACTCAAAGATTTACTTATCATTTATTTGTACTATCTACCACAGAATGGTCCATGTAATTATAACATTGTAAATAACCATGCCTTGTAATTTGCCCCACCATCCATTCATCGCAACATCATACAGTCCACTCTCTCAAACTAACAAAATAAGGGGCGAAGGGGCATCTCCCTATATATCCTTTAATGGGAAGCCTCTTCGATCCCCAAACAGACGTCATGGAATTACGAATTTCGCATAATAAAAGTCTCTTGAAAACCATATTAGGTATTTAAGGTTATAATAAAGAGGTCCACGATATAACACCTTATCGTTAATATGACGTTAGTAGGAGTGGGGGATTACTGACGCCTGAAAACTAGGAAACCCAATTGTATCTGGCATAATAAATGTCTATTGACAAGAATATTTGGTAAGCTTAGAACACAGAGGTTCATGATATAACAGCATCCAAAACATATATATTTATATATTTTATTATATCTTGTTTAATATTTTTTGTTTTGGATTATATATTATGTTTGTCAATTTGTTGTGTTGGATTTCTATTTATTGTTCGATTTCTATTATTTGAGTTCCATTTTTGTTTTCTATCTCTGTTTTGCGTTCCATTTCTGTTTTTATTTTTCCATTTCTGTTTTTGTGTTCCATTTCTGTATTTTGTTTTTGTGTTCTTTTTCTGTTTTTGTGTTCCTTTTCTGTTTTTGTGTTCCATTTCTTTTTTTTTTCTTGTTTCCCATTTTGGTTTTATATTCCATTTCTGTATTTTGTTTCAGTTCTGTTTGTCTGTTTCTGTTTTCTGTTCCATGCCTGTTTTTTTTTTTATTTTTAATTGTATACAGTTTTTTTTCCCGAGCAACATCGCCACAGCTGCAAAGCTCCAAATAAATAAATAAATAAAAAAACACCTTCACCACTCTGACGCAGCCGTGATGTCCATGATGCATTCAATAGTAGGTTCTATTTGTTAAAATATTCTTTTTTATACATACATAAGTTAGTTAGCTGTATCAGTACATAAGCTACTTTAACTTTCTAGTTACTACTTTCTTCAACTTGGATCCATTTTGTGTTTTATTTTCTAAATATATTTGTGCTTCCTTTAGTCTGTAGTTTTTACTCTTATTGAATGTTAATTTATTTTTAGGTATTTATTGTTAATAATAGTTAATGACCAGGCATTATTACTGTACTGTTTTAATTAATTTTATTGTGCACAGTGTTTTGCTTTTTCTATTGTATAGAACTGATTGTATTTTTATTATTTGTTTATTGCCTAGTGATTGATTTCTTATATCTTTTGACCGGCCATAGTGTTTTTTTCTTTATTTTTCTATTTGCTGAGTTTACTATCAGTATGAATAATATGTTCACATCCATTACTAATGTTTTGCACTATAAATTGAAGTACTCCGGGTACTCCTAGTTGTTCAGCCCGATTGTTGGAACAGTTAAGAGTCTAATCTAAATTGCTTAGAGGAAAGCTAATTTTCACCATTGCACATAACAAATGTCCGTCCAACTTTATCTTCCGCTTCCCTTCCCTCTGTGTAGATATCCATTATAGATGTCCTGTATCCTAGATACCCATCTGTTTTAAATTGTTTCTCCTATCAGTAATGCCCGCTATGCTTTAAGTATTGTACTTCATGGTTAGTAGTAAGAAAAATTCTACAACTTAGGTGCTTCGTAGACAGCCGAATTCCGACATGAATGACACGTTGATGCCATCTCCGTTGTATTACCAGATTTTCCTTAGGGAATACAGCTATTAAGGTTATACTCATAATGAAATTTTTGATAAGTTTTATCGAATGTTCATCGATCATAACCAGATGACGAAAATGAGGTCCGTTCAAAATTGTTTATATATATATCTGTATATATATATATATATATATATATATATATATATATATATATATATATATATATATATATATATATATATATAAATATAGATATATATATATATAGATATATATATATATCTGTAATATTTAAACGTTGTACGTAAAAATGAAGGTGAAGTTTGCTAACGGCTAAATCGGAGCAGTGGGGTGGGGGTTTAGAGGTTAAAATTTCGAAAATTCGAAATATCTCCGTTCTTATGCGTCGGATCGAAAAAGTATATAGAAAAATGATGTTGTAAATCTAATATTCTTTAAGTGTTGTTATATACATGTTTTCTCTATGGAGAATAATAACCCAGATATTTCAATAATTTAGTCTTTGGACAGGAGTAAACCACCACTCCTACTCATGTCATATTAACGATAAACTGTTATCTCATAAACGACTTCATTCCAAGGTTAAATTCCAACTATGATATTCATTGAACTGTTACTCTGTCAGGCATTTGCAAATATGTAATGTAATGACATCATCAAACAAGAGTTTTCGTTCTTTTTGCTCGAAAATGTTTAACATGTAATCTATACTATTTTTGATATTTAGCCGTGTCCGTCTACAAAAATATTATATTTGTTATTCGTTAAATAGGACCTGGAATAGTGGTGGTTTAGAAAATTCAAAAGGTCTCCGCTATTATGAGTCCAATCGTAAAAAAGTCCGTCACGCAGGGGCTGCGTAAACTAAGCAGATTCCCCACGTGAAGTTATACAACAGAGAACTTTCACGAGAGCAGAGACGTCAAGGAAACGGACAAACAAGTTTTAGGCGGGAAAGTCATTCTCGTCCGTTAGCCGCCCAGATTTAATAAAAATGCAAATATCTCGGTTAATGTTCAAGATAGAGAATAAATGTATCTAACAATATTTATAGTAAATTTAATTTGCAATAAGATTGGTTCTATACAAGTTTTCGATCCGACGTATAGTAACGGAGATATTCCGAATTTTCGAAAATTTTCACCTCTAACCCCCCCCCCTCTCCCACTGGTCCGATTTCAGCCGTTAACAAACTTGATCTTTCTTTTTACATAAAACGACTAAATATCGAGTTTGGTAAAGATTAAACAAAAATTGCGACCGCTAGAACGGTAGCAGACAAATATATATATATATATATATATATATATATATATATAATGTTAAACTTTATATTTTTTTTAATTCTTGCTCTATGCACATTTTGGCAAATCAATTATTAAGCGAGTTATTCGTACTTCCTTTTGTCTTCAGTGCCTTCAGTGACCCTCCTCCCCTTTTACTCACCGGTTTGTTTTTACCATATAAATAGATAATACGTGGAGAGATGAGATAACAAGTTTGTTATACCAGTATCTGGAAAATCTGCTTAGTTTAGATTGTTTTCTATTTATAGGAAGACTGTTATTTAATCTTGTTAAACGTGATTTTACAGCATCGCCCAAACCTGGTGAGCCCAGGAATCAAAAATCACAAGCTTGTAGTCTTCATAATATTTATTCAACGTTTAGTTAATGAGGTGAACTTTGATAGGAAGCTGTGAATGATAGTAAAAGCGGTAATCCTTGAATGAATTTTGTGAACGCTATTGACTTCTGATTATTATCACTTTATTGTGTTTCAATTCCAGTAACCTTAGGCTTTGAATTGTGCAGAATTAAGATGCCCATGATTACTTTATACAAACAAATTTCTTAAACACCCTTAAAACTATAATGGATAATTCTGATTCAATAATAGATAATGCTCCTCAATATAATTTCTCCAGAGATTTTTTCTTCTTTTTTTTTTTGTGAGTTGAAACAAAAGGGCGAAAATTAAAAAGTAAAACGAATTACAACGTGTTGCTTTTCAAAAGAAATTACAATTATTCTTTTCAGTTCTAATGGACACGCAAGCAGCCTAGGCCCACAACAATGGCAGCTTTTTAAACGATGGTTATTAAAAGCTCTTTTGTTCCTTAAAGAATAAATGAACGGTATTTATGGGAGGAAAAGAGAAAACCTGGCGTCCTTTTTCTATTTTCTAAATCAAGCGAAGGACGTTCGAATAACCGGTTGCAGAGTTGCCTTCAGTTCAGGAGTAAACAGGAATTTAATACTGCCTAGATTTCTGCCAGGTGTGATGCTTAGTTGAATAGTACAGGAGTGGTACTCTTGTAATCCAAAGGAGTGCACAGCCCATTTGGTGTTAACACACTAAGCATATTGAAAATATATACAAATTGTCAAAGGTTGATACTCAAGAGTTTTATATATGATTAAAAATAAAATAAAGTCCGCCACACTTAAACTAAGCAGATCCGTCACGGGCTACGTAAACTAATAAGATTTCCCACATTCTGGCATAACACAGTTGTGATCAAATCTCACAAAGTATTCTCCATTTATGTCTGAAAAACCGATGAGTAGAAAGGGGGAGGGGGGTTTCTGAAGGCAGAAAACAAGAAAGTACGAATGACTCTGTTAATACTCAAGTTGCCAAAAATTGCATAGAGGAAGAATTGTAGAAAATCAAATGTTAAACAAGATTGGTCCTATAACATTTTATGATTTGACTCATAATAACGGAGACATTTTGAATTTTTTAATTCCCCTATCACTAAACCCCCACTATTCCACGTCAGAATTCAGCCGATAATAAACATGACGTTTAGTGTTGACTGAAACGGCGAAATATCGAGTATGGTGTAGATCACATAAACATGTTCACAATATAACGAAAAATCTTAATTGATGACTTCATCACATGACGTAACGATCGTTCATAAACTATGTAAAGACTCCTCATGAATTTATGTTTAGACATTGGAATGATATAAATGTGTGAATAACTAACGGACGGAAAAAAAAGAAAAAAAAAGTGGCCTCGCCTGATGCTAAAAGATTTGGTTTTTTAAATTTTTGAGTTCTTACTCTAAATGAATACAAAGCTGAGGGAAAAAGCATATCACTTGTATGGGTTCCCTCACATTTTGGTTTGGAGGGTAATGAAATGGAGGATTTGGAAGCTCGTAGTGCTCCAGAAGATGGAACTACAGTAACCTTCATCTCCCCAGATGATTGGGAACGAAAGTTTCAAAAACTCATATTTTAAAGGTGGAAGTCAGACTGGTTGACGAAACATAACAAAAAACACTACAAATTAAAGAAATTACTGAGCGATGTTATACTGCAAGTAGAAAAGAGGAGGGTATTCTTGCCAGTAACGGAATTGGACATGCAAAATTATCACATAGTTTATTCACACAAATGTTTATTCCCACCTACCTGCAATTGTTGTGATGTCCATCTTACTGTCTCATATCTTCTCGTTAATTGGAAAAAATACGGTCTTCCAAGAACAGCTTTGAACCTTAAACCGAACTTAAATGAACTTAGAAACGATGAAGAAGACATCAAAAGGCTTTTTGCATTTATAACAGAAACTCGTTTGCTCCAGTAGATTCTTCTACCGCTTATGACAGTAGTGGATGCAGTATATTGTAATAAATAAATAAAGCTCTCAGTGTTGTAAGTAATAATTTTCTTGAAATATAAGGAATATGAATTGACTACAGGGTGAAGTTCAGACTGATAACAAAATGTCTATAAAAGATAACAACTGTCTTGTTCAAGCAGAACATATCTTAGCATCCCACCACATTTCAGTTACTCCAAGATCAACCCCTGACGAAGTTATAACGAAATATTCTATATTATTTTTTTTTTAATTACTATACCTAGAATCTCCAGCAGAGATGGGTTTTGACCATTTTTTTTAATGTTTTAATTTCATTTTCAACATTAGAATTAATTAGCTGAAGGAATTCACTCCAAAATTCCAAGGATTCTGACTTAATACCAACTTCAGAGTAAACGTGTTATGCAAACAAAACATATAAAAGACTATAGTTGTGTTAGTAATCTGTCTAACTAAATGTCTGTTAAAGTTTATTAAATATTTTTAGAAAGCTAAACCGGGTAGCGAGATTGTTCATTGTATCATCTGTTTCAAGAGTAAAGAAAATTGATTTAATTGATCTGGAGGTGTGTCGTAGTTATCAGTTTTTCCAATGTGAACTGTGGCCAACTATACTGTCAACAAATGGTTATAAACGGAAAATTTATTTAAATTAAAAAAATAGTCTTTCTTAAATTAAAAATAATCTGCAAATGATTATTCTCTAGTATAATCTTATTCGATTATCTATATTTGATTAAATATGTTAATTACGTTCTTATTCGAGGCTTTTGTTGTGTAATTGTTCTTTTAGGTTGCTGTTCGTCTTAGGCTGTCTATAAGTATGTTTGATTGTCAACGTTATATTACATGTTCTGCAAGCCGGTGGTTCTGTCTAGGATGGTGGATTATCTTAGACAGGGTTGTGTCATAATATTCTAAGACCACTCTAGAGTTTTATGGTATATTTCTGGAAATCATGTGTTGGTCAGGAACCAATCTCTTTCCTACGCCATTCAGGCATATTTTATAACCTATTTGATAGCACCGTAAATTGTTAATGGGTCTGTCAAGTTCTGTCGCAACTTCGAATATTTTTCAATTATAGTATTTCCTTGTATATTCATATGTTTAGGTATCCAGAGCAACGAAAAAACCAACATCCAAATTGATGTTTAAAACAATTGGAATAGGCGTGCGTCATCATAAATGTTCGGCGTACCATTGCAAAATAAAATGCTTCATGTAAACAAGCAATCAAAGGCGCTAGATTAAATTCAATATTTGCATTACTTTCACGAGTACTTTCATTTATATTCATTGTTAGTGGGGGCAACCACAATCACTTGCTCGCAGGCATTCAAACAAAATACATGAACTAAATTAAATATTAAAATGTTTGGTTTTAAGTTTTCTGAAAATATTAATTTTTCTTTGGGTGTATTAAAAGTGAATTAAAACATTGGTTAGCTTGCCACTTTAATAAAAATATGTTATTGTGAGTCCTAAAGGTCTCCTTTTCATAAATTCTACTCATATTTAGCCTCGGTACGAAACTTTTATAAATAAAACATTTTAAAGTTATTTCCAATTCACCAATTTCAATATTAAAATTGTTCATTTAGTGAATGCATTTATTCATTTAATTCCTTTGGATAATTCTGTTATTAATAACATTTGACATGATGTGTACTAAGCGGAATTTTATTTATGAATACTTATTTATTATATTATTATTATTATTACGCATTTCGGAGGCGTTTGACACAGTTAACGCCTCGTGAATGGGTTATCTGTGTTAGATTTGGCAAAAATAGTGAACATGCCGTAACTGACAGGAACTGTGACTCCTATAGAAGAGCCGTTTTGCGAAATATAGATAATACCAATTATGGATAATCGAGGGTTGATGATAGCGCAGCACAATTTGAAGAGATATGCCGTGGCCACAGCTGAGATTAGGGTCGAAATTTATTTGTAAATTATATGAATAGTTTTATGTGAGTTTAGGTTAGTATGTAGGTTTTAGGTATGTCGGCTAGTTAGTTAGGCTCTTGCTGCCACTTCTTTGAATAGAGGCAATTTATCTAGAACCTTGCCCAATTTATCTATTCAAAATTTTATATATCTTATTAAATGGAGATCACTGGTATGGGGAAACCCAAATATACAGTGGGGGCAGAGGTGGAAAAAAAACGAAAAAAAAAAAAACTTATTCATGTCCAATATGACTCAAGGACTGACTTCTTTGTACTGCCGATTGCAATGAAATTTCTCATTTATGTGTAGCAAAGATATGTTATCTCTGGATGACGAGTAACCAACTCATATTACACTTTTCAATTTGGAAAAAAGCACTGAACAAAAACAACTTGGTCCATTGTTATACCTAGACAATCACGTTCTTAGATCACGTATTACTGGATATATGTATTGTTATACCAAGAAA
Source organism: Riptortus pedestris (assembly GCA_019009955.1). Lineage (NCBI taxonomy): Eukaryota > Metazoa > Arthropoda > Insecta > Hemiptera > Alydidae > Riptortus > Riptortus pedestris. The sequence continues at coordinate 30,425,053 of CM032232.1, read as the reverse complement.
TTGAGAGCATTGTTAAAATCTGCTTTGAGATTCAGACATTTCTAAGAAAAATATGATTCATTATTTAGCCAATATTATTTATTAGTCAGTCTGAATATAAAGACCTACGTCTTAGCTACTCAGATTCCCAGAATTTATTTCAAACGGAAATGGAATTTTCTTAAATTATAACTAAAATCATATTATAACACAAAATTGTTTAATTTAGTCAGTTCAGTGTCTGTTACATTGGAAAATTTTGTTTTTTATTTAAATAGGCCTGCCATAAAACAAAGCACTTTGACAAGGGACAAATAAAGTAAAACTGTTAATTCAATTTTCAATTCGTTAACGAAATCACAGTTAGAAAATGCTAATGGACTTATCTTTCCGGGGCAGGTATAACATAAAAGTGATTAAATCAGAGGCAAATGACTAAGGGTAAAAGCCTTCAAATGAAGAGTTTTCCGCCCTTTTTTTTGCGCCAATTAAAATGATCTATTTGATCAGTAGCTTACATGTTGCTTGTATAAAACTGGCTTTCCAAGCCTCCATTTCCGTAATTTTTCGTAAAAAGGATTAAAAAAGAGCTTCTTCAATAGCTAAGCTAAATTTAGGGAATTATCTATATCCTCTTCACAACACCCCTCGGCAACATAGTGAATTTTGTACCGCATTTATTAGTACGAATTTTGAGGGAATAAGTGTGTACCACCTGCAATTTTAAAATAATGCCAATTAAACTTGATGTTCTAAACCCTTTGAATGAGCGGTAAAATGCATGGAGTTCCAAAAACTATAGTAGTGTCCTAAGAGGGGGTTGAACAACATGTTAAAAAATCAAAACCGTCAAAACATTTTATTAATCATAATATTTATATTTTCTAGAACCGTTAATGGGTAGGGAGAAATATGCATTTTTTGTCTTCCGTTTTCAGCTAAAACTGCACTCCTCGACCAGTTTTCCATGTTAAGAGATTTAAGTTTACAAATTCTGGAAGAAAAATAGTGTTTTGTGAGATACAAGGATAATGGGCATTCCGGTCGAAAGTTAAGGACTAACGAAACCCACAAAAATGCATATTCTGTTTCTGTAAAAACGAAGGATGTTCCTGTCATCTTAGACAGAATTTATTTATTCACGAGCATCCACAACTAGGTGATTCGGCACAAAGTTTAACAATGTAAAATAAAAACAAAATTATAGAAAAAAAAAACTGAACATGAGAAATAAAAAATTAAACACATTAAATACAAGTAATAAAAACAAGAAATAAACATTAGACACTAGTAATATAGATCAAATTTTTTTAGCGTTTTCAATAAAGAAAGTATGTTATTTCTATGTTCTTGAACATCTATTCTATATTATCTAAAATTGTCCAAAATTAACTTAAATTTCTCACTAAGTCAGAATCAAAAAGAAGAGAAGCTTAATTTTGTAAAACAAATTCAATTTTTTTAGATGATTTAGTGTATTGTCGATATGTGGATTCCTGTTTGTAAGAAGTCCGTATATGTTTTATGGAATCTCTAAGAATTCAATGTTCCTGCAGTTAATCAGTTAATGTTTAATGGTTATTGGTTCATGGCATGTTCTACAGAGAGGATTTTTTTGTTCTTGTCACGAGGTATGAGTGCGTTAAATGTGAGTGCCCTATCCTAAGTCTCTTCTATTGTCGCGTCTGTTGGATAGCCACAAGTTTATACAAGGCTTTATTTCTCGCAGATGATTTTCTGCTGTTGTATGCCAACATGCTTGCCATACATTTAATATTGTCTTCAGTATTTGAAAATGGAGGTCTGGTAGGGCCAGTAAGTTTGAAAATTGTCCCTGAGCAGTTTGGCGAGTCTGTCCAAGTCGTTTGTTGACGTCCAATGTTTCCATCATTGTCACTTTTGTCTTTAGTTTCGAAATTTGTTCTAGACAATAAAAATAAATAAGTTACACTGGCGCCTGACTTAGTGCGATAGCCAGTTCCCTGAGGGAAAATTCCCAGGATAATAAAGAGACAGGCCATCCCCAGAGACTGTGGAGAAACCAAAGAAAAAGGAACTATTGTCGTAAACTGTAAGACCAATTGCTAGGAATTAAAGAAGGTAATACAGTTTCCAAACGATTTTTACTCACATCGGACATTCTAACACCAGAAATTTGAAGTAGTTAGAAACTTGATTTTTCGTTCTAAGAAACTCGGATTCATCGATTATAAAACGCATCCCAAAAATAGAAGAAAGAGATAATATGAATCTATACATTTAAAAAACATGTTAGAGCAAAGCGTCTTAACTACTATGTCTCACATGTAGCAGGGAAAAAATAAATCAAATCGTTCAAATGAACTGACAATAAGAAAATGAACCGACATAGATTGTGTTACTACAAAGGAAGTATCGGGTTGAATTAGGGAGAAATGAGAATTGTTTTCTTTCGCAAAGAGAAAGGGGCAAGACCATCCCAGGCACTAGGATTTCGTTTGCTCGGACAAGGGGTTAACGAGCCCAAGATTCATAGTTAAGCACAAGTAAAAAAAAAATCTGCTAATGACATTTTCTGCTCAAGTTGCACGAGCATTGAAAGAAATCCATAAATGTTAACCAAGCTCTAACATGTTTAATAGATTTGTCAAAATATTTTTGTTAAATCTTTAAATTATTTTTGAATATCTAAAGTCCAGACCCTAATCACAATCTATAATTTAGTGACCCCTGATAAGAATACATATTATATAAAAAAACAAACAATACATTACTAACACCCAAGCTATTCTTACAACATTATAATGGAATGAAAATAGTTAATACAAAAAGTAAATATTTTGAATGAACAAGGAATAAGGTTGAAACACAAATCTTGTAAAGCTGAATGTAATTCTCCAAACGACAATATGTGCAATTGCAAATGGCACTAGCGAAAAAAAAATATATTAAATAACTGAAACCTATTAAAATCGTCAATCGGGGAGTATGTTATTAATATTATGTAACTCGCCAACATATTCAAACATTTCAGAAGTCTAAATGCACCAGAACATTAGGAAATCCTAGAGTGACTCAAAATGAATTAATTTGCTAATTCAGACTGTGGCGCATGTCATGTCAATGAAGAATTAAGTCTATATTTAACTAACTATTAATTTCATCATAGAAATTTATTTATTTATTTTTTTTTATTATTTATGTCCACTTTATGCTCCTACGGGTTTATGTCCAAATTGCTACGGGTTATCTACAGGTCATCACCATTTTCTAGCCAGGGTTGAACTAAGGAATTTATTTAGTGAGTCCGTCACCAAATAAATTTATATTGCCCAGGCCGGAAATCTAGGTTTTCCACGCGAGATTAAGACCAACGCCTAGAGAAAGATCTGTTGTGTAATACTTCTCATGTAAAAAAAAAAAATCGTATTTAACAAGACACTGGTATTAGCTGACTTAATTTTTGAAACTAATTTCCATTTTATTCAAGCTAAGGCTAATCCACAGGTTGCCATCCTTTTCTAGCTAGAGAGGGACTTTTACTTGGCTAAACCTTCACTAATGAATGGAAAACGGTTTTGAATCGAACTCTCAACTCAAATTCTTCCGACTCTACTTAGTACAATATTTTAATCATTAAGGTGTACAGAGAAAAAAGTTATTCTTGAAAACGTTCGTCAAACAAAAATCATGTGTGCCACATTAAATGGAGGCTATAAATTGCTAAAATTGTCAACATATTAATACTTAAAACCTGATGATTATGTCACATTAGCGGCTATCGTTAACTAATCCTGGTATATAAAAGAAAATTGGAGAAATGTACAGGCGTAAAATATTCATGATGTTGGATATATAGCAATGATGCATTTGAGCTGAATCTACGTGCTTTGCCTGCTTGTTTCGTAAACAGGAAGTCCTGAGAGGAAGAAGGTCATAAGGATATGCAATATTTTTCGGTTACCGGCTTGCATGAGGATATTGCAAGTGTTCAGAATCAGTCGAGAGGACTCCAGTCAATGCCAGAGTTGTTGGAGAGCTATCCAAGCCCCTAGCTTGCAGAAGCCAATAATTTGTTTGTTTGTTTATTATTATTTACATCCACTTTATGCTAATCGGGACGGGTTATCTACAGGTCGCCACCCTTTTCTAGTTTTGCCATCCCATTCAAGAAGCCAATGATACAACGCCATGCAAGAGGGAGTAGATTTGTTGCACTAACTGGGCATCAGTGACAATTTGGACAACTGGTAGCTAAGGACCAGTACGTTCTTAACTGAGAATTATGGAGTTTCAGATCAGCCATGTGAGTCGAGGTATGAGTCTAAATCTCACATGGTAAACCTAGAGTCGTGAGATTTAATCTGGGCAATAGCAATTTATTTAACGACGAACTCACTAATGGTCTTAGGATTACATTAAATAACATCCCAAGTCCCACCCTGGCTAGGAAAGGGTGGTAACCTTTACATAATCCGTCCCAATTAGCCTTAGTTGCAAAAAAAGTGGACTTTAATAAATAAAAAATAATAATAATGACGAACTCATTAAATAAAAACCTTAACCCCATCTCGGCAAGAAAAGTGCCTTAGCGGCAGAAAGTAGACCCTTGTAAATGAGGTAAGTGTGGAAGCAAACGGGTTTTCCAATGTTGTCTATTAGTAAGGGGCACAAATGTTTCTATGACTTTTACGGATTTTTTGATGTTATTACGATTGTAATTTTAAGCAAGTTGTGTCTCATTGTTGACCCAAGAGGAGCGTTGATCAAAACGTCTTTCACTAAACTAACATGAAGTTAGTATCTTTAGTTTATTTTTATTTTATTTCATACATTCGGGCAGTGCGTTTAAGAGTTTAACTTCTGGTTAGGGGTTTTAAGTATACACTTATATTTTGTTTTATGAGTGTGATTGCGTTTCCAGTCATTTTTAGATAGAGTTTTTGGAAAGGAGACGACAGAGAATAGACTGTAAGGATGTGTGTCATTTAAACGTTCGGTTTGTCAGACAAGATCCTTTGGTTGCCGGTATATTAGCGAATCCCTGGCAGACGAGGGTTGAAATGCAAAAATAAAAAATGGGTAAATACCTGTATTTCTGGAAGCAGCGAAAGCGCCAAAGGCGAGGATCCAAAGAATCCGCATAGTGATCACAAGACACTCATGCACACTACTCACGCGGGCATGTCCGAACTTTGGGAGCTATAGAGTTACTGCCTTGATGCCGGCTTGCTGGTGACTGAGTTGGTAGGTCTCTCTCCTCCGGCTCCCCACCCCCGGCCTCCCCGCCATGCCTCCTCCGTATACTCCTACCTCTTCTTCTTCTTCTCCAAATGTCTCCGTGTATATCAAGTCCGTCACGCAGGGGCTTCGTAAACTAAGCGGATTTCCCACGTGCTCCTATAACACACTTGTGTTCTCATTCGATATTTCTATATAAAAAGCTAAAAGGGTTGTAGAGGAGAGGGAGGGGGGAGGTTACTGAAGTAAGGAAACAATGAAGTACGCATAGCTCGCTTATTAGTTGAGATACGAAATCATGTAAAGAACAACAATTGTAGAACACCAATAGTTAAACAATATTGTTTCTCTAACATTTTAGCAGATTTCCCTTAAGGGAAATCAGCTATTGAGGTCGTACTCATGACGCGAGTTTCGAAAAATTTCTTCAGATGTCCATCGTTCCTACCCAGGAGATGACGAAAATGAGGTCCGTTCAAAATTATATATGTATATATATATATATATATATATATATATATATATATATATATATATATTTGTCTGTTAACGCTCCAGCGGTCGCAATTTTTGTTTGATCGCTACGAAACTTGATATTTAACCGTTTTATGTAAAAAGACAGATCAATTCGTTAATGGCTGAAATCGTACCAGAGGGAGGGGGGGGTTTCGAAAATTCGAAATATCTCCGTTATTATGCATCGGATCGAAAAATTGTATAGAACCAATCTTATTGCAAATTGAATTTACTATAAATATTGTTATATACACTTATTCTCTATCTTGAATATTAACCGAGATATTTGCATTTTTATGAAGTCTGTGGTCGGGTGTTGTTCGGGTTAGTTCGGCCGTTTTCGTAAGTCGGCTCTGGCGGAAGCTTTTAACCTAACCTGTACCTTCTAACCTTACCTAACCTTCGTTACATTGTGAGATTTATGCAAATACGTTCAGTTCATCCGCCCCCACCTTCTTTAGTTCTTGGACTACTAAAATTTGAGTTATTAAAATATAAATTATTCTTACAATTCAGAAGCCGTTTCAGTTGGGAGTTTATTAAAATTAACTGAAAGATTTCTCATCGTTTGTATTTACTTATGGTAGTGTTGTGTTACCAGTATGCAGATTTCTCTAATGCTAAACTTCACATAGGAAATCTGCTTAGTTTACGCAGCCCCTGCGTGTCGGACTTTTTTGATCCGACTGTTAATATCCAGAATCCACCTCTAAACCCCCCCCCCTCCCTCAACAGTACTCCTACCCTGATTTCAGCCATTAACTAATACCATCTTTAGTGTGCAATGAAACAGTTAAATATCGAGTACGATATAAAAGAAATATATATCTTTGATTCTCGACCGAAAAAAAACATCAATTGATGAGGTCATCTCAATAATTATTTTCGTCTATCTCACACAGGAAACAATCAACGGAAACAATATTTGGTGTTTAAGCTTTTAATAATGAGCTTCTATGATATAACAGCTTATTGGTTACGTGACATGAGTCGGCGATCGGGAAGGGGGGTTACTGAATGCTGAAAACTACAAAATAGAAATATATCCATTAATATTAAAGATGGAGAATTAATGAATATAACAATATTTATAGGACATTTTATTTTTAATAAGATTGATGCTATACAATTTTTCGGTCTGACGTATAATAACAGAGATTTTTCAAAATTCCCCAAATCTAGCCCTCCCCTCTCCCACTCAGTGGATCACTTTCAGCCACTAACGAACTTAACCTTTAGTTGAGACGCTTGTGAACCGCTGATCGGTTATTGATGAAACGCTTATATATCGAGTTTGTCTACGATTAAGCAAGAGTTGCGACCGGTAGAGTGGTAACAGACGTGTGTGTGTGTGTGTGTGTGTGTGTGTGTGTGTGTGTGTGTGTGTGTATATATATATACATATAATTTTAATCGGACCTCATTTTCGTCATCTCCTGGCTAGGATCGAAGGACAATTGAAGACTTGTTCAAAAATTCCGTCATGCGTACAACCTCATTAATTGATTCCCCTTAAGGGAAATCTTCTAGAATAAAATCTGTCCATAAGGGGCTGCGTAAATTAAGTAGATTTCTCACCTGAAAGACTGACTCATTTGTGACATAATCTCCCCAAATATTCCCTGTTTATTTTTAAAAAAACGATGTGTAAAGAGGAGGATTCTGAAGAATGAAATCAAGAAAGTACAATTAACGTTCTTAATATTTGAGTTACAAAAAAATGTATATCACATGAAGTGTAGAGCAATACTAGACACGATATGTCCTTTAACATTTTTCGATCTGACTCATAATAATGGAGACATTTTCCTATTCCAGGACCGATTTCAACCATTAAAGAATAAAAGTCCGTCACGCAGGGGCTGCGTAAACTAAGCAGATTTCCCACGTGAAGTTTTATAATAGAGAAATTTCAGAATAGAGAGTCAAACAGTTACGGGAAGGGCCCGAACTAGCTCTTGACGGAAACTCATGACTAGACCCGAAGTTAGCCGAACTCATCTCAGAAGCTGAAAACAGAAAAATGCAAATATCTCGGTTAATATTCAAGATACAGAATAAATGTACAACATTATTTATAGTAAATTTAATTTGCAATAAGATTGGTTCTATACAATTTTTCGATCCGATGCTTAATAACGGAGATATTTCGAACCTTTTGAAAATCCCCCCTCTAACCCCCCCCACTCCCACCTCCCCAGTTAGGTGACGATTACACCAAAATAGCGACCGCGAGAGTGTAAACACCCAAATATATACACATATAAATATATATAGATATATATATATATATATATATATATATATATATATATATATATATGTAGATATAGTTTTGAGCGGACCTCATTTTCGTCATCTCCTGGGTAGGATCGATGGACATTTGAAGAAATTTTTCGAACCTCGCGTCATGAGAACGACCTCAATAGCTGATTTCCCTTAAGGGAAAACTGCTAAAAAACATTTAGTGTTGAGTGAAACGCTTACATATGGAGAGCTGTACATATCAAATAAACATTTCCGATTTAAGATAGTAAAATATGAATTCATAGTGTCATGACACAGGGTATTTGAATGTATCTCAAATAGTTAAAACCTCTTGAAAACAATATTTGGTGTTTAAGCTTCGAATAATGTGTTTGATGATATAACAGATTCTTGTTAGTGTAACATGAGTTTCCTGAATGCTGAAAGCTGAAGAATACAAATATCTCAGTTTTTATTCAAGATAGAGAAAATCATATACCAACAACATTTATAGGACATTAAATTTGCAGTGAGATTGAGCCTATAGAGTATTTCTATCCGACTTATAATATCGGAGTATTTCTTATTTTCCAAGTTCCCTCCCCCTATAACCCCCCCCCAGTCTATGGATTCGGAACTTCGGACATTATTAACAGATTTCCCTTAAGGGAAATCACCTATGACGAGATTTTCTAAATTTCTCTTCAAATGTCCATCGATCCTACCCAGGAGATGACGAAAATGAGGTCCGTTCAAAACTCCAGACTTTATCTACTGTGGCAACCAAACACTCCGTAAGAATTATAAATAGTCATTTATACAAATAAAAGCGAAACATAAGTCCTGCCTTCCACATGGCCCACTTTCATTGAAATTCCTGTATTAAAAATAAATAAATAAGCTTCTTACAGACAGGAGCCCACATATCGACAATACACAGTATCACCTTAAAAAAATTTAATTTGTTTCATAAAAGTTAACTACCTCTTCTGTTTGATTTTGACTTGGAGAATGAGAAATTTAATATAATATTAGATAATATAAATGTACTAGTATATAGGAATAAATAAATATATATATATATATCCTTTTTTTGTATAATAAAACCATTTTAAATTGTTACCTTCAATACTAGTTCAGTGTAATATTTGTAGTATGTATAACATCTGTTGTTTTTAGCAGATTTCCCTTAAGGGAAATCAGCTATTGAGGTCGTACTCATGACGCGATTTTCGAAAAATTTCTTCAAATGTCCATCGATCCTACCCAGGAGATGACGAGAATGAGGTCCGTTCAAAACTATATGTATGTATATATATATATATATATATATATATATATATATATATATATATATATATATATATATATATTTGTCTAAACACTCTAGCGGTCGCAATTTTTGTTTAATCGTCACCAAACTCGGTGTTTAATCGTTTCATGTAAAAAGGAAGATCAAGTTCGTTAACGGCTGAAATTGGACCAGTGGGAGGGGGGGTTTAGGGGGGGATTTTCAAAAATTCGAAATATCTCCGTTATTATGCATCGGATCGAAAAATTGGATAGAACCAATCTTATTGCAAATTAAATTTGCTATAAATATTGATTTATTCTCTATCTTAAATATTAACCGAGATATTTGCATTTTTATGAAGTTTGTGGTCGGGTATAGTTCGGATTAGATCGGCCATTTTCGTCAGTACTCGGCTCAGGAAGCTTCTTCTAGCCTTACCTGTCGTTTCGTCCTTACCTTCATTACTTTGTGTGATTTATGCAAATACGGTTTGTTCATCCACCCCCCTCTTCTTTAGTTCTTGTACTACTAAAATTTGAGTTATTAAAATATAAATTATTTTTACAATTCAAAAGCCGTTTCAGTTGGGAATTTATTAAAATTAACTGAAAGTTTTCTTATTACCGTTTGTATTTACTCATGGTGGGCTTGTATTACCAGTATGCAGATTTCTCTATTGTAAAACTTCACATGGGAAATCTGCTTAGTTTACGCAGCCCCTGCGTGAAGGACTTTTATTAATTATATTTAATCTTTATTTATGGCGTTTAATTTTTTTTAATTGATACAGTTTTTGTTATTTTTCTATAATTTTGTTTTCATTTTACGTTGTGAAACTTTGAGCCAAATCGCTTAGATGTGGGTGCTCCCATATAAATAAATAAATAAAAATAATTAAAAAAAGATGAGATTTTTTAATATTACCCAATTGGACAGATACGGTGTTTCCACCTTAATAAAGGGAACCCTCAAAAAGGAGAGCAGCTTGTTTTGTTTCTGTTTTATATGTAAACATAAGCGCGCGCGCACACACGCAACACACACAGACATATAGTTTTGAACGGACTACGTTTTCCTCATTTCCTGGTTACAATCTTTGGGCATTTGAAGAAAGTTTTCAAAATTAGTCATAATTAGCCTCTCAGATACTAGGGAGGCTGCTCACAGCGTACAGAATTGTCACCTGAAAGACATTAATTGTACTCGTATTAGTCCTAGTTTTATCTTACCATGATGACTGTCATGACATGAAACGTCCTAAGACTTAAGCCGCCACGAGGACAAGCTTAAAGAGCCCCGTTCTCTGAAACACAGACTCAAGTACCTGCTGCATCATCATAATATAATATGAGGGGGTGGAAACATTAATCATCAATTCATCCCGTTAATGTAGGCCACTCCGATGATTTATAGCAGGAGAGACACCCATCAGACCCCAGCTTTCACTCTTACAGAAATACCTTGTATAGGCCATTAAATAAAATTATTATTATTTATCAAGTATACCCTTAAATGCTGCCTATGTCTAAAAAACTTGGAAATATGGAGTAAGTTGAGTTCTCATATTGACATGGAACATGAACAATTCAGACAAATAATATATTTGCTTTCGTCCATAGTTATCTATTGGTATGGTTAGGGGTGGTCTCGTCTGCAACTAAATGAGTACTTACAGAGCTCACAACCTTGGAAGTCTGATATGTAGGCTTATCAAAGACGTTGGGTTTACAAATAGAAAAAAAAGCAAAAACAAATATTGCCCGTCGCTTTTCTTATTGTTTTCAATCCTAATTTCTAAGAATGCTTAAAAATTCGTGGGGCTCAGGTTAGCCATGTGAGTTAAAGAGTTGACCTTAACTTAGCTAGAGTGGCGAGTTCGATCCCCGCCTGGGCAAAGGAATTTATTTAGTGACGGAATTCATTAAATAAAATCCTTAGCCCCACCCTGGCTAGCAAAGGGTGGTAACCTGTTGATAAACCGTCCCAATTAACCTTAGTTGCGAAAAGTGGACGTTAATAAATAATTTAATTTTAATTCAAAAATTCGTATTATTATATTTCAGGCTAGAAGAGGCTTTATCATAAGTATGGACATTTTAAACATTGATTTGATTTGAAACATTGATTGAATCTACCTGTAACTTAAATACTTTTTCTCCTATTCTCTTCTTTGTTAAACTCACTCATTTCTATGGTAAAGTAACTGGCTTATAGAGGAAGGTCAACAAAAATGAATGTTTCAAATGATTATTAAAATATATTTTATTTCTCTACTAATGTCGTGTCCACATGACGTCTCATCAGGAGAAATTCTAATACAAAACTTCAACTAAACTATCGGCTATATCGTTGTATAGGACCTTTGCCGAGCCGTGCCAGTCAGAAAATCAAAAGATCGAGAGGGATAATTTTGAAAATTCGAAAGATCTATAAGTCGCATCGAAAAAGTGAATAGAACCAATCTTATTGCGTCTTGACTAATATCTTGAATATTTACCGGGATATTTGCATTTTCAGTTTTCAGCCTTCAAAAAACCCCCACTTCTACTCACGTTACATAAACAATACTCTGTTATATAATAAACCACCTTTTCAAGAGACTTTTATTTTGCGAGATACATATGTTCTTGTGACAACTCCCTTTCTTTATGTTCTTGGACTTCTAAAATTTGTTTGATTGTGATAAAAATTGTTCTGATTCATCATAAATTACAGTACTAGATATAGTAACTAGTTTTCAATAAAATTAATATGTTATATTCTGATTTACATATTTCAGTAATTGTTTTTCTTTCCGATGAGAGGATGTTTGTTTACATTTAGACGCTTCACGGCGGGAAGTTATTAAATTTTACTGAAAGATTTCTTATTCATGTTTTTATTTAGTGGTGTTGTTTTACCAGTATGTAGATTTATCTATTCGTTGTTTCAAACTTGGGGACTTTGGGAACTTATTACTGGTGTTATTTCCGGCGTATCTCCAGCGGTGTCTGTTATGTGGTGGTCCCCGATATTTCGCCGAAATTCCATCCGGCTTCATATTTTTTTTTATCTATCTATTTTTTTTTATTTATCTATTGTTAAACTTCAGGAGGGAAATCTGCTTAGTTTACGCAAACCCTGCGTGACGGACTATTGTTATTGTTTTTTATTAGTATTTCTCTTGATGAGGCATTATGTGGACATGAAACTAGAAGAAAAATAAAACTGATTTTAATAACCGTCTGAGATTTTTATTTTTGTTGATCTTCAGCCATAAACTAATAAAGTAAAGTGAAATATGCCATATTTTGAAAACATATATACGGTTTCCGTGAAGTTTTAGCAGATTTCCTTGAAGGGAAATCAGCTATTGAGGTTGTACTCATGAAGAGATTTTCGAAATTTTTCTACAAATCTCCATCGAGCCCGCCTAAAAGATCACGAAAATGAGGGCCGATCAAAACTGTATATATATATATATATATATATATATATATATATATATATATATATATAGATCTATCTATATATTTGTCTGTTACCGAGATCAAGTTCGTTAACGGCTGAAATCGGACCAGTGGGAGAGGGGGTTTAGAGGGGAGGATTTTCGAAAATTCAAAATATCTCCGTTACTATACGTCGGATCGAAAAATTATACAGAATCATTTTTTTTTTGCAAATTAATTTTACTATAAATATTGTTATATACATTTATTCTCTATCTTAAATATTAACCGAGATATTGGCATTTTTATTGCTAAGGGACGAGTGACTTTCCCGCCAAAAGCTAGTTCGGCCGTTTCCTTAACTGATCGACTCTCGTGAAATTTCTCTATTGTAAAACATCACGTGAGAAATCTGCTTAGTTTACGCAGCCCCTGCGTGACGGACTTTTTAATTATGACAAACAGTCATTTCGAAATACTCACATACTTAATAATTGACTATCTCATGTTCCCAAAATATTTGTTATTTGGTTTTAAATCGCCTTCTTTTGGCTGAGAGTATGCTAACAAGAAAGTCTGTTGCTCATTTTTTTTGGAGATGAATCTTTAGTGAAATCAGCTATCGAGATTATAATCGTGCAGGGATTCTGGAAACATTTCTTAAAATGGCCATCGATAGGAGATGAAGTAAAGGTCTGTTCAAATATATATATTTATACGCACAAATATATTCACTTGCTCTGAGCTTCTAAAACTTCCACGTCCAGCTTAAATTTCTGCCATGTTTCACTGGCTTCATATCGAAGGAACATAGATGGAAAATAGATCGCTGGTGTGCTCAGCACATTGGAAATTGTGTAGTGTACACAGCTCCTGCGTCACGGGCCTTTATGAACGGGAGCTGGAGATCAATAACTCAGGCCATTGCTTAAATCTTCTGCCATACAAGCAAAAAGTGGACGTTAATAAATAATAATATTATATAAATATCTTCTTCTAAGTCTGAGCCATTTATAACAGAGAATTATTAATTTAACGAAATAGCAATCGAGATAAAAGTGTTCAGTTTAGTCAAACATTACATTGTGATAAATTCCCTAGAAAGAAAGGGGGGGGTGAGATGTATATCTTGAAACTCTGGAGATTAGACTAACAAGCATAAAACCCGAGATTTTTCGGGGGAAAAAAAAGTCCTGCCTGAGTACCACGAAAAACAAAATATAATAAAAGCTTTTAATTTGGAGACTAAAACAATATTTTGTATTAAAAAAAAATGGTAGAACATGATCAATGACAAAAGAATTTGAGTTCTACAAATATTTATTATACGTAATACGTATTAGTAAAAGACTGGACTTTTTTCGTAGGTTCTGAAATTTCATCCACCCCAGGAAAAAAGAAGTTATAAAACAAGGAAACATGCGCATCCAAGGAAAATAATTTTATATATTGTAATTGTTTGTAACGTTAATTTATGGAATAAAAGGTATTTCACAATAATCCGATGAGTTTCTCCTCAAAGTACTTTTACAGTTCTTTCTTCAGTTAATGTTGAAATATAAAGAATACGTTTTAAAATTCTCACATTACATTTCCCGTTAGTAGAATCTGGATCTCAGTTTAATCTCAAGGAATTAAATACTTGATAAATTTTATTTTTCAATGCCTATTTACGTAGACACACATTTTACTCAATAGCTGACTTTCCTTAAGTAAAACATTCAATATGTTTTTCATACAAAGTTAGAAATTAAGTATAATCGGATTTTTATAGCCATTAATAAGCTCTATGATCTCCATACAAATGATTGAAAATAAACAACTTATTATCTATTGGGACGAAACTCTTCATACATTGCCGAACATATTACGATATTAGTATTACATAGAGAGGAAAACATCATGCAGGAACTATCTGAAGAAAAGGAAATTTCTAAAGTCATTTTAATATCGAGTATGGTGTAGAACAAGTAAACATATTCGATTTAAGAACGTACAGTCTTAAATTATGATGTCATCACAAAACGTATTTGCATGTATATCATCCAGTAAATATCTGTTGAAAACGATATTTGGTATTTAAGCTTCAAATAAAGTGGCTCATTATGTAATAGAGTGTAGTTTATGACTAAGGGGTTAGAGTGGTGGTTTACTGGGGACTGAAAAATAAGAAATCTAAATATTTCAGTTAATATTAATGATAGAGATTAAATCTACATAAAAATATTTATAGTAAATTTAATTGAAAATAAGATTGATTCTACACAATTTTTCGATCCGTCGCTTAATAACGAAGATATTAAGAATTTTTGAAATTACTCCCTCCCCCGATTGCAGCTATTAACGAACTCGACCTTTATTTTTGCATGAAACGCTTTTATATCGAGTTTGGTAACGATCAAACAAAAACTGCGACCACTAAAGCGGTAACAGACAAGTGTGTGTGTGTGTGTGCGTGCACATAGTGTCCCAAGTTCCCGTGCCACCCCTTATAAAATCTGGATGAATCCGTGCATATTCAACCATATCCAGTACTCCTCCAGCGACCACAACTTTGGAGTTTCCAATGAAATGCCCTACTTTTTATTGCGGTTTCTTGTTGAAAATTAAATTCTAAAACTATTTTATATCGTTGAATAATTTGACGCATCCTCTAGCCGTTAAATGCACAAATCTTTATTTCAGAAACGGCACATTTTATTGAGAAAGTTGTAACCAAGAAAATGAAACAAGTCTACGGCGAACGGAATAGATTCTGAAATTAAAAAACAAACAATAAAGAAAACATTAACCTATCAAAAAACGATGGCAGAAATTTTCCAAAAATCTTGTCATGAGTACAATCATGCTATAACAAAAAATAATATCTATTGTCATAGAAAATTGTGTCAAACTAACAAACAAACAGTACATAAGTCAGACGAATACTTTTTTTGTGTCTCGCCACAAGAACCACAAAATTAAGTTACAAAGCAAAAAAAACCTTGTAGAAGGTAGGGGATTTATATTCAGATTGTGGTTATGTTCGAGGAATGTAAAAAAAATATATATAATTTATTAAGGCATTTAAACTATTGTTAACACTTTGTTTAACCCCATGTTGGAATTAACGTTAACAAAAGGCGGATTGGATATCTCTGAGGGGAAGCCGTACAAAAGCAGGTCTATGGAGAACACTTGTTGTCAGTAGTCCTGCTTACAAGGTAATAATATCAAATGCTCGTTAGTGCGGTGGAGGTATTTGAGATCCTCATTCCACCGCTCTTACAGCTATATAAAGTTTCATCAAGGCATTATTAGATCATATAGGGAAAGATGAAAAACGTCAGGAAAATGATTTAAGTCCTATTTCTTGAAGCAATGGAATTAGCTTTTTTTTTAATTTGTATAAAGAAGTATTTTATTAAGAATATTACAGTCTGCATTTAAATGCATTTGGTAATGTGTGATATGTACTATAGAATCCAACTCCAGCAAAGGTAGGATGACCTACAAATTTTTCCCAGATGTCAGGAGCAGAGTTAAGCTGACGTCGTACGTCCCAGATTACTTCACCAGCCAACTTATCAGGGGTCACGGAGACTTCAATAACAAGCTCCAATTCTTCAAACGAATCCCCATTGTGGTCCTGTGGCGAGTTGGATACGGCTGACCATGTGATCCTCCAATGTCCGCTTTCAACGCTAAGCGTATTCGGCTAATGAGTGCTTTCTCATATGTTAACTGGCCTCCTGAGAGTTACCATATGTTAGTAAACGACGCAGATAGATTTTCACCCTTCAGGACCTTTGCCCATGAGGTGTTGAAAACGAACTAAAAATGTATTTATTTTAGGTATGTAGACTAGTTAATTAGGCGCTTACTGCCACTTCTCTGAATAGAGGCAAAGGAGTCGCAGCTGCGGGTTCCCCTAGGACTTTTCGACTTAAACTAAATCTCCCAAATATTGCACTTTTATGCTTAGCTGTGCTGGGTGAGCTAGGCTAAGTTACCTGTCCAAATTTATCTATTCAAAATTTTATATCTCTTAATAAATAGAGACCGCAGGTATGGGGGAACCCAACGGTACAGGGGGAAGTGGTAAGAAAAAAAAAAGTACTATACAATCGTCCTCCATCACTCTTGACACAAGTTATATCCCTTCCCCATAATGAGAGGAGCAGCCTCTCCCTGCCTGGCAAGGAAGTCAAGAGCTAAGGGGGAATGGCACTTGATAAGAAAATAGCCACTGCTATCACTTCACTTTACACTTCTATAGGAGATCTTTGGGTCATTGTCTCTTGAGGCCCCGTCGAGGGGAATATGGATGAGTGGTACTGGAAAGGGCTAGGACTTCTGGATTAGGATGATTGGATAGCCTGCTGTGGAATTTTCTGAATCTTAAGGGAATTAGGTCCTTTACAAATGGGATATTATGATCTTTATGGAGGGTGTGGTTTGTAATATAATATGGAGCATCTACTATGGTGTGCAGGACTTGGGATGGAAATATAAATCAGAAATATATGATATAAGATATGGAAATATAAATCAGGAATGGGCAACTTTTGACATAATGTGGCCAAACTTTAGTGTGCAAACTCGCTCATGGGCCGCTTTTAAAAGTAGTGCATTTTAAAGTAGTGTTGATAATTTTTAACGATAGATATCAGACATGAAATTATACGACAATGTAATTATAATACAATTTATTAAAATAACAAAATGACATACCTCATAAACCGTAAAGACCGACCCACATGCACTCACAGCAACACAGTACTGACCATTAAACATCTACTGACTGACTGTAGACTACGTGAACATCTGAACTTACAGAACGACTTACACAAACTATTGACAGAAGGTAGCCCACATATAAACACACTCTTAAACCACTTGAAGACAACTGAAATTTACAACAAACATTAAAACTCACCTACCCCACTCATTCCCCAACGTTTTATATCTCTGTATAATACATTTTTAATCTTGTGTCTCAGACTTCCATCACCTTCATGCCAGGATTTATCTCAAAATTTATAGTTTCATATAGCTTTATTTTAACATTTCCTTAATTTTATTTCCATATATTTTACACAATGCTTTAATAATTTTGAAAACATTTTTTCTATATTTTAAAATTTTAATTTAGAGAATTCAATTAAATGGTACTGAGCGACATCGCCTTGTTGCGGAGCTCTTCAAATAAATAATAAAAATAATAATAACAAGATGAAATGAAAAGAATTGGTACAACATTATAATTAAATCGTAAAATTCGGAATTTTTACAAACAACTAAAGTTAAATAGCGACACCGAAATCAATGAGACACTACAGCTTGAATTTGGGAAGCTAATCCATCAATGTTCGGTTTATTTCCACTGATACAAAGACGAAAAGAATTTTCCAAATTATCGTCGGTCAGCCTTGAACGGTGTTCTGATTTATTAACTTCCATCATGGAAAAGAACTGTTCGCATTTATAAGTACTGCCAAACAAACAAATCTCTCCTGATCTTCCTCATTTGGAGTAAGGAGTGTAATATTTTTATTTAATTGGGTTTTTAGCAGATTTCCCTTAAGGGAAATCAGCTATTGAGGTTGTACTCATGACGGAATTTTTGAATTTTTTCTTCAAATGTCCATCGATCCTACCTAGGAGATGACGAAAATGAGGTCCGTTCAAAACTATATATATATATATTTGTCTGTTACCGCTCTAGCGGTCGTAATTTTTGTTTGATCGTTTTATGTAAAAATAAAGATCAAGTTCGTTAACGGCTAAAATCATACCACTTGAGGGGGGGGGGGGGTTTATAGGTGAGGATTTTCGAAAAATCGAAATATCTCTGTTACTGTACGTCGGATCGAAACATTGTACAGAATCAATCATATTGCAAATTAAATTTACTATAAATATTGTTATATACATTTATTCTCTATCTTGAATATTAACTGAGATATTTGCATTTTTATTAAATCTGAGCGGCTAACGGACGTGAGTGACTTTCCCGTCAAAAACTAGTTCGGCAGTTTCCTTGATTGCTCGGCTCTCGTGAAATTTCTCTATTCTCTAAAACTTCACGTGGGAAATCTGCTTAGTTTACGCAGCCCCTGCGTGAGGGACTTTTCAAAATTTCTCTCGGGCCGGATCAAATCTTACAGCGAGCCGGTGGTTGACAACATATGATTTAAACGTTTGACAGTTGACACCTTGCTACTGAAACAGTCTCTAGTGTTGGTATTTATACTTTGAAGTCAGTGTAAATATCTAACTGTGCTCGTATTTCCATTTTCACGCAGACTGAGAATTTGTGTAGTGCAGTACTTAGTCAGTTATTGGATTTTCCAATTTAATTAGACCTCGAGTTTTGGATTGGAGTTTATTAAGTTTAAGCCTTTGTATTTTCTGCCATATCGTTCTCACGGAATTTAATTGCGTTAGTAATTTAAACATGTCTTCTTGGAATTTAATTGTAGTGTATGTGTATGGATTCACCCTTTGCGGCTTCCGTTGCTATTCTGCGCGCTACTTCGTTTTCATACTGTTCCTTGAGTGCCTTAATTGAATTGTAATGTATTGTTATTCCTTCTATAACTTTGCCCCTGAGAAGCTTTCTCTTCTACGTACGTTTGTGTTAACAAGCTTTTATATTGTCCCTTTATTGTATGTGTTAATGCATTTTATGTGATTTGTTGCTTATAATATTACAGGAAATTCAGCTAGCTTGTTAGTACGTTTTATTCTTATGAATAATAAATTTAGGAAGTTTGAGATTTTTTCTATTACATTTTAGACGTTAAGGAGTTTATTATTTGCTGTATTTCCAGAGAAACATGGTTTTTTCTGGTTCTGACGTGGTAATAGTTCAGCAAATTTTCCTTAAGGGATGTAAGTATACAATTTTTTCAAATGTCCGATAATCCAAACGAGAAGAAATTTGTAAAAAAAGCTGAGAATCGGATCATTGGGAGAGAGTGGGGGTTGAGGGATGGGAATTTGAAAATTTGAATTTTGGGTGGGATTATCTCCGTTATTATACGAAGAAAACAAAACTTCAAAAAACTAGAGTTTTATGGCATATCAATGTTTCTAGATACTCTAACTTCAATTATAACTTAATATTATATATGAATATTTTAGTTTTTAGCCTTTGGTAAACCTCCAGCTCTACTCATGTCATATGAACAATAAGCTGTTATATCATCAAATACGTTATTCGAATCCTAAATTGCAAATATATATCGTTGAACTTTTATTGTGGGAGTTATTTGGAAACAACAATGAGTTAAACAAATGACTGATATCGACAAACATGACTACTACTGACATATCTACACTAACACCAACAGACCTCAACAAGATTGTACAAACAAAAATATTCCAAGACTGGCAAAAACACTGGTTACGTACTGACAACAAACTATTGGAAATAAAACGCAATGTTACTGGATGGTCAAAGAGACAATACGTAGATTCAAGAAGAGACCGATTAGTCCTCACAAGACTACGTATTGGACATACATACCTGACACACTCTTACATAATCAACAGAAAAGACAAGCCTACCTGTACTCATTGCAACACTGGACTAACTATGAAACACCTACTAACAGAATGCAGATTACGAACTTACTTAAACATACCACATAACTTGAACGAACTACTGACTGAGGGTAGCCCACATATTAACACAATTCTGACATATTTAAAAACAATTGGGCAGTTTGAGAATATTTAATTCCATATTTTACATTTTTTTAATGTGTGTGTGTGTGTGTGTGTGTGTGTGTGTGTGTGTGTGTGTGTGAGAGAGACGTATTTAAATTTGAATGATGCCTGTTTTTATGAATAGTTTCTGTTTCAAAGTCAACAAGTTTACTTTTTACCTATTTATTTACCACCTGTTTTTAGTTCTATGTTATGTTCGTGTTTCTTGTTTCTTTTGTGTTCTGTTCCTTTAGTTTTGTTCTTTATATTATTTTGTGTTCCATGTTTTGTTATTATTTGTTAATATTTGTTATTATTCTGTAATGAAATTGACATTGCATTACATAAGCCCATTATAAATGGCCAAATATTTTATATTCTGAGTATTCCCAGCACAGAGCACATTAAGATTATTATGTATGTATGCTTAAATGTATTGATTTTACCTTTAAATAAGAATTATATCCAATTTGGAGTGAAGTCACCATGTGCTCTAGCATTTTCATAGATAACGCCGATGGATTTTGATAATAACATTCACAGCTCTTAACGTCGGTACACTAAGTAGTTATACGGATGAATTTCGATAATTAACTCACATTAAATGCACTTTTTGAGCGTATTTCGATCGGCAGTTCAAAGTTCACTCCCGGATTAGCCCTATATAAGGACCCCGACACGACGGATTAAAATCAGTCATATTCGGCATCCTCTGGAGGGGAGACCCTTGCTCACGAGCGACAGTTAATCCTTCAGCTTGTTCCGGCCTGCCTGGGATTTTTCATATATTACAGCTTCCACTGCTTATCGGCACAGCCAGATCGCAACAATTCTATGTTCTGTTGTTATTTCGTGTTCCATGTTTTGTTATTTCGTTTACTTGTTTTTCGTTTTTGTTTTGTTTTTCCCCACGTTTAAGAAGATCAAGTCACCATAGTTGCGGAACTCCACATAATAAATAAATAAATATTTAGAAACCCGTTATTCGATGACGAAATAATTTAAAAATTTACGTTCTGAACTCGAAAATATTTATTTAATCTATACTTTACAATATTTTTGTCGTTCCACTAAACACTAATTCGTTTTCGGTAGTGGCTGAAATCGGGCAAGAAATAAGGGGGGGGGGGGTTAGGGGGAATTCGAAAATTCACATCTCCGTTATTATTTGTCATAAAAAAAAAATCAATCAATAAGAATCAAGTCCTCTATTGTATTTTAATATAATTGTGCACTTTCGGAGTCAACGCTCCATCCTCAGTCTTCGGTCAAACACACACCTCGAGTTAATTTAACATTCACTGCATGGCCAAAGGCAAAATAAACAACAGTCATAAAAAACAAAACACGATATAAATAGTAATAACAATGTTAATTCTTAAAACTAGTCAATTAATACAAATATAAAATCTAATCACTAGTCAAATACTTAAAATTAAAACCAAAACAATAAAAAATGTAATAAACAAGTCAAATAATAAAAGCAAACAGATGTCTCTTACAGTTCCTCTGGGTGGTTTTTTTTCAGAGGTTCACATACACAATTTTCTCTTGGGAATGTAAAATATATGGTGGAATGAGATTACTAGTGTGTTTTACCCCCACGTAGGAAATCTGTTAAATTTACGCAGCCCTCGCGAGAGGAGCTTTTTATTAATCTATTTCTACAATACTTTATTATTTCGAATAATAAAAGCAGGTTCGCCTTTATAGCTAACGATCCATTTTAATATAAATACAACAATAAGAAATATGCAAGACGACCTTGTTTTTCAGTTTTCATTCGATGAAGGAAAGAGTAATAACAATCATATTCCCCACGATAACATTCATTTAATATCTCCAACAACAAGCCAGTGAAGGCTAAATCGATATATTTAATTGCTGTTTTTCTAGCATGCAATTTGCCTGCCATTTATTATGTAAGCTATGAAAAGGCATTTAAATGTCAAAATATGTCTATATAAAAGAACCTTTTATTTTCAAATTAAAAAGGTCCGCCACGAGAGGGGCTACGTAAACTAAGCAGATTTCCCACGTATAGTTATGCAATAGAGAAATCGCCATACAAGTGCCGAACAGTTACGTAAACGGACGAACTAGCTTTCGGCGGGAACGAATAAAAGCAACCATAGCTCGTCCGTTATACTTAATAAAAATTCAAATATCTCGGTTAATATTCAAGATAGAGAATAAATGTATATAACAATATTTGTAGTAAATTTAATTTGCAATAAGATTGGTCATATGACAATACAACCCACTGGTCTGATTTTACCCGTTAACGAACTTGATCTTCCTTTTTACATACAACGATTAAATACCGAAAAACAAATAGACAATGAAATATCGCGAATTTTTATTTCAGGCCTCCCTTATAACCCCCACTCCCGTTCTAACCTAAACATTTTAATATAGCTTATAATCATGAAAGAATTAATGCTAATTGACATACCGAGCTTTGTTAAGTTCGATTCAATCGTTAGCCCCCAATAAAATAGTTGACTCCCGCTTTAGTTTATAGTGTATATCTCGTTTGTACTTTGTTAAAAGGAAAAAATGTATATGACAAAAGTTACTCTAAAAAACAAAATAAACAACTTTTGTTATGTTCATATTTGCCGAAAAACGAATAGAAAACGAAATACCGCTATTTTAAGTTCAGGCCTCCCTTACAGCCCCAACTCCTGGCCGTCCCTAGAAATGTTGGTATGGCTTATTAAAATGAAAGCGTTAGTGCTAATACACATACTGAGTTTTATTTATATCGGTTGGGTCATTTGTCCCAAATAAAATTGTTCACTTCTGCTATATGTTTTAGCGTATATCTCGTTTATAATTCAGTATACAAAAAAAGTGTATATAACAAAAGTTACTCTAAATAACAAAATAAACAACTATTGTTATCTCAGGTAAGAAAAAACGCCTCGTTCCTTCACTATTCTTTATTCGTTGTGACAGAGCGCTTTCAGAGCATACGCTCCATCATCAGTGCCCTGCTGGCAAACAAATACCATAAAAACGTTGTACAATATGTCATTTAATTAAACAATTTAGAAAATATATGTACATGTCGATGGTCAAGAGTTAAAACAGTGAATATTTACAAAAACAAGAAAAACTATTTTTACAGATTAAAATTAAAAATTAAAAACTTGTCAGTAGAATATATACACAATTTCAATAAATAGTTAAAATAAACAAATGAATAAAAAATGAATATTTACAGTTAAGTCTAAAATAGAATAAATAGTTAAAAGCGAATAGTCCAATTAAAATTAAAAAACAAAAATGAAGGAACAACCACCGGAGGAGCTACAGAAAGGAATACATACAGAAAACGTAAAAGAAAAAGAAAAATAGAGAAGCAAGACAACGACTAACCTCTTCATAATGATGCGACAGGAACCAAGGATTCCCTGTGACTGAGGCCTCGGGACCGGGGAGCAATGAGAGAGGCTTCCGAGACATGCCTCAACCTGGTCCCTTCTCCCGTCTTATTAATATTCAGGCCTCCTTTTTCCATCCTATCTAGTTTTATGAATAGGTTTTCGGCTATGCTCAGGGTCTTGCCTTTTTTTGCTTCGTAGAGCATCTCATACTTTATAGCAGATTTATCATGGCCCTCCTTCTTGATGTGGGCATGGAACTCTGTGTCTCTGGTAACATACTCTTTCAGCCGGGTTCTAATCTTTCTCCCACTTTGACCGATGTACGATACCTCACAGCTAGAGCATGACACCCTGTAAACTCCCGACTTGTTGAGTGAGTCAACAGGGTCCTTGACCCTCGGGAGCATTGCTTTCAAAGAGTGTCCACTCCCCCCGTTGCTATTCTGCCCGAAAACCTATTCATAAAACTAGATAGGATGGAAAAAGGAGGCCTGAATATTAATAAGACGGGAGAAGGGACCAGGTTGAGGCATGTCTCGGAAGCCTCTCTCATTGCTCTCCGGTCCCGAGGCCTCAGTCACAGGGAATCCTTGGTTCCTGTCGCATCATTGTGAAGAGGTTAGTCGTTGTCTTGCTTCTCTATTTTTCTTTTTCTTTTACGTTTTCTGTATGTATTCCTTTCTGTAGCTCCTCCGGTGGTTGTTCCTTCATTTTTGTTTTTTAATTTTAATTGGACTATTCGCTTTTAACTATTTATTCTATTTTAGACTTAACTGTAAATATTCATTTTTTATTCATTTGTTTATTTTAACTATTTATTGAAATTGTGTATATATTCTACTGACAAGTTTTTAATTTTTAATTTTAATCTGTAAAAATAGTTTTTCTTGTTTTTGTAAATATTCACTGTTTTAACTCTTGACCATCGACATGTACATATATTTTCTAAATTGTTTAATTAAATGACATATTGTACAACGTTTTTATGGTATTTGTTTGCCAGCAGGGCACTGATGATGGAGCGTATGCTCTGAAAGCGCTCTGTCACAACGAATAAAGAATAGTGAAGGAACGAGGCGTTTTTTCTTACCTGAGATAATAATTCCTTCACCATCCAGCACCTCAAAAATGAAACTATTGTTATGTCCATATTTGCCGAAAAACCAATAGGAAAAGAAATATCGCTATTTTTAATTTCAGGCTTCCCTTACAACCCCCACTCCTGTTCGTCTCAGAGGATATTAATATAGCCTAAAGTCTAAGTTGGGTTAGTAGTAATATGCATACCAAGTTTCATAAAATTCGGTTCAGCCGTTTATGCGTAAAAAGGTAACAAACAAACAAACATACACGAAAAAAACAAATTGCAGATATGGTGTCTATG
The DNA here is from genome assembly GCA_019009955.1 of Riptortus pedestris. Taxonomy (NCBI): domain Eukaryota; kingdom Metazoa; phylum Arthropoda; class Insecta; order Hemiptera; family Alydidae; genus Riptortus; species Riptortus pedestris. Next base: position 30,399,898 of record CM032232.1, on the reverse strand, counting down.
ACATGTGAAACGTAAAGTTCTCGTGAAATTTTGGAAAAAAAAACAATGTACAGACAGAGGTTACAATTTTATATATATATATATATATATATATATATATATATATATATATATATATATAGATAGATATATACCCATCTATACATTTGTCTAGAGGTCACCATTTTTGTTTAATCGTTACAAATTCGGTATATAAGCGTTTTATGTAAAAAGAAAGGTTAAGTTTGTATTGCTTTAAAATACTCACAATCACAAACTTAATTAACTAAATCATAACCTCTTTTAATTTCTGTAGCATGAGCTCCTAATCACAACAACTGCTGGAACTAGAACCTAACCTCAATTAAGAAGTGATTGCCGCCAGGGCAATAGGATTTCATTTAATGAAGAACTAATTAAATAAAATCTATAATCATCATGGTTAGAAAAGAGTGATAACCTGTAGAAAACCCGTCCCAGTTAGTCATAGTAGCAATAAGTGGTTGTTAATAAATTAGTATAATTTAACAAGTGAACATTGTAAGCCGTCTGTTTTAACATCTGGAATCTATTAACCTATTTATTTAGCAGAGATAGGAATTGAAAAAGATTATTTAAAACCACTTTCAATATTAGGAACGAAGAGAAAGAGAGGAAAAAGGTGTGCGTTGGAAATTGTCTGAGGTTGTGGCCAAATAATATTGTAGGAACAATAGATGATGAGCTTACTGAAAGGAGGCTTTTTATAGAATTACTTCTGCCAAGGAAAAGGAAACGGAATAAGCTCTTAGGACAGGGCTGTATTTCCTCTATGCGGCAACTGTGTGGCCACGTATATAAGTCGAATTGGCAGAAATGTGTGAAACATAAACATGAAGTCTTGCTTCCATGTACCTTGTTTAAGAGCAAGGCTTTTCGGTTCTAACGTTCCATAATGAGGTGCTAAAAATAACTTGTTTAAGGCTTTACAATGAATCAAATAGTGCCATTTAAAATTTTTAACATAGTCACAAATACATACTAACATAAAAACAGTACCAGAAATGTTCATGGAATAAAAAATAAATAAATGGTAAACCAAAATATAAAAGTCCGTCACGCAGGGGCTGCGTAAACTAAGCAGATTTCCCACGTAAAATTATACAATAAAGAAATCTCCATACGAGTGCCGATGAGTTACGGAAACGGCCAAACTAGCTTTAGGCGGGAACCATAGCTCGTCTGTTACACATAATAAAAATGCAAACATATATAATACCTAACAATATTTATAGTACATTTAATTTGCAATAAGATTGATTTCATACAATTTTTCGATCCGACGTATACTAACGGAGATATATCGAATTTTCAAAAATCCTCCCATCTAAACCCCCCCCCCTCCCACTGGTCCGATTTCAGCTATTAACGAACTTGATCTGTCTTATTACATAAAACGTTTAAATATCGAGTTTGGTAACGATCAAACAAAAATTGCGACCGCTAGAGCGTTAACACACACACACACACACACACATATATATATATATATATATATATATATATATATATATATATATATATATAATTTGGAACGGATCTCATTTTCGTCATCTTCTGGGTAGGATCGATGGACATTTGAAGAAATTTTTCAAAATTCGTCGTGAGTACTCCCTCAATAGCTGATTTCCCTTAAGGAAAATCTGCTGAAACTGCACACCCCGGCGAGCGGGCCGACCTATGTGCCCGGTGCCGGCTCAAATAGGTTCCAGGCGCAATGCTGATTGGTTGGAGCCAGCTTCCACGCCTAGAAGGTTCTAGATTCCCGTCCTGGCACAATCTTCTGCAGGGATGCCCACATTTTTCCCCCCCTAATTATGTGATTAAATATAAGGGATTTTGAAGTAGTAACAAAATCCCTAAATTAGGCTCATTATACATATTTACAACAATATATATATATATATATATATATATATATATATATATATATATATATGTATAGAAAGATACTGCATGAATAAAATGTTCTATATTTGATGAATGGTCCTACCTAGTTTGGAGAATAGATGCTAATAATATGTGGGTAGAACATCCAGAAACATTTTGTTCATACAATAAATAATCATTGCCCATCTGGTAGGGGCCAAGCAAACTGATAACTATTCCAGCGTGTTGGTATTAAAAACGGATGACGTCATTTCAGATTATATTCTCTATTTCCCACTTAATAAGGACCAAATGTAAACAAGACGTTAATGCTTACGAACAGGAGTGAGGCGAAGACGAAAAACGCCAAATTATTAACTAACATTGATGTATAAAACTACACAATTAATTTGTAAGATAGGATATATAAGAACTTTTGGTCCAATATTGCAGATATCTCGCTTTGCGTCGTTTCTAAACTTCCTACCCCTTCTGGTCAAATTTCAACCCTTAACGAGCTCGGCAAAACGATCACCACCACAGAGTTTTGGTTGCTTGATTAGCATTAGATGTGCTTTGGTTAGGCTTTTAACTTGGAAAGTTTATTTTGCTGCCTATAAATTAGCTTATTTTTATAAATACATTTTACACATAGTTTTTAATATGACAGAAGCAATTCTCCTCAGGTCTTGGCCGCTAAGAGTACATTTCGGTCATTACTTTGTATAACTTTTTATTATTTTTTTTTTACGTCCCCTTTATGCTGTTAGGCTAATCGGGACGGGTTATCTACAGGTTATCATCCTTTTCTAGCCAGGGTGGGAATAAATTTCTACTGCCCAGGGCGGGATTCGAACCTGCCGCTGTCTGTCATGCGAGATTAGGACCAACGCCCTAACCCGCACGGCCAACCCAAGCCCGTTTGTATATCTTTATTCGCGTTAGAAAAGAGTATGAGTTCACTAATGGTTAATTGGAGAGTTAGAGAAAGAATATCCAAGAGAAATAAAGTTCCATGGGAGGTTAGTATATCTATAGTATAGTCTGGAGTTGCGTTAACTATGCTGATTTCCCATGTGTGTCACGTATTTGCATTTATTTCAAAATTTAAAATTTCTATAACAACAATATTTGAGTATTAAGGCTTCAAATAATGTGCTATATAATATAACAGTGTATATTAATATGATATGAGAAGGAGTGGAGGTTTACTGAAGGCCGAAAAATAATAAAAATTCAAATATCTTGATTATTAATCAAGATATTGAAAAAAACAACAACATAAAAACATTTATAGAATAATAATTTGCAGTCTATCCGACTGCGGGAGATATTTTCAATTTCCGAAATTTCCCTTCCCATTGGTCCACTTTCAGCCGTTAACGAGCTTGATCTTTAGTTTTACATAAAACGTTTACATATTGTGAGTTTGGTAACACTCATGATAAAAAAAGTCCGTCACACAGGGGCTGCGTAAACTAAGCAGATTTCCCATGTGAAGTTTTACAATAGAGAAATCTGCATACTGGTAACACACCACCTTGAGTAAATACAAACGGCAATGAGAAATCTTTCTCATTAAAATAAATTCCCAACTGAAACGGTTTCTGAATAGTAAGAATATGTGTATATATGTTTTGTGTTCTATGTTTTTTTATGTTTTGTGTTCCTTTTGTGTTTTATGTTTTGTGTTTGTTTTGTATTCTATGTTCCTTTTATGGTTTGTGTTCCTTTTGTGTTCTATGTTACATTATGTTTTGTGTTTTATGTTCCTTTTATGTTATGTGTTCTATGTTCCTTTTATGTTTTGTGTTCCTTTTGTGTTCTATGTTACATTATGTTTTGTGTTTTATGTTCCTTTTATGTTATGTGTTCTATGTTCCTTTTATGTTTTGTGTTCTATGTTACATTTATGTTTTGTGTTTTATGTTACTTTTATGATTTGTGTTCCTTTTGAGTTCTATGTTCCTTTTATGTTTTGCGTTCCTTTTGTGTTCTATGTTCTATTTATGTTTTGTGTTCCTTTTGAGTTCTATGTTCCTTTTTATGTTTTGCGTTCCTTTTGTGTTCTATGTTCCTTTTATGTTTTGTGTTCCTTTTGTGTTTTATGTTTTGTGTTCCTTTTGTGTTCTATGTTCCTTTTATGTTTTGTGTTCCTTTTGTGTTTCTATGTTACATTATGTTTTGTGTTTTATGTTCCTTTTATGTTATGTGTTCTATGTTCCTTTTATGTTTTGTGTTCCTTTTGTGTTCTATGTTTACATTATGTTTTGTGTTTTATGTTCCTTTTATGTTATGTGTTCTATGTTCCTTTTATGTTTTGTGTTCTATGTTACATTTATGTTTTGTGTTTTATGTTACTTTTTATGTTTTGTGTTCCTTTTGAGTTCTATGTTCCTTTTATGTTTTGCGTTCCTTTTGTGTTCTATGTTCTATTTATGTTTTGTTTAATCTTGTTATTTTAGCAGATTTCCCTTAAGGGAAATCAGCTATTGAGGTCGTACTCATGATGCGAGTTTCGAAAAATTTCTTCAAATGTCCATCAATCCTACCCAGGAGATGACGAAAATGAGGTCCGTTCAAAATTATATATATATATATATATATATATTTGTCTGTTAACGCTCTAGCGGTCGCAATTTTTGTTTGATCGTTACCAAACTCGGAATTTAATCGTTTTATGTAAAAAAGAAAGATCAAGTTCGTTAATGTGGGAAATCGGACCAGTGGGAGGGGATGATTTTTGAAAATTCAAAATATCTCCGTTATTATGCGTCGGATCGAACAATAGTATAGAATAAATCTTATTGCAAATTCAATTTCCTATAAATATTGTTCTATACATTTATTCTGTATCTTGAATATTAACCGAGATATTTGCATTTGTATTCTGCGTGGGTCACCAGTAGGCTATGTTCGGACTTTCCGCCGAGAGCTCTGGCGGCGTTTCCATAACTATTCGTCCCTCGTGAATAGGTTTAGAGGTTAGGTTAACTGTTTTTTGGGGCTAGAAACTACTGGGTTATTACGCCCTAAATAATGTTTTAGGTTTAGAGGTTTCTTACTACTACAGCTGTTATTAGGCAGATTTCTCTATTGTAAAACTTCTCGTGGGAAATCTGCTTAGTTTACGCAGCCCATGCGTGACGGACTTTTTTTGTATTGTTTTGTTTTTATTTGAGGTTTGTTTTGTTTTCTAAGCTTTATTTTATTCGCCAAAGCTGCGAAGCTCAAATAAATAAATAAATAAACGGAGATAATTCGAATTTCCGAAAATCCTCCCTCTAAACACCCCTTCCCTCTGTTCTGATTTCAGCCATTAACGAACTTGATCTGTATCTTTACATAAAACGGTTAAATACCAAGTTTCGTAACGATTAAACCAAAATTGCGACGGCTAGAGTATTACCAGACATATATATATATATATATATATATATATATATATATATATATATATATATAATATAATTTTTCAACGGACCTCACTTTCGTCATCTCCTGGGTAGGATCGATGGACATATGAAGAACTTTTTCAAAAATCGCGTCATAAGTCCGACCTGAATAGCTGATTTCCCTAAAGGGAAATCTGCTAATTGTGACGGCTAGAGCGTTAACAGACATATATATATATATATATATATATATATATATATATATATATATAAAATATTTCTTATTCATTTTATATGTCTGCAAGTTCGGATCGATGGACATTTGTGGGCATGTTTCAAGAATCGTTGCTAGCTAAAGAGAAGATAGTAAGGAAGGAGAGTTGTAGCCGGGAGCCTGTATTATATATGTTTGGTTAGGTTAGTGACCGGAGGCTGCCTAACCTGCTTCCATGTAACTAGCCCAACTGGATATTCGACCTCAAGACTCGTTTGCTACAGGAACCTCGTTGGCCATCTTTAAATACACAAAATCATGTATTCATTTTCCTCTTCCTCGTATTCTATTATATAGTGACGTTATATACAGTATAATTAACATCAATTTACTGCCTACTGGAAAAAGTGAATTGGTTTATTTTGTATATTCGCTCTGCAGAATTTACGTGTTTAAGAGTTAATCCATGATTCACAAGTACGGGTAATTTATGCCTTGACACTGTTCCCATTGAGAAAGCTAGTTAGATCAATCTGCTTTTTCCGTTGTTTTTTGGACTTTAAGCCTTCGTTAATGGCTGAAATCGGACCAGTGGGAGTGGGGGGGGGGTTTAGAGGGGGGATTTTTGAAAATTCGAAATATCTCCGTTATTATGCGTCGGATCGAAAAATTGTAAAGGATCAATCTTATTACAAATTAAATTTACTATAAATAATGTTATTCTCTATCTTGAATATTAACCGAGATACTTGTATTGTGTGTGTGGTCGGCAGGAGTCGGCTATGTTCGGGACTTTCCCCCGAGAGCTATGGCGTCCGTTTCCGTAACTGTTCGTCCCTCGTGAATAGGTTTAGAGATTCCTTACTACTACTGTTGTTATTAAGCAGATTTCTCTATTGTAAAACTTCACGTTGGAAATCTGCTTAGTTTACGGAGCCCCTGCGTGACGGAGTTTTTTTACCTTTGAGCCTTCAATAAACCTCCACTTTTAGTCATCGCACATTGAAAATGATGTAGAGAATATATGAAGAAATGTCTTATTCCAAGAATAAATACCAAATATTGTTTGGTACAAACATGAACCATCATTATGTGAGAAACTTGGAAAATTTTAGTGTGATGGCGTCATCAGTCAAGATTTTATTGACTACGCACTTCTACTCATCGATTTTCTTGGAAATAGAGAATATATGCCGAGACGAGACCAATAGTGAGTCATTCCAACTTGCGGAAAATCTGCTAAATTCGCGCAGCCCCTGCGTGACGGACTTATTAAACATGTTCTCTATAAATCGAATCTTATGCGAGTTACTTGTATTGTTTCTACAAATCCGATTTTCACATCGAGTCACTGAGTCGCTAAACATTTCAAGAACAGCTTATACTTCAATGGTTGATTACATAAGCTACTTTTTCTATGGGAGAAATAAAGAATGGATAGTGAGATGAGATCACCGGCGAGTCATTCCAGCAAGTGGAAAATCTGCTTATTTTATGAAGCACTTTCGGTGACACACTCTTTTATATACGAGTATACTTGTGCTTTTAGTAATATAAAGTATTGTATTTGATTACTAGTGCAGGTCCAACTCTGTATTTGTGTTCTTCAATTGGTATATTCTTATGAATAAAGAGTAAATTATTTACTAAATAAGTATAGAAGAGTAAATATTTTATTACTGTTCTCTTTATAGTTTCAAAACTATTAATTAAAAATCAATAGTAATTGTCATTAATTGTTGTGGCGCGGCATGCCTTTACAGAGAACAGCTATTTCATATTTCTTGGAAGATTCTATTTCTGAGTTACAAACTGTTTGTGAGGTCTCAAGACAAAGTAATTTTATGAATTCTTATTAAATTTATAACTTAAATTCAAGTGTTGAATGTGTGCATTACATTTGATAATGCAAAGTGATCCCTTAATAATTAATTCATCTTTGTTGAGGTAGGTTCTAACTTTGTAATGTAAAATGCTTTCTTTTTATATTGAATACCATTTACACGCATTGAAATGACAATTAGTACCGATGCAACCATTTTTCAGTAAGCTCATTTTTATTTTTAGCTGGTGGTGGGGGTGATGAATCGGGTTAATCAGAAACACTTTTTTGTGGCTCATCAGAATTTATTTCTTAAAAAAGCCCGGTTCTGTTGGTAATTTTGGTTTATTTAATTTTAATGCTTAGATAGTAAATAAGGCATTAAATTTTAATTATAACTATGTTGTTAAATATAAATGTTGTTGTCATAAATTTTATAGTGTTATATGACCAATTATGTACTTTTTTTTTTTAAAAAAAAAAAGAAGCTTTTATACGCCATAATTATGGCGTTTTCTTGTTTGTACCTCTGAAGTTGGGAATTTAATTCTCGAAAGTACTAAGCGTTTTCAAGAAATAAATTGTGAGGAGTCTCAAAAAAGTGTTTCTGATTAACCTCATTTTTCAATAATACATATTACAACTGAATGGCATTTTAACAATATTATAATGTTGTCGGCGAATGCATGGGAGTATTGAATGATAAAGTTCTTCCAGTCTTAGGCTCTAAAGGAGAATATAACAGTTTGGACTTTGTTTGGTTTATTAAATAAATCTGGTATCCATTGGTCAAAATGTTTAAGATTATAAAATTTCTTAGCTCAAGTTTATCTCCTTAGAAAATTCATTGTATTGAAGGTCACAAACCACTATCATAAGCTGCCTTTATGTCAAATGAAATCATAATATCATGTTCATTTTTAGCCATATATATATTGTGTAAGGTGCCTCTGGTACATTTTTGTGGCGTGTATCAGAATTGGTTTCTGTTGGTTTGATCAGGTAACTTGCTAATCGTTGATTAATGATCATGAAATTGGAATTTTCCACTACGTTCAGAAGAGGGAACCAAGAAAGATCAATTGTAGCTTTCCCTAGTTTCGGAGGGAAAATACTGACACGTACAATAATTGCAGAAACCACAATACATACTTCCTCAAAATACCTCACTGATATCCGTCAATCCACTGGACTTCAAAATAGATTAATTCCCCAATTTTTTTCAGTTATTCTTTTTCCCGAAGAAATGCTAATAACGTTCATATCTTTCTTTTATTGTATCGTTGACAATTTCTTCTTTTGGGAGATTTTAATGCATAGCAGGTCTAATGAGGTTGTTCTCCGTAATGAGATGACATCTATCCTCCTGTGGCGAAACTAATGTCTGGTACAAACCGTATGTTATGTAAGTTTGGTAACGATCAAACAAAAATTGCGACCACTAGAGCGTTAACAGACAAATATATTTATTTTATATATATATATATATATATATATATTTATATATATATATATATATATATATATATATATATATATATATATAAAAGTTCGTCACGCTGGGGCTGCGTAAAATAAGCAGATATCACTCGTGATGTTTAGTAATAGATAAATATACATACTGCTAACACAACACCGTGAATAAATACAAACGGAAATAAGAAATGTTTCATCCAATTTCAATAGCCTGCCGACAGGAAGCGTTAGGTTAGAAATGTAAACAAACGGGTCCCGCCTCACACCGGAAAGAAAAACAATTACTGAAATATATCAGAATATAAAACATTAATTTTATTGAGAACTATTTACTATATCTAGTACTGTAATTAATAATGAGTCAGAATAATTGTTATCTCAATCAATAAAATTTTAGTAGTCCAAAACTTTAAGATGGGGGGGGGGGAGTCACCAGTGCATATTTGCATGTATCACGTATAATAAAGGTCTCTTGAATACAATTTTTGGTATTTAAACTTCCAATATGTGATATATTATGTAACAGAGTATTGTTTACATAACATGAGTAGAAGTGGCGGTTTGGTGAAAACTGAAAAAAATGCAAATATCTCGGTTAATATTCAAGATAGAGAATAAATGTATACACAATATTTATATTAAATTTAATTTGTAATAAGATTGCTTCTGTATAATTTGTCGATCCGACGTATAGTAACGGAGATATTTCGAATTTTCGAAAATCCTCCCCTCTAAACCCCCCCTCCCACTGGTCCGATTTCAGCCGTTAACAAACTTGATCTTTCTTTTTACATAAAACGCTTAAATATGAAGTTTGGTAAGGATTAAACAAAAATTGCGACCGCTAGAGTGGTAACAGACAAATATATATTATATATATATATATATATATAAATATATATTATATATATATATATATATATTACAGTTTTGAACGGACCTCATTTTCGTCATCTACTAGGTGGGATCGATGGACATTTGAAGAAAAAATGTCGAAAATTCCGTCATGAGTACAACCTCAATAGCTGATTTCCCTTAAGGGAAATCTGCTAAAAAAAACAACTTAAGCTGCCCTCTCTCTGAGGGTACCGGTATGGTCAGCCTCCTAATCTGCCAATTTATGGTAATAATTTTTTTTTTTTTTTTTTTTATTTTTTTTTTTTTTATTTATTTATTATTATTTTTTCTTTAAATTGTATACGAAAAATTCAAATACATTGAATATTACAAATTATGGGGGTATCTCAGGTGAGAGTGCAGCTTATTATTTTTATCTATATCTTAATATATATAAATCTCCTGTCACGATGTTTGTCCGCGATGGACTCCTAAACTACTTAACCGATTTTAAATTAAATTGGCACACCGTGAGCAGTCTGGTCCAACTTGAGAGATAGGCTATATTAATTTTCTCTGAGACGAACAGGAGTGGGGGGTTGTAGGGGCGGCCTGAAATTAAAAGTCGTGATATTTCGTTTTCTATTGGTTTTTTTCGCAAATATGCACATAACAAAAGTTGTTTATTTTGTTATTTAGAGTAACTTTTGTCATAAACACTTTCATCGTATTCCGAAGTTTAAATGAGTTATACGCTTATGACTATAGCGGGAGTCAACAATATTATTTGGGACAAAAGACCCAACCGAAATAAATAAAACTCGGTATGTGTATTAGCACTAACGCTTTCATTATAAGAAGTCATACCAACATTTCTAGGGACGGGCAGGAGTGGGGGTTTTAAGGGACGCCAGAAATTAAAAATAGCGATATTTCGTTTCCTATTGGTTTATATCGGCAAATACGAACATAACAAAAGTTGTTTATTTTGCCATTTAGAGTAACTTTTGTTATATACACTTTTTTTCGTATACCGAATTATAAACGAAAGATACGCTAAAAATTCGAGTGGAAGTGAAAAATTTTATTTGGCACATAAGACTCACCCGAACTAAATAAAACACTCAGTATGTGTATTAGCACTAACGCCTTCCTTATAAAAAGCCATACTATTTCTAGGGACAGGCAGGAGTGGGGGTTATAAGGGAGGCCTGAAAATAATAATAGTGATATTTCGTTTCCTATTGTAGTTTCGGCAAATATGCACATAACAAAAGTTGTTTATTTTGTTATTTAGAAAAAATTGCTCAAGAATTTCTTTTCAATATGAACTACCAGGTACCTCACCTGGAAAAATTAATTCAAACGTATGTTAAATATTTAGTCCTTAATAATTCAAATCTATGCATAATGCACAGGAAGCGGGAAATATGACAATATGGAGGACAGTGAAGTCTTACATAAAAAATTAATTTTATTATTAACAAATCCACAGAAACGATGGGTATTAACCCTAAACACTGGGACGGGTAAATGCCAAAATATTGTGCAAAATAAAGCCTTGCCAAAAAAATACCATCAACATTCAGCCTCAATTGAATTCCCGAGCGAAGCCGGGTATCTCAGCTAGTTTTTTATATAACTGATGATGTATGATCCTTATTGGTGATTTTAGAACCAGTGTGGATAAGTTCTACAGTTCATCGTTTGTTAGCCCTTGTTCTATTAGTGTATTCACCGTTTTCTGATGGAGGACTCCTCTTGAGCCGAACAGTAGCCCCATAACTGTCCAGTCTTTTCGTATTTCTTTATGAAATAGGGGCAACAAGGTTCATATATGCTTTTCTTCTCCTGGTCCACCTCGTCTGCTTGATTTTTATTATAATCTCAAAACGGACAGTAGGATCCAGAATTAAGCCTATATATAGATATATATATATATATAAAATTTTGAACGGACCTAATTTTCGTCATCTCCTGGGTAGGATCGATGGACATTTGAAGAAATTTTTCGAAACTTGCGTCATGAGTACGACCTCAATAGCTGATTTCCCTTAAGGGAAATCTGCTAAAATGTCTCTTCCAGTCTTGAGTAACCATCACATATGAGGTTCATAGCATTGCTAATACCTTTGTACACAATTCCAGCCTCCTTATAAGCACCTGCTGGATTTTGGCTGGTGTATGTCGAGCATTTTTATTAGTACTTCAAGGAGTTTGGGTGGTGTATGTAGAGCATCCTTATAAGCACTTGTTGGAGTTTGACTGCTGTGTGTACCCGTAGACCCTCCTTACAAGCATTTGATGGAGTTTGACTGCTGTATGTAGACCCTCCTTACAAGCATTTGATGGAGTTTGACTGCTGTATGTAGAGCATCCTTACAAGCATTTGATGGAGTTTGACTGCTGTATGTAGAGCATCCTTACAAGCATTTGATGGAGTTTGACTGCTGTATGTAGAGCATCCTTACAAGCATTTGATGGAGTTTGACTGCTGTATGTAGAGCATCCTTACAAGCATTTGTTGGAGTTTGACTGGTGTATGTAGAGCATCCTTACAAGCATTTGTTGGAGTTTGACTGCTGTATGTAGAGCATCCTTACAAGCATTTGATGGAGTTGACTGCTGTATGTAGAGCATCCTTACAAGCATTTGATGGAGTTAGACTGCTGTATGTAGAGCATCCTTACAAGCATTTGATGGAGTTTGACTGCTGTATGTAGACCTCCTTACAAGCATTTGTTGGAGTTTAACTGCTGTATGTAGAGCATCCGTACAAGCATTTGATGGAGTTTGACTGCTGTATGTAGACCCTCCTTACAAGCACTTGTTGGAGTTTGACTGCTGTATGTAGAGCATCCTTACAAGCATTTGATGGAGTTTGACTGCTGTATGTAGAGCATCCTTACAAGCATTTGATGGAGTTTGACTGCTGTATGTAGAGCATCCTTACAAGCATTTGATGGAGTTTGACTGCTGTATGTAGAGCATCCTTACAAGCATTTGATGGAGTTAGACTGCTGTATGTAGACCCTCCTTACAAGCATTTGTTGGAGTTTGACTGCTGTATGTAGACCTCCTTACAAGCATTTGTTGGAGTTTAACTGCTGTATGTAGAGCATCCTTACAAGCATTTGATGGAGTTTGACTGCTGTATGTAGACCCTCCTTACAAGCATTTGATGGAGTTTGACTGCTGTATGTACCCTCCTTACAAGCATTTGATGGAGTTTGACTGCTGTATGTAGACCCTCCTTACAAGCATTTGATGGAGATTGACTGCTGTATGTAGACCCTCCTTACAAGCATTTGTTGGAGTTTGACTGCTGTATGTAGAGCATCCTTACAAGCATTTGATGGAGTTTGACTGCTGTATGTAGACCCTCCTTACAAGCATTTGATGGAGATTGACTGCTGTATGTAGACCCTCCTTACAAGCATTTGTTGGAGTTTGACTGCTGTATGTAGACCCTCCTTACAAGCATTTGATGGAGTTTGACTGCTGTCTGTAGAGCATCCTTACAAGCATTTGTTGGAGTTTGACTGCTGTATGTAGACCATCCTTACAAGCATTTGTTGGAGTTTGACTGCTGTATGTAGACCCTCCTTACAAGCATTTGTTGGAGTTTGACTGGTGTCTGTAGAGCATTCTTATTAGCACTTGTTGGAGTTTGACTGCTGTATGTAGACCCTCCTTACAACCATTTGTTCGAGTTTGACTGCTGTATGTAGAACATCCTTACAAGCATTTGATGGAGTTTGACTGCTGTATGTAGACCCTCCTTACAACCATTTGTTGGAGTTTGACTGCTGTATGTAGACCCTCCTTACAAGCATTTGTTGGAGTTTGACTGCTGTATGTAGACCCTCCTTACAAGCACTTGTTGGAGTTTGACTGCTGTATGTAGACCCTCCTTACAAGCATTTGATGGAGTTTGACTGCTGTATGTAGACCCTCCTTACAAGCATTTGTTGGAGTTTGACTGCTGTATGTAGACCATCCTTACAAGCATTTGATGGAGTTTGACTGCTGTATGTAGAACCTCCTTACAAGCATTTGTTGGAGTTTTGACTATGTCTGTAGAGCATTCTTACTAGCATTTGTTGGAGTTTGACTGCTGTATGTAGACCCTCCTTACAACCGTTTGTTGGAGTTTGACTGCTGTATGTAGACCCTCCTTACAACCATTTGTTGGAGTTGACTGCTGTATGTAGACCCTCCTTACAACCATTTGTTGGAGTTTGACTGCTGTATGTAGACCGTCCTTACAAGCATTTGATGGAGTTTGACTGCAGTGTGTACCCGTTGACCCTCCTTACAAGCATTTGTTGGAGTTTGACTGCTGTGTGTACCCGTAGACCCTCCTTACAAGCATTTGTTGGAGTTTGACTGCTGTGTGTACCCGTAGACCCTCCTTACAAGCATTTGTTGGAGTTTGACTGCTGTATGTAGAGCATGCTTAAAAGCATTTGATGGAGTTTGACTGCTGTATGTAGAGCATCCTTACAAGCATTTGTTGGAGTTTGACTGCTGTATGTAGAGCATCCTTACAAGCATTTGTTGGAGTTTGACTGGTGTCTGTAGAGCATTCTTATTAGCACTTGTTGGAGTTTGACTGCTGTATGTAGACCCTCCTTACAAGCATTTGATGGAGTTTGACTGCTGTATGTACCCTCCTTACAAGCATTTGATGGAGTTTGACTGCTGTCTGTATAGCATCCTTACAAGCATTTGATGGAGTTTGACTGCTGTATGTAGACCCTCCTTACAAGCATTTGTTGGAGTTTGACTGCTGTATGTAGACCCTCCTTACAAGCATTTGTTGGAGTTTGACTGCTGTATGTAGAGCATCCTTACAAGCATTTGTTTGAGTTTGACTGCTGTATGTAGAACATCCTTACAAGCATTTGTTGGAGTTTGACTGCTGTATGTAGAACATCCTTACAAGCATTTGTTGGAGTTTGACTGCTGTATGTAGACCCTCCTTACAAGCACTTGTTGGAGTTTGACTGCTGTATGTAGACCCTCCTTACAAGCACTTGTTGGAGTTTGACTGCTGTATGTAGAGCATCCTTATAAGCACTTGTTGGAGTTTGACTGCTGTGTGTACCCGTAGACCCTCCTTACAAGCATTTGTTGGAGTTTGACAGGTGTCTGTAGAGCATTCTTATTAGCACTTGTTGGAGTTTGACTGCTGTATGTAGACCCTCCTTACAACCATTTGTTGGAGTATGACTGGTGTCTGTAGAGCATTCTTATTAGCACTTGTTTCTGTTTTGACTGTTGTCTCTAGAGCATCCTTATAAGCACATGTTAGAGTTTGACTGGTGTCTGTAGAGTATTTTTATAAGCACTTGTTTGTGTTTTGACTGTTGTCTCTAGAGCATACTTATAAGCACGTGTTGGAGTTTGACTGGTGTCTCCAGAGTACCCTTATAAGCACTTGTAGGAATTTTACTGGTGTCTGTATAACATTTTTATAAACACTTCTTGGAGTTTGACTAGTGCCTGTAGACCCTTCTTGTAGTTTGGCTGGTGTCCGTACCGCATCCTTATAAGAACTTGTTAGAGTTTGACTGTTGTCTCTAGAACATTTTTACAAGTGCTTCTTTGAGTTTGACTGTTGTCTCTAGAGCATTCTTACGTGCGCTTCTTGGAGTTTGACTGAAGAGCATCCTTATAAGCACTTCTTTCCTTGACTAGGAGCAGGTTAAAATTATAGATCCCTTCCCTTACAATTCTTTGATTATAGGCAACCGGTTTCGCCGATGCTCAGGCTCGCCATTATAGGGCTAATGATCTCTTGAAGGTAGCGAGGCCTCAATCAATTGCTGATGATCTTGTAGTTCTGCGAAGATCGAACATCAGCAAACTCAAGGTTACAAACTCATTTCGAACCTTTGCAAGTACAACAAAAGTAACATTGTTTAAACACATTCAAACCAGTCTTCTACTCTTTGGATGATATCCGATTTATGGAATTACTTTAGTTAATTTTCAGAGGTTTAACAGTGGGATTTCAGAGGATAATTTTGATTTCTCAGCATTTTCAGAATTTTAATCTAAATTTTTTTTTGGTTTTCAATTCATCAGAAGCTGGTCGTGGAAAGTCTTAAATAACCTTTCCGAATTGTGCCCTATATCTTAGTCCTTAAGGATATCGTTTCTAATAGAGATTTCATTTTATTTTTAGCTTTGAAACCGATGCACGAAAATGGAGTTCTAAAGAGGGTAGTCGGCGGGGTACTTACAATTGGCTAATACACGTTGGGGTCTCAGAATCCATGCAGCTGGTTGAATGTCCCAGGGAAAAATAAGTTTATGAAATCGTGCTATAGTTGACTAGACAAACTATATTATATTCAATAATGTCAATTTTACAAATAGCATAATACATATTGAAACAATTCTAAAACCTCCTCGTGTGCTCCCCTCTCTTCATCTACAGCAAATTAAACAGCAATATGGCCAACCTGCTAATAAAATAAACATAAATTTTAAATTAATACAGTCACTTAATTTAACTAAACAACTTTTAAAAATTTGAATATTCTACCAACTGCATGGATTTAAAGACCACTAACGTGTATTATTTACTCACATTTAACGCACTCATACCTCATGACTAGAAAAGAAAGACCTCTCTGGAAATCATGTCATGAACCATGAACCATTAAACACATACTAACTAAGTGCAGGAGCATTGGATACTTAGAACCCCCACATAAAATGGCCAAACTTCTTACGGACAGAAGCCCACATATCGACAATACACTAAATCCCCTTAAAAAATTAAATTTGTTTTACAAAATTTAATTTCTCTTCTGTAAATTAATTTAATGTTTATTTGTTATTTTTATTACTTGTATTTAATGTTTATTTGTCGTGTTTAATTTTTTTATAGTTGTTAATGTTTTTGTTATTTTTTTATTAGATTGTTTTTATTACAATGTTAAATTTTTAGCCAAATTGCTTAGTTGCGGGTGTTCCTGCATAAATAAATAAATAAAACGTTTAAAAAAATGTACCGATCGACCTGAATTTTACACTGTAGTGCCCAATGACCAGATAGACTGTCAATATTAGCTAAAATAAAGTTGATAGCATATACTTGCGTGGAAGTCTGTAACCTTTCATATTTATATGATATAACATAAAGAAAAATACATAACAAATAATAGACTTCAGCTTGAAAGCAAAAATAATGATGGAATTTGTCGACGGTCTTTTATGACCGCCGCCAGAGGGAGCACTTAAAACTTTCCCCATCGTTTCGAAAACTTTTTCAACAAATCAAAGAGCATTTAAAGAAACCGGAAAGCACCTTATATCGTTGAAATACTAGGGTTTTCTTCTCCGCAGACCAAGGAAGTTACATCAAGTCTCGGTGTTAAACGAACAAATCAAATATGAAGAGATGGCAGGAATGCTCTGAGACTTGAAACAGAAGTAACTCAATCGTATAACCTCTCCATCTAACAATTTTCAAATCACTTGTCAAAGAAATTTCCTTCTTAGACAATCCACTTGGTTTATCTCCATCTCGGGAATGGAAACGTAAATACAACCCTTCTTGTTAGAAGGCCTTATTTTATACTACTACTTTTCCCTCCTTTATATTGAAAGCTCTAAGCAAAAACTTTTATAGGCGTTATTTTTCAGCATTTCATTTCAACAAGGACTTAAGTTGATTAATATTATTTTTATGATCTTAATTGACAGAGTGCATCATCCTTTTAATCAAACTATTACTACATATAAACATTACGGGAATACTCATTCCCGTAGAATCACTGTGTTCTTGGGAGTATCAGGATCCAATCCCATTAGAAACCAACCCTTTTTTTTTTTTGGTTTCTTTTTCTAAAAGTATAAACAGACAATAAGAAATTAATTTCATTTAGTGTCTCAACATTTATTATCCCCGTTCCAATGAAAGTTTGGACAGGAAACTGTGTCGTCTTTCAAAATAAATTTACGGAATCTATCTATTCAAGAATTAAAAATCTGGTCAAATTGTATTTATCAATCTTGCCAAATTGTAATTAGTTTTTCAAAACTTGAATTTTAAAAGTAAATATGCTTAAAATCTAGCCAGATATTTTGGTACTTAGTAAAGTAAATTGCCGTATATCCTAATACTGGATATAGAAAAAAAAGGGATTTGAGATAACGCCACATGATCAAATCTGACTCCGCGAGTAAGAATTTATTTTATGTTGGTGCTCTAAATGAGTCTTATTATTTACGTCCACTTTATGCTACTAGGCTAATCGGGACGGGTTATCTACAGGTTACCACCCATTTCTAGCGAGGGTGAGCCCAAGGAGTTTTTTTAGTGAGTCCGTCACTAAATAAATTTCTACTGCCCAGGTTGGGAATCGAACCCGCCACTCTAGGTCTACCACGCGAGATTAGAACCAACGCCCTAACTTGCACGGCTAACCTGAGCCCCTTTAAATGAGTAAATGTCCAGCAATTCAACAACCAATAGATGCAAAATACAGAAAATAGCAAATAGTTTTTTT
The DNA here is from genome assembly GCA_019009955.1 of Riptortus pedestris. Taxonomy (NCBI): domain Eukaryota; kingdom Metazoa; phylum Arthropoda; class Insecta; order Hemiptera; family Alydidae; genus Riptortus; species Riptortus pedestris. The sequence goes on along the minus strand of CM032232.1, from coordinate 30,381,739 downwards.
TTCTATAAACAAGTTTCTAATATTATGTCAATTAATTTCTTTACAAATTATTAAATTACATTTATACTTAAATAATACGTTCGTTAAAAAACTCGGTCAAATACTCAATTTATATATACTCAATAATAAGCGTTTCATGCAAAATTAAAGGTCAAGTTGGTTAATAGCTAAAATCAAAGGGGGAGGAGGTTTAGAGGAGGGAGGGTTGAAATATCTCCATTATTAAACCTCAAAAAATTGTATAGAACCAATCTTATTGTAAATTTTATTTACAATAAATATTAGTATATACATATCTTCTCTAATATGAATATTAACTGAAATATTTAGAACTTTTGTTTTAGCAGATTTCCCTTGCGGGAAATCAGCTATTGAGGTTGTACTCACGACGCGATTTTCGAAATTTTTCTTCAAATGTCCATCGATCCTACACAGGAGATGATGAAAATGAGGTCCGTTCAAAACTGTATATATATATATATATCTAGCGGTCGCAATTATTGTTTAATCGTTACCAAACTCGATATTTAGTCGTTTTATGTAAAAAGAAAGATCAAGTTCGTTAACGGCTGAAATCAGTCCAGGGGGAGGGGGGGTTTAGAGGGGAGGATTTTCGAAAATTCGAAATATCTCCGTTACCATAGGTCGGATCGAAAAATTGTTTAGAATCAATCTTATTTGCAAATAAAATCTGCTGTAAATATTGTTATATATGTTTATTCAATATCTCGAATATTAACGGAGATATTTGTATTTTTTAGTTTTCAGCCATCTACAAAACCGGCACTTCTACTCATGTTGCGTAAACAATACTCTGCTACTTAATAAATTACATTATTCGAAGTTTAAATACCAAAAATTGTATTGAAGAGACCTTTATTATACGAGATACATGCAAAAATGTTCTGGTGATCCCCCCCCCCCGTCTTAAGGTTTTGGACTACTAAAATTTGATTGATTGAGATAACAATTATTCTGAATCATTATTAAGGTCTATAGTACAGTACTAGATATAGTAAATAGTTCTCAATAAAATTAATATGTTATATTCTGATATATTTCAGTAAATGTTTTTCTTTCCGGTGTGAGGCGGGCAGACCCGTTTGTTTACTTTTCTAACCTAACGCTCCCTGTCGGCAGTTTATTGAAATTGGATGAAACATTTCTTATTTCCGTTTGTATTTATTCATGGTGGTGTTTTGTTACCAGTATGTAAATTTATCTATTACTAAACTCACGAGGGAAATCTGCTTAGTTTACGCAGCCCCTGCGTGACGACCTTTTTCGGTATTCATTAAAATCCCACTTCTACTCATGTCATAATAACAATAAGATGTTATATGTTGTTATATATTTTTTCCTGTATCATTGTTGTTATATAGTTTTTCTGTATCTTTGTTGGTAAAATGTTTTTTTCTATAAACAATTTTCTAATATATCAATCTATCTGTATATTTGTCTGTTAACGCTCTAGTGGTCGCAATTTTTGTTTGATCGGTACCAAACTCGATATTTAGTCGTTTTATGTAAAAACAAAGATCAAGTTTGTTAACGGCTGAAATCGGACCAGTGGGAGGGGGGGGGGTTAGAGGGGAGGATTTTCGAAAATTCGAAATATCTCCGTTACTATGCGTCGGATCGAAAAATCGTACAGAATCAATCTTATTGCAAATTATATTTACTATAAATATTGTTCTATGCATTTATTCTATATCTTGAATATTAACCGAGAGATTTGCATTTTATGAAGTCTATGGTCGGGTACAGTTAGGATTAGGTCGGCCATTTCCGCCAGTACTCGGCTCAGGTGGAAGTTTCTTCTAACCTTACCTGTCGGTTCTAACCTTACCTTACCTTCATTACTTTGCGCGATTTATGCAAATACGTTCTGTTCATCCGCCCCCCCCTTTTTTTAGTTCTTGGACTACTAAAATTTGAGTTATTAAAATATTAATTATTCTTACAATTCAGAAGCCGTTTCAGTTGGGAATTTATTTTAATTAACTGAAAGATTTCTCATTAGGTTTGTATTTAATCACGGTGGTATTGTGTTACCAGTATGCAGATTTCTCTATTGTAAAACTTCACATGGGAAATCTGCTTAGTTAGGCAGCCCCTGCGTGACGGACTTTTATGATTATGTGTGGGGCTCAGCTTAGCCATGTGAGTGAGTTAAAGCGTTGAACTTAATCTCACATGATAAACTTAGAGTGGCGAGTTCGATTCTTGTCTGGGCAAAGGAAATTATTTAGTGACGGAATTCATTAAATATAATCCTTAGTCCCACCCTGGCTAGAAAAGGGTGGAAACCTGTAAATAACCCGTCCCAATTAGCCTTAATTGCAAAACGTGGACGTTAATAAATAATAATATGATTATGTACATATGTTATCTGAATAACACTTAAATGTGTTATATACCTCAATATTCGGCTATACAGGACTGATAGAGCTAGAGCGACAGACCGATATGAGTGCCCATCCTTCGGTGGGTGTAAGATTGGAGAGAGGGGGGGATCCGTTAACATGCCCGTATTAACCTAACTGTTGTCCCAAGTCGGGACCTCGTCCACAGCACTTAGCTTATCAACTTCCAGGCCGGTGGCCACTATATATATATGACTACCAGCTTGCTGTTCTTCAATCAACCGCTCAGGCAAGTCTGAATATATATATATATATATATATATATATATATTTATATATATATATCTATATATATATATAAAATTGTAACCTCTGTCTGTACATTGATTTATTCCGCGAAATTTCAGGATACCTTATCGTTTCACATGTCATCGACACACTAACCCCATTTGGTTTCTTCCGTGACTGTTAGTTTGTTTGTTTGTTTGTTTGTTTGTTACCTTTTCACGCATAAACAACTGAACCGAATTTTATGAAACTTGGTATGTATATTACTACTAGCCCAACTTAGACTTTAGGCTATATTAATATTCTCTAAGACGAACAGGAGTGGGGGTTATAAGGGAGGCCTGAAATTAAAAATTGCGATATTTCGTTTCCTATTGCTTTTTCAGCAAATATGCACATAACAAAAGTTGTTTATTTTGTAATTTAAAATAACGTTTGTTATATGCACTTTTGCCGTATACGGAAGTATAAATGAGTTATACGCTAAAAACTATAGCGGGAGTCCACAATTTTATTTGGCCCAAAAGACTCAACCGAATTAAACCAAACTCGCTATGTGAATTAATACTAACGATTTCCTTATAATAAGCCATACTAACATTTCTAGGGACGGGCAGGAGTGGGGTTTATAAGGGAGGCTTGAAATTAAAAATAGCGATATTTCGTTTCCTATTGCTTTTTCAGCAAATATGCACATAACAAAAGTTGTTTATTTTGTTATTTAGAGAAACTTTTTTTTGTATACACTATCATCGTATACCGAAGTATAAAGGCGTTATACGCTAAAAATTATAGCGGGAGAGAACAATTTTATTTGGCATAAGAGACTCAACCGAACTAAATAAAACACTCAGTATGTGTATTAGCACTAACGCCTTCCTTATAATAAGCCATACTAACATTTGTAGGGACAGTGAAGTCTTACATAAAAAAATAATTTTATTATTAACAAATGCCAACAACGGGTATTAACCCTAAACACTGGAACGGGTAAATGTCAAAATATTGTGCAAAGTAAAGCCTTGCCAAAAATATACCATCACCATTCAGCCTCAAATGAATTCCCGAGCGAAGCCGGGTATCTGAGCTAGTAAATATATATATATATATATATATATATATATATATATATATATATATATATGTGTGTGTGTGTGTGTACTAGCTAAAGTACCCGGCTTCACCCGGGAAATCATTTGAGGCTGGATGATGATGGTATTTTTTTTGGGCTTTACTTTGTACAATATACGTTTTCCCCTCTCAACGCTTAGTAGTTACACCTGAGTCCGGCGTGCTTGGGATATGTTAATAATAAAAGTCCGTCACGCAGGGGCTGCGTAAACTAAGCAGATCTCCCATGAGAAGTTTTACAATAGAGAAATCTGCATACTGGTAACTCAACACCACTGTGATTAAATACAAACGGTAATGAAAAATCTATCAGTTAATTAAAATAAATTCCCCACTGAAACGGCTTCTGAAGTGTATGAATAATTTATATTTTAATAACTCAAATTTTAGTAGTCCAAGAACTAAAGAAGGTGGGGGGGGGCGGATGAACAGAACGTATTTGCATAAATTTCACAAAGTAAGGAAGGTAAGGTAAGGTAAGAAACGACAGGTAAGGTTTGAAGAAGCTTCCACCTGAGCCGAGGAGTTACGGAATCTGCCGACCTAATCCGAACTATACGCGACCTTAGATGCAATGAAAATATCTCGGTTAATATTTAAGATAGAGAATAAATCTATATAACAATGTTTGTAGTAAATGTAATTTGCAATAAGATTGGTTCTATACAAATTTTCCATGCGATGCATAATAACGGAGATATTTTCAATTTTCGAATATCTCCCTTTAAACCCCCCTCCCTCTAGTCCGATTTCAGCCTTTAACGAAGTTGATCTGTCTTTTTACATAAAACGGTTAAATATCGAGTTTCGTAACGATCAAACAAAAATTGAGAACGCTAGAGCGTTAACAGCCAAATATATATAAATATATATATATATATATATATATATATATATATATATATATATATATAATTTTGAACGGACCTCATTTTCGTCATCTCCTTCGTCATGAGTACGACCTCAATAGCTAATTTCCCTTAAGGGAAAGGGCTGTATTTGTTATGCACTTAATTTTCCAAAATACACAATATTTTTATTACCCGTTTCCTGTGCATGTATCTGTTTTTATAAATAACATAATCATATATTATCATATTATTATAGACAATAATAGGGAGTTTCGTTTTTTTCGATTTAGACTTTCGCGTCCTTAAACATTGTTGACGCCTTCTGTAGTTTTTCTTGTATACCTCACTTAAACTTCGTTATACGGCAAATGTTCATATAACAGAAGTTACTTTAAATAACAAAACAAACATATTTTGTTATGTGCACGTTTGCTGAAAAATGAGTATAACCGGGTTTGTATATTTCAGACCTCCCTTAAATCCCACACTCCTGTTCGTACCTTGAAATTTTAATATAGCTTATAATCAGGGAGGTGTTTATACCAAATCACATACTGAGTTTCATTTAGTTCGGTTGAGACTTTTGTGCAATACAAAATTGTTGTTTTATAGTTTTTAGCGTATAACTTATTTATACATCGATATACGACAAAAGTGTGTATAACAAAGGTTTCTCTAAATAACAGAATAAAAAACTTTTGTTATGTGTATATTTGTCGAAAAACCAATAGGAAACGAAATATCGCAGCTTTCAATTTCCGGCCTCCCTTATAACCCCCACTTCTGTACGTTTCGGAGAATATAAATATAGCCTAAAACCTAAGTTGGGCTAGTAGTAATATTCAAACCAAGTTTCATAAATTTGGTTCAGCCGTTTACGATTCTCTGTATATACAGACCCAGAAAAAACGAAAAAAAAAGATGGCTCTGTTACTATTAAATCGTTATCTGATTGCTTAATGGTTAATAAGCTAGGATTGAACGTGTGGAAAATATTCTAGATTTCATTAGACATGCTCACATTCTTCAGGAATGACCTCAATTATTAATCATGACATCTTACCAGTCCGAATGATAACTGGATTGAATGTGGACAAACACCTTGAATGGTTCAATCATATTGAAGAATTGAGTAAGAAGCTAAAATTGCTTTGCTTCTTAATTTTTTTAAAAAGTCCGTCACGCAGGGGCTGCGTAAACTAAGCAGATTTCCCTCGTGAAGTTTAGTAATACATAGATAGATAGTTAAACATGCATACTGCTAACACAACAACACCGTGAATAAATACAAACGGAAATAAATGTTTCATCCAATTTCAATAACCTGCCGACAGGAAGCGTTAGGTTAGAAATGTAAACAAACGGGTCGGCCTGCCTCAGACCGGAAAGAAAAACAATTACTGAAATATATCTGAATATAACACATTCATTTTATTGAGAACTATTTACTATATCTACTAGTGTAATTTATAATGAGTCAGAATAATTGTTATCTCAATCAATAAAATTTTAGTAGTCCAAAACTTTAACCACCAGGACATATTTGCATGTATCTCGTATAATAAAGATCTCCTGAATACAATTTTTGGTATTTAAACTTCCAATAATGTGATTTATTATGTAGCAGAGTATTGTTTACGTAACATGAGTAGAAGTAGCGGTTTGCTGAAAACTAAAAAATGCAAATATATCGGTTAATATTCAAGATAGAGAAAAAACGTATATAACAATATTTATAGTAAATTTAATGTGCAATAAGATTGGTATATACAATTTATCGATCCGATGCATAATAACGGAGATATCTTGAATTTTCGAAAATCCCCCCTCTAAACCCCCTCCCTCTGGTCCGATTTCAGCCATTAACGAACTCGATCTGTCTTTTTACATAAAACGGTTAAATATCGAGTTTCGTTAACAGATCAAAAAATATATATATATAGAGCGTTAATAGACAAATATATATATATATATAATTTTGAACGGACCTCATTTTCGTCATCTCCTGGGTAGGATCGATGGACATTTGAAGAAATTTTTCGAAAATCGCGTCATGAGTACGAACTCAATAGCTGATATCCCTTAAGGGAAATCTGTTAATATCTTCCAATGAAAACTCAATTTTTAATATACTCTGGATATTAATGAAAACATTTTTAATGGTTTTAAATGTTTGTTATTGGCAGAAATTGGACCAGGAGTAGAGAGGGTAAATTCGAAAAATCAAAATGTTTTCCTTATTATGAGTAGGATCGTAAAATTTTGTAGAACCAATATTTTTAAAATATTGATGCAGTACGCATTTTTTCGTAGCTCAAACATTAAGCGTGTAATTCGTGTTTTGTGGTTTTCATCCCGGATATGTGGTGAGATGAAACCCCTAGTGAGTAATACCAGCACGTGGGAAATCGGGTTAGTTTTCCCAATCCTTATATTTTCTGTTCTGCCAAATTTATATATATATATCAAATAACAAGCTTCCCCCATTTTGAGGGTACCCGTTTGGGTTAGCCTCCTAATCAGCCCACCAGGGTATATAGGTAAAATAAAAATTATTGTTTTTAAATTTTTTATATATATGCTTACATTTTTGTTGTAGGGAATTAATTTGATTTAATTAAATTTTGAGCTGGTGAGTGACTAGTTAGAGGACAGCAAATGTTGAGCTTTATTTCATTTTGTACAAGTGATTGTTAATGATTCTGATACTTTTTTTTAAAACTGATGTCGACATTTGGCATATTTCTTCAGTCTTCAGTCCATATTCTTGGAGTAAGTCGGCCGTTTTTTTTTGGGATTACTCCTCTTGCCCCAAGCAGCAATCCGTCGCGATCCAATTTTGAACTTGGTATTTCTCTTTTAGATACCTACTGCAAGGTTCGTAAATCATTTTTTTTTCTCTAAAACAACCTCAATTGCTTGAGAATTTCCTGTTTCAAACCTTACTGTAGGATCTAATATATGTCCTGATTTGCCCTTCTTATTAATTATAATAATTTCGGCACGTCTCTGAGAGCCATCTTCTGACAAGCAACTAACCTCTTGAAATATTTCCCAGGTTGGAGTACCTACTGATACAATTTCGGCTCCACATCCGAACGAAGAGACGAAAATACGTTTACCAACTTCGTAATAAGATGCCAGGGTAGGAAGAGAAATGGAAGGAATTTTGAAGTAGAGACCCGGAAGAGGACGGAATACATTAAAATTTGACCGGGAAAAGTGTGATATACAGAGATCCCGATACAGATTTGTGGGAAAAGAACAGATGGAAAAAGTTAGGAGAATTGTGGTTATCATCTAGAATACTTTTGTGCTACGGGAGAAGTATAGAGTTTTTGTTTCTTGAGTTTTACATTAGATACTCTTTACCCTAACTTCTCTAAAGTTCAAGTTCAAGGAATTACCCAGAGGTTAGCTATTGTATCTTTCCAATTTATAGTAAAATTACTAAAAATACTTACCCGTCGATCCTACCTAAGTGATGATGAAAATGAGGACATTAAAACATATTACATGTAAAACTGTAAAGTTTGTCTAATTTTCTATTTAAAATCGGCAGTGACATCATTTTGTTTTACGTTACAGACCATTCTATGTACAATAATATCAAAATTGTATTGTCTGTCTGTCTGCCTACCCGTTTGTTACTCAATCATTCAAAAAGTCCGTCAAGCAGGGGCTGCGTAAACTAAACAGATTTCCGAAGTGAAGTAATACAATAGAGAACTCTCCATACGAGGGCCGAACAGTTACGGCCGAACTAGCTTTTGGCGGGAAACTCACTCGTCTGCTATCGGCCCACATTTAATAAAAATGCAAATATCTCGGTCAATATTCAAGATAGAGAATAAATGTATAGAACAATATTTATAGTAAATTTAATTTGTAATACACTTGGTTCTATACAAGGTTTTGATCCGACGTATGTTAACGGAGATATAATCCCCCTCTAAACCCCCCCCCCTTCCACTCGTCCGATTTCAGCCATTAACGAACTTGCATAAAACGTTTAAATATCGAGTTTGATAACGATCAAACAAAAATTGCGTCCGCTAGAGCGTTAACAGATATATATATATATATATATATATATAAAACTTTGAACGGACCGCAAGTAGGATCGATGGACATTTGAAGAAACTTTTCGAAAATCGCGTCATGAGTTTGACCTCAAAAGCTGATTTCCCTTAAGGGAATCTGCTAAAACGGCTGGGAGGATTTCAATGGATTTTCATTCCTGTGATTAAACTATACCAAGGTACAAGGAAAACTACATGAGAATTCGAATTTTCATCTAGGAGTTGGGATTTACTTCGATGTTAATTTTCGACAATAGCTTCATTAAAATTCGTTTTATCGACAAAATGTAAAGATGAAAGTAATAGCTCAATGAAAACCATGTTTTGTATTTAATATTGCAATGAAGTGGTTCAGGATATAACATCTTATTGATAATATGACATGAGTAGGAGGCGGAGTTTACTGTTGGTCAACAACTAAAATATGGAAATATCTCGGTTAATATTCAATATACGAAAACATGAACATAACAACATTTATAGAACATTGCATTTAGAATAAGATTAGTTCTATATAATATTTCAATCCGAAGTATAATATCGGAGATATTTTTAATTTTCACAATACTGATGAGTTATAACTATTCAACATGAAAAAATAATACTCTTAGAAACTTCAGTTATTATTTCAAAATTATTCCTTTCACTAGTTCCATGGAAGACGGTAGTTCTTCTCCGATAAATAAATAGATTATTTGGAATAGTTTTGTATTGAGCTTTCATTCCATATCCATTATTATAATTTATTAAAGTCCACTTTTTGCAACTCAGGCTAATTGGGACGGGTTATCTACAGGTTAACATCCTTTTCTAGCCAGGACTTAGGATGCTATTTAATGAATTTCGTCACTAAATAATTTCCCTTGCCCAGGCAATGTCGCAAAAACTCGCCACTCTAGGATTACCATGTGAAATTAAAGGCAACGCTTTAACTCACATGGCTAACCTGAGCCCCTCCATATCCATAGGACTATTCTGAAAAGAATGTCATCATAATACAAACATAAAGACATTAAATTTTTCAATAAATTATATGAGGGGAAATACGACACGTTCAAATGCAAAATACAATAACATCTTGAGCGTTCTGTAAACAAACTCAGTTAGCTTCATGGCCGTTGGAAAATGTTCATGGAATAATTGCATGAGAAACAAAACACAATTTCTACTGTCTTCATCAACTCTAACCAAATAAAACTCGGGTATGCGTGGGGTAAGTCTATTAAAAGTTAGCGCATTATTTGATTTGTATTGAGTTTACTGAAACGCTGACAGCCAATCTAAGTGGAAACTCAATTCTGGCGTGCATTATTGTGCTAAGTAGCAAGGAAAAGCCCAAGCTAGCACAGTAGGACTAGTAAACGGATTATAAGCAGTCCAGTTTGCAACTTGGGCTGATTCTATAAGCCTCTCTATCCAACAAACCAATAACTAAATGTGGATTAGGTTGGATTCCTGTTTCAAATCTAATCACACTTCGATAAACTAAATACTAAAGCCTATTGAATAATATGATATAAAATGACTTATAAAGGGGGCTTGAAATGAAAGTTATTTTCCTTTAGTTTGAAATGATTGTCTCCTGCCCGCTGTTTATATTTTCCATGAATATTATTTTGTAATAAATGTTTAGAAAGTTGGAAAGTTTTTTATTGTTTTATTGCAATAACATTTTGAAATAAACATCAAATAATCAATTTAAAATTTTACAGAAAGCAAAAACATTCTCTCGGTTAGATAAAATAAATTTCACTGTAACTGTTCTACTTTCTTCTAATATCAAATTCCAAATATGTAGTGATATACCTTTTTTGATTCCGGGATTCTATTCAATTTCACAATTTTGATCTTGTTTCTCTCTCTCTCTATCATTATGGTCTTCGAATTCTTTAACAATTCGAATCATGTACATCCTTATAGCGTAGAGGAGCGCGTTTTACTAAAAAAAAAAACAACTTCACGAATGAATTTCTCCCCCACCTAACGGTTCAATGAAGCCATTTTTACGTTACATATTTTCAAGAAAATACAAAAAGTAATGTACTTACAGACGTTCGTGAACAGAGTTTTATGTCGTGAGTTATCAACTCGACATTCAACCCCTGTTATCCAAGGGGAAACACACGCAGGCACACATGCACATACGTATATATATGTATATAAATTATTGATTCTGTGCTATGAATTGCTCTTTCCTGTAGACTTCGTCTTTCAAGTACTTCTCAGTCTGGAAAGGTACAAAGAAATGCTGGCGATGTTTTTAAGTACCGTTGGAAATGTAAGCAACATGCTTTCAATCTGAAAGCGGAAGAACATTTCTTGTCTATTACTGCTCCAAGTCTACCATATTTTGAAGCGAATAGAAAAATCAACATCCATATTGGAATCCAATGTTGAATTCACAAGGTTTGACACGTCTGCAGTAAACAGAGGTGTCTGGGTGCGCCTGGAAAAGGTTAAACCTTTCCGGCATACGGAATAACTGAGTGGGACCATCAATTTTGAGATAAACAATACTCCATTAAATGCATAACATTTTCCGCTTGCGGATGTGTCTGACATTTAAATTGCTTAAAATAATATCGAAATAGATTCCACTGGCTTTGGATGAGCAAGGAAATGTTAGATCTTGATACATCAAATAGAAGACTTTGCCCTACAGAAGGATCCAATTTCAGAACCTCTAGCCCTTTGCATTTGACTGCAATAGGATCTTCCAACAGGAGGGGGTGGGGGCTCTCTGTCATGGACACAAAGCGGACTTCAGAATTTCCTTCAAAAGATATCGTAGTAGATAGAATTGTTGACTTGTTTGATAAGAAATGATCATGGATACCAGTTTAAAGGAAAGCATTTTTTAGGAAACCTGCAATGTTTTAGTAGTTCTCAAAAACAAGTGATCCATGTCCTATATTTTGAAAGGGCGATTCCGTCTAACTCTCTGTACGATGTTGTCTCTTTATTATTGTCAAGAACACAGATTGATTGGGTTGGAATATTGCCCTGTCATTGTTCCAGCACAAAATATTCTCATTTTGCGATGTTAGGTTGAGAACGTACCTTATGAATTGCCTCTTGGAACATACACGGTTAGGCCTTAACTCGAAAGTTTCCCAAAACAAGCAGAAGCCCGAACAAGCACACGAATCGAGAGTACAACAGTAGAGTCGAAAGTACTTGTAGAATCGCTCACCTCAACACAACTCAAGATATAAACATGAAGGGAGGCTAGGTATTTCTGACCAAAGGAAGAAGACTAGTTTTGAATTCCTTTGGTCCTGATATGAAATGCCCCTGTAAACCTAGAGAACTAGTAAACCCAATAGGAACCTGTTATGTAAGGAATTAAAGAAAACTCGTACATTCCTGTTTGGAAGAGGATGGTAAACTGTAAATGGCCCCTCCATATTGGTGGTTGTAGAAAAAGGTGAGTGTTGACAAATAACATATTAACATTAACATATAATGAGTTGTTATAAGTGAAAAATAATTTTTGTTTGTTACAAGTTTATAATTCATAATTACACTTTAACTAGGAAAATATTTGTGAATTAATTAAACCGTATTGATTCAAATTTTATTCCAGGAAAAGAGGAAAAACAATTTTCTAAGAATATCAATTTGTGTTACATTTTTTTTTTCAAAATTGAGGCGTATAGTAAATGTCGACAAGCAGAAAACATTTAAGATATATCATCTTACTTCCTGAAAGGGAATTTTTATCTCTAAAGTTCTGCTTGTTACGACCAAATAGGCTGAACCTAGCTTTGACGAATGCAAGCCTTTCCTACCAGGCACGATTTATCGGTGATGAAGATAGATTTGTTCTGATCAGTTATCAGCCATGGAAAAAGTTCATTCAAAGTGCACGTAAAACAAATTGACAGAACGAGATAGTTAGGGGAAGAACATTCCTTCTCTGAATGAAACACGTTGAGTTTAAATGTACATACATATATAAAACAGAATGTAGTTATCAATTTTGTTCAAATATAATTCCATCATCGTGCAGATCAATTTTCTAAATATTTCGCATACAGATGAACAATCCTACAATTACTTGGTGAGATGGAGGTTTAATGCAGTATGGGAGCTAAATGTTAAATATTAATATTTCATTTAGAGAGATGCCATTCTTCCACTCAATTAAAACGTTAACCACATCAAATATCATTCTTGAGAGCGAGTGTCCAAAATTGTTTTTTTTTAGCGAATTTCCCTTGAGGGAAATCAGCTATTGAGGCCGGACTGATGACGCAATTTTTGAACATTTTCTCCAAATGTCCATCGATTCTACCCAGGTGATGCCGGAAATGTGGTCCGTTCAAACTTATATATATATATATATATATATATATATATATATATATATATATATATATATAAATTTTTGTCTGTTAACGCCGGAGCGGTCGCAATTTTTGCTTGATCGTTACCAAACTCGATATTTAAATGTTTTATGTTAAAATAAAGATCAAGTTCGTTAATGGGTAAAATCGGACCAGTGGGAGGGGTGGGCTATAATTGTATAAAACCAAGTGTATTAAAATTAAATGTACTATAAATATTGTTATATACATTTATTCTCTATCTTGAATATTAACCGAGATACTGTCATTTTTATTAAGTGTGTGCAGATAACGGAAGGGATGAGATCGGCTATTTTCGGTTCTAGTTGTGAGTTTCCGCCAAAAGCTAGTTCGGCAGTTTCCGTAACTGTTCGGCTTTCGTGAAATTTCTCTATTGTAAAACTTTGCTTGGGAAATTTGCTTAGTTTACGCAGCCCCTACGGGACGCGCTTTGTTTGTTGTTTTTTTTTTTTGCTTATTGCTCGAAATAATTTCTATTATAATACCGTACATTAGTAATTAAGGTCTTGAACTCTGACTATTAGGAACGTGGGGTGGGGTATGTGATTGTAACTTTATTAATTTCAATGAAGGATAGAATTATTTATTTATTTTTACCTACTTTATTCAACTATGGCTAATTGGGTATGAGACATTTAGCTGAAGCTTATCTTATTCATTTCATAAATAAAAAAAAAAAAAAAAAAAAAAAAAAGAACACCATTTCTGCTTTGTTCCCCAAAAGTTAATCTTTTAATTTGACATCTCAAAAAGTTATTATAGCATCAGCTGTTTCATGAGAATAGTCACTAACTACAAAGCCAGAGTAGTTTATTTGGAAATTAAATTGAAATTAAATAATTTCACCTCTGAAGGATGCTAATGGGCATGAATATTATCAGATGTTTTTATGTATTAAATGAAGCTCTCATTGGTTTGTCGCAATACTCAGTAAAAATATAATTTATGATGAAATATGATCGCAACAATACACAACATTGTGTCAACGGAAGTATAAAAAGGTTAAACCACCTCCACTCTTAACAATTCTTTATTAATTGCAGAGTACTCGGGGCGCTTATGCGACAAAGACAATATAAATAAACACATGCAACAAAAATAAATCAAATTTAGTAAAGTCAATTTAAGCAATGTCAAAGTATACTAAGTTAAAAACAAATATATATATATATATATATATATATATATATAAAAGCATACAAGCTTAAACTTACTAAACTAAGAGCTAAAACAGTTACCAATTTCTGAATCTGATAACATCAAACTAAAACGTATAATAAATAAATAACTATTAAATTATTGAAAAAGACAACCAACAATATAATGAAAAGGAGATGGAGAGGAAAAACTAACCTAGAGTTGGTCAATATGGTGTCTCTAAGGTAGAGGGATGACTGAACAGAAGAGTTACCTGTAGATCAGTTACCAGGTGTAGCCTGTAGATACAAGGTGGAGGCAGTTTTCTCAACATTTATAATGCATTTTACTCATGAAGTTGTTTTAGATTATAACGAAAAATGCCAAATAAAATTGAAATGAATGTATTATATTTACTGAGTTTTAATATTAATAAAATTAATTTCTTGTATTTAATTATTGAATAGACCAATGTTAAAAAATGTTTTCATTCGAGCTTGTACTAGTTTTCATCCAATCTAGTATTTAAAGGGTGCCCATGCAAGTGTACAGAAATTTATTATAATTAAATTACTAGTACACTTCTGTTAAAAAGAACCAAAACCATTATTGACATATCCTACTATGGTATCAAATTTTACTGGAAATAAGCACATTTAATATTTCGTTTCACATATGGGAGTATTTTGTCAACGGGGACAATCATTTTCTGGCTAAAATAATTATCAGATTTAAGTAAGAAATATTATAACATAAATGAGAAGAAAAAGACATCATAATTGTTATTATAAACATGTAAGAGACAATGGTAGGTAGGTAGACACATAGGAAAACCGTTGTGACCGGATCTGGTAGGTGAAAGCACGGCCGTGAACTCACTTCAGCAGCTATTGTTGCCACCACGGGTACCGCTACTGCTGCAGATGTACGCTTTGCAACACTAACATTTCCTTAAATAACACAAGAAACATAACTAGTAGTAACTGACTAAAATTTGAAAGAACCAGTTGGATACTAAAATTTAGAACTGAAATGTAAAGCCATTTCTATGATTTGTTTTTCCAAACATTTTTACTTTACATAATAAATAATAAGTCGCCAAACAACTTTAAAATATACTAGCTCAGATACCCGGCTTCGCCCGGGAATTCATTTGAGGCTGAATGGTGATGGTATTTTTTTGGCAAGGCTTGACTTTGCACAATATTTTGACATTTACCCGTCCCAGTGATTGGGGTTTATACCCGTTGTTGCTGTGAATTTTTTAATAATAAAATTAATTTTTGTGTAACACTTCACTGTCCTTCATATTGTCATACTTCCCGTCTCCTGTACATTATGCATAGCTTTGAATTATTAAGTTCAAAATATTAACATAGATTAGAATTAATTTTTCCAGGTGAGGTACCTGGTAGTTCATATTGGAATGGATTGATGAGTATATCAATATTTCTACGCAAATTTCTTGCTTCATACATTGTTCCCAAAAAAATGTATAAAACAAAAGTTACTCTAAATAACAAAGTAAGCAACTTTTGTTATGAGCACGTTTGTTGAAACAAATAGACAACAAAATATCGCGAATTTTTATTTAAATAAGGTTAGGTTACACGGGTGCCGAACAGTTACGGAAATGGCCGAACTAATCTGGAAACTTCCGACACACACACTGAATAAAAGTGCAAATATCTCGGTTAATATTCAAGATAGACAATAAACGTATATAACAATATTTATAGTATATATAATTTCCAATAAGATTGTTTCTATACAATTTTTCGATCCGACGTACAGTAGTGGAGATATTTCGAAAAACCAAAAATCCCCCCTCCCACTGGACCGATTTCAGCCGTGAACGAACTTGATCTTTCTTTTTACATAAAACGATTAAATAAAACAAACAATAAACAAAAATTGCGACAGCTAGAGCGTTAACAGACAAATATATATATATATATATATATATATATATATAATTTTGAACGGACCTCATTTTCGTCATTTCCTGGGTAGGATCGATGGACATTTGAGGAAATTTTTCAAAACTCGCGTCATAAGTACGACTTCAATAGCTGAATTCCCTTAAGGGAAATCTGCTAAAATTAACTTCTAATTTCTTGCATTTATGCTCTACTATTTAGTATACCAAGAACGTTTTCCTTATATTGGGGGGGGGGGTCGCTAGATCGCCAGCAGACGTGTGTTTTGTCAAATTTCAACGCTTCACATTATCAGTCAGAAATAAATAATTAATTTTTTATCTCTTCAGTAATGAATGTTGAATGAAAAAAAGGTAAAATAAAAGGTACTAATTTAATCAACAATTTAATAATGATAAATGGAACCCAGAGCTTAGCCTCGACATTACTTAGAATCCCATAAAGATTAAGTTAAGGAGTGGCTTACTAAGATTTACAGAGAAAATTTATATCCTTTAGATGTTAAGTCCCTATAATAAACTGCTGTTCATTACTGGATAAAGACAATGAGATCATTAAAATGACATTTAGCAGAAAGCTTATATCCAAGAAAATGTTTCATTTCTAAATATTGCCAACACTGTCTAATAATTCATTTACATTTAAAGGGAAATTTTTTTATTTCCGTTATAATTTATTTTGAAAATTGTATATCTAAGAAGCAAGAACCCTATTAATTTTGGCCTTATTTCTGTTAGTCCTATATTCATAATCTTTTCAACTTTTTAGGAAATAGATTTAAAGTCATGAAATTTAGTATATATGTTTTTATTTTGCATATTGCAGAGTGTTTGCTCGGTATAATTGGGGGATGAGAGCTAAGGTACATAATCCATCATTAGAAAGCTCTATGGAAGCACGTTTTTAGAAATATATGTTTTTGAATTTTTGAATTTCAAAATTAAGGATTAAGGATCAGACGGTCACATTCCAACTTCTTGAAGAAATACTCGTTTTGTATCATACAATGAAATAATAAGGAATGACAGCTCCTCAAAATTTCCAAATCCTACACAATTTCAAGCTATGCTATCAACGGACTGTAGGAATTACTAACTTCACATAATATTTATGAACTTCATTAGGATGGAGACCACAGGTAAATACTCCACTCAAACACGTCAAAAAACTAAATTGACTTAAATTAAATATTTTTTAAGGCTTAACGTCATGATAAATCGTCATTTTAGCGGAGATCCTTTATTACTATAAATAAATGTTAAAATATCAGTTTCCTATAAATATTTATGGCTTATAGATGATGAAATTGCTCTTCAAGCTATGCTTGTATTCTAATATAGAGAATAAGCTTTGAATTCTCCAAAGTAATATTTTGTTCCCCCTGATATGAGCTCCCCATATTTAATTTAGAGATTGCTCAAAGCTTTCAAATTCCCCCAGCGAAATTTCTAAGTCATACCTCCCGTGCAAATCCTAGATACCAGTCATAAAGAAAAAATATAAAATTCTCAACGTTATCATTAGCTTCAAAAAACTTTCAAACGACACACACGTGTTTCTAAAATGTTTTGCTCAAGTTTACAATTTTTTTGAAACTATTTATTTGGCTTATAACATGGTGGTTGATCAAATTAGAATTTCATTTCAAATAACGACTACTTGAAGCTGTATCACAATAAAAAAATGAAAGTAATTACATCCGGTGAAATTTGTGAATGCTGAAATTTTTATCAGATGGATTAAAACATTTATTATTGCAATGCTCCGACTACAGCTATTATAGAGAGCAATATTTGAAGAAGTTTATAGCCACAAGTGATGACTTAATGCCACTGGAAAATATTCTTCAAATTGAGGACATTTATAAATTGAACATGATTTACTCATTCTTGTCAGCAGTATGCAACTAGGCAACGACATACTTTATACCATTATTTTGAAAATTAAACACTATAATTTTGAAATGTCCAATGAAGTCAATTAATGCGTCACACTAAACAAAAGTAAATACGTATATGTTGAATAGTACTAATCAGATTAAATAATAACGAATTTTAGAAGTTTAAGTACCTGAAAACATTTAATAAAAAGTCCGCCACGCAGGGGCTGCGTTAACTAAGCAGATTTCCCTCGTGAAGTTTAGTAATAGATAAATATACATACTGCTAACACAACACCACCGTGAATAAATACAAACGGAAATAAGAAATGTTTCATCCAATTTCAATAAACTGCCGACAGGAAGCGTTAGGTTAGAAATGTAAACAAACGGGTCGGCCCGCCTCACACCGGAAAGTAAACCAATTACTAAAATATATCAGAATACATTAATTTTATTGAGAACTATTTACTATATCTAGTACTGTAATTAATAATGAGTCAGAATAATTGTTATCTGAATCAATAAAATGTTAGTAGTCCAAAACTTTAAGATGGGGGGGGGGGAGTCACCAGGGCATATTTGCATGTATCTCGTATAATAAAAGTCTCTTGAATACAATTTTTAGTGTTTAAACTTCCAATAATGTGATTTATTATGTAGCAGAGTATTGTTTACGTAACATGAGTAGAAGTGGCGGTTTGCTGAAAACTGAAAAATGCAAATATCTTGGTTAATATTCAAGATAGAGAATAAACGTATATAACAACATTTATAGTAAATGTAATTTGCAATAATATTGATTATATACAATATTTCTATCTGATGCATAATAACGGAGATATTTGGAATTTTCCAAAAATCCCTCCGTCTAAACCCCCCCTCCCTCTGGTCCGATTTCAGCTATTAACGAACATGATCTGTCATTTTACATAAAACGGTTAAATAACGAGTTTCGTTCGTTTGTTTCGATCAAACAAAAATTGCGACCGCTAGAGCGTTAAGAGACAAATATATATATATATATATATATATATATATATATATATATATTTATATATATATATATACTTTTGAACGGAGCTCATTGTCGTCATCTCCTGGGTAGGATCGATGAACATTTGAAGACATTTTTCAAAACTCGCGTTATGAGTACGACCTCAATAGCTGATTTCACTTAAGGAAAATCTGCTAAAAAAAAAAAAAAAAATGTAAAATGTATTATTTTATTGTATATAGTAGGTTAATATTATGTTACTAGTTTTATAAATATATATACAAATATATATATTTTTTTGTATATTACTAGCAAGATTACTAACACTAAATGGGCCAGACTCAGGCTAAAATATGTACATATTAACCAATAAAACCTATCTATCTACCTATACCTCACATGGTGATTGGCAAGAGCTCTGTTTAGAGGGTTTTTAGATAAATATCTTTATTCCTTAATGTACACTTTGGTTGTACTTTATTTATATATTATGGAAAATATTCCTTAAATATCTGAGTGTTTCTTATATCTGTGCTTTGTCTAAATGAATATAATAAAAAGTCCGCCAGCGCGTAAGCAGATTGTCCGCTGCGTAAACTAAGCAGATTTCCAACGTGAAGTTTTACAATAGAGAAATTTCACGAGAGCCGAGAGTTAAGGAAACGACCAAACTAGCTTTTGGTGGGCAAGCCCAGTTTAAATAAAAATACAAATATCTCGGTTAATATTCAAGATAAAGAATAAATGTGTATTAAGTTTAATAAATGTGTATTAAGTTTAAAGTGTAAATGTGAATTAAGTTTAATTTTTTATATGAGTATGTCTTTAAAAAATTAATTGTGTTAAAAAGTAATTTATTATTATTTACAGTTTTGATATTGGCTAATAGATTGTTTTATTAACAAAATCAAGGTGCAAAAATTAGCATTAGGTATGTTATCTAACAATAACTAGGAGTAGATTAGGAAAAACCTTTATTTTAAAATTTATTATGAATAAATTATATAAAAGTATATAGAAGATAGATAACTATACAGCAATCAAATATTGCTGGTACTGAGTGGTACTGATCTATCTTTGGCTTGGGAATTCCAACCATAAATAAAACTGGTTTTTAAATAGCATTTATAACTTCAGTTCTTTGTATTGAAGCTTTTACTTCTTTTCTAATGGAGGAAAAGTGTGGAAAAATGTAGCCAATAACTCAAACAATTGAAAATAAAGGAAAATGTAATTGTTGTCATTAAATATTGTTACGTTTTTATTACAAAATCAGTAATAAACGTTGTTTATAAGAGTTCTTTTGGATTGCAAAATAAAACACACACAAGCTTAAAACTTTTTATCACTGCACAATTAATATAACAATGCACTATAAATTTGGTTAATTATTCTTAATTACTACTCACAGAATGCGCTCATTGCGTCACAGTCCTGTTATTACACAGTCCAATAATTCACTCACGGTCACTGAAGTACACAAAAAGACGGCACCGCACTGTCCTTTACTTCACGAAGTTGACGGCACTGCACTGTCTTAATCACGCCACTAAACTGTTATTTACAGTCACTGCACAACACTGTTCTTCACATAAAAACACTTTACCGCACTTCACTAAGTCGCACTGTAGCACTGAACGCACATATGAGCACTTAAGAACAAAACTAACTAACTACGGTCGGCCCGGGTGTCTTATATAGATTGGCGCAAAAACATTAAAGGGATGGCCCATACCCTTCCAGAACAGGACTGGAACGAACTCCTCTGTCGGCTTCTTTAATCTACCTCGTACTTCCAAAATACCTGACTACCTCTGTTTAATTTTTCATGTATTTAATTTTCGTAACAATATTATGACTTGGATAGGCACCAATTAAAAAGGATTTGAAAAAGAGAATATATCCAATTTACACAGAACTAAAAAAGATTTATAAGATAATATTAACAGTAGAAGTTGGTGATATGTTGATAATTTTCATCTCATTTGTTAACCATTAAAACTCCGTCCACCTTTTAAAATCCATATACCTATAAACTTGACTAAAAATCATTTATGATCAGATAAATTATCTATTTATGGCAGAAACAAATTTCTCATTGTTTATAAAGCTGATCATCATATAACAAATCTGCACTAATAACATAGCATGCCAATAAATTAAGAAATGTGTCATATATCTACTATTTTATTAACACTTTTATTAATGCTGTTAACTAAAATAAATAATGTATAATATATATATATATATATATATATATATATATATATATATATATATATTAGTTTTAATTTATCTATTGTCTAGACATTACTTTTCAGATGTTTAATAATTGTTTTTTGTCCTTTTTTCAGATCAGCTTGGCGTTTACAAAATACGAAATCATTTGACGTTGAACGTTTTACATTGAATTCTACTTTTACGTTCAAGGGAATTCCAGGTAATCGACTCGTCTGAAGACTGTCAACGACTGGCCTCCTAATTGCACCTGCGTCTCCCATTGTTGCTTGATGAAGTAGCTGTTGACCCAGAACATCGGATTCCAGAATAGAAGTGGATAGCTGCACACACACACACACACCACACAATGTGCCGGTGTCTCAATTGGCATGTGTATTAGTATTTAGATAGCCACAGTTCCAGGCATATGGATTGGACAACAACATGAGATTGCTTGGGCATCTTCCCCCCTCGACCATGCACATTTTGGTTAGTATCTACTTACTTGGATAACTCGAAAGAAAAGTTACACCAGCAGCAAAGAAGAACTGCGGAAAAGGATTGTTAGCCGTAGAGGTCAGTTTTTTCTTTTTTGAAGATCAATACGGGAAGCAAACACACTAGAATGGAGAAGAGAGTTGTGAGTATGGTACCAAGCGAAACAAGCCTGTTGTCTAGTAACACTTCGTACTGGAAACCTCAGAGTTAGAGCCTCTGGAGAAGGTTCCAGGGTCGATAATACAAGAATTACAAGCTTCTTAATCCAAACATTGAGCTTCATCCCGTTTTTCCAAAAAAAACTGGAATCTGGGTGGGTGTTGTATCCTGTCTAAAGGGAGGTGGGGGATAAATGATGACTGAACAAACATCATTGTACAATATGAGATAATTAATTTTTTTGAAATTATATCTATTTTTATGTGAAAAAAAAACAACAAAAAAACCTTAAAATTCTTAATTTGTTGCATATCCTGAGCGATCCTTTGAGTTATTCCGGGTAACACTCGACCCATATAACGAGCTACCATTCTGGATAATTTCTGGGTTTAATTGTCAGTCTGGTTAATTTACGCAGCCCCTGCGTGCAGCACGTTTCTTTATTTCTCTCCATATCTATTTCGGGGGTACATTCCATTATGACGAAAGAATTTTTGCTATATTAAGATTATAACAAAGCAAAAGAATCCTAAACTCAAGAATCAGACAATATTACATTACACAATATTATATTAGGCTGCATCAGTGAATATTAGGTACTCTGAATGAATTAACTCATTTAAACGACGTTGGAGGACGTTTCTCCATCGCAAATCAATGCAAATTAAAAAGTTTTTAATTGAGCGCATTAAGTACTTGAGAAGAGAGTGGAGTCATTCCCCTTTGATCGGCTGCAATGAATGGCTGCATTCCTTGAGTGAATGGTCGCGTGGCATACAAGCCTACCACCACCTGGAATATAAAGCCCCATCTACCTCTCGCACCAGACCATGTGCGCCTCATAACTAGTTTGGAGACGTCCAATTCTTTTTCCTTCTGATTTATCAAAAAAGCGTTGAGGACTCTCATGAAATAAAATAATTGTTTGAATTATCATTCTAGGGCGTATCGAGGAAAATGAATGAAAAAATAAATTTATTTGTAAATTATATGTATAGTTTTATGTGAGTTTAGGTTAGTATTTAGGCTTTAGGTATGTAGGCTAGTTAGTTAGGCTCTTGCTGCCACTTCTTTGAACAGGGGCAAAGGAGTCGCAGCTGCGGGTTCCCCTAGGACTTTTCGGAATTAAACTAAATCTCCCAAATATTGCACTATTATGCTTAGCCATGCTTGGTGATTTAGGCTAACTTACCTGGCCCAATTTATCTATTCAAAATTTTATATCTCTTATTAAATGGAGACCGCTGGTATGGGGAAACTCAAAGGTACAGCGGGGGCAGAGGTAGAAAAAAAAAGGGTGTATCGAGGAACACTGTCAATAATTTCATATAATGATTTCGTATAAAACTCAAGTACAATTGGATAAAAAACTAATTTCATTGGTAAAATTATCAAAACTCAAGCCTTCATCGCTAATACCCAGATCACCATTTAAAAATTCGAGGGCGACATTTCAATATGTCTAACCAACTTCCTCATATTTGAGAATTTTAAATTATAAATAAATAAATTAATGTTCAATTTTTTTTCAAGTATTAAGAAATAGTAACAATTGTTAAACTAAACGTCCTAGAACAAATTCTACTGAGTGTACTGCTAGAATCAATCAATTTAAGGATAAAGATAGAAACTTAAATGTTCTTTAGGAAATATTTAACCAAGACTTTACCACTCTTGGATTATTTTATTTGTTTTTTCATCAGTGTTAGTGCCATTTTATTATGATTATTATTTATTAACTTCCACTTTTTGCTTGGTTTATCACACTAGGGTGGATTTAAGGATTTTACAACTACAGGTAAATACGAACTCACCACTCTAGGTAACCATGTGAGATTAAGGCAAATGCTTTAACTCACATGGCTAACATGGGACCCCAATAAAAATAATTGATTTATTTTTAATTTATCTTAATGATTTCATGTGCGCCTTCCAAAGATTTGAAGAGTGCTAGTCTTTTATTTAATTTTCGTTAAAGGCATGTACAGTTATCCCAAAACGCCAATTTGCACGCCATGAAATTTGCCAAATTACCCTCACTTTAACGTTTTAAAAATATAGTTATATATTAAATGAACGTCCACTTTGCGCTACTACGAGTAATTGGGACGGGTTATCTGCAGGTTACCAACCGTCCTAGCCCGAATTGGCCTAAGGATTTTATTTAATGAGTTCGTCAATAAATAAATTCCTATTTTCCAGGGGGTATCGAACTCGCCACTCTAGGTTTACCATGCGAAATTAAGGCCAAATGGCTAAGCTGAACCCCTAAAATAATTTAAATAACCACTAGAATCCCTCTATATTAATTTAATATTCAAGTGGAAAACATTTGAGGTAAACAATAGTATTTGGCATTTGTTAAATATAAACTTGTGAAACAAAATTAAATACGTAGCAATTCAAATAACTTGCTAGTTTGACATGTTATTTTTTTAAATTTAGTAAAACTAATTGTCATTTTTTATTGCCTAGTTCGTAATTTGGATGTTATATAAATTACCATTGCTTTAATTTTAACTGATTTCCTTAAAGCAAATCAACTATTGAGGTTGGATTCATGATGGGATTTTCGAAACATTTCTTGTAATGTAACGATCCTACCCAGTAGAAAACGTAATGAGGTCAGTTCAAAATTTTAAATATATATTCTGTTTACGCTCTAGTGGTCACAATTTTTATTTAGTACTAGATATTTAAACATTTTATGTAAAAATAAAGATCAAATTCGTTAATGGCTGAAATCAAACCCATCGGTGAGGGGTGGGGGATTTCTCAGGATCACTTTTATTATACTTTGGATAGATAAATTATATATAACAATCTTATTAAACATTTAATTACCTATAAATGTTATTATAAACGTATTTTCTCTTTAGTGAATATTAACCAAGATTCTTGGATTGTTCTAGTCTTCTGCCTTCAGTATACGCCTACTCGAGATAACAATATGGGATTATAACATGAACCTCCTTATTCTAATCTTAAATACGAAATATAGTTTTCAAGAGGCCTTTATTATAAGTGACAAAAGCAAATTTGTTGTGCAATGACGTCATCTATTAAGGTTTCAGTTTGTTGTCTCGGAAACGTTAATTTGATCAATACCATACTCGATATTTAACCGTTTCAGAGACACTAAAGATCATATTTGTTATTGGTAGAAATCGGACCACGAATAAAGGGGTGGGGGTTCAGTAAGGGGGTCGAGAATTCTAGATACTTGTGTTGTTATGAGTCGGATGGTAAAATGTTATAAAACCAATCTTGTCATAATATCGATGATCTACAATTGTTGCTCTATGCATTTTAGCAGATTTCCTTTAAGGGAAATCAGCTATTGAGGTTGTACTCATGACGGAATTTCCGAAAGTTTTCTTCTAATGTCCATCGATCCTACCCAGGAGATGACGAAAATGAGGTCTGTTCAAAATGATATTTATATATTTTTGTCTGTTAATGCTCTAGCCGTCGCAATTTTTGTTTGATCGTTACGAAACTCGATATTTAACTGTTTTATGTAAAAAGACAGATCAAGTTCGTTAATGGCTGAAATAGGACTAGAGGGAGGAGGGGTTTACAGGGGGATTTTCGAAAATTCAAAATATCTCCGTTATTAAGCGTCGGATCGTAAAATTCTATAGAACCAATCTTATTTTATTTGCATTTTTAGGAAGTCTCTGGTCGGGTATAGTTCAGATTAGGTCGGCCGCTTCCGTAACTACTCGGCTCAGATGGAAGCTTCTTCAAACCTTACCTGTCGTTTCTAACCTTACCTTACCTTCGTTACTTTGTGAGATTTATGCAAATAAGTTCTGTTCATTCGCCCCCTTCTTTAGTTCATGGACTACTAAAATTTGAGTTATTAACATATAAATTATTCTTACAATTTAGAAGCAGTTGAGAATTTATTTTAATTAACTGAAAGATTTTTCATTACCGTTTGTATTTAATCACGGTGGTATTGTGTTACCAGTATGCAGATTTCTCTATTGTAAAACTTCACATGGGAAATCTGCTTAGTTTACGCAGCCCCTGTGTGCAGGACTTTTTTTTCGTAACTCATATATTAAGCGAGTAACTCGTACTTTCTTGTCAGAAAATGTGGAGGAATGAGATTACTAGTGTGTTGTACCAGGACACGGGAAACCTGCTTAGTTTACGCAGCCCCTGCGTGCAGGACTTTCATATTTAATTCAAAGCTGTAGTAATCATGTTCAACTATTACTCCTCGTGTGCCCCACGCATGGATGACTGGCAAGGCCTTACCGTCAATTAATAGTCTCATACAAAACTCTTTGTTCTCAGTTATAATTAATCAATCGCCTGCATACCTAGCAGAAGGAAATATTACAATAGTTAGTACATGACTTAGGCTTCAGGACAAGCCGCCTTAACTTATGTGAGCTGACGTCATTACAGTCATAAATTCCTGCTGAAACCCACGCAACTAGATGAGTGTGCCAATGAATCGTATTAGAAAAAATAAACCGTTTAGAAAGCCACGTTTAGTTTACCTTTAATACATTAACAAATAAATTAACTTAATAAAAACCTGGATCAGACATCAGACGACCAACTCGACTTCCTGACACTCATGTTAAATTAAATATACGGTTTTTCTGCGTTTCATTTAAAATTATTTCTTACGAATATGACAGGCGATCAAACGCATCGGACCAAACGTCTGTCAAGCAAGTATACTATCCAAATTTCTCACGTGCTGGAATAACACACTTGTTACGTCATCTGACCATATATTCCCAATTTCTATATCAAATTTTCAGCAGTTTTCCCTTAAGGGAAATCAGCTATTGAGGTCGTCCTCATGACGCGATTTTCGAAGAATTTCTTCAAATGTCCATCGATCCTACCCAGGCGATGACGAAAATGAGGTCCGTTCAAAATTTTATATATATTTATATATATATATATATATATATATATATATATATATATATATATATATATATATATACATACATACTTGTCCGTTTAGGCTCTAGCTGTCGCAATTTTTGTTTGATCCTTACCAAACTCGATATTTATACGTTTTATGCAAAAAGACAGCTAAAGTTCGTTAATGGCTGAAATCGGACCAGTGGGAGGGGGGGGGGGTTAGCAAGGGGAGATTTTCGAAAATTCGAAATATCTCCGTTAACCTTATTGTAGTTTTAAATTTTATAATGTTATAGACTGTTTGTTATATGACCAACTATGTAAAACATTTTTAAGAACTGATTTTTAGACTCCTTAATTATGGTGTTACATTGTTTTGTAGCTCTGAGGATGGGGATTTAGTCCCCGAAAGCGCTCAGCGTTTATAAGAAATAAAATTGTGAGGAGCCATAAAAAAGTTTTGTGATTAACCATTCATCACCCTCACCACCAGCTAAAAATAAATATTAGAAAATATATGTTTATGGAATAAATAATATAATATTTAATGAAAAAAGTGCATACACTACTATTATAGAGGATAAGCAGGTATATTGCCAGTATTAAAAAATGTACACTAATTATTAATTATTGGTCAAATATAAAGGCAGTTAAAAATATTAAGCCAGTAGTAAGAAGTGTAAATTGGTACAACGTAACTCGTGTTACTAGCACACATCTTTATGTAAATATAAATAAATAAAAATGTATTTAAAGATTTAGTTAAGAAATAATTGTATTGGAAATTAGTAAATTTAATACCCTTAGGATATGACAAGAGCGGTATTTACAAAATATTAGTTGATATTATTTAGGACATGGAGCAAAACAGGGGCTTGTAAACAGCATTATACTACTTTAAAGGGTATAATAACCTAGTTATTGATTGCCCAAATCATATTAATCCTAATCATCCTAAAATAAAATCTCTGTGCAAAATCTGCCGCAAATGGACGGCGTATTTTAAAGAACTCATCACGACTAACCGTAGTATTAAAAAAATGAATTTTTCATTTGAAAAATTAAGTATAGCGTCATCCCCCCTCCCGAGGTTCTAGAAAATAAAATTTATTAAAAAAGGTGTATCCAATTTGTCTTACGTCTGTAGGAAAATGTTGGCATGTTTTATCTCTGAGGAGCAGCGGCGAGTGCATTCGTGCCAAAGCTCGCTTGCACGTTTACTTACTCGTACGTGACAGACTTAAACCGTAGAAAATCTCGAGGATGTCTTTGTCATGGCGTGCCACAATGTTGATGGCCTACATCTGACCGACAAGAAGATAGTTTAAAAGGAGCGGATAAAATCAATTTTACGAATAGATATTCGAGTATTTCTTCACCGGGAAGACAAATCGTGTCCAACAGCGAATGGTCGCCGTAATCCCAATACTAGCAGATAATCTTATCACTTTGTGAGATCGTTCGCTCATCCATCTGGACATTTGACCAAAAGAAAAAATGTTACATGACTGTTTCATAATTTTCGGCGCCTTTTAGCAGATTTCTCTCAGGGAAATCGGATATTGAGGTCGTACTCCTGACGCGATTTTTGAATAATTTCTTCATATTTCAATTGATCCTACCTAGCAGATGATGAAAAAGAGGTTTATTCAAAATTACATATGTTTTCTATATACGATATATACATGTGCCTGTTAACACTCTAGCTGTCGCAATTTTTGTTTGATCGTTAGCATACTCGATATAATCGTTTTACGCAAAAAGAAAGATCAAGTTCATTAATGGCTGAAATCGGACTAGTGAAAGGGGGGGGGTTTAGAGTGAAGGATTTTTGATAATTCTAAATATCTCGCATACTTTACGTCGGATAGAAAAATTATATTGAACCAATCTTTTTGCAAATGTATTGTTTTATAAATATTCGTATATACAGATTTATTTTCTATCTTGGATATTAATGTATTTGATAAATTTCAGTAATTGTTTTTCTTTCCAGTCAAAAATTCTTCTACCTATCTATTCAGTACGCTGACCTGTTTGTTTATAATTCAGACGCTTACTGTTTATTAAAATGTAGGGGCTCAGGTTAGTCATGCGACTTAAAGCATTGACCTTTATCTCACATGGTAAACCTAGAGTGGCGAGTTCGATTCTTGCCTGGGCAAAGGAACTTATTTAGTGACGAAATTCATTAAATAACGTCCTAAAATCCCACCCTGGCTAGAAAAGGGTGGTAACCTGTAGATAACCCGTCCCGATTAGCCTAAGTTGCAAAAAGTGGACGTTAATAAATAATAATAATAATATTAAAATGTAAATTGACTGGAAGATTTCTTTTTTGGATTTCTTCACTTGATATTCACAGTGGTATTAAGTGTTACAAGACTTAATATGTGAAGTTTTACAATAGATATATCTATTGTAAAATTTCACATACGAAATGTGCTTAATTTATCTAGTCTCTGCGAGACGGATTTTTAGAATTTAAAACATTTTATTTGATAGGCGAATTAACTACTAATTAAAAGTGTCCTTCTTGATGCTTAAAGCATTCTAATAATACCAAATTGTATAATCTACAAATAGCTACAACAAACAGGATACCATTTCTTGCTCGCCCATGGGAATCAGCTAGTTCTCGCCGAAAGGAGGTTGTTTTGGCAAGATTTAGACTGAGCCACAACCACGATTTCCCATTCATATACCTTTCTTAACCATCAACCAGACCACTTGCGAAACACGCATAGTGAATATGAAGAAGTTTACATCGTAACCCAGACAAAAAAAGATTTGCAGGAAATAGAAGATTCGTTAAAAATATCTGGAACGGTTTCGAATGAATTAAACTATTATGAAGATTTTATTAATAGAATTTTCTAAACGATGTTAAAAACTAAACGGAAACAGTATGTTAGTACATGTTATTCGACCCTTAAACCACATAGAATTGTTTTTTAAGGCATATCCTTTAGACTATGTATATAAACATATATATATATATATATATATATATATATATATATATATATATTTGCTTGTAAATAGCCGTAATTGAAAAAGGAAAAGAATTAGTAAAATACGAAACCGAGTACCCTTTGTAATAATATGTCAGATTGAATAGTTATTTTCATTATACTGAGTCAAAAAACATGTGTTTTCAATACTAGGTTTGAGTCCGTAAAATAGCTCTTTTCGGGACTAGTACTGAAAAATATTTTAGGTGCGCTAACCTTACCTGTTACTAATAAACATGTGTTTGAAGGAGGTTATACTCATTCTAATATTTGCTTACTTATAATAATTAGTGTGTTTAAAGTGCCAGACAACATGGCACTTTAAAGACACTACTTATTACCAGAAGATGTTTTAGAAGAAGCCCAAGAAGCTTTAAACGGACTACTTCCACCTAAATCTCGAGCTTTATATGAAACCGAATACAATAAATTTCTTGACTGGTTAGAAAGAAGAAATGTTCGGGTTGTTTGTGATGAGGTTATGCTTGATTATCTCTCAGAAATGGTTAACTGTATTCCAAAAGGCAATGCCAAACAAAGGTTTTAACATAAATAATAATCAAAATTGTACTATAAATATTAATGTAAATCTGTAATGTTTCTTCTATTATGGGTTAATAAAC
Organism: Riptortus pedestris; assembly: GCA_019009955.1. Lineage (NCBI taxonomy): Eukaryota > Metazoa > Arthropoda > Insecta > Hemiptera > Alydidae > Riptortus > Riptortus pedestris. The sequence continues at coordinate 30,351,285 of CM032232.1, read as the reverse complement.
AGATGTTTTTTCCAAATAAAATAATGTGTCAATTTAATTTCTTATATAAGTACTTTTCTTCTATTATAGGTTAATAAACAGATGTTTTATTTCAAATAAAATAATGTGTCACTAATTTCTTATATTAGATCTTTAAGTTATTAATGAAATATAAAAGGGTTTTAATGCACTCAAGTATGAGCAGTATAATGAAAAGTATTGTTCATAACACGTACCAAAAGTGTCCTTTCGGTACTCGGTCCAATTTCCAAGCTCGGCTTCGCCTCGCTCGTAAAACTAGACCTCGCACCGAAAAGACCCACTTTTGGTACTAGTGATGAAAATAACTATTTCATCACTAGTACGCAAAGTGTATCTTTTCTGTTCGAGGTCAAGAACAGTTGAAATGTTGAAAATGACTTTTCATTATACTGTACCTATTCTTAAAAGGAAATAAGGTAAATATTTTAATATTTTTATTCTTATAAAAAAATCAGAAGATAAAGATATGAATTCTAAAATATGAAACATATGTTTATTAAACTGCAAGGGTTATTCAACAGATAAATAGAATAGGCAATAGACCTATTATTTAAAATTAATACTTATTGTGCAATTTTTATTGTTACTTATATTAATACCTTTTTGCGGTATTGATTGCTTAATTATTGACAAATTTTTGTTCTTTGTGCATTCTACTACATCTTTTTCAACTAAAAAGGTCATCTACTGTGAAATAATCATCATTTTCAATTATGTTATTATTATTGTTTATTATTGAGTACTAATAAATTGAGTACTAATAAATAACTTTTTGATTTAATAAATACAGGTTAAGTAAGTATGCAATATACAATGAATCAGAGTATAATGAGGAATATTCCAATAACAGCTGTTACTTTTCTGTACTAGTAAAGAAAAGTATCACTTTGCGTACTCAAACGATACACTGAAAACACATGTTATTTTAATAGTATAATGAAAAATTATCTTATAACTAAGACTACTAACAAATTAATTTTGTTGTTGCTCTACACAGTTTTCTCTTGCACGGATATTTTAATATTACTTCCCATGTATTTGCAATGCAGTCACTAAACATGTTATGCGTAGCATAAACTTCTTCTTTACTGAAACCTATTATAACGAAAGAACCAATTCTACTCAGCATGTGACGAATGTGAATTCCATTAAAAACTCATAAATGTGTGTCTTAAGTTTGATAATTACTAAAGTTATTTTTAAATATTTTATGCAGGAACTAATAAATGGCTGAAATCGAAACAGGAGTATAGAGTGGGTGATTTTGAAAATTTGAAATATCTCCGTTATTATGGGACGGATCAAAAAATTATGTATTTGCAATCTAAATACATTTTTTTTCTTTCTGTATCTCGAATATAAAACGAAATATTTTCAAATTTTTAGTTTTCAGTCTTGGGTAAACTGTCATTTCTACTCATGGCACATTAACGATAAGCCGATATATAATGGAACGTTCTATTCGGAGCTTAAATGTAAAATATTATTTTAATTGTCCTTTTACTATAAATATGATCAGGGATATATACATAAATATGATCAGGGTGGCATTATCAATTAAATTTCGTATTCTATACTACTCGTTTTTTTTCTTGAAACACCATACTGGATATTAAATCAGTTTATGCAAAAATAAATATTATATCTTCTAATGGCGGAAATCGGATATTGGGGACAGGGTGGCCCAGAGGAGAGGAAAAACAAAAATTCGTAAAATCTCGGAGAGAAAAAACACATTGTATTATACTCAACCAATGTTAAAAGATGTAATCTCATATGAATGTTGTTTTATGCAATTTGCTCTAGATCAAGAACTTTAAACATTAATATTGATTTGACATCACCGAATTATTTCAGCTTGCAAATATATTGTTATAAAATACTGTGTGCAGTTGATATCATCAATGAATTATATTATTAATTATAATAATTAAATGCAAATCTGGTCTTGACACTGTAATAATAATTAATATAAATAAGACATTTTTCTGAAACATTATAATATCCATGCAGTCCTGCTGTTTTTTTGCCAATTGAGTAAATAACGCGAAATTCCATAAAATAGAGGGCCAATATCAGAAGAACTATACTCCAGGAAAAATTCAAATAAACATATTCTATTATTTAAAAACACAAACCGTTTGCTTTGAGAATTGTTTAGCCCGGACCGCTCGGTGGATTTTGAGATTGAGGTACCGTTGTGTCGCTTTTTGCTTTGAAAAATTGTCACACTCCCGGCAAAATAAGCCCTTCCAAATTTTTTTCTTCTGAATCTCCCCCGAGGCACGATGCATCCCCTTCTGCCTTTCCGAAAAATGACGATCGAACTCAAAAGTATACTTTTCAGGTGTGCAGTCAAATACCCGATCTATCTTCTTATTTTTTTCTATTCGAAGCGTCATTTTGCAGCTCGAACAAACGGTATATGTACCCACTAAGGCGATTTCCCGTACCGAACCCCGACGACCTATACGGACCCTCCAAAAGCGGCTCTCATATAACACCCCCTCATTCCGCCACTCTACCTGCAGCCCACACCAACTCCGACAATCACTCCGCTATGAACGCCCAAAGACCACTTTGTTCTCCGGTCGAAGGGCGAAGGGAGAGTTTAAAGGAAATGTTATAATGGTTGCCTAATGTATGTCTTTAGAGTTATGTCATCGAAATAAACCTATTTGCAGCGGGGAGAGGTTTACACGTTTAGACACTGCTATTTATTACCCAAATTTTCTTTAATCTGATTGAATGCCAACATTTTTTTATACTTATTTATTTGCATTACTATTGTTGAGCGTTTTGAGTTATTTCAATTATTGGTTTAGAAGTGCTGGTTTGGGAAGAAGTGTAATGCACAGTCTACTTTATAATAACAGAACTAATTTGACTTCTTTTCCTTCCCTCTTTTTTCAATGTTTTTTCTTTTCAAAAAATTTTAATTCCTTATTTTTCCTTATATTATATTTTTACTTATTGCAATTTTCAACGGAACAGACAAGAGTCCAGATTGTAATTGTGCCCATTTTAGTATAATTTAAATAGTCTTTCCCTAGTTCCACTATTTACAAAATTACAAAAGTAAATGATGTGGTTTATTATAATGAATATTTTTCAAGGTACAGTACATGGTAACGATTTCACAAATTGTTAATATACAATTTATGACAATTTCTTCCCTTATTATAATGGTTTTCGTGAATATAGGTCATACTTTTTTTAGTCAGATAAATAGTTCAATTTTTTTCTTCTTGAATAATACAATATACGAAATAAATTATTTTCTAATCCAGTGGGGGATCATTTTTATTTTTTGACGATAAACTTCACAGATGTATCAAAAAACTTGGAAAATACGTGTATAATTGAAAATCAGAAATCGCAAGGGCGAAACCCGAGTCGTTGCATGGCGATCCCAGAGGGATCGCTCCTCCACTTGGCGATCCCGAAGGCATCGTTTTCGGAAAAGGGGGTTAAGGGGGCGTAACCCACTTGCTGGCATGAGCTACTTCCTCTTATATCTACTAGTGCATAGGTGATATATTTCTCCTTAGGGTTATTTTATTCATCAACGATTCCATAATTATAACAAATAGATACAAATAAATAATAATAAAAAGAGAGATACAGGGAATGAGAGAGAGAGAGAGACAGAGAGGGAGGGGGGAAGGGGGTTGTTCCGAAATTCCCTATCGAGACAAAAGCTTCATTTCCCCCCGATGCCTGATAAGTCCTACTGCCGGCCATGTCCTATCTCCAGCCCCAATACAAATCTATTCTTTGTTTGTTTTTCCTGACAATAGTAGTTTTTGTTTCAAAGAGATCTCAAAATACTGTTTGAAAGCAAAGTAATTTCCAGTACAGACTCAATCACAATAAGAAAATTTGAACTTTCAATCCACGAAATGGTTAAATGTTATGTAAATATAAAAAGTCAGTCACGTAAGGGTTGTGTGAAGTTTAACAATTGACAAATCTACATAATGGCAACAAAACATTATCCGTGAATAATAAGGGAATAAACACAAAGGGTTATAAGAAACCTTCTGTAAATTTGAATAACCTTTCGACAGAAAGCATCTTATGAGTAAACAAGCAGGTTTACCAACCTCTCACCGGAAATAAAAACAGTTATTGAAATATATCAGAACAAAACATATTAATTTTATTGACAACTATTTACCATATGTAGTACTGTAATTTACAATGAATGGGAATAATTTTTATCTCGATCAATCAAACTTTAGTAGTCCAAGAATTAAAGACAGGGGAGGGGGGTAGGTGTCACCAGAACACATTTGCCTAGTACCTCGTATAACAAAGGTCTCTTGAAAACAATATTTGGTATTAAAGCTTCCATAATGAGGGTTATTATATAACAGAGTATCGTTTCTGTAACGTGAGTAGAAGTGGGGGTTTGCTGAAGGCTGAAAAATGCAAATATCTCGGTTAATATTCAAGATAGACAATAAATTTTTATAACCATATTTAAAGTAAATTCTATTTTTAATAAGATTGGTTCTATGAAATTTTTCGATCAGACGGAAGATTCGAATTTTCAAAATTCTCCTTCTCTACCCCCCCCCTCCTGACTAAATGCCGAGTTTGGTAACGATTAAAAAATAATTGCGACTACTAGAACTGTAACAGACAAATATTTATGTGTATAAAATATATAATTTTGAACGGATCTCATTTTCGTCATCTCCTATTTAGGGATTGATGGACATTTGATGAAAAATTTCAAAAATCGCGTCATGAGTACGACCTCAATAGCTGACTTCCCTTAAGGGAAATCTGCTAAAAAGGTCACTTTTATTCTTGAAAAATGCTTCTGTTTTTGCATTTTCTAGCTTTTAGAGCATGAATTTATGTCAAATACAGGACATATTCTCCTTAATAACATTATCACCATACTACGATGTAATCACCTGTTTTACACACCTAATTTGCGGTCCGAAAGCTACACTTCGCAGCCCTAGGGCCGAAAATGAATATTTCGCTCTAGGGCCGCAAAATCAGCTGTTTATTATTTTAATTTATTCATTTCATTGTATACATTATATTAGTTTGTTTTGCTCGTATTATTGCTAACTTTTTTTAGCATTTTGAAATATATTAGTTGTATTAAATGAAACACACATATGTTCATCTCTCTTTATTAACTTACATAATAACATAACGTAAAACAATCGATACATTAAACATTCATCATGTCCCCATAACCACAAGATAACCTTCTAACAAGGAGGTACACTTAACCAAAAGAAAATCTTGTTTTTGATTAATGTTATACGTATTAATATTTATTGTAGTATGGTGAAAAATAGCGTTCGTGCCTCGGGCCAAAGTGCGGGGCAAACGCCCACTTTCGGCCCTTGGTACGAAATATACTATTATTTATTTTAATTCAGAGGTTTGTTAAGAAGTTGTAAGAATATAAATACAAGGTATATCGGAATTTTATTATTTGCTTTATATGGAATTCGTAAATAAAATATTTTAAAAGTTTTCATTATTTATTTACGAAAAGAATGCTGCGCATATACAGGCGATTTGCATAATCAACAATGCGAGTATGAATCATTTATGTTATAAAAGACCTTCGAATGTTTATTAGCATCAGCATTGCCAAACAGTAAATATTTGATGTAAACATTAATGTAAACACTTCACACAAAGATGCATTAAAAAGTTAAGTTGATAAAAGTTATTTTTTAACTTCGGTGTGACTGATTTCTCTGGACCTACTCGAGTTCGTGGATTGATTCCCATTGTACTCGATGTGATTGAATCGTTTCAAGTTCAGTAGTCCATATTGATTCAGTGTACTCCCCCAAAGTTGTGATAGAGGCTTCTGTTTGGACAAGAAATGACCTCAACCGTAAACAGAGCCCCTGACTTCTATATGATAATTGAATACTGCATTATAAATGTCACCACAGCCTCTCATCAAATGTCGTGTCTGTAGTTTTGATCCCTGCACACATAATTCAAAATGCATATATCTCACAAGTATACACATTGTAAAGAGCCGTCAATGAGACTGCAGAGACAATTGTCAGCTTTTCGTGCTAAGGGAGTTCAATAAATTGCGTGAATAAACAGCATAATTTAAAAAAATTAATAAAATACACAGTTCTAACATAAATTTCGCCATGGGCTGCATAAACCAAGCAGATTTCCGACGTGCTGGTATGACACACAATTGATCTCATTTCACCATATATTTATTAATTCTGAGAAAAACCCGAACAAGAATAGGTTTTTTTTTTTTTTTTTTTTTTTGCGGCCCGAATACAAGAAAATATAAATAGCTCCTTTTATCTTTGAGTTAAGAAAAAGTCCGTCACGCAGGGGCTGCGTAAACTAAGCAGATTTTCTAAGTGAAGTTTTACAATAGAGAAATCCGCATACTGGTAAGAAAACACCACCGTGAGTAAATACAAAGGTAATGAGAAATCTTTCAGTTAATTTTAATAAAAACGCTACGGAAACGGCTTCCGAAGTGTAAACAAATAGGTATGCCAACCACTCGGAGCTGGACAGATAGATAGACATATTCTTCACCGAAAAGAAACATATATCTGAATATATTATATTAACTTTATTGCGAACACTTAATGTATCTAGTACAGTATATATATATATATATATATATATATATATATATATATATACATATATATATATATATATTTACAAAAAAGTCCGTCACACCGGGGCTGCGTAAACTAAACAGATTTCCCATGTGAAGTTTTACAATAGAGAAATCTGCATACTGGTGACACAACACCACAGTGATTAAATACAAACGGTAATGAGAAATCTTTCAGTTAATTAAAATAAATTCCCAGCTGAAACGGCTTCTGAATTGTAAGAATAATTTATATTTTAATATCTCAAATTTTAGTTATCCAAGAACTAAAGAAAATGGGGGGGGGGGGCGGATGAACAGAACGTATTTGCATAAATCTCACAAAGTAACGAAGGTAAGGTAAGGTTAGGAACGACAGGTAAGGTTAGAAGAAGCTTCCACCTGAGCCGAGAAGTTACGAAAATGGCCGACCTAATCCGAACTATACCCGACCACAGACTTCATAAAAATGCAAATATCTCGGTTAATATTCAAGATAGAGAATAAAAGTATAGAACAATATTTATAGTAATTGTAACTTTCAATAAGATTGGTTCTATACAATTTTTCGATCCGATGCATAATAACGGAGATATTTCAAATTTTTAAAAATCCCCCTCTAAACCCCCCACTCCCTCTTGTCCGATTTCAGCCCTTAACGAACTTGATCTGTCTTTTTACATAAAACGGTTAAACATCTAGTTAACAGACAAATAAATATATATATATATATATATATATAAATATATATATATATATATATAATAGGATCGATGGACATTTGAAGAAATTTTTCGAAAATCGCGTCATGAGTACGACCTCAATAGCTGCTTTCCGTTAAGGGAAATCTGCTAAAACTATAATATTGAAGATACGTCATTTTCGTCATCTACTAGGCAGGATCGATGAGCATTTGCGGAAAGGACGTCATGAGTACAACCTTTATCTTAATAGCTGATTTCCCTTAAAGGAAATCTGCTAAAAAAATAAACTTTGCTTATTAGGGTACCTTTGATTGAAAGATTAATAACACAAACTTTAACGTTTTTGTCAGTACACAATTTATTTGTCGAACACTACTTTTATTTACACTCTCGTCAACCTATTTTTTTACAACTAACTACAATACTACAGTGATAACTTCACGTGCTTATTACACAGCACAATAAATCACTAGTGTATCACTAGAATCACTCAACTAAACTACCCTTCGACCTGGTCGAGTTTATATTAGCCCAAAATCCGTTCAAGCAGGTTGGATGCCCCAACTCGCCATCTGATTGGGCGGAGCCAGGCACCCTAGAAGGTTCTAGATTCCCGCCGAGGAGGAGGACTGCCTTCATTTCCCTTGTACTTCGTCAATACGTGATGAAATGTTAGTTTTACTTTAGTATAGCGTAAGTTAGTTAGATAGTTTGGGCACCCCTTACCTCCCTTAACAACACACAAACGGCTTCTTAGGTTTATTTAGTGGCTGTAGCGGCCATCTTTCTCCTTTTTCTTCTTATCTCCTCTCCATGTATCCCTATCCTTTCCTATTTCGTTTTCTTCCTATCCATCACAACCCACCCGGTATCACCAGCTACCGGGTCACCCACCCTTGTTAGTTCCATTACACCCAATCACAATTACCATCTCCTTTAAAATGGAACTATAGTTCAGTAGAAGGGGAACAATCACTTCTCACCCCCGGTGGGTCACACCACCTTAATACCAACAACTTTTGTGAAGCTGGGTCTCAGTTACAAAAAAAAAAATGAAATGGGGGTTGTGTATGCATTTCAAGTAGCATCAAAACCCCTCAAGTAGACCGATGGAGGCATATTTCGCAACACTATATTTATGATTTCTGAAAACAATCCAAATGTGTTAATTTTATTTACATGGTAAACCTACTACATATTTACGAATCAAAACCAAATACTGAGAATAGTCTCTTTTGTCACATATATTGAATCAGCTGCTCTACACACTTGTCAAAGACTACTCCGTACCCATTACATTTAAACAAATATTTGACAAGGCTCAGCAAAGGAAAATAATAAAATGCAATTCGGTCGACTGTTCTTTTAATGAACTATCAATTCTGAAAGATCAGTACCTGGTGTAGTATTTGTTCCTGTCGAAGAATGACTCAACGTTTTAACAACTGAACTTCTATAAACATTCGTTATTTTCTGGTACAAATGAAAACCTACCATGAAAGGGCCATTACACGGGAGTTTGGTAGAAGGTCAAGCCACCTTGATACATTCCCATGCTATAATATCGTTACAGGTCAAATACTCTGCATTATTTATGTAGCTACTCAATTGTCTCACAATGCCAAGTGAGCACCCAGGGTTGAGGTTTCACCAGTAATAGTGAAATCATCAAAAGTGCATGAAATTTAGTTTTTTTGGGCCCCAGTCTCCAGAAACGAACGGCTAAGTAAGACGATTGATTTGAATAGCCTTTAAAGGTTAAATCATTGCGGTCCGGTCGTTGCAGTAGAGGAATTTGAGATAGGTTACATGATGAATGATTGAATGCAAATCAAGTTAAGAAACCACATAAAATCACATGACAGCCCAGAGGAGTTGCAAATTCTGCAGATTTGATGGTACATTCGTTTTCTACTTGAAAATCATAACTTTTCTGAGAGGACAATGGTAACAAAGTGCAATAATATTGAAGATCACATTATACTAAAGCTCTGCTCTTTAAAACTTCTCTCGGAAAGCGTTGGCAATAATAAACAAAATGTCCACTGGAGTCCTGCTTCTCTAGGAAACAAGAGCTTTAAGAAAGTAATGTAGAGCATTCAAAGAGTAGCACAGAAGCGCTTCAGGACCAATTTAGAATTGTAGGTGTAGACAAGTCTATCCGGTTAGTCTGGGCATATTGAAAAATGGGAACCCTAAATTCGGAGTAGGATTTCAGAAATTAAAGTTGAGCATCCAGAATTGGAAAAGCTTGATTGGGAAGCTCAATGAACGATCAAAAGAAAGTCCTTCAAGACTGTATGGCAAGTTAAATACTAAAACAGAAAGGGACACAACAACGAAATACTGTTAACCTCCAACTCTCCACCTAGTCAATTTTCGATAATCCTTCGATAGGATCTAAGGAAAGCAAAAATACTATTTAGAACTTTAAAAAAGTCCGTCACGCAGGGGCTGCGTAAACTAAGCAGATTTCCCACGTGAAGTTTTACAATAGAGAAATCTGCCTAATAACAACTGTAGTAGTAAGAAACCTCTAAATCTAAAACATTATTTAGGGCGTAATAACCAAGTAGTTTCTAGCCCCAAAAAGCAGTTAACCTAACCTCTAAACCTATTCACGAGGGACGAATAGTTAAGAAAACGCCCGCCAGAGCTCTCGGCGGAAAGTCCGAACATAGCCTACTGGTGACCACACGCAGAATACAAATGTAACTATCTCGGTTAATATTCAAGATACAGAATAAATGTATACAATATTTATAGGAAATTTAATTTACAATAAGATTTATTCTATATAATTTTTCGATCCGACGCATAATAACGGAGATATTTTGAAATTTCAAAAATCCCCCCTCTAAACCCCCCCTCCCACTGGTCCGATTTCAGCCATTAACGAACTTGATCTTCCTTTTTACATAAAACGATCAAACTCCGAGTTTGGTAACGATCAAACGAAAATTGTGGCCGCTAGAGCGTTAACAGACAAATATATATATATATATATATATATATATATATATATATATATATATATATATATATATATAATTTTGAACGGACCTCATTTTCGTCATCTCCTGGGTAGGATCGATGGACATTTGAAGAAATTTTTCGAAACTCGCATCATGAGTACGACCTCAATAGCTGATTTCCCTTAAGGGAAATCTGCTAATAAGTACTTTATAAACAGAATGAACTTAAACTAAAACAAGCAAAATTGATCAGTCGCACTCGTCCTGAAAGGCCAGAGTTAGAATAGTACTTATTTCTCAATATATCGACGAACTTCCGAACATAGTAGGATTATTTTTAGTTAAATGAACGATTGCGATCTCAATAGATAGATCTATATATTATATCTTGAAAAAAACTCACCTTCGAAACTAAGACGCAATCGGGCGCTTGCGGCCTCAGACGAGCCGGATCAAGGATGACAGTAGACTAAAGTAGAGGATTCTCAGCATGAACACGAATCAGGAAGCTGTTGGGAATGACACCTCACTAGGGTGGCAGGAAGAGGCGGGCCATCAAAAGTGTTTTGCTGTCCTCTCAGCCCAGATGCGCACGATGGAGGGTTAAATATTTGGAACAATATTACAAGAATATGTAGCTCCGTTAGTTATCAAGAAATATACTTCTGTCCAAACGTCGATAAATAAAAATGGGATTAGATATGTAGGCATTCACATCCCTGTTGAGCGATATCCACAAAGAGTACTTACTTAAAAATTGTTGACCTTGTTGAAGTTTCCCATAACATTCCAGAATGAGTTCAAAGAGATTGAAGGTGGGAAAGTGGACGTGCGACCCCAAACCGTTACTCTGGCGTGTGAGAAGACTTCATTTAGATTTAGAATCCGGAATTCTTATCTCGAATCATTGACCAGTTTCTGTCCCAGCTTCTTTTGAATTTCCTCCATTCCTTCAGGATAAAGACAGTTCCGAAGATCGTTATCAGTTCGTTTTTCGTTATCAGCCTTCAGTTCAGTATTATCAACAGTAATATTGAGAAGACACGGTTTGCAAATTAGCAACTAAAGGCTTCGATGAGCCAAATGAAACCAATTGAGTAAAATTCCTCAGGATATACTTTCAATATTAATTTTAGCTAGATAAACGGGAACAAAATGAAGTAATTTTAATAAGAAGTCATCAACGAATTCGGAGAAAATGTATCCTACAGTGTATATGGAAGAAATTAAGAGGAAAATTCGACATTAATTTAATCCTCTGAAGGGAAGGGAATCAGATCCCAAAGTCCTAAGGGAAGAAACTGCTTCCTTAATAAGGTTTTACAATTTGCATTTGCCTTCGTTCGTTACTTCTGTGAAGTAGCATATAAATAGCCCGTAAATAATATATATTCTTCTGGACCTTGAAAACATCTCAAGAATGCCACATAAATCGATGACAAAAATCGTCTGCTCTATTTCTCTATCTTCCTTTTAGCAGATTTCCCTTAAGGGAAATCAGCTATTGAGGTTGTACTCATGACGGAATTTTCGAAAATGTCCATCGATCCTACCTAGTAGATGACGAAAATGAGGTCTGTTCAAAACTGTATATATATTTGTCTGTTACCGCTCTAGCGGTCGCAATTTTTGTTTGATCATCACCAAACTCGATATTTAGTCGTTTTATGTAAAAAGAAAGATCAAGTTCGTTAACGGCTGAAATCGGACCAGTGGGAGGGGGGGTTTAGAGGGCAGGATTTTCGAAAATTCGAAATATCTCCGTTACTATACGTCGCATCGAAAAATTGTACAGAACCAATCTTATTGCAAATTACATTTACTACAATTATTGTTGTATACATTTATTCCCTATCTTGAATATTAACCGAAATATTTGCGTTTTTATTAAATTTGGGCCGACAACGGATTTTTGAATTTCCCGCCAAAAGCTAGGCCCTTTGCCGTAACTGTTCAGCTCTCGTATGGAGATTTCTCTATTGTATAACTTCACGTGGGAAATCTGCTTAGTTTACGCAGCCCCTGCGTGACAGATTTTTTTTTTATGCAGTAAATACCTTAATTAAATTACTTTAATTTAGGGGATCAGGTTAGCCATGCAAGTTAAAGCGTTGACCTTTATCTCACATGGTAAACCTAGAGTGGCGAGTTCGATTCTTGCCTGGGTCATAGGAAATTATTTAGTGACGAAATTCAATAAATATCCTAAAATCCCACCCTGGCTAGAAAAGGGTGGTAACCTGCAGATAACCCGTCCCAATTAGCCTGAGTTGCAAAAAGTGGACGTTAATAAATAATAATAATACTTTAATTTAATGTCACATGCGTTCCGTAATTTATATTCATCACTGATAACGAGTCCAAACATTGATACTATCATATAAGTTTGTACAGGTTTTTATTAGTGTCCATTGATTAGTTTTGTTGTAGTTTATGGTGTTATTCATGTTTTCTTCAAATAACCTGTGTGTTGGAGCCAAAGTTAATAAATATTTAAAAGATATTTGCTTCAAACATACTGGGCTATCATCTTCTTTTAAATGAACTTAGTCTATTGTATATTTCATTATTTTCTGCTTTCATCATTTTATTTGAAATTAAAGATGAACAGCAATTTTCTTTACGTCTTAAGTAAGGCCTACTCCACAGAAGTAACGGTGCTTGTCATTCGTTTGAAAATCCTATCAATCATTCCTAGAACATGAAACAAATAAAGACAATACAAACATTTAAGTGTGTGAATTTAATTCATCGATAAAGCCTGGGTGGGAAAATCAACGGAAAATTAGATCGAAACCAGAAGAAAGCTTTCCCTAATCACAAATCAAAGGGGCTTCAGCGACTTTCAAGATCCTGAAATACAAAACCGTTAACAGAATGGTCGGATCAACAAAAGATCAGCTTGGCCGATAATCGAACAGGGTATAGAAGTGGAATAAGCATGCTTAGATATTGACCCTACAACAGATAGACCAAGGAACGCTGGAATGTACACAACATATTCTTTTACTTCAAAGCAACAGGCAATTTGAAATGATGGATGGAGTCTTTGGAAAATATTGACTGGACTTGGTTTTTCCGGAAAGTTCCTCCTGACAAGGGAAAGACGTTGAATGGTACAAATATAGATTAAAGAGAAATACGTCGATAGAGTTCTGGCAAGAACATTCCTTAGAAAACAAAGATAAGATGAGAAACATGTTATTAATTCATAAGCTACTACTAAAAGTCGGTTTAAATATAAAGTAGAAAGCTTTGACAATTTCGGAGCTACAGAAAGGTCTATAAACGGCTAGTTTACTGAAACAGACCAGAAATAACAACTAGTTCGGGCCGCCATTCTTGCTGTTTTCCTTGTGTACTAATGTCAGGTCGTGTTAGTCTTAATACTAATGCAAAATAACTCCATTTTCAGCCTTAACTGGTGGCAGGAGATAAGGACGTTGAAGGGTACCTTCGAAGCGTAAATTTACCTTTTTGGACGATGACTTAAGAGAAGATAAAATATCTGAAACCTGACAGTAATGAGGTTAGAGCCAAGAGGTTACAACAGACGGGACTTGTGGCAAGATGTAACCCAAACTACTCCTTGTAATTGTCAATGATTGCAATAATAGTGGGTTGCCGACCACAAAGGCAACCGGAGATGAGATGAGTGGACAGCTTAAAGAAGAACACTTCAGAGTTCCACCAAGGATTGAGACTTAACAAACAGACTGAACAGATCAGAAGACTAATTACACTATGTAGACAGAAGAATGTAATAGTGGCAATAAATAAAAGGACACTCGGGAAATTTAGGAAATGACACAGCAGACCAACTTGCAAATACAGCTTCAAGAGACGAAACGATACCTATTACATACTCTAAACTGACTGAAGAGACCATTAAAACTATTTTGATAGACGAATCTTATAAAAAATGGGGCGAAAGATGGAAAAACACTACTAAAGAACGACAATTACATAAGTACATACCAACTGTATACCAGAGACAAAAAATAACACTTAGCAATCCTAAACAAATACAATTTATATCAGGACATGGACCTAAGAAGAGTTACTTGTACAAATTTAAACTGACAAACACAAATACATGTAAATGCGATGAGACTGAACAGACATATGACCCTCTTATATGACTGTACATTACTTGACAGACCAAGAACAAAACTCATCAAGTATATTACTTTACAAAACGGAACTTGGCCGACATACAAACCAAAACTATTACTCAAATTCAACAAGGGATTTAAAGCATTTATTCAAGATTTGGACACCATTTTGTAGATATACACCTATTGTTGTACACATATGTTTTACTTTATTTCATTTTTTTGTTTTTATTTAATTAATTTAGTATTCTATAATGTTTATAATTATTATATAAGAAATATTATAATGTAATGCTGAAATGTGTATAATGTCCATTTAAATAAATTCCCACGTTAGAGGGATACCCTGCGTGGAAAACAGGAAAGGATTGAGAGGCAAAATCTTTAAAACCAACCAAAAGCATAAACAAAAATAGACACAATTTGGTGTTTAACCCTAGGTAAACTCACTAATATTATTTAATGTTCATGTAACACTAGTATTTCATCAAAATATGAAATACAAATCTGTAATGAAACGACAAGTAATTTCCCTGGCATCATTGAAGGAAATAATTAGAAACTCATCAACAATGAAAATTATTTATAACCGTTTTTATAAGCCCAGCACCAATTGTAAACCATTTACTACCGCCATGAATACAGAAATCGCAAATTAAATCCACTTACACAATGCCAAATCATTACTAGCTAAATTTATTTGCCAAAATTATTGCCTTTAAAATTTGTTTTATAACAGTCTGCGCAAGGTTTTCCTTAACGAACATTTTATTTATATCTTTTAATGAGGAAAATAAAGACCCAGAAATTATTATAAAAAGAGAGAACATTGCTTACAGACGAGAACAAAAATAAAAAACTGAATTTTTCTGACTGCCAATTTGCTACTGAAGGAGTTAATATAACTTATAAGTTAGGAAGGAATTGATTGAAATTTTTCATTTGTGATTTAAATACCCTAAAGTACAATATAAACTATGTGAGAATTCGATTTTTCTACTAGGGTTTTAACTATGAATTAAAACATATAGTCAACAAAAACTTGAACGAAGGTATTCGTATTTTCTGACAATTTTATAGAACACAAATATATAAAAATTATTTGCTCCAACTTCGTGTCACAGGCTGTGTCTTAAAACACAAATTCGACTTTATTCGTCGCAATCGACCCTTAACGGGTGTAACATAAGAATGACTGAACAGAAAGCTTTACATGGGTGAAAAAGTCTTGAATTATCCACTGCTTAAGTTTAAATAATTTAAATATTTCAACGAGTAGCCATTTTAATATCAAACCGTTAACAAGGACTTAAGCAGGTCGTCGAATTAAATGTATCCCTTTACTCTGTATGAATATATTGATCGCCTTCTTCTCCGCTATTTTAAGGGATGTTATTGATATATAGAACCAGCGTGCTTCTGAATTACATTTTATGCGTGACCGTGTTAGATACTGTTCATTGTGAAATAAAGTAGTGGTTTTATAAGGATAGAAGTCAGCAAAATTTTGCTAGTTCAAAATGTAAAACCACCTTTACACTGGTGGTAATTTCATTACATCACACGAAATAACCAAATAGTTAAAGAGTTGCCTACTAAAGGAACATTAAAAAAAATGGCCTTCAGTGACCAAGAACAAACATAGGGAAATAAATCAAACGAACTATACCCTTTTACCATACATTTATTGTTGAAAGCAAAAAGGAATTTTGACTCGGCTTTGGAGCAACCAGGCTCAAAAACTGTTTTAATCAAAGAAGAACATAATACACAAGCAAATTTAACTATGAAACATTTACCATAACCATCCTTTACTGTATTCACAAAAAAAACACACTACTGACAAAGTAATTACTTATTGAACCCACGGGAAAACATTTACCTGGACGACATATAAAATACAACAAACTAGGGTTGCTAATGCCATTGAATGTCGTTTCGATAAATAAAATCTGGACTGATCCAAAAGAGACTTCGGAACGATTCCTGCAACACTTATTAACGATAAAGTATAGACTCAAAATTAAGTGAGAGAACAAGCCAATTTCTACAAAGAACTTTGTAAGATTCACTTATCCCAATAGAATTCAAAACATCTACAGCTCTCATCCAATTATAACTACAATATTAGCAGATTTCCGAAATTAGATCAACTATTGAGGTTGTACTCATGCGGTGAATTTCGAAGATTTTCCTCAAATATCTAGAAGATGACGAAAATGAAGTCCCGTCATAACTATATATATATATATATATATATATATATATATATATATATATATATATATATAGTTGAGTTTAGAGGGAGAGATTTAAAAAATTCATAATATCCCCGCACAGTAAGCGTCGGATTGAGAAATTGCATAAGAGCAATGCAAATATAATGTTCTATAAATGTTGTCATGTACATTTTTTCTCTATATTTAATATTACCCGTGATATTTCAATCCATTTACTTTTCTTCCATCAGTAAAACCCCAGTCCTACTCCTGTCATATTAACATAATAAGCGGTTATATCATGAACCACCTCATTCCAAGGTAAATGCAAAATATGCTTTATTGAACTTTTATTTTGTGAGATACATGCAAATTCTTTATGTGATGGTGACGTCATCAATTAAGATTTTTCGATCCTTACTCGGAAATGTTTATTTGATCTATACCATACTCGATATTTAACATTTTCTGTCAAGACTAAAGATCGTGTTTGCTATTAGCTGAAATCGGACAAAGAAAGGTGGGGTTTAGAGGGGGATCAGAAAATTCAAAATATTCCTGTTGTTATGAATTGGATTGAAAATTATTATAGAACCAATCTTTTTAAAGGAGAATTGTTTTGAACATCGCGTTATGAGTGCAGGATCAGTAGCTGATTTCCCTTAAAGAAACTGATCTAATATTAATGCGTCTAGTCAATGAAATTGAACATTTCAAGACTGATCATTATTTATATGCACTTCATTAATATCAAAGACTCTTTCATAGCCTATCAGAGAAAACAAAGAAAATGATATGTTTTTCATTGCAACAGTTCGTGAAACCGACTAAACCCATTCGATACCCCCCGATGGATTGATAAATTCACACTCCGGCGAAGCTGAAAATAAGGAAATAATCGCAGGCGAGGGAAAACAGGAATTAAACGAAATGATTGCATCTGACAGAACTGGTCTGGGCTAGAGCAAGCTTGCTATTTGATACTGCCCAATTTAACAAATAACAGGGCATTTTCTGCGACCTTCGAGCTCCCCCAGCACTAACAATCCTACCCTCATCATTCTATTTAAAGAGGATTTGTCGAATGATACGCGAGAATGACGTCAAGACGAACTCCAGATGTGTATCTCGGGAAAACCTCAAAGAAGAAAAAAAAGGACGTTTTTAGTCTGAGGAATAGAGATAAAAAACTAATAATAATTTTCATTCATAGACAAGCAAAAAGAACGTATTATAAGATGGCCAGGAAAATAAAAAAGTAAGAACACAGTACCTTTTATTACAAGAATAACATAATACTCACCTGGCATCCACGGCAAGAGTCAATATAAACTACTTATTTCATCATACAGCTTTATTTATTTATCAACTATTCAAGGTCTTAACACCATCTCTTGAGGCGTCACAGCCCTCCCATGTACAAAATGATGGGCTTTCTTAAACAAGACCTTTCCGCCTTGGGTCTCGAAGTGGATTAAATGTATTTTGGTTTATTGTATATTGCTCTATTGATCCTCCAATACAGCTGGGCCTGGCTCATCTCCAAAGATAGGTTGATCAACACAAGAGGCAACCAATCAACTTGCCTCTATCCAGACTTAGCGTTGATGGACAGTCATCTCTACTTCCTCTAAGGCCCAACTCGGGAAAACCAATTAACGCATGCCCTGGAAAAACGAATTCCACTTTTCTTTTCTTTTTTTTCCGCAGAATTATTATGACTACCTGCTTTGAAGTCAAAGAATTTTCATCTTCCTCCAGTTTTAAAGCTTCTCAAGAACCAATCTGAAAGTGACTCCCTTTTCCAACGTGTATTGAGATAAGCAAGAATCTTTTCTCAGTACTGTACATATCCCACGTTTGTTCCAAATCTGTTCTTTTTTCGCAAAATGAAGTTCACTCATCAAGCGGTTAGTAATGGTAGATACACAAACAGGTCTAAATCTTTAAGAATAGTATATGTCTAGTATTATACACTGCTAAATCATATGGATTAGAAACAACTAATGGTTAAGTGCGATTAGGAGAAATGGGAGGGGAATAACAACAGACAAGGGGAACTAAATTTTTATATCGAAGTATTTATTTATTTGTTTGGTGTCATGCAATTTATATCAATTTACACTCTTCATCAAATAAACCAAATGGTAAAAAATACTCCAAATTATGGAGTACAATGGAATTCATCTTCATATTTGTAGATGGTCCTGGGGGATTTCACTAATGGGAAAAAAATGTAAAAGTAATAAGAACAAATTAAATAAAAACTATTAAAACAGAGAAATTTTCAACGGGAAAAGAAAGGTAAACAAAAAAGAATCAAAAACAAAAATAGAACACGAATAATTAATTAACAAAAGAGAAAAAAAAAACACGAAACAAAAGCATAATATTAAATTACATTTAAAAAAATATTTTATAAAAATAAATAAAACTATATTGAATCATAATTTATAATAAATAAATAAGTATTCATTTAAAAATTTCTAAAATCTAACAGAAGCATTCAGTATCACATTCACACACGCACACGCACGCACAGACACTCACCCACACACACGGAACCAAACACAAGTTAGTACAAAATTTAATTTTACTTTACATTTTGTATTATAAAACGAAGTAATGTACTTGATTTGATTTGAGTTCTATAAATGTTATAAAACTAATTCAAATATTTACGGAATCATTGTATTTCTGTATTTTCAGATTAACCCCCACCCTACTCTTGCGATTTGCACTTATAACAACTGAATCACTATGCATCACATATCTAATTTAAATTTCGAATAGACTTCTTATATCGGTAGTCATCGGCGTGTGAAAGCTATTTTTTCATAACACCTTTTCATTTTCTGAAGACCCTGAAAAATATTATAACAATGGCGAGATTATAAACAGTCAGATTATGAAAAAAAAATTTAATAAAACATATAGAAAACATTTATATCCACAACACGAGGACAGATATCAACCATCAGTATGGCATTACTTATATCATTTATTTTAAAATTAAATGAAAATTGCATTCATCTTTCATTCTTCTGTGACATCAACCTGAAGAATTTCTCCACCTCAAACAAAAAGAACCATCTGAAATCGATGTTGCATTATTTTTATTTTATTTTTAATACTTCCCTTCTCATTATTTTAGCTAATATTTAATAAATAAATAGATTTTATTATTATGTAACAACACAGCTCCATGTTATTAGGCTTTCTCTAATAATCTGATCATATACCCAATGACATTGACAGTTGGCTTCAATTGTAATTAATTTCCATCAATTCCTGTTAGTAATTACCAAGCAAAAGTTTCTGACTATTTTATTACAGGCATGGCCTTCGCCAACTACGTAATTGACCTTGTTCTTGAGCAAGGTTAGGTTGAATAATTGTTTAATTTGACCATAAACTATTTTATCCAAGTATTCCATCTTAGGACTTTATACTTCAATTGGCATAAATAAAACTTAATTTTTCACCATACCTGTCATTTGATTGATTGTATTTAATAAATGTGCATAAGAACTTTGTTTTCATTTATAATCATGGCAGGGCCTAAACTGATTTTTGGGGTCTATCTGATTAGAAGAACTGATGCTGTAGATATATGGTATTTTTATTTTTGGATATAATAATTCCACAGCTACTAAATCTAGAATTATTTTCAAATGGAAACTGCATTACTAATATATTACATTTTTTTCCATAGTTGGTTAACTTAGGGGAGGATGCATTGCAGTCAATCCAAAAATCATGATTTACTATTTAAATGGCAAAAGAGTGCTATGACATTTATATTTTATTATATTCTTATTATTTTATTTATATATTTGTAATAGGAAGTCGAGATACTCCTGTCGGCCAATTTTTCAGGAGCCAAAAATAATTTTTTTCTCTTAATGTATATATAAAATTGTAATGTGTGTGTGTGTATATATATATATATATATATATATATATATATATATATATATATTTATAGCAGTTGTTTGTTAATAAAACAAAACAGCTCATTTAACAAAAACAATACAAAATAACCATTAAACAGGATTTGCTACCAACAAGAGAGATTAGGGAAGCCATAAATTGAAAACAATTCTGAAACTTTGTGTGCAAGTAGAGTAATTGGCTTTAATATTTCTAAGCGAATATTGATAAAACAGTAATAGATATAAAAACGTTACAAACGATAGTCTTTAATATATCTGTGCAATCATATTTTTTTTAAATATCATATTTTTCGAAATGTTTTCCTCCCCCTCATTTTTCAATTTGTTTTAGAATGAATCAGAGAAGATATTTAACGACAAATTCAACCATATATAATAAAGTTGTATTCCGATCAAATTTTCAAAAATAAGATAAAACACACTTATTGTATATCGCCATGCTCAGACCTCATTCGTCTTTGCAAAAATATGTGTACTACTCTTTTATAGAATTAAATTTACAATAAGATTAGTTCTATCTACTTCTACGGAGCAATTTCGAATTTTCAAAATTCTCCAACTGTAAACTCCACCTCCCCCTGATCCGATTTTAGCCATTAACGAACTTGACCTGATATGTATTTATTTATATATACAATTTTGAACGGAACCCGTTTTCGTCATCTCCTGGGTAGGATCGATGTACATTTGAGGACATTTTTAGAAAATCACATCATGAGTACGTATTCAATAGCTAATAGTTATTTATTATACAAGTGACGAAAGTAGATCATTTTACAACTCGAGTGAAACGTTTACCCACACGAGTGTGGTAATTTCACGAGAGTTGTAAATTCTACTTTCGTCACGAGTGTAATATTAATTTTTTTCTGTAACCCTGTAATACATGATCAGATCTAACCAGAATATGAACAAAATCAGGATGTTGTGAAGATTATGGTATGTTGTTGGTAGGTTCTAAGCATGGTTGTGAAATGTTATAAGCATAGTTATAAAACAACTAGTGATGATTGTGAAGTAGTGCAGTTATAAACAAGTGCAGGTTATAAACAAGGAAGGTAATTATTGTTATATTTAAATTTTAAAATATATTGATTATTTCCACCAATAATTCATTCACATTTCAATTTATTTTGTTAAAATAAATTCTTACAATGTTAAGAAACATTTAAAATCATTTAATTTCCAACTTCAAATTATTTTTTTAATTTATACTTATTACTAATTAAGAAGGCAATTCACTTTCTTCACTCTATTGCAAAATGTTTCACTTTCTTCACTCATTTCAGATTAGCAAACGTTTTAACATTTGACGAAAATAAATACCATACATTTAAGTGGCTCAGAGGCCATGGTTAATACAACTATTTTACTAGAATTGTGTTTTTATTACACTTGTAATATAATTGAATTACTCTTTTTAAAGAGCTACCTAAAAACGTTTAGTGTAACGGTGCAGTAAGCCGAAATGTATTGGAGCAGGTAGTCAGTTCTCGGACTAGAACGGTTATGTTAACAATGCAGTTCCCATGCAGTTCATAGTAATGAACTAGGCCAGTGGGCCAGAAGGATCAGCCATCTTGGCTGGGGCTTTGCAGAGGCCATCATGATCACGGTATGAAACATATAAAATATAAAGTATTACTTCATTTTTATTTGATAATTTATTACTTTACAAAAATATTGCTAATAGAAAAAAAAGAAAAAAAAAACAAGTATTATATGTGTAAAACCAAATCAAACAAGTCCGTCACGCAGGGGCTGCGTAAACTAAGCAGATTTCCCACGTGAAGTTATACAATAGAGAAATCTTCATACGAGTGCCGAACAGTTACGGAATTAGCTTTTGGCTGGAAACTGAATCGTCCGTTATTTCATTTTATCATTTAATAAAAATGCAAATATCTCGGTTAATATTCAAGATAAAGAATAAATATTTATAGTAAATTTAATTTGCAATAAAACCGGTTCTATACAATTTTTCCATCCGACGTATTGTAACGGAGATATTTCGAATTTTCGAAAACCCCCCCCACTGGTCCGATTTCAACCATTAACGAACTTGATCTGTCTTTTTGCATAAAACGTTTTAAAATCGAGTTTGGGAACGATCAAACAAAAATTGCGACCGCTAGAGCGTTAACAGACAAATATGTATATAATTTTGAACAGACCCCATTTTCGTCATCTCCATGGACATTTGAAGAAATTTTTCGAAAATCGCGTCATGAGTACGACCTCAATAGCTGATTTCCCTTAAGGGAAATATGCTAAAAAAACAGTTCGTCACGTAGGGGCTGCGTAACTAAGCAGATTTCCCTCGTGAAGTTTAATAATAGACAAATCTACATACTGGTAACACAACACTTTTTGGAATATTAAGTGGATAAATACAAACAGTAATAAGGAATCATTCAGTCAATTTTAATAACCTCCCGACGGAAATTTAAACAAGCAGGCCTGCCAACCTCTGACCGGATAGAAAAACAATTACTGAAATGTATCAGAATGTAATATATTAATTTTATTGAAAACTTTACTATATCTATAATGAATCTATAATCTATATCTATGTACTGTAATCTATAATGAATCAGAATTATTTATATTTTAATAACTCAAATTTTAGTTGTTATCCTTTAAATTCCATGTAGGCGGCTTATGATCATAAAGATCTATAATTCCAAATAAAAAAAACATTTATTTAATTTGAACGGATTTCATTTGAATCATATAGAAAGGTTCGGTGGACTCTTTTTAGTTCTGATTCCCATGTCATAAGAAACGTGGCTTAACTGCTTAAGGGAACTCTGCTAAAAATGTAGAATCTGTAATAAATATAGTTAACTTCTTTTGCACGTTGTAGGAAATAGAAGAGACAATTTAATCCCGAAGAGATAGGATACAGCACGTATTGTCAGGGAGTGGTTACGTAAAGCAAACATAATAACCACAACACGCCCAAAAGGTTCTGTTATCAGCCATGGTGTAGTACAGAAACACCGAGGTTTAAATTTACTGATTGGTTTATGTCAAGTATGCATATGACAATGCTTTAAAACACACTTCTTGCTACAAGCTCAATAAACGCAAATTTTTAACACATTTAACATGCATAGCTATCCTAACAAAGATTTTTTAGGAGTATATTATTATCTTGGAAAGTAAAATGGCTGAAGGCGAAAGCTGAGGATGAAAAAAAAAATTCACGTATTTATTTTTTTTCCCTAAATGTTTCACGTCTCGTATAAGGCCTCTTTAAAGAAATTTGTCCTTACCAAATGTGGGGAGATATTAGTGATTTTCATCTTTTGGCCTTCCGCCTCTTTACCTTTGGATTGTGGTCACATTTCGACAAAATATATTATACTAGCTCAGATACCCGGCTTCGCCCGGGAATTTATTTGAGGCTGGATGGTGATGGTATTTTTTTGGCGAGCTTTGCGCAATATTTTTACTTCTACCCTTCCCAGTGTTTAGGGTTAATACTCGTCGTTTCTGGTTAATAATAAAATTATTTTTTTATGTAAGACTTCACTGTCCTCCATATTGTCATATTTCCCGTTTTCTACGCATTATGCATAAATTTAAATTATTAAGGACAAAATATAATAATAATATATTATAATTTAATTATTTTTCCAGGTGGGGTACCTGATAGTTCATATTGAAAAGAATTGTTCAGAAAATTTCTCTAAATAACAAAATAAACAACTTTTGCTATGTGCATATTTGCCGAAACCCCAATAGAAAACGAAATATCACTATTTTTAATTTCAGGCCTCCCTTATAACCCCCACTCCTGCCCGTCCCTAAAAATGTTAGTATGGCTTATTATAAGGAAGGCGTTAGTGCTAATACACTTACCGAGTGTTTTATTTAGTTCGGTTGAGTCTTTAGTGCCAAATAAAATTGTTGACTCCCGCTATAATTTTTAGCGTATAACGCATTTATACTTCGGTGTACGACGATAATGTATATAACAACAGTTTCTCTATATAACAAAATAAACAACTTTTGTTATGTGCTTAACTGCCTAAAATGCATTAGGAAACGAAATATTACTATTTTTAACTTCAGTCCTCCCTTATAACCCCCACTTCTGTTCGTCTCAGCGAATATTAGCATAGACTAAAGTCTAAGTTGGGTTAGTAGTAATATACATACCAAGTTTCAAAAATTCGGTTCAGCCGTTTATGAGTGAAAAGGTAACAAACAAACAAACAGACAGACACCAAAGAAACAAAATGCAGTTATGGTGTCTATGAAATGTGAAACGAAAAGTTATCGTGAAATTTTGCAAAAAAAATTAATGTACAGGCAGAGGTTACAATTTTATATATATATATATATATATATATATATATATATATATAATAGATTTATATTTTTCACAACATAATGGTTCAGAATCTGTATTATAATTTTGACACGGACATTGTAAGACTAAGACAACAATCAAATATATATTTATTTAAAATAAATGTTTATTTTTCAGTGACATTCTTAGCCAGCACTGAAAAAAAAAAAAAAAAAAAAAAGATGATTTCTTTAATCTTTATATTTTCCTTAAGATTCTGAACTGTAGAAGAACCAATTGATCAGGAAGAGTCGTGCAGTCCGAAGGTGGTTGTAGTCTGAAAGTTTGTTGTTCATTGAAAGTGCACTTTACATAATAAAACCTTAAATACTATAAGGGCTGTTGCGGCCGCTAGAGCGTAAAAAGACACACACACACACACACACACATTTTCGAACGGGCCTCATTTTCGTCATATCCGTGGTAGGATCGATGGATATTTAAAGAACTTTTTCGAAAATCGCATCATGAGAACAACCTCAAGATGTTCCCTAGTTACGCGACCTATGCTACTGTCACGCCATTCCCTGAGATCTGCAGCAACGATCCTCCAATTCCCTCAATCTGTGCAAAGTCTGAGGTAATCCAGCCATCTCCGTCTGTGTCTACCACTTCTCCTAGCACCACACGGTAATCATTCAACATGGTTTGTATTTCCCGTGGTCTGTTTTTTGTAATTTGAAACCGATAACGGGCAGCACATATGGCGAGTCAGAAACCACTGTGAACCTGGTATCATCAGACCTATGAAAATGAGCAGACTGTTTTTAGTATGGAACTCATCAGTCTGCGCAAGATGATGCAATATGATATACCAGGGGAAAATAGGAAAATGACTTGCCCAAACAAATGTGGCTTAATAGCCTAGGATAAGAGTTGTGGAAGGTGGTTGTATCCGTAATTGGGGAACACTCGTTGGGTCAAGTATGGTTGAGGTGAAGATCCTGTCCTTCAACAAATGTAAGAACATATAATATCTGTTCTGTTTATAATATACAACAATTCAACACCACAAAGACTACTATCCAGGAACAGTAGCTCCTCAAATTTCGATGATGTTACTTAGTGAGCTTTTCAGTTTTGATAAACACACTGCATTCTATTGGTTTCCAGGACTCGGAAACTTAGAACTAAGTGAAATTGCGGACTTAGAGGGGGGAAAAAAGCAGCTGAAAGACTTGAATATGGACAAATAGACGTACTGCAAGAAGAAAGTTCACCACCGCGAAACACCTCATCTTAGATGCACGGCAAACCGGCTGTACTAACACAAGTACTGACGACCAACTACCAACTATTAAGAACACTGTTTGTGTGGTCAACAAGTTTCAGAAACTCTTGGAGAGAAGAAGTAGTTCTCTCGAGACTTAGAATCGACCATACCAAATTAAGACACTCATACTTGATGACAAAGTCGGACAGACCCACTTGCTCAACTTGCAACATCAACTTGACGATAAGTCATACTGACAGAACCACGACTTACAGTATCTACTCAAAATGCAAATATGCTATAAAATTTAAAATACAAATTAAGTGTGTGGTGTACAACTAGATTTCATTTATATGCATCAAATGACACTTGTGACTGTCAGCACCTACTTTTAAGGGAGACATTACGACAATCATTAGCAAAAGTACAATTTTCATTCATTCAAAACCTCTAAATCATTGTTATAAATGATTGATATAAATGTATTTATTTGATATAAATGGCTCATCGCCATTTTTTTTTAAATTTAGTAGTACGTACATTTACAAAATGTTTATTTATTAGTTTTACTTCTGTTATTTGGCATTGCGTAATTTTGGACTTTATAATGGGCAAATCACCTTTGATGTGATGTCCATAAGTAAATAAAAATAAATTTAGTCTAATTCTTTTCTGGAAACCTGAGAATGGATGAAAGTATCTCTAGTGCTTTGGAATACGTTGCTAGGGTAGAGTAAAAATATGAAAGAGTGCAAATACTTGAGGAAAGGTAACTCTTCAGATGTCAACGAGGAAAGGATTGAGGTATCAACAGTTTAGAGAGTAGCTAAACGGTCATTAGAACTAAATAAATCACAGGAGAGAATCCTGAGGAAGCAGGAGCGGAATGTTTATGAGGGAATGAGTGGAAAGAGAGGCTTGTATGAGAAGAGACTTGTATGATAAGAGAGAGAGAAGTGTAAGCGATTAGTACGGGGAGTCGGGCAGGAGAGTGCGCCATCTGTATGGTCTGGGGGACGATGACCCCGTTGGTGCCAGGTACGACCAGGTACCCCCTAGAACTATCCCCACCACCACATCCCCTCCAGGACGCCTCTCTCTCCGATCATCGGGTTAACCATTTAAAAGCTCCGCTTCGTAGGCCAACATGTCCGCTTCCAACAGTATCAAATCCAAAGAGGTATTCCTGAAGTAAGACATCCGTAAGATAATTTGGTAATTATCGATTATCGGGAAATCACCTATTTAAAAATGTTCATTAGATACCATACTCGATTTTTAACCTGTTCAGTCAAGAATAAAGATCATACTCGGTATTGGCAGAAATCAGACCAGGAATAGGTTATCTTAATCATTCTGTTTCTTTTAGCAGATTTCCATTAAGGGAAATCAGCTATTGAGGTCGTACTCATGACGCGATTTTCGAAAAAGTTCTTCAAATCTCCATCGATCATACCCAGGAGATGACGAAAATGAGGTCCGTTCAAAATTATATATATATATATATATATATATATATATATATATATATATATATACAAAAATTGCGACCGCTAGAGCGGTAACAGACAAATATATATATATATATATATATATATATATATATATATATATATTTGTCTGTTAACGCTCTAGCGGTCGCAATTTTTGTTTGATCGTTACGAAACTCGACATTTAACCGTTTTATGTTAAAAGACAGATCAAGTTCGTTAATGGCTGAAATCGGACTAGAGGGAGGGGAGGTGGTTTAGAGGGGGGATTTTCGAAAATTAAAAATATCTCCGTTATTATGCATCGGATCGAAAAATTGTATAAAACCAATCTTATTGCAAATTAAATTTACTATAAATATTGTTATATACATTTATTCACTATCTTGAATATTAACCGAGATATTTTCAGTTTTCAGCAAACCGCCACTTCTACTCATGTTACGTAAACAATATTCTGCTACATAATAAATCACATTATTGGAAGTTTAAATACCAAAAATTGTATTCAAGAGACCTTTATTATACGAGATACATGCAAATACGCCCTGGTGACTCCCCCCCCCCCATTTTAAAGTTTTGGAACTACTAAAATTTTGTTGATTGAGATAACAATTATTCTGACTTATTATAAATTACACTAGTAGATATAGTAAATAGTTCTCAATAAAATTAATGTGTTATATTCTGATATATTTCAGTAATTGTTTTTCTTTCCGGTGTGAGGCGGGCCGACCCGTTTGTTTACATTTCTAACCTTCCTGTCGGCAGGTTATTGAAATTGGATGAAACATTTATTTCCGTTTGTATTTATTCACGGTCTTGTTGTATTAGCAGTATGTAGATTTATATATTACTAAACTTTACGTGGGAAATCTGCTTAGTTTACGCAGCCCCTGCGTGACGGACTTTTTGATATATCAAAGTAGTAGAGGATAGTTGGGTTTCGGCTAAAGAAAAGCTTTCTTAATTCTTCTTCTAGAGAATTTTATTAGCTCACAGTTTCGGGCAACCGTTGGTTCCCTTCTTCAGAGCAGAACAATGAAACGAAATAATATAGATTAGCAAATTTGTGAATAGTAATGGAAACAACGAAGCATATTATTCTCTTTTAAGTGTACTATGGCCGTAAAGTTCACAGACAGTAATTTATGAGTGAGGCGGCAGGTGAATATACAGCAAAGTAAGGTAGGGGTGGATGTAAACAAAATAACAGGAAATAAAACGTAATAAATCTAAAAAATAGGATAAGGTACATACCAGTTTTTATATGGAGGAGAAACTGTAAGCTAATAAAATTCTCTACAAGAAGAATTAAGAAAACTTTTCTTCAGCCGAAACCCAACTATCCTCTACTACTTTGATAAAATGAGTGATATTTTATTAACACCACTTGGTGCTTATTATCACCACATGTTGATAGTTTATTCTTACACCACTTGTACAGCTAGCTTGCAGAGTTCATGTGGCAGACGACGGCCGGGGATGACCTATGCAGCTACTTGGCAACATCGTCCAGTTTTGGGCTAACTCTATTTTATAATTAAATTTTGGTCATACATCATGTCATTAAAATAAATTATAAAAGTGTTTTTTTTAATAAGATTTAATAATCATCTTTAAATGGGTGGCCTCCCGATTATTGATAAGTACTGAAATGTTTCCTATACAGTTTCAACGTACAAAAAACTACAGCTTAGATATATGCCAGTCTTTTAGCAGATTTCCCTTAAGGGAAATCAGCTATTGAGGTCGTACTCATGACGCGATTTTCGAAATTTTCGAAAATTCGAAATATATCCGTTACTATAAAAAAAAAAAAAAAATTGTATAGAATCAATCTTATTGCAAATTCTATAAATATTGCTAAGAATACTATAAATATTGCTATATACATTTGTTCTTTTTCTTGAATATTAACCGAGATATTTGCATTTTTATTTAGTGTAACGGACGAGCTATGGTTCCCACCGAAAACTAGTTCGGCCGTTTCCGTAACTCATCGGCACTCGTATGGAGATTTCTTCATTGTATAACTTTACGTGGGAAATCTGCTTAGTTTACGCAGTCCCTGCCGGTTATTGATAAAACGGTTGGCCTCCCGATTATTGATAAGTACCGATATTTTTCCTATAAAGTTTCAACGTACAAAAAACTACAGCTTAGATATACCCGTATGCCAGCCTTTTTTGTAGCAAGTCCGTCACGCAGCAGATATTCCACGACAAGTGATCTTATCTCACTACATATTGGGGCTCAGGTAGCCATGCGAGTTAAATCGTTGACCTTTATTTCACATGGTACACCTAGAGTGGCGAGTTCGATTCTCGCCTGGGCGAAGGAAATTATTTAGTGACGAAATTCATTAAATAACGTCCTAAAATCCCACCCTGGCTAGAAAAGGGTGGTCATCTGCAGATAACCCGTCCCGATTAGCCTAAGTTGCAAAAAGTGGACGTTAATAAATAAATAAATAAATATTCGGACTGAGAAAGTCAGATTTACTCGCTTAATATTTGAGTTTTGAAAAAATGCAGAAACAATCGTAGATCGGCTCTCAAGAAATGTTTCTTTATTTTTTACCCCTATTCCTGGTCTGTTTTCTGCCAATATAAAATATGAATTTTATATTGTTGACTGAAACAGTATGTATAGTATAGACCTAATGAACATTTTTGAGTCAGGAATGTAAAATATTAATTGATGACGACAGCGCAAAACGAATTTACATGCAAAATCGTGAAAATCATATCTGGAAAAAAGCTTTTTATTATTATGACATGGCTAGGAGTGGGGGTTTACTCACTCCTGAATACTAAAAATTCCAAATGTCTCGTTTAATATTCATATTAGAGAAAACGTGTATACAACAACATTTATAGAACAATTTATTTTCAATAAGGATGGATCCATGCCATTTATCGACCCAAATTATAACAACGAAAATGTTTCAAAATACTATTACTAATCTATAAATACCATACATGTAATATACTACATTGTAAGGGACATTTTGGAAAAAAAAGTCTCTCTCTGAAGGGCTACTAACTAAGGAAATTAATAAAAAATAATATATATATATATATATATATATATATATATATATATATATATAATTTAGCCATTGTGGATTGGCTGTTATTGTCACTCAGAACAGAAATGAAAAAAAATGTTACTATGTTTTCATAAATCGGTATAATGCGTCCATAATAATATCATTAATTGAAAAAATATTAGGTACTATTGTTAAAAGCTGTACTAGGAAACCAAAGTTAAGAACACTTTACTCATGAAAGCGGCCGTAGATTCTAGGGACCTTGAAGGGAAGACTCGTCGAGAGTATATCATTAGGAAATATACAACAGCAAAAATAGAAATTAAATGAATTTCCCATTATATATATTTCAAATGGATTAAAATGAAATTATGAATTTCGGTAATATCCAAATACTTCAAAAGAAACATATTTTCTGTCATATAAATATAAATTGATGAAACCTTCCTTATAAGGCTAATAAGAAAAATTTGTCATTTTAACAACTGAAACTCTTATTCTAAAAAAATAAATATATAACAAAATTTAAAGAAAGCAGTTTTCAGTGAAATCCAAAAGGTTAATATGGTAACTAATAACCATTTAGCTACTAAAATCTATTCGATAGAACAAACAAAAATAAGTGAAATCTGCTAAGTTGTGTTAATTCCCCTAATTTTCTTTTTTTTTCGGAAAGGTATCCTGAATTTCATCTTCTTATACCTTTAATATTTACGCAAAAGAGTTCAATTTTGACGTCAATTTCTCACATCAACAAGATCCAAATCAGGCTGTCAAACTGTCAACCTTTATCATTTCTTCCCTTCCATTTTTTCAGCAAATTCTGGTGCTATCTCATCGTTTCCTACAGTTTATCCTAGCTCTACCCTCGCTATTGGCACTTGTACCACATCTTCCTGAACACAGAGATCCAATCCAGTGGTGGTTTTTACGAGTTCCAGGGAATCTTTTTTATCTATTGTGACAATGTTTCAAGAGGTTTTCTTTATATTTCCTATTGTCATCGCACCTTCTTTCAGCAAGCACTTTGCCTGTGTTTCGGAACTATCTTTCGATAGCCAATAGATTTCTTACACTGATTATCCAAAATCCTCTGAAAACTTTACTATTGCTGCTCTTACATGTTTTTTGCATTGTAAATAATGTTTCCATTCTTCATGATTGTTTTTTCTATATTCTGCCTTCTTTACAACATGCCTGAATTTATTTCTCCCCCCATTAGGGTCATGTCCAATGGATACCTTTTAAGCGTTACGTTTTTGAATCTGCAAACCTCTTTAGCTGCTACCAATACTGAATTCTTCACATCTGCCCAGGATTCATCCGATTCTTAACCAAGATTTATATCAATAATTTTACCAGTTGGCATTCCCTGTTATGGAGTTTCTTCGGACACATCCAATTTCCAACAATTTTCTTTACTGCTAATAATGAAAGAGGAAATTTCTTTATAACTTAGTGGGCTCATTTCTCTTGTGTTCTATTTTTAATTCAGAACCCTGAAAGAAAGTGAATAGTTTTTTTTTAAGATATCATTAAAACATTGTTAGATAATTTGGCAAATACTTGGCCCTGTGGACCATAAACAGGCACTTGAATAATGTTTATTTATTTTTTTGTCGTTTGACTTTTCAGGGTTAATGAGTTAATATAACTAATGAACTATTGGTAATTGGACAAACTGAAAGAACATGTCTATTGGTCAATTTTAGAAATTTTGTTGCGGAAAAAGAACAACTCCTTCTAATGGGGATGGCAGAACAATTCCAAACCAAAATAGCAAAATCTTTTTTAACTTTCCAATACAAGAGGAAACGGGAGGGAAAACGTAGGCTTAGAATATTCCTTCCAAGTCAATGGCTAGGAAGATTAATATTTTTCTTTTAGAAAATCACCAAGATTATTAGTGGTTAGCAGATTTCAGCAACTCTGATGCCATCAACAGATCTGGTTGCTCTTTGCCAACTGGCTTAAGTCCATACGCATGTGTTTGAGCTCTTAGAATGGCTGTATAACTTACTAAGCATTTATCGAAATGAATTGTGAAGATCCATGATCAGCATAGACGAAAAAATAAAGTTTCCCATTTTCCAAAATGACATACAACTGGTTTTCTTATTTGATATTTACTCTTCTTACATAAATGAAGAAATATACTTGTGATAAAAATTTAGTCTCAGTAAGAGATATCTGGATCAATGAAAAAGTCGTTTAATCACTAATTCTCGGTCACTTGACAAAATGAAGGAACTAAAATATTTTTGGTGAAATACATTATCGTTGGGGGATATATCTCATCCAAGGAAAGGTTATTATTTTCCCTGGGATATTAATATTTCATATTTTATGTTAGAATTTCAAATAGATTTATTCTTAGGCACTTCAATCACTCGGAGAACCACTTATTGTTTTCCTTGTGAAATGAATTAATTCACAAAATACTCCAATTATTTAAAGAGAATGGGCTAAAGTAAGAATATTGGCCCTTATTGGATATTCTAAACCACTCCCGTGGGTTTATTTCAAATTATCATGAAAGGAAGATGTTATTTTTAGTATATACTACGGATTGAGGGATGGGGAAAGATAATTATGTCACTGATTCCAAATTCTATTTGAGTATTTAAAAACTGAAAAAGTATATTTCTTAAGAACGCTCGTCGAGTGCTTTACAATTATGCATCTATTTATTCGACTAAAGAAAGTGTTTTGGTACATGTTTTACCGAATTGACGATTAATAACGTACGATGTTACGTTTACTGACTGTGACTAACTGCACTGTACTTAACGCAGACGTAGAGTCTAGCAGCTAAGTTTAAATTCATATTGATTCAGAAAATTAGAAATTGGATTTCAAGGTTAACTTGCGAATGATGGCTCTTTGAAAGCGCTTAGCGCTGAAATAAAAAAACTTGAACAATTGGACGTCTTTTTGTCTTTCTAAGTACA
Source organism: Riptortus pedestris (assembly GCA_019009955.1). NCBI lineage: Eukaryota > Metazoa > Arthropoda > Insecta > Hemiptera > Alydidae > Riptortus > Riptortus pedestris. The sequence continues at coordinate 30,317,592 of CM032232.1, read as the reverse complement.
CAATATTCTTCACTTCCAAGAACACTGCTGTGAAATATGATAAAGATTGTTGTCGTTGTATCTACAAGCCTATTGATTCTCATCCTCAATGGTTAAAATGAATGCATCAGAACAATAAAGACATCTGAGGAAAATATCAGTCTTTCCAATAATTTCATAAGTGAAGAAAATTCCACACGAGGTCAGAGATTAGATAGCCATCCCTTGGTAGGCTGAAATCTGCATCAGCCAACTAATGATATGGATTATACAGCATGTACATGCAGTATGAAACATAATTGTATACTCCAGCCTCGCCCCAGTTACATGTTGCAGGTGAGAATTTGCGATGTGAGGTGAATGTGCGATGTGCTAATATCTCGTCTGCAGTGTATAACTGATGTTTAACTCATTTCCTTTCGGGATTAAAAAAAAAATAGAAGGGAAGGGAACCCATGACTTTCATTTTCTGAAAGAAGTAAATTATGCTGTCATTAGCCATGTTACGAAGAAACCCCTCTCCTTGCGCACATTGTTGGCGCAACCACAGATCCCGTTTTTCTAGGAACTTACAAAAGGACAGCTGTCATTTCTTCGAGAACGATGTGTCAGCTTATTTTCACGGAACTTAGCTCGCTCGGATCCTAGTAAAGAACTATGAAAGAGCTGCACGCTAAAAAGAAAGAGCAATCAATATTAAGAATGAACATTGAGAGATGGTCTTTCTTATACACATATATTAAGATCTATTGTGCCGACAAGGACTCTATTATCTCGCCATCAGTAGTGACGATAAGGGACCGAGGGGTTCAGCGGGGTCTTTCAGTCTAGAATATAATCAAAATCCTGTGGGCACCGTATGGCATCCTTCTTGTCCTAATATATATATATATATATATATATATATATATATATATATATATATAAATGTAACCTCTGTCTGTACATTGATTTTTTTCGCGAAATTTCACGATAACTTTTTGTTTCACATGTCATAGACACCATAACTGCATTTTGTTTCTTTCGTGTATTTTTGTTTGTTTGATAGCTTTTCACGCATAAACGGCTGAACCGAATTCTATGAAACTTGGTATGTATATTACTACTAGCCCAACTTAGACTTTAGGCTATACTAATATTCTCTGAGACAAACAGGAGTGGGGGTTATAAGGGAGGCCTGAAATTAAAAATAGCGATATTTCGTTTCCTATTGGTTTTTCGGCAAATATGAACATGACAGAAGTTGTTTATTTTGTTATTTAGAATAAATTTTGTCATATTCAATTTTGTCTTATAACAAAGTATAAACGAGATATACACTATAAACTAAAGCGGGAGTTAACTATTTCATTGGGCGATAACGATTAAACAGAACTTAAAAAAAACTCGGTATGTCAATTAGCGTTAATTCTTCCATGATTATAAGCTATATTAAAATTTTTAGGTTAGAACGGGAGTGGGGGTTATATGGGAGGCCTGAAATAAAAATTCGAGATATTTCATTGTCTATTTGTTTTTCGACAAACATGCACATAACAAAAGTTGTTTACTTTGTTATTTAGATTAACTTTTGTTTTATACATTTCTCCAGGAACAATGTGTGGAGCAAGTAATTTGCGTAGAAATATTGATATGCTCAACAATTCATTCCAATTTGAACTATGAGGTACCTCACCTGGAAAAATTAATTCAAATCTATGTTAATATTTTGTCCTTAATAACTGAAATCTATGCATAATGCACAGGATACGGGAAATATGACAATTTGGAGGACAGTGAAGACTTACATAAAAAATTAATTTTATTATTAACAAATGCCAACAACGGGTATTAACCCTAAACACTGACACGGGTAAATGTCAAAATATTGTGCAAAGTAAAGCCTTGGCAAAAAAATACCATCACCATTCAGCCTCAAATCAATTCCCGGGCGAAGCCGGGTATCTGAGCTAGTATATATATATATATATATATATATATATATATATATATATATATATATATATATATATATATATATATATATAATATTTTTGTTACATTTCATCTAAAATTATTTCATTTGAAAGTACAATATCCCCTTTCAAATATATCGGGAAAACGTCCGTCGCGCATGGTGCCCGGGATTGCGTTAACTAAGCAAATTTTCAACCTGCTGGTTTAACTAAATATAGATTAGAGGAGATCCCATATTTTTTTTTTTTTATATCCAAGTGAAAATGCGATGAGTAGAAGAAGGGGTTTACTGTCAGCTGAGAACAATAAAGTACGAATACCTAGCTTAATATTTGAAGTACAAAAAATGTATAGAAGGAAAATTGTAGAGCGTCAATAGGTTAACAAAATGTGTTCTATAATATTTTTGATACAACTTTAAATAATAGCGGAGATGTTTTGAATGTTCGAAATGGATACCCCCCCCTCTCTCTAAACCTCCCAGTTCCCGGTCCGATTTCAACCATTGACGTCTACGAACTTAGTGTTGATTTAAATATTAAACATCGATTATGATATAGATCAAATAATTTTTTTCAATTACAGAAGTTATACCATAACTTATGACGTAATTACACAACGTATTTGCATGTACCTCAGAATATAAGTTCAATGAGAACAATATTTGGTATTTAAGCTTCAAATAAAGTGTTCCAGGATGTTTGTTTGTAAGGTTTTAGGGCGAAAAACTACTAGGTTATCATCACCCTGTAATATCTATAATTCACATTTTGACATCCTCATCCATATCGCCATTTTAACAATATAAACGAGGATACAGAAAACTTGTTCTTTAAATTTCTATGTATAAATTCGTATTTTTCACAAAATTATACAATTTATCGAATTCCTTCGGGTCATCTCATAGGGCTACTTCTATATCATTGGAAATATTGCATTTGCTTCTAATATCAGTATACTTTTGACATTCCATTAATATATGGTAGATAGACAAGTCTGTGTTACACTTCTCACAAACCGGGGGTTGTTCTTTTGTCATAAGATAACCATGCGTAAATCTTGTGTGCCCTATTCGGAGTCTTCCTAATAGAACTTCTTCTCTTCGGTTGTCTCTTGTCGAATATTTCCATGGACGGACGGTGGTTTTAAAAGCTTCAGGATGTAACAGCATTATAACTAAAAATGCATCTATCTCGGTTAAGAATAAAGGTAGTGAAATAAGTAAATAACAACATTTATGGAACATTCAATTTTCAATAAGATTGGTTCTCTATATTTTTATTCGATTCAACGTACAAGAGAATTTTCGAAATTCCCCCAAATAAACTCTTCTCCCCTATATATACAAATTTCAAATTTTGAACAGATATCATTTTTGTAATCTCCTAGGAAGAATCGATGAACATTTGAGGAGGACGCGAAATATCTTGAGGCAAATAAATCAGTGGAGATAGTTCAAGTGCTTTTCATCTATTAACGTTGGCCATTTTTCCTTCAAGGAAGATTAAATTTTATGAATTGTTTGAAAATATGGCAATCTCTCAGTTTGCAGACTTCAGTAATTAGAAGTAAGTATTTTCCAGAATATAAGTAATTGTTGAGCTTCACAGAAATTCATTAAAGAAAATGGCATTTTTAATTATTAATTAACAGTGAATTTGTGCTACTAAGGATTTTATTGATTGACTTCCTCACTTAAATAAAATCATATTGCCCGGGTAAGAATAAAACTCACGACTCTCGGTATGGAAAATATCTATATTAATATATAAAAATGAATGGTTGTCTGTCCTTTATAGAATCGTAAATGGCTGAACCGAATTTTATGAAACTTGGCATGTATATTACTACTAAAACAGGTTAAGTTTCTGGGCATATTAATATTCTCTGAGACGAACGGGAGTGGGGGTTATAAGGGAAGCCTGAAAGTAAAAAGAGCAATATTTCGTTTCCTATTGGCTTTACGGCAAATATGCACTTCACAGACGTTGTTTATTTTGTTATTTAGAGTAACTTTTGTAATACACACTTTTGTCGTATAGCGAAGTATAAACGAGTTATACGCTAAAAACTGTAGCGGGAGTCAACAATTTTATATGGCACACAAGACTCAACCGAACTATGCGAAACTCCGTATGTGATTTGGTAATAATACCTCCCTAATTATAAGCTATACAGAAATTTCGAGGTACGAACATGAGTGGGGGTTGTAAGAGAGGTCTGAAATTAAAAAATAGATTTATTTGGTTTCCTAATGTTTTTTTGGGAATTACGCACATAACAAAAGCTGTTTCTTTTGTTATTTAAAGTAACTTTTGATATATGAACTTTTTCCATATAACGAGGTAAAAATGAGGTATACACGAATAACTATGGAAGGGGTCAACAATGTTATGAAACTCGAAAGACTAAATCGAAATCAACGAAACTCCGTATTTTTGACTATAAGCTATATTAACATTTTTAGGAACGACAGAAGTGGGAGTTGCTAGGGAGGCATGAATTAAAAAATCGTCATATTTCGTTTCCTATTGTTTTTTTGGCGAACGTGCACATGACAAAAGATGTTTAATTTGATATTTAGAGTAACTTTTATTATATAAATCTTTATCATAATTTACTATTTTAGTTCGTGGCGCGCAGGGTATCGCTAGTTAAAAATAAAAAAGTACATAAATAATTACTTTTCACGGGAGTGTTGTTGGAACTGAAGAATATTGTGTACTTGGAGAGAGAGAGAAAAAAAAAACGTTCAATTCTTCACAAGCGATCACTTGCTGTCTTTCCCTATGAGCGCGTGCAAGTAGTTCTAAAGGTGAAGACAAATAGTCTTCGAAAGCGCTTAGCGCTGAAATAAAAAACGTGTGAAGGACGTTTTTTTCTCTCCAAGTATAAATAATTATCTCTAAACGTCATCATATGATATAGTATTAAGTTGGCAATACAATACGTTTATCCTTCACTTAATTATAAGGGTTTCCTAGTTTCTGACATATTAGAATCGCATGTGTAAGGAGCAGACGTACGAGGACAGACACTCCTAGTTTTTTCAGACTAGCTGGCTTGTAGCTCGCTGGCGGCCAAGTCTGCTGTCCTAGATCCACCTTCTAAGTAAGCCACTTTCTTCTATGGAAGCCCGTTTCGCCCCATAGTCGGCTGTCTCATTCATCAAGGCATATATGACAACGAGGAATACTCCAATTGGCTGACAGAAGTACTCAATGGAGTTCAATAGATAAACTTCAATCCTTATTTCAAGAAAATCGAAACTACAGAACGTGGTAATTAAGAAAAAGTCCGTCACGCAGGGGCCGTGTAAACTAATCAGATTTCCCACGTGAAGGTTTACAATAGAGAAATTTCACGAGAGCCGAGCAATCAAGGAAACGGCCGAACGAGCTTTTGGCGGGATAGTTACTCTCGTCCGTTAGCCGTCGAATTTATAAAAATGCAAATATCTCGGCTAATATTCAAGATAGAGAATAAATGTATATTACAATATTTATAGTAAATGTAATTTGCAATAAGATTGATTTCATACAAATTTTCGATCCTACGTATAGTAACGAAGATATTTCGAATTTTCGAAAATCCTCCCCTCTAAATCCCCCCCTCCCACTGGTCCGATTTCAGCCGTTAACGAACTTGATCTTTCGCAGAAATACTGAATTTATGAAAGCCTCTGACGCCATAAAAAATCCGTCACTCAGGGGCTGCGTAAACTAAGCAGATTTCCCAACTTCTGGTATAACACGATTTGATCTCAAGAATAATTGTAGAGCATCAGTAGCTTAGCAAGATTAGGTCTTTACTGACATTTTCAATTTTCAAAATTTCCCACTCTAAACTCCCTCTATTCAAAATCCAACTTCAGCGAATAACAAATATGATCTTTAGTGTTCTCTGAAATATCAACTATGGTATAGATCAAGTAAACATTTTCGCAACGCACAACGAATGCGCATATTTCTGGCTTAGTAAAGATCTCTTGAAAACAATATGAGGTATTTAAGCTTCAAATAAAGTGATATATTATATAACAGAGTATTGTTTATTTCACGTGAGTAGTGGGGCTTTGGAGAAGACTGAAAAATAAAAAAATGCAAATTTCTCGGTTAATATTCAAGATAAAGAATTAATGCACCAAAATTTATAGTACATTACATTTGCAATAAGATTGGTTCTACGCATTTTTTTGATCCGACGCATAATAACGGAGATTTTATGAATATTTGAAATCTCCCCTCCCTCTGGCCCATTAACGAACTCGATCTTCATTTTTCCATGAAATGTTTAAATATCGAGTATAGTAACGGTCAGAAACAAATTGCAACCGCTAGAGGTCTAACTGACATATGTATATAAATATTGAAACGGCCTCATTTTCGTCCTGCCCGGGGAGAATTGATGAACATTTGAAGACATTTTTCGTAAATCGCATCATGTGCACAACCACAATAGCTGATTTCCCTTTAGGGAAATCTGCTAAAAATAAGATATTTGTAAGTAATTAATATAGAATGGAATACCGTTGCCATGATTTAAATATGCAGTATTCTATGTAATGTTCGTACTATAATAATTATGTTGATACGTCCAAATGATTAGTATAAAATAGATTTTTTTGGGTGAAACGAGAAATTTATCTAATTTCTATACGTTTAATGAATTACAGTAACTTTTGCCGGGTTCATAATAATTATAAATTTATTAAAAGATATCAACTTATATAATAAAATAAAATATTGTAACGCATAATTTAAATTGCTTATTCATTAATTAACCATTTTCATTTAATTTTTTTTATTAGTATAATTAAATATGATATTAGAAGTAAGTTAATTATTGAAAATTGTTAGATATAAGTATAAAAATGTAAGGCACGATTAAATGTATATATATATGTGTATATATATATATATATATATATATATATATATATATATATATATATATAATTATAAATTTATTAAAAGATATCAACTTATATAATAAAATATAATATTGTAACGCATAATGTAAATTGCTTATTCATAAATTAACCATTTTTTTTATTAGTATAATTAAATATGATGTTTGAAGTAAGTTAATTATTGGAAATTGTTAGATATAAGTATAAGATGAAGGGCATAATAACCTAGCATTTGCTTGCCCAAATAAACCCCAATACTACTACAACTACTGAAAATGAAATTATCCTATAGCTGAAAAAACTCAAGAGATTTGGCTCTTCGAAAAGAAATTTGACTCTTCGAAAATTCTTTTCGAAACTAAATTTCGTTTAAAGCTAAGCTCAATATTATGAGAATTTACTGCATTACCATATGCAAGTGGCCCAAAGCCAAACCAAAGTTTTATTTATTGACGGCCAGTTTATCATACTGCGGCAGGTTATCTGCTGGTTACCGTAGTTTACTATCAAGGGTAGGGCCACATTTTTTATATTGCGAAACCTTAAATAAATAAATGTCTATTACCCACGCGGAAATCGAACTCACAACTATAAGTTTGACAAGTTTATTAGGAACAATGTCATAAATCAGATGGCGGGCCCAGAGCAAGAAAGTTATGTAATATTCAATTAAAACATTTAAATGTTCATATTAGACTAGATACATCGAATACAGTCAGCATTAGATCAAATGTAATAATCAGCTGCGATTACTCATAAGGGGTTGCCATGATTTCCACATTAATGTGACCTTATTAACATAAACGAAAAGTAAAGTGGAGAAGTAAAAACATTCATAAGTTATAAGGTAAACTCTGTTAACTTTCATAACTCTGTTAACGAGGAAACTTCGTTGTCAGGAGAACTCATAAAACTTTCATGAGAAAACAACAGCGAGGAAAAAAAAAATCTAATAAAAGCTGAAATCGAATTCATGTGTCAACAGTGGCCAGAAGATGGGAGGGGTGAACCTTTTAGGCGGTTTAAAAATTCCATTACAAAAGAACTGTTTTTTCCCCCACATTACGTGTACATGTTGTTTATCTGCAATTGTTTGTCCAGCAAGTGCCCTGAAGTCCAGTGGATCGGAAATACTGATTTTCCTGAAAACCAGGAGGTTTATGGTTGAAAGGAAATGTTGCTGTTTCTGCAATGCCTTCTCCTTAAGACTAATCAACAATAAAGGCATCAGGGGGAGAGGAGAATAACCCTCGAAGCAAAAGTTGTTAGAAAGCTTTTCCTCCATAACAAGGGCATTATTGACAAGTGTTAACCTGAACGAGTAGTACAACTTTAATTTACTTCCAGCTGTGCTATACTGAGATGGTTAGGGGATTATGAATAATATTCATAGACAAAAAAAAACACGTTATTATTTATTTCATTATTATATAAGTTTATTTAGACAGATAATCTATCTATTTATTTATTTAGGTAGATTATTTATTAATTATATAGATAGATAATCTATCTATTTATTTATTTAGATAGGTAATCTATCTATTTATTTATTTAGATAGATAATCTATCTATTTATTTAGAAAAATAATCTATCTATTTATTTAGATAAATAATCTATCTATTTGTTTAGATAGATAATCTATCTATTTATTTATTTAGATAGATAAGCTATCTATTTATTTTGATAATCTACTTATTTACTTATTTAGATAGACAATCTGTCTATTTATTTATTTAAATAGATAATTTATCTAGTTATTTATTTAGATAATCAATTTATTTATTTAGATAATCAATTTATTTATTTAGATAGATATTCTATCTATTTATTTATTTAGATAAATAATCTATCTATTTATTTAGATAAATAATCTATCTATTTGTTTAAATAGATAAGCTATCTATTTATTTTGATAATCTACTTATTTACTGATTTAGATAGATCATCTATCTATTTATTTATTTAGCCAGATAATCTATCTATAAATAAAGAAAAATCGATTTATTATACTTTTTATTTTATCTTTATAGTTTCTCAGACATGTGGGCATAACTCAAAGTAATATAGGATACAAAGCAACGAAACAATCAACTGAACTTGAAAAAACGTCCGTCACGCAGGGGCTGCGTAAACTAAGCAGATTTCCCACGAGTAGTTTTACAATAGAGAAATTTCACGAGAGCCAAAGAGTTAAGAACATGGCCGACGTAGCTTTTGGCAGGAAACTCTCATCCGTTATCCGCCCCAATTTCTTAAAATCGCAAATATCCCGGTTAATATGCAAGATAGAGAATAAATGTATATAACAGTATTTATAGTAAAGTTTATTTGCAAAAAGATTGATTCTATACAATGTTTCGATCGGACGTATAGTAACGGAAATATTTCAAATTTTAGAAAATCCTCCCCTCTAACCCCCCCCCTCCCACTGGTCCGATTTCAGCCATTAACGAACTTGATCTTTCTTTTTACATAAAACGATTAGGTAAATATTGAGTTTGGTAACGACCAAACAAAAATTGCGACCGCTAGAGCGGTAACAGACAAATATATATATATATATATATATATATATATATATATACACACAGTTTTGGACGGACCTCATTTTCGTCATCTTCTAGGTAGGGTCGATGGACATTTGAAGAAAAATGTCGAAAATTCCGTCATGAGTACAACCTCAATAGCTGATTCCCCTTAAGGGAAATCTGCTAAAATTGATTTTTTGGACGTAGCTTACCAAGACGCTTTATCTGGAACTAGAAAACGCGTTATTAATGATTGGAATAATTTATGGTATAACTCCGATTACAGAAATAAAATATAACACTATTAATTGGACTTCAAGTATTAGACACTCTAGAAGAGAAGAAATGGTACTTACGCGCAGATTCATATCTTACGAGCAGGCAAGATGAACCTATTTGTAGGTACTGCAGTGGACGTTCACTGTCAAACACATACTAACTGACTGCACACAAGTAATAACGTAGCCATGGCCCAGAAATTTATGCCAACTACTAGCCGGTAGTTGCCAATTTAGAGATGATGTTTTAAGTACTTAAGAAGTAATGGATTATTTAATGAAGTATAAAAGCTATTAGTTATTAGTATATAAAATTATATATAGCAAGCACTGTATCTGTGGATGATGGTAGATGAGGTTGTTTTTGGGGCGATCAACTGCATGGTTATTACGCCCTTCCATAGTTTATAATTTACAGTTTAGTTTGGTTCCTTGTTAATGTGTGTAGTATATGTGAAGTGAAGTATACGTAGTATGTTCATATATTGTATCTGTGGAATACAAGTTTTACCTCCTTCAAATTTGCCTGTTTATAGTTATTTTTTTCTTTCTTGTGTTGTAAATATACTAACATTTTATATTTAATTTTATGCATTCTATTTATTTTGAACATTTGAGAAATTTAATTTAGTTGACTTTTAATATTTATTTAATTTTGTAAAATTATATTCTCCCATTTTTAAAGATGAATCCCCATTGTAGCGATATCACAAATAAAATTTTATTTTATCTCATTACACATTTTTCCAAGATTTGATTCTAAACACAAGATATTAGAGAGGAAGAAAAGAATTCATTTTCATGATTTATGATTTTGGGTTTGTGACACTTCCGCAGTGACCTCATTTACGGAAATCACTGAAGTTGGCAGGTATTTTGTCATTGTGACCTATATATATGTGTCACGAGTTATTGATGTAAATTCCAATAATTTGACACATTCAAAATAGCCAGGTACCATTTGTTATACATGTACAAGTCAAGACGTTATGTTATTTCTATTAATGAGAATTCCATATAGTTTTAAATCAGGTCCCTTAATTAATAAAAGTAATTTTGACATAACAGTATTTTCATAAGACTTAAAAAAAACAACAATATTTTATTAGCATTATTCTCGTCAACTAAATATCAACGGCGAATATTAATACCTTACAATATCATAAGATTCTCAATATTATTAGACATAAGATTGTTCCAAAACTTTCTGATTTTAGCTAAAGGTATTGTGGACTTTCTCGGGCATGTCTGCTGAAAGGACATACATTCTGTTCAATATTAATCGTAATTTTAAACACCATTCAGTTAGAAAGTAAATAAAATAAAACCATAGGATCATCAGGGATTGAAGCATTCCCTATAACAGAGCTACGAAGCAGATTATTATGGTTTAAAATGTCACAAAAATTGTGATTTAACACTCTTTTCTTGAGAGAAATCAGCAGCTATTGATATTGCAATAATCCCCCCCCCCTGTTTGTTCCAAACTTTCCTCAAATATAGTATCTAGCAAAAACGAGCATAATAACATGAATTATGCGTAAATGAGCAGCATTTAAAATTTTATGTAAGAAGAGAGAGAGTATTGTCAGATTCACGCAGACACCTTAGACATGTTTTGGCAGAAAAATTGAAATTGTTATTTATATAAACAGCATAAACGATTATTCTTCACGTGAAAATGATTTGTTATCATGATAAAGGATAGTCATTAAGATCAAGGTAGTTTTGGGTCAAGTAAAACCGTTTTTTGATTTTTAAACCAATGGCATTAATTCAAACTAAATTTACTGTCTATTTTAGTAATTGAACTTATTTTTGTAATTGAAACATCAATTAAAAAATTGTAGTAAACGGGAGAGGACGACAACATATAACAATATTATGTCAAATTAAATAGCTTGATTATGAAATTCAGTAAAACATATAATTCGCATAAGATCGATTAGAATGTTCCTCTTGTGCGGGAGGTAGAGCGATGGTGACATTGTTCGCGCGGAGTCTTCATGGCACTAAGTTGTACTATTAACTCATATTTTGAAAATTAAAATAAAAAATAACTCCTTATTCTGTAATATATAAGACAGTAATACATTACGTTGTTCGTATACGAAGGCTGTTAGCATTTTTCGTTTTCAGGCATTAAAATCCTTCTCATGAGATTTCATCCATTAACGAACTTGATCTTTTTTTTTTTTTTTTTTATTTTTATAAAATGAGTAAATATCGAGTTTGGTAACGATCAAACAAAAGTTACGACCGCTAGAGCGTTAACAGACAAATACTATATGCCTATATATATATATATATATATATATATATATATATATATATATATAATTTTAAACAGACCTCATTTTCGTCATCTCCTAAGAGGGATTGATGGACATTTAAATACATTTTTTGAAAATCGCGTCATGAGTACAACCTCAATAGCTGATTTCCCTTAATGGAAATCTGTTAAAAATTGTATTTATTAAATCCAGCTGTCAAATAATGCCGTCATAACCGGTAGGCCTCTCATTTGAGAGAAGTTCTGCGAGCGATAGAAAATATCCCCGGGGATATAACCTGGATTTAAAAAGAAGAAATTGCTTGCTTCATTGTCACGCTGCAATGCGCTTCTTGTTAAAGCCTTTTACGAAACAGGAAACAACAGTTTCTTTGTCGAAAACAAGCTGCAAAAAAGCTTAAGAAAAGTCTACCTAGAAAGCTGAACCATTTGATGAGGTTTCTGTGGCACTGGTTGGAAAGAAGACTTATCGGGCACAATATCCAGTGACCGCGCCTAGTTGGGGTCGCGAGTAAAAGTGAAAGGTCGGAGGTGTCACGACATTCACGAACCACTCGTACCGCTAGCCTAGGCACGATCATTCTTCAAACAGGTTCATTGAACGAATCGCTCAGGCCCGCTATTTCCACTGTGGGGGGGGGCTATTTCCCAGATAAGTGGACATTTCGACAGCTGGATTGCCACCTAGGAAGCCCACACGAAGTACGTGCTTCACAAAACCATCCTATACTACCATCCACTGAGTAGGAACACATCGGCACCCAAATTATTAACTTGGTCTCCTATAAAAACACTTGCGAACAGGAAATATGCATCGCCTCCAGTGCGCGGGAAACATGCCCTAAGGTGATAGATGCACTGTTAAAATACGTCCCAAAATTCTAAAGATACATCATTAAATCGATAATTACTAAAAGGGCCTAACATATCGATAACTCTAACTTCACGGCAATGCAGCATAAATTATAATTATATTACTCTAAATATCAATTTATCTTTTAGATAATTTCCCTTAAGAGGGTTCAAAACTATATATATATATATATATATATATATATATATATATATATATATATATATATATCTGTTACTGCTCTAGCGGTTGCAATTTTTGTCTTATCGTTTCCAGCCTTGATATATAATCGTTTTAAACAAAAAGAAAGATCAAGTTCGTTAACAGCTGAAATCGGACAAGGGGGAGGGGGGTTTAGAGGGAAAGAATTTCTAAAATTCTTAATATCTCCGTTACTATACATTGGATCGAAAAATTGTATTCAACCAATCTTATTGCACATTAAATGTACTATAAATATTATTTTATACATTTATTCTCTATCTTAAATATTAATCGAGATATTTTCAATTATTCAATTTTCAGCTATCAGCAAACCCCCACTTCTACTATGTTACATAAACAATACTCTGTTATGTAATAAACCACGTTATTCGAAGCTTAAATACCAGATATTGTTTTCAAGAGACCTTTATTATTAAACGTGATATATGCAAATATGTTCTGGTGACCCCCCGTCTTGAGTTCTTGCACTACTAAAATTTGTTGTAAATGAGAGGTTTCTTTTCATCGTTTGTATTTATTCACTTAATATTTACAGTGCTGTTGTCTTACCACACTCACACGCACATAATAGTTTATAGTTTAGTGAAGGGAAATTCGATAAAAACTAATTCAAGATGTCCACTCAGTTTATTTATACAAAGCGCGTTAAAAAGTTAAGGTTGCCACAAATGTATAATTTGTTCACACTTACTAACTTTCCTTTAACGTCATTGGACGAAGAAAGCCTAGCTTTACATGATTTAAAATAAACGGACTATTTACACACTTTATAAATGGGAGATAAAGTTTAATTAAACGTGGTGAAAATAGAATATGAGAGATAAAACTTCGTGAAAGTCGAGTCTCGCATTTGCATATGAAGAAATCATATCATTCAAGGAGCTTTGAAGCTATCTTCACGAAGCTTAAAGAAGGATTTTCTTGAGTTAACACACGCAGCCAGTTACGATAATCCTCGAGGAAATAAGTATGACGCAAACCACAATAATCTATACAAACAAACTAGCAATAAACAATATATAAAGCCATAAAAAAATACCATGCCACATTAACGAATTCTAGTTACAGGTAGGTCCAAAAGTGGGCAGTATAATTCTAATCCTATCTAAACTCAGTAGAAATTGATAACAATAATATTGTGATTATTGACAATGCCACGAAAAATTAAAACTCTTATGAAATTCAGGAGGTCAATTTATTTGTTAATATCCATAAATAATACTCAAAGATTTGCCATTACCTATCCCTATTTAAATACGGTGCTGTTAAATTGTTATATTCGTTTTCGCTTTTCAGATCATTTTAAAACTAATAGTATCAAAACGAAATTTAGTCTATTGTGATCAGCACTTCAAACTAACCTAATGGGCTACGGTATCTATTTAATTTTTGTATGTATAATCTACAACATAGCGTATAATATATACTAAATTGAACATCCATTTTACCAGATTTCCTTTAAGGAAAATCAGCTATTGAGGTTACTATAAGTCGGATCGAAAAAGTGTATAGAGTCAATCTTATTGGAAATTAAATGCACTATAAATAATGTTATATACATTTATTCTCTATCTTCAATAGTAACCGAGATATTTGCATTTTCAGTTTTCAACCTTCAGTAAACCCCCACTTCTACTAGTGTAACATAAACAATGCTCTGTTATATAATAAAAGATATTAATTGAAGCCTAAATACCTAATACTGTTTTTATTTAACTTTTACTTTGTGAGATATATGCAAATACGTTCTGTTGACCCCCCCCCCTCTCCTTTTGTTTTTGGATTACTAAAATTTGAGTGATTGAGATAAAACTGATTCTGATTCATTACAAATTACTTTAGTAAATTGTTTTCAATAAAATTAATATGTTATATTCAGATATATTTCATTAATTGTTTGTCTTTCCGGTCTATCTATTCAGCGCTACGAGGTTGGCCTGGCTGTTTGTTTATAATTCAGCCTTGTATTGTACATTTACTGAGCATTTATGGTAGTGTTACCTGTATCTATATTTATCTATTGTAAACCTTCGCGTGGGAAATCTGCTTAGTTTACGCAGCCCCTGCGTGACTGACTTTATTTCTAAGAGACTTCAAAGTTTCAGTCAAATGGAATCAGAAGAAGTCATATGAGAGAAACATTATCTTCCCTTGATAAGAGCTTATATAAATTTTCCATCTCTGTTTATTACTGTTTGAGGAATAACCCCGTAGGAATACAGAATACCATCAGCAAAAGCTGCAGGAAAAGTCATGAATAAATATACAGACCTCAGATATTTTCCCCTCCTCTTCGGATTAGAGGTCATCGATTATTGAGGTACGTTGGTCCTTTATTTTTTCCTCTCAATGGGGAAATGTCATAATTGTTGCGTTATTTTCAAAGAAAGGCCGCTGTTTTCAGTACAGACAAAGTGTATTTGTAATGATTACGTTCCGCTAAACACCTTTCTACTTCTGAAAGTTTGGGATCCTAAAACTCCCGCATTTCAAGCATCTCCTCTTTTCCTGGAACAAGAAGAGACTGAATGCTGCTGTCGTTCATACTCCATGAATTTATCCCCTTCCTCTCTATCAATGTGGCTGCGGCAATTAGTGTGCCTTGCAGGATCATCAGATTGCGAGAAGTATAGCAACTGGTGGCGATTTTTTTCATGGCCATTAATGGCCATAACCCCATAATCGCAGCATTTGCTAGATGTAGAAGAATTGTTTGTAGTAGGGTTGCAAGGTCGTAGGCTCAAAATGGTAGCATTTGATAGGTGTAGATCAATGGTTCACAGTAAGGGAACAAGGTAATAGGCCTTAAATCTCAGATTTGAATATGTGTACATCAATTGTTCATAGTGAGGAAAGAATATAATCTCATTCGTAGGCACAAAATCTCAGCATTGGCCAGGGGCGGATCATTGGGTACCTGTAGGACTGCAAGATCGTAGGCCAGAATTCTCAGCATTGGCAAAGGGAGGATCATTGGGTACCAGTAGGGCAGCAAGATCGTAGGCCTGAAATCTCAGCATTGGCAAAGGGAGAATCATTGGGTACCAGTAGGGCTGCAAGATCGTAGGCCTGAACTCTCAGCATTGGCAGAGGAAGAACCATTGGGTACCAGTAGGGCTGCAAGATCGTAGGCCTGAACTCTCAGCATTGGCAGAGGAAGAACCATTGGGTACCAGTAGGGCTGGAAGATCGTAGGCCTGAAATCTCAGCATTGGCAGAGGGAGAACCATTGGGTACCAGTAGGGCTGGAAGATCGTAGGCCTGAAATCTCAGCATTGGCAGAGGGAGAATCATTGGGTACCAGTAGGGCTGGAAGATCGTAGGCCTGAAATCTCAGCATTGGCAGAGGGAGAATCATTGGGTACCAGTAGGGCTGGAAGATCGTAGGCCTGAAATCTCAGCATTGGCAGAGGGAGAACCATTGGGTACCAGTAGGGCTGGAAGATCGTAGGCCTGAAATCTCAGCATTGGCAGAGGGAGAATCATTGGGTACCAGTAGGGCTGCAAGATCGTAAGCCTGAAATGTCAGCATTGCCAGGGGCGGATCATTGGGTACCAGTAGGGCTGCAAGATCGTAGGCCTGAAATCTCAGCATTGGCCAAGGGCGGATCATTGGTACCAGTAGGGCTGCAAAATCGTAGGCCTGAACTCTCAGCATTGGCAAAGGGGAGGATCATTGGGTACCAGTAGGGCTGCAAGATCGTAGGCCTGAACTCTCAGCATTGGCAGAGGAAGAACCATTGGGTACCAGTAGGGCTCCAAGATAGTAGGCATGAACTCTCAGCATTGGCAGAGGGAGAATCAGTGGGTACCAGTAGGGCTGCAAGATCGTAGGCCTGAAATCTCAGCATTGCCAGGGGCGGATCATTGGGCACCAGTAGGGCTGCAAGATCGTAGGCCTGAAATCTCAGCATTGGCCAGGGGCGGATCATTGGGTACCAGTAGGGCTGCAAGATCGTAGGCCTGAAATCTCAGCATTGGCCAGGGGCGGATCATTGGGTACCAGTAGGGCTGCAAGATCGTAGGCCTGAAATCTCAGCATTGGCCAAGGGCGGATCATTGGCACAGTTGGGCATTAGTTCACTAATTTTTAGTTAGCTAAGGCTAAACTAAACAGCTAATTAGTTGCATAATTAACTGCGATAAAAATGCAGTTCATTTAGTTATTAACTGTTGATACATAGCTGATTTGTACAACTAAATTAACTGTTAGTTGCCATGAACAACTAATTTTTTTTAATCTATAAAAATTAGCTGTCAGGACAACTAAAACTAATTAACTTTAGCTTTAGCTGCCAAACAATAGCTAACAGCTAATTATTTCCTTATTTGTGCGTTTTGACCTTTGGAACCTTATTAGAGTTGTGAGTAATATTTATTTGTGCGATCTCCAAGCTATATAATCCTATTTTTTGTTTACCTCTCCTTAGAAAATTCATTCAATTTTTACGATAAGGGAAAGATTTATGCAGTACGAGATGGAGTCAGCAATGGAATGTGAAGGTGGTTCCTGTAACTCTGTTTGTTCAAATATTTCTTTCTCTTCAAAACTTGATGCAGCTGGTAGTGAAAACGTTCTATTTGCTACAAGTGAAATCAAGCCAACATTGACTATTTTAGATGGTAAGTTTTATCAATTAATCCAAAGTAAATCTACAAACGATAAATACACCGCCGCTTGTCAAATATGTAAAATGGAAATAAAGGGAACTAGACAATCAACACACAATTTTATATCGCATTTGAAACGAAAACATGGCGAAGAAACCTTTAAAGATTACAAAAATCATTTGGAAGAAGAAAAACGGAGGCGTGATGTAAAAAAAGTAAATAAGTCTAGTAGACAGGGACCGAGAAATATGACTTCTTCAAAAGTAAATGACCTGGCTCAACACGATTTCGAAGTAAAAATGTCCAAATTTATAGTTCACTCAATGATACCCTTTCGAGCCATTGAAGACAAATATTTAAAAGAAATCATGGATGATCTTGGCATAGGAGACATTGGACTTCGACTTCCTTCTCGGCGATCTGTTGTAAGAAAAGTAGAAGAGCTATATAATGAAAACAACTATAATATTAAGGACCAGCTGAAAAACGTCGATTATGTTTGTACGTCTGCCGACATATGGTCAGGGAGACGAAGAAGTTTCTTTGGGGTTACTGCCCATTGGATAGATGGCAATTATCAAAGAAAATCCGCGGCTTTCCGTGTAAACGATTTTCGAAAACCCACTCCTATGACAGAATTGCCTCCCTATTACAAAATATCCATTTGAGTTTTGGTTTAACTTGCTCAAAGATAAGGGCTACGAGTACAGATAATGCTTCGAATTTTGTAAAGGCGTTCAAAACTTTTGGTATAAACAAAAATGTTATAGAAATAAGTGCTGAAAATGAACCGTGCCTTTTCCTTGATAATGTTGAGGAAAATGACTTTGCACAGAGCTCAACAGACTCTGAGGATGATGTAGCTATGGAACAAAGCGGCAGTGCATCTCCCTCGAAAGCATCTTCCAATACCGAGCATTTTTCCCAGGTAATGGAAAAAACTCTGCCAAATCATTATCGATGTGCCTCACATACTTTACATTTGTGTGCAACTTCTGATGTAACTAATGGTTTTAAAAAACATCCGAATTTAGCTGAACGTCATAAAAATGTATTTGGTAAGTGCAGTGCTCTATGGAGTTTTGCTTCCAGGCCGAAGACCGCGGAAATAATTCAAGAAGTATTAGGACACACGTTACCGAGACCAGGTGATACGAGATGGAATTCGTTATTTGAATCCCTTAAAAAGATATACAGCATCAAGGATAAAATCCATCACCTATATCGAAATTTAAAAATAAAAAGCAGCCAACAGCTTCTTGAGGAGGATTTTTTGTATATACACGAATATATTGAGTGTTCAGAACCCCTGGCCTCTATCATCGATATCCTCCAAGGTGAAAAAAATGTTTTCTTTGGCATGCTCCTTCCTGGATTAGTAGCGCTCCGAAGAAAACTGCACTTGCTCAATGAGACATCATGGTTGTATTGCACTCCTTTACTTGAAATCTATACATCGAGCGTGGAAAGAAGATTTTATGATTTCTTTAGCCTAACCTCGGTAACATCAGAATCAGCAGCATTAGCAGCTATATCACATCCTACTTTCAAAAAGCGGTGGTTTCCATGTGTTGACGTTCAATTTCAAGAAAAAATATTACAACTTTTCAAGAATGCTGTAATCCAAGAAATATTAGCTTCAACTAAGGAGAACACCCCGTCCCTATCGACACGTGCAGATCGAGAAAAAACTCCTGCATTCATGGACTTCTTTGATTTCGGAGTAAACGAAGAACTAGCGGTCACTAATCATGATGAAGCTAAAGCACAGATTGAAATTTTAAATTATTTCGGCTGTGGACTAACAGATGTCCAAAGTTTGGACGCTTTTCCGGCTATCAAGAAAGTCTTCATGAAGTTTAACACTCCCCTTCCTTCTTCGGCACCAGGAGAGAGGCTTTTTTCTTTTGCAACTCTTACTAACAGGCCGAAAGCAAATAGGTTGAATGATAAAAATTTCGAAATAAGAGTAGTATTGAAAGCCAATGAATTTATTTTCAATGAAGCGTAGAAGGGAATTATTTTTTAAATTTTTCTAAAGTTTTTTCGAATATTATTTTAAACGTATATTGTAATTTTTAATTAATTTCTTGAATAAGTGAACAAATTTAATTCAATCGTACTAGCTCATGTCATTATTTATTTTTGTAGTTAATGTTTTGGAAAAAATTGTTTTCCTAGTTCTAAGTATTTTAAGTTACGTTGCTTATGTATTTTAAAATGGTTATTTTTTTTCCAAAATGTAATTCAATTGTTAATAAATTTTTCTGTTAATATTCGTTGAATTTGTTTTTATTCGGGGTTCAATTATCTACCCTCATAATAAACTTCCCCAATTTCCTATGTTATTTCTTAGTTTTTTAGTTGCAACTACAAATAAAACTAATCAGTTATTAGCTACAGCAATAACTAATTCTACTAGCTATAAAAAAATTGGTTGCCTATTTCAGCTAATAGCTAATTAAGTTACAAGAATTAGCTATAAGCAAACAGCTAACAGCTAAGCTATTAGTTCCCAGTACATTATAGATAAAGCTAATTTAGCTATAGCTTTTAGCTATAAGTTTAGCTAAATTTTGCCCAACTGTGATCATTGGTACCAGTAGGGCTGCAAAATCGTAGGCCTGAAATCTCAGCATTGGCCAGGGGCGGATCATTGGGTACCAGTAGGGCTGCAAGATCGTAGGCCTGAAATCTCAGCATTGGCCAAGGGCGGATCATTGGTACCAGTAGGACTGCAAAATCGTAGGCCTGAAATCTCAGCATTGGCAAAGGGGAGGATCATTGGGTACCAGTAGGGCTGCAAGATCGTAGGCCTGAACTCTCAGCATTGGCAGAGGAAGAACCATTGGGTACCAGTAGGGCTCCAAGATCGTAGGCCTGAAATCTCAGTATTTTCCATGGGAGTATCATTGGGCACCAGTAGGACTGCAAGATCGTAGGCCTGAAATCTCAGCAATGGCCAGGTGCGGATCATTGGGCACCAGTAGGGTTGAAACATCGTAGGCCGAAAATCACATCAATGGCAAGGGGTAGGTCAATGGTTCACATTAAGGAAACAACGCCTTACGACCAAAATCGGACTATAGGCTACGCGTACATCAATGGTTCGCAAAAAGGGTTGCAAGATTGTAGGCTCAAAATCACAGCATAGACTAGTTGTAGATCAATGTTTCGCAGTAGGGTTGCAAGGTCGTAGGCCAAAAATGGTTTATTTGGCTAGGTACAGATCAATTGTTCACAGTAAGGAAACAAGGTAATAGATCCAAAATCGCAGATTTGGATAGGTGTAGATCAATTGTTAACGGCAAGGAAATAAGGTTTTAGCCCAAAATCGCAGAATAGGCTAGTTGTAGATCAATGGTTCGCAAAATTTCTTGCAAGATCGCAGGCCCAAAATCGCAGGATTGGCTAGTTGTAGATCAATAGTTCACTGTAGTGATACAAGGTTCCAAATAGTAACATTGGCTAGGCGAAGATCAATGATCTTAGTAGAGTTGCAAGACTGTTGTCCCAAAGATTAATGATTTAATATGAACCGGAATTAAATACAGGAGGAAATTTAAACATACCAGATGACTTTGTAGATCCTTTCGTAATGGGAGATTAAAAGTTTCCAGCACATAAATGAATAAAGCGTTCCTCATAATGAAATCCGAGAGTGAAGCGGTCTTAAATGACGGAATATTAAATAAAGCCAAGAAGAGATTCCATGGCGTCAGTTGTGCTGAGATATTGCTGATATCACAGGAACTCGCAAACGAGAATCCTGGATTACATTACAACAAGATAAATGGAATAAGGATTTCTTTAATCCAAGGAAATATGAAGTTCTAGTAATTGATTTAATGAGTAGCGATAAAAAAAAATAAAATAAGAGAACGGGGAATACCAAAAGCTCGTAACTCTATTAGTCTGCTGAAGTTAAGAGGTTTTATAATTAGGGTGGCTTTTATCTTATAATTGACTGTATAACATGGCTTCTCTTAAAAACTAACTACATATTAACACATAAAAGTAATCTTTTTGAAAACACCATCACTCGAAATGACTTCTTTTTAAAATTCTGCTCTCTTCTACATTGTAAAAAAAAATACTTTAAGTACACCCTTTAAAGTACATTCATTTAACATAAGAGAAAGTCCAAAATAAACATACAAACACACAGTCCAGGTTTGTTGAGTTTGGTTTGTGCTGCGTTTCTTTCTTTGTTTTCCATATCTGTTTTTGTGTTCCATTTATATTTTTCCTTTTCCATTTTTTTTCTTTTTTTTTTCATTTTGTTAGTTTCTCTTTAGGGAAATCAGCTATTAAGGTTGCATTGATGGGATTTTCGAAACATTTCTTCAAGTGTCCATCGAGACTACCTAGTTAGTAGATGACTAAAATGAGGTCCGTCTAAAATTATTTATATGTATGTATGTCTGTTATATATATATATATATATATATATATATATATATATATATATATATACATATATTTGGTTCCTCATTACAAAACTCGATATTTAAACGTTTTATGTAAAATACTGCTATAAATGGCTGAAATCGAACCAGTGGGGGAGGGGAGTTTGAGGGGAAATTTCTTAATATCTCCGTTATTATGCGTCGGATCGAAAAATTGTATAAAACCAATCTTCTGCAAATGTAATGTTCTGTAAATGTTGTCATGTACGATCGTTCATTATCTTGATTATTAACCGATATATTTGCATTTTATATATATATATATATATATATATATATATATATATATATATATATATATATGAACACTAGAAGAAATGTTTCGAAAATTCCGTCAATGCAATCACAATAGCTGATTTCCCTTAAGAGAAACTAACAAAATGAAAAAAAAAAAAAAAAAAAAAAGAAAAAGAAAAAAAAAGAAAAAAAAAAAAAAAGGCAGGCAAAACTGTAATGGAAAAAGAAAAATATAAATGAAAGACAACCCACAAATGGAAAACCAAGAAGCAAACGGAACACAAAAACAGAAATTGAAAACAAAAAATGAAATGGAACACAACAAAGAATAAAATACATAACAAGTGAACAAACACAAAGACAAAATTCAAAGCTATGTACAAAAAGTAATAACTGAAAATCGAAACGGAGAGTCATATTGGACAAAAGGGAAATCATTCATAAAATATTTACATCATAAATAAATACATAAAATAAAATACGTTTGTGAAATGAATAAAATAATTAAGACTTAGATAAAATATAAACTGTTACAGATGACTATTAACACAAAACTCTGTACCATTCTAATACACACGGGAATGAGTGTATACCCATACAAACACACTCGTTCGCTCACATATATAAGGAAATTATAAAATCTATTTCAAAACGCAAATATTAATGGTAAATGAGGTATATTAGTTAAATCATTGTGTATATGTTGATGTCTATTTTATGCTGTTGCATAGTCGGTCTAAGGGTTACCTTCAGTGAGTAAGTCATGTTTTGTGTTGAGTCGGTGTCTCTAGCTCGATTAGCTCTTGAGGCTATCAACAAACAGGTTGAGGGCGCTATTCCTTCCAGAAATTGTAAACTGTGTAAGCTGTCAAAATCCAACAGATCTGCATTTATCTCACACATTTTCTAGAGAATCAATTTAGTTGACCAATAAATAATTATAATTTCCCATTAGTACTTTGCAATTATAGCTATAAGACTATAAGGTAGTTTCTAAGACTGTAATTGCAATAATCTGGACTGGAGAGGCTAATTAAAGTCAAGGTAAATGTTAGTGGAGCGGGCTGAAGAAGGAAATGGGCCGGGCAAAAAGCCTTCAGGCCCGGTCCCCTGTCAAAGTGGAGTACAAACATCAACCCATCCTCTCGGCTCAAAGCACACTTTACTTTCTCATTATTTACTTTATCTTAGACAAAAGTAAATATTAGACCGATTAGCAAGTAAATAATTATAACGAAAAGAAGAAAATCGGGACAAGAAGATCTAAATTAAAAATAAAATCGACCAAGCATTGACTGTGAATCCCTCAAGATGAAAAAAAAAAAGTATGTAGGTCAGGTAAGGGTAACCTTTGAAATGTTGTGGGTCAAACTTTAATGTGCAATAACGTTCGTGGGCCGCTTTCAAAAGTAGTGCATTTTAAAGTAGTGTTCATAATTTTTAACGTTAAATATCAGACATGAAATTATACGACAATGTAATTAATTATAATACAATTCATTAAAATAACAAAATGAAATGAAAAAAAATAGGTACAACATTATAATTAAATCGTAAAATTTTGAATTATTGCAAACAACGAAAGTGAAATAGCGACATCGACTATGGGAAACTAGTCCATGGATGTTTGGATTAATTCCACTGATACAAAGAAGAAAAGCATTTTCCAAATTATCGTCAGTTAGCCTAGTATGATGTTTTAATTTATTCACTTTCATCATTGAAAAAAAACTGTTCGTATTTATAAGTGCTGTCAAACGCAGAAATCTTTTCTCATCTTCCTCATTTGGAGTACGTAGTGTAAAATTTTTTTTTTAATTGGGTTTTAAAAATGTCTCGCGGGCCGGATCAAACCTTACAGCGGGTCGGCTGTTGCCCACATATGATGTGTCAATGGTTCGCAGTAGGGTTGCAAGATTGTAGTCCCAAAGATTTCTGATTTAATATGAACTGGAATTAAATACAAGAGACAATTAAAACAGACTAAATGACTTTGTAGATCCTTTCATAATGGGAGGGTAAAAGTTTCCAGCACAGAAAAGAATAAAGCCTTCCTCATAATGAAATCCGAGAGTGAAGTGGTAAAATGACGGAATATCAAATAAAGAGCAAAAAGAGATTCCATGGCTTCCGGTGGCCTGACATATTGCTGATATCACAGGAACTGGTAAATGAGAATTCTGGATTACACTACAACAAGATAAATGGAATAAGGATTTCTTTAATCCAAGGAAATATAAAGATTCTAGTAATTGATATGAGTGGCAATAAAAAATAAAAGTCCGTCACGCAGGGGCTGCGTAAACTAAGCAGATTTCCCATGTGAAGTTTAACAATAGAGAAATCTGCACACTGGTAACACAATACCACCGTGATTAAATACATACGGTAATGAGAAATCATTGAGTTAATTAAAATAAATTTCCAACTGATACGGCTTCTGAATTGTAAGAATAGTTTATATTTTAATAACTCAAATTTTAGTAGTCCAAGAACTAAAGAAGGGGGGGGGTGGATGAACAGAACGTATTTGCATAAATCTCACAAAGTAACGAAGGTAAGGTAAGGTTAGAAACGACAGGTTAGAAGAAGCTTCCACCTGAGCCGAACAGTAATGGCCGACCTAATCCGAACTAAACCCAACCACAGACTTCATAGAAAATGCAAATATCTCGGTTACTATTCAAGATAGAGAATAAATATGTATAACAATATTTATAGTAAATTTAATTTGCAATAAGATTGATTCTATACAATTTTTCGATCCGATGCATAATAACGAAGATATTTTGAATTTTCGAAAATGCCCCCTCTAAACCCCCCCCCCTCCCTCTGGTCCGATTTCAGCCATTAACGAACTTGATCTGTCTTTTTACATAAAACGGTTAAATACCGAGTTTCGTAACGATCAAACAAAAATTGCGACCGCTAGAGCGTTAACAGACAAATATATATATATATATATATATATATATATATATATATATATATATATATATATAATTTTGAACGGAACTCATTTTCCTCATCTCCTGGGTAGGATCGATGGATATTTGCAGAAATTTTTCGAAAATCGCGTCATGAGTACGGCCTCAATAGCTGATTTCTCTTAAGAGGAACTCTTGGGGTTTTCAACATCCTACCAAAGTGAGAACACAGTGAATACCTCAATTAACAGTATATTGATTAATTTTGCAATACCCTCCCAAAATCCAATTGCAATCAATACATCAAGTTGAAAAGTAATACCTATTCACATTCGACAAACCATATCTTTAATTTTAACAGAACCAAAGATCACCATTGTAGGTCTCATAACTTTTTATAAATCATACTAAGTTAACTCCCACTGACGGTTCGTCTGATTTGACAAAATAATGTTAAATTCATTTCTTGGTTGGGTTTCTATGCGTCTTGTAGAATATGGTAGTATGGACTTTATATGTGGGGCTGGCCATGGTTGACATCGAAACGTGGGACATTAGATCTTATAATTTTAAATGTGTTAACACTCACATATCCCTCCTTCGTTCTTCTCCTCCCTCTCTCGGTTTCCTAGAGTGGCCGCCCGACAGGCCCTTCTAGTACTTACTTGGTTGGTTTTAGCAGATTTCCCTTAAGAGAAATCAGCTATTGAGGTTTTACTCATGACGCGATTTTCGAAATTTTTCTTCAAATGCCCATCGATCCTACCTAGGAGATGACGAAAATGAGGTCCGTTGAAAACTGTGCATATATATATATATATATATATATATATATATATATATATATATGTCTGTTACCGCTCTAGCGGTCGCAATTATTGTTTAATCGTCACCAAACTCGATATTTAGTCGTTTTATGTAAAAAGAAAGATCAAGTTCGTTAGCGGCTGAAATCGGACCAGGGAGAGGGGGGGGTTTAGAGGGGAGGTTTTTTGAAAATTCGAAATATCTCCATTACCATACGTCGGATCAAAAAATTGTATATAACCAATCTTATTGCAAATTAAATTTACTATAAATATTATTCTATACATTAAGTCTCTATCTTGAAAATTAACCAAGATATTTGCATTTTTATTAAATGTGGGACGATAACGAACGTTTCCCGCCAAAAGCTAGTTCGGCCGTAACTGTTCGGCTCTCGTATAGAGGTTTCTCTATTGTATAGCTTCACGTGGGAAATCTGGTTAGTTTACGCATCTCCTGCGTGACGGAATTTTTCTTTCGCACATAAATACGGGTCTCGTCCTTTCCTGCAAGTCCCCCTCCCTCGAGGCTTGATTCGCTGGCGGCGAGTTCCCCCCAGTCCTCCCTCGTAAAGATGAGTGGTTGGCGGGAGACCACCTGACGGGCGCAGGCTTCATTTTTCGCAAACTTCATTCTTCTCCAAACACTCACTTTCTGAATGGCTCAGTTGTATCTTTAGCGGTACCCTATTATCCTGTCATTGAAATATACTCATCTCCTGAGCTCCTCAGTTCTTTCCTTAGACCATGGCTAAGGACGAGTTCCGTACTCTAAAACCACAGTTTACCTGCGTAAATTTATTTAGCAAATCCAGTCTAACTAATACGCCTTTCAAGTATTTTCTCCACGGCGTTTAAATTTGCAGGAAGAAAAGTTTACCTTGGGACCTATCGGACGAACGTGAATCACATAATTCTTGAGCCCCATCATTAGAATATTAAGGCTGAGTATAAAGATTATTAACGCCAATAGGAAGTTGTACGGAGCAATATGCACTCCACGGCGTACCTTCGTGTATCAGCTGACCTTGGGATTCGTATTTTGTACTTGACAATTGATGCATTGATTGCGCCCATTTGGGATTCCCCATCTCACTTCCTTGAGCGAAAACAGATTCAAGGTGAATCTTACAGTTGGCCTTTCCAACCTGCAGTTAACTTGCGTTCTCTTCTTCTATTCAACTATCGCGTCAATTGAAAATTGTTTTATCTTCATTTACTGTATTAAATCAATTAGATTAATCATCTAGTTTTAGCATATTTCCATGGATGCGAGTATGTTTTTTTTTATAAGAATTACTTCAAAAGTTCACGGCTCTTGTAGCCGTAATATTTAAGTGTCTTAAGTAAAACAAACCATCATGCTCATTAATGCTTGAAACTAAAACAGTGAGAAGTGGAGGGGTTCAGAGGGGGAGTGTTGAAAATTCGAAATCTCGCCTTAATTATGAGGTTTATAGTAAAACTGAAAGTAACTAAACATGTTGCGAATTTAATTTCCATTAATGATGACTGATAAATTTATAGATCTTATAAATTAATCTGCTATTGGGGTTGTACTCATGAAGCGATTTTCGAAAGTTTTCTTCAAATGTCCATCGATCCTACCCAGGATATGACAAAAATTAGTTCCATAGGTACCATATTCGATGTAACCATTTTAGTCAACACTAAAAATCTTATTTGTTATTGGTAGGAATCAGACCAGGAATAGGGGAAGAGTATTCGAAAATTCAAATTGTCTGTGTTATGAGTCGGAGCGAGAAATGTTATATTACTGTTGTTCTGTCAATTCATGTAACTCAAATATTAAGCGAGTAATTCGCACTTTCTGGTTTTCAGTCTGAATATGTGGTGAAATGAGATCGGAAGCGCGTTGTACCAGGACGTGGGAAATCTGCTTAGTTTACGCAGCCCCTGCGTGAAGGACTTTTTAGCAGATTTCCCTTAAGAGAAAACAGCTATTGAGGCCGTACTCATGGCGCGATTTTCGAAATATTTCCCCACACGTCCATCCTATCCTACCTAGGTCTGTTCAAAATTATATATTTGTCTGTAAACGCTCCATGGTCGAAATTTCGTCCGATCGTCACTCAATATTTATTTGTTTTATGCAAAAGGAAAGATCAAGTTCGTTAATGGCTGAAATCGGACCAGTGGGAGGGGGAGTTATGAGGTATGGATCTTTCGAAAATTCAAAATATTTCCGAATCGAAAAATTGTATAGAACCAATCTTATTGCAAATTAAATTTACTATAAATATTGTTTTATACATTTATTCTCTATCTTGAATATTGACCGAGATATTTGCATTTTTATTAAGTTAGTGCGGATAAGGGACGAGATGAGATCGGCCATTTCCGCAATTGTTCGGCTCTTGTGAATTTCGTTTAGAGACTGGTGTAAGTTTCTACACTGTGAGATATATGCAGTTATTTATTATAAATTAGAGTACTAGATATACTGATATAGTTTGCAATAAAGTTAATATGTTATATTCAGATATATTTAAGTAATTGCTTTTATTTCCGGTGAAGAATATATCTATCTATCTGTTCAGCTCTGAGTGGTTGGCAGACCTGTTTGTTTGGATTCAGAAGCCGTTTTTGTTGGGAGCTAATTAAAATTAACTGAATTATTTCTCATTACCGTTTGTATTTGCTCACGGTGGTGGCAAGTGTTGACGGACTTTTCTCTGCTGTAAGTGGAGTAGGGGAGACAAGAGCTACCATGATGACTCCTACAGGTTTCCAAACAAGGTGCCTTAGCCTACATCGGAGGGGCCATCGACCAGACCCGGCCGACTAGTTCTCTTTTAGCACAACCACTCATTTACAACGGCCATCTTTATACTTCTCACGCCTTCAAAGGCAGTCCGGCCGTTTCAGGTCGGGCGTTATTCAGCGGCCATTACAAAGCAGAACCGAACGCTACATAACCTATACTCCCAAATAAGAAGAAGAAAATACAAATTGCTCTCTAATAATACAAAACCAGCTCAAATTATATTTCTGTTCAAAGCTAAGCAGCTTTCCCACGTGAAGTTATACAATAGAGGAATCTCCATACGAGAGCCCAACAGTTACGGAATCGGCCGAACTAGCTTTTGGCGGGAAACTCACTCGTCCGTTATTGGCCCACACTTAATAAAAAGTCAAATAACTTGGTTAATATTCAAGATAGAGAATAAATGTATATAACAATATTTATAGTAAATTTAATTTTCAATAAGATTGATTCTATACAATTTTTCGATCCGACGTATAGTAACAGAAATATTTCGAATTATCGAAAATCCTCACCTCTAAACACCCCCCCCCCGCCTTCCACTGGTCCGATTTTAGCCATTAACGAACTTGATCTGTATTTTTGCATAACACTACTAAATATCGAGTTTGGTAACGATTAAACAATAAATGCGAACGCTAGAGCGGTAACACACACACACACACATATATATATATATACAGTTTTTAGCGGACCTCATTTTCGTCATCTCCTGGGTAGAAAAATTTCAAAAATCGCGTCATGAGTCGCCTCAATGGCTGATTTCCCTTAAGGGGAATCTGTTAAAATGCGTACAGAACACATTTATAGAACATTAAATTTTCAATAAGATTGGTTCTACACGAGTTTTCGATCCAACACATAATAACGGAGATATTTCAATTGTTGAAATCCCCCCTCTAAACACCCCACCTTCCACTGGTCGGATTTTGGCCATTAACGACCTGTCTGTTACCGCTCTAGCGGTCGCAATTTTTGTCTTACCGTTACCAAACTTGATATATAATCATTTTATACACAAAGAGAAAGATCTAGTTCGGAATTCGGACCGGTGGTAGGGGGGGGGGGTTAGAAATGAGGAAAATTCTTAATATCTCCGGTATTATGCGTCGGGCCGAAAAATGGCCAATCTTATTGCAAATGTAATGTTCTTTAAATGTTGTTTTGTACGTGTTTTCAGTATGTTGATTATTAACTGAGATATTAGCATTGTTTTAGTTTTCGGTCTTCAGTAAAGCCCCACTCCTACTCATCTCATATTAACAATATTCTGTTATGTTATACAACACTTTATTAGAAGCTTAAATACCAAATATTATTCTCATAGAAATTAGAATTCTCATAGAAAAATGCAAATACTTGGCGCACGTGAGAAATCTGCTTAGTTAACGCAGCTCCTGCGTGACGGACTTTTATTTATATGACAAGCTTACAAATGGAGTTTATCGACCTCAATTTTGTCACTTCCTAACAAGGGACGACGATTATAATTTTTTTTTTTCCAAAGTTGTTTCATGAGTACAAACTCAACATCTGATTCCCTTAAGGGATATTAGTAAAAAAAACACAATACTATATATTTTAGATGCTTATAGTTTCACCGAATTGAATATTCTCTGTGTTATATTAAAAGTCCATCATTGTGATCTGATATACTGCAGTGTCAGGGTAACCGGAACTAATTGGGGCCCAGCTGGACCTGTTCGGGAATGGATGAGTTTCGGATTAGAGCATTAACAGTTATCATTTTTGAATATTTTAGTCTGCTAAATATAAGTTGGCTGGAGGGTGTGTCTATCAGTTATACAGCCCGTTAACTGTAATATAAGTCAGGTCTTCTTGTCACACATAGCTTTACCATCGATACATCGAGCAGACCAAAACTCAGGGGTTTCGCAAACTAAGCAAATTTCCCACTTGCGTCCCGTATTTGCATTTATCTCATGAAGTTCATCATAATATAACAGCTTATTGTTGATATGACATAAGCAGTAGTGGGGGTTTACTAAAAGCTGAAAACAAAAAAACGCAAATATCAAGGTTAATATTAAAGATAATGAAAACATGTAAAAAACAACATTTATAGATCATTTACTTTGCAAAAAGATTGATTCAATACACTTTTTCGATCCGACGTATAGTATATTTTGAATTTTCAAAAATCCTCCCCTCTAAACCCCCCTCCCTCTGGTCAGATTTCAGCTGTTAACGAACTTGATCTTTCTTTTTACATAAAACGACTACATATTGAGTTTGGTAACCATTAAACAAGAACTGCGACTTTTAGAGTGGTAACAGACAAATATATATATATATATATATATATATATATATATATATACACACACACACAGTTTGGAACGGATCTCATTTTGGTCATCCCCTAGGTAGGATCGTCGCACATTTGAAGAAAAAATTCGAAAATCACGTCATGAGTACGAACTCAATCCTCCTTAAGGGAAATCTGCTAAAAATCTGCAATGACACTGAACAAATTGGATCCCAATGAGATAATAAGAAATCCATAATTTAGAAGAAATAAGAATAAGAATTCCATAATATTACAGTGAGGGGGAGGTGGGTTCGATCTCGAATTTGTTTATTTTGTTACAAAGAAATAAAAGTATGTAAAACCTTTATATATATATTTTGGGTTGGCATTATACACGTTTGAGATCTATAACCACCCCCTTGAGCAAGACTCAAGGTATTCATCAAAGTTTTTACGTAGTAAGTTTTGATTTACAACCCCCGTTAACCAAGGAGTACCTGCAGTGAGTTATCTCCAATAGACTGACGGCGCCATTGCATCCGGGAGGTTAGTGGTCAGGTTACTCTTATTCAGTCTAGCTGTAGACGGGATCTAAGAGAGTCATAATCCTTAGTCACTCTGAGGGGCTGCCAGTAACGAACATTATGGATCTTTTTAGAAAATACACTTTTTGAAAAATATCTTCGCCAGTGCAAAAAGACCAAAGACTTTCCTAAAGGCTTAAGAAAAATTAGCCGCGAGGAAAATAAAGGACGGCAAGAGAGAATATTATCGACGATGTCAGAGTTAGGGGTCCAACTGGAAGGAAAATATGTTGACTAAGCCTAAAATAAAAATAAAATAACAAGTCTCACACCAAGCAATTGCATTCCTTGTACCAGTCTTGAATGCGGCAACACTCAAAGAAAATATGCACTGACTGTCATACGAGATAAAAGTTGGCAAGATATTGTATACTGCTAATAATTTATGATTTTATTAATTTTGTTGGTAGAAATTGCATAGTTGTTTGTGATACTTCATTAAGCTGTTGTATAGACGAGTAAGAGTTGATTGAAAACAAATCGGTGTATCACTGTAACCATTGGTGATAATTGACCTAAGTCTAATTGTAGAAGCAGTCTTAGAAGTAGTTATTCTCATAATGTGAATTTTTTCAGTTGCTATTTTCTATATACATTATTTATTACATCCTATTTCTTTGGACTAACTAATTGCTCTAATAATTATGAAAGATATTTTAAGGCATATATTATTTTTTTAAAAGTTCCTCAGGAACTTCTATATTCTTTCTATATTTTTGTCTTCATTTAGTTAAATAGAAACGCCTCTTTTTTTGTGGAAATACAAGTTTGTCTTTAATGCCCCAAACAAATACAATTGATATTAATCATTAATGTACAAAACAATTTTGAGTATCTATAACCGCTGTATCATTTTGATACTTGCGTCCTGAAGTGTAACTTTTGGAAGCTCGCCTGATGCAAGGTTATTATTAATTGAGTTACGAAAAAAAATATAAAGTAACAATTGTATCACATTAAATGTTTAACAAGATCTATTGTGGCAGTGAAACTGAGCACATTGAAAGCCCTGACGATAGTGACTTCAATGGTTCAAAGTGTACTCAAGTGACAAAATACATTTGTGAAAGAAGGCGGAAAATAATCTGCAACATTGAGTGACCGATGATGTAGGAACCAGCGCTTCAGGAAAAGAAGGATGAAGTCTTCCTGCATAATATTTTTTTTTTAATTATAAAAAACCGGTTTCGCCACATGACCGTCATCCTCAGTCCTACATTTTAAAAATAAAACGTAAACTATAAAGAATGGCACCTGACACAGCTCTACTACAATATTTACATATACTATCCATGTTTACAACATTTACAGGGATGTGACCGCTGCCATAGTAACCCATTGTGTAAGTTTAAGTTGTGTTCTGTTTTTTCCATATATAGGGCTTAAGATGCCACTAATACCATACATACCATTTAAATAAACACATCAAGCCTAAAATTTACTTCTAAAATGAATTTGGAATATGCAAGGTAAAATGTCCTTCACTCCTAGCTACATTCTTCAATGAACTTAATGATTATTTAACTACTAGTTCTGAGAATAGTAGACATTGCTTTTGAAGCATTTGTCCAATGAACGTCCTAAGACAGCATTTTATACTTAAATACTCACAGCTAAGGAATGTAAAAAAACAAAAAAAACAAAAAACAGATGTCATCTCGCATGAATGTGACTGTTTGTGTGAGTGTGTGTGTATGAGCGTATATTTGTCTATATTCATACACATTTTTTGCTCAAGCTCTGGTAATTTTGTTTTGATCTTAACCTAACTCGATATTTATGGTTCCGTTCTATGGAAGAAAGGGTTGCAGTCAAAGGAATATGTTGACCAGATCATTTCATTCTTTAAGTTAATTTTAGGGCTCAGTCTATTATCATGAACTCAATAAGAACGTGGTTAACAATACATTATAGAATCACTGATGCATAATTAACCTATTTTTAACTAAGTTCATTCTATTGTATGTTTCATTTAATAGTTATTCAGAACATGTTTTGGTTTATAAGTATGGACATTGGATAGTTACTTATATATCTGTTTTTAAATTTTTAATACGTTGACTTTATCTTTGAGTTGACTTATATTATTTATTTAGGGGCTCAGGTTAGCCATGTGAGTTAAAGGCCTTAATCTCGCATGGTAAATCTAGAGTGGACATTTCGATTCCCGCCCTGGGCAAAGGAATTTATTTAGTGAAGGAATTCATTAAATAAAATCCTTAGTCCCACCCTGGGAACAGAAAAGGGTGGTCACCTGTAGATAACCTGTCCCAATTAGCCATAGTTGCAAAAAGTGGACGCTAATAAATAATTTAATTTAATTTATTATTTATTTATATTACATGCTGTTCCATAAATGTATTCGTTGTGTCACAGAGCACTGAAGATGGGGCCCCAAAGTACTCTGAAGTTAATAAAAGAAGTGTAAAGAGTGGAGGACCTTGTTATCCTTCCGTTGAACCTATTTTTGATATTTATTAATGCCTTCTTCCACAATATTGTGAACTTGGGAAGGTTTATCTGAAGAATAACACACTTTTCTAGGTAGAGTCCAAGGATTTTCTTTAATGAGGTCGTCATTAAATAACATCTTATTGATCAGATGAAAATCGAACCCATCGCCCTAGGCTTAACAAGTGAGATTTAGACCAATGTCTTAACTCACATGGCTAACCTGAGCTCTAAAATTAATACATATATATATATATATGGTGTTGTTGTTTCTTGGAGTTGTGGTCAATGTGGTGAACAAAATTTTAGTTATACATATTTAATATTTATTTTTAATATAAATAACAGAATATTTATTTTTTCTTCTTCAGGGCTGTAAAAACAGGTGCTACTTTATATATATTGCACATTGTTGTTAACTCCTGTGTAACAGATGGTGTTTATGTTATTTCTACTTACCAAGACTAGAAATACTTAAAAACTATTGTACATTATGTATTGCACCATTAGTTACATTAGGAACACTGGCTGTAACCTTCATTCGTCTGTTTACACTGAGCATGGACACAGCTTTATGTCTTTGAATATCAATTTGAATATCCAAGGAACAACAACAACACCATATACAAATATAACCTGGTCGAAAACATCCTCTCAATTTTATACACACATATATATAACTAGGGTACCCGGTTTTGCTGGGGATATCATTTGAAGTTTAATGATGATGGTATTTCTTTTAGCAAGCCTCTACTTTACACAATATTTTAACATTTCCCGATGCATGCCCGTCGTTGCTGTGGATTTGTTAACAAAAAAAGTATTTGTTATGAAAGATAAGTAACAAACGTTACTTTAAATAATAAAATAAACAACTTTTGTTATGTGCATAAATGCCAAAAAACCAATAGGAAACGAAATATCGTTATTTTTAATTTCAGGCTTCCCTTATAACCCCTACTCCTGTTCGTCTCAGAGAATATTAATATAGCCTGAAGTCTAAGTTGGGTTAGTAGTAATATACATATCAAATTTTATAAAATTCGGTTTAGCCGTTTACGCGTGAAAAGGTAACCAGCAAACAAACATACACGAAAGACAAAATGCAGTTATGGTGTCTATGACATGTGAAACGAAAAAGTACCGTGTAATTTTGAGAAAAAAATCATTATACAGACAGAGGTTATAATTTAATATATATATCAAATTTATTAAAGTCACGTAATGTAACTTAGACACGGTGGAACGGGTTATCTAAAGGTCATAGCCCTTTTCTAACCTAGTTTGAGCTAGGAATTATTTTTGAAGAGCCTCGTCTGATCAAATAAATCTCCATGTTCATGTTGGAATCCAAATCTTCCAAAGCAAGACATGACTAAACAGGGCCAGCAAGAACTTTTTTTACAGTGGGTTAACTCCAAAGATGAGCCGATGACGTTCTATGAGAGCAGCAATTGTCCTAAATAAAGATGGCCGAAGGTTTGCGCACATTGGTAGAGTGGGGAGCCTTGAGATGCAGGTACCAGTCGGTACGGGTTATGTAACACTACTGGCCTTGTCCTCTTCCACCATAGTCACACACAGACAATTCTCCATCCTTGCTTTTTCATTTTTATATCTATTTTCTTCTTTAATCTTCCAATTTAATGTTCCAATGGTTCTGGTTAGTGTGTCAGTAGGAAGGAGAAATCTGTCTGTTTGGTGATGCAGTATAAGTTTGGAATTAAGCTCTATCCTTCTACATTTAAGCAGATTTCCCTTTAGGAAAATCAGCTATTGAGGTCGTACTCATGACGCGATTTTAAAAAAATTTCTTCAAATGTCTATCGATCTTAATCAGGAGATGACGAAAATGAGGCCCGTTCAAAATTATATATATAAATATATATATATATATATATATATATATATATATATATATATATATATATACATATATATATGTGTGTGTGGGTCTGTTGCCGCTCTAGCAGTTGCAATTTTTGTTTGATCGTTATCAAACTAGATATTTAAACGTTTTATGTAAAAAGACAGATCAAGTTGGTTAATGGCTGAAATCGGACTAGTGGGAGGGGGGGGGGTTAGAGAGGGGAATTTCTCTACGATACCTCGGATCGAAAAATTGTATAGATCCAATCTTATTGCAAACTACACTTACAATAAATATTGTTACATTTATTCTCTATCTTGAATATTAACCAAGATATTTGCATTTTTATCAAGTGTAACGGACGAGCTATGGTCGCTTGTAATAGTTCCCACCGAAAGCTAGTTCGGGCGTTTCCGTAACTGTTCGGAACTCGCATGGTGATTTCTTTATTGTATAGCTTTCCATGGGAAATCTGCTTAGTTTACGCAGCCCCTGTGTGACGGACTTTAATATAATAAAATTGCATTGGCAATGTAATTCAAATAGTTTCTTTTAACTTAAATCGTACTGTCATTACAGATCGCTGAGCACTCGTGGCCAGCGATTGCGGTACATGTACTCGACAATTAACCAGTAATTACGGCATCTACCAACAGGGATGACAATATTATTGCTTCCTTATGTGATATGTTGATTGAAAATGTTTATTGTATTATCAATATTCAAAATGTAATAAATGTTAATGTTTTCATAATATGATTCTATTATCTTTGGTTGTTTGTTTCAAATGATTGTGAATGCCTTTCATAATTGTGATGTCTCTAATTTTCATATATTACTGCAATTACTTGTATTTTAATAGCCTGATTGTAACGTTGAATGGGATTTTTTGGAAGTATTTATTACATATTTGCATTCGTATTAGGTGCTATATTAAATTTATGTTTGTTTGAATTATTGATGAACTTATTGAAATGGTTGATCGAATTACTGAGTGACTGACATAGTAGTTCTAATTTTCTATTTTATTTATTTATTTAAATGAGTTCCGCAACACCGGCGATTTACTCATAATTAAATTGTGCACAAAAAAGCAAATAGAAAAAAAAATAGAAAGAAGGAAACGTAAAAGGAGTGAAAAAAGGTGGTTTTTGATAGGTTCATTGGAATGCCATTATTATATGAAACAAACAATATTGTATTGGAAACATCAGGGTGGTGAGAAAATAATATAAATGAAAATGTAAGATCGATTGGGGGGGGGAGAAATAACTAAATATAATAATAATAAAATAAGGAAAAGAGAAAAGCAAAGAAATGAATACATAAAAAAAAGAAAGAAAAAAAATTAGGAAAAAGAGAGAACCAAAAAAATGAAAAAAAAAAAATAAAAAAAAAAGGGGAAGGGAAAGGGAAACCAAAAAATAAAAATAAATTAATAATAAATAAAATTAATGTTTATACACCCTGCTAATATAGGAAAGAAGTCTAATTTTCTAGGAACAGTTGATTTAATTATTAAAGGATTGATTGGAATATGTAATGGATTTTTACCAATACGAAGTAAGTTCAATGATTAAATAATGTGTTATTTGATTGGAACAATCGATTCAATTATCCATGATTAGTTAACAGTAATTGGCTTAACATCTATTGGATTAATTAGTATGATTGATTTTATGCTTGCATTAAGAATGAGATTGGGCGTGTTAAGTAGATTATTTTAACTGATTGAGTTGATTTTTTTATATCATTGGTGAAATAATTCATTTACGGCATCCGTGGTGGATTGAATTTATGACAGTCTAATTGAATTATTAGGTTATTGATTGAAAAGAACTATTGTTTTTACATACAAGAGGGATTTTCATATGATGGAAATAGAAAAAAAAGAATAGTTGAAAGAGTGACTCTGACACTAGCAGGCCCTCAAGATTTTCAAGAAAAAATGCCAAAACATGTTTCAATATTAGTACTTAAAGGAATCGGAACGGGGAATAAAAATTATTAAACCCAAATATAAAAGCTGGATTCATCTCTCAAACCTCAAAGTTTAAATAGTAGGTCATTAATAACCAAACCAAGAATGAGAATTTCCATTTATTTGAATAATTGTAAATGATGAATTTGAAGTTAAACTAAATTAAATGAGCAAAACATTTTTGCGAAATCTACAGCATGAAAAAGTACACAGAGATAATCACGTATTTAAGAAGTAGATGGAAGGAACTCCTCGAAGGTAGGACCCTTGGAGCCAAAGAATGTTCTCGGCGATGCCCGTCTGGGACCTAGGCTTGTCTGGGCAGTTCTCTTTGGATCACGCCGCCCGTCTATATGAGCTGACCAGCTCGGCCATAAGTTAGTTCGTTCTCAGTCCACTTTAAGTTAATAATAGTGCGTTCAGTACAGCTTTTGTGAACAGCGCGTTTTAGTTTCAGTGTGGTGCCCTGTTTATGTAAAGAACAGTGCAATGTCGTGTTCTATGTGAAGATCAGTGCAGTGCCGTGTTTTTGTGAACTCCACGTTGTTAGTTATTGGACTGTGTAAATAAGCAAAACAGTGGAGCTATCAGCGCATACTGTGAGTAGTTAAGAATAACTATCCAAGTGTGTAGGACATTGTTAAGTAAATTGTGCAGTGATAAAAACTCTAAAGTTTGTATGTTTAATTTTGAAATCCAAAAGAACTTTAATAAATAACGTTTATTATTTTTTTAGTAAACGTAACAATATTTTGTTGCACTTTATTTAAAATTACTCCTATTACAAGTGATATGCGATTCACTCGGTTACTGTATAGTAACAACAAATGCAATAGAGCGTAATTTCTAGGTCTTTTAATGATAAAAAAAAAGTTCTATATCTCTAATAGTGAGACACCTACACCTTAACTAACACGGCTAACCTTAGCCACTCCCTGTCTAAACATGTTAACTAAGATTTAGACTGATTTTCTAATTAATTAGTCCAAATGTCTGAAATTCTCAGCACAAATTTCTTGACCGATTCAAGATGCCCAATTGACAAATAAATGATTCAATATCAATCATTTATTTATTGGCTTGTTCCGTTATGACTAATTTATTTTCCAGACACTGTATCCATGATAGATATCTACAATTTTATTATGATTTATTAACGTCCACTCTTTGCAACTAAGGATAATTGGGACTGGTTATCTACAGGTTACTACCCTTTTCTAGCCTGGGTGGGCCTTATCTACAATTTAATGACTGGTATATGTCTACCGATATTATATACAGGGTTTATTTTACACACCCATGCTCATACTCCTCGTAACATCATGAGAATGGATGGTCATTGGGGGGGGGGGGTCTGATTGTCCTTAACATTAATCCTATATACTCGTTTTAAATTAGACGCTCAAAATATTTCGAGGTACTTCAAAACAATTTTATTTTAAAGTAAAATATACTACTTTATAACATAAGAGATATTAACCCCTAAAAATGACAATGTTTTAAAATAGTGAATATTTGAAATTTGTTTCAAAAAATATGGAGGGAGGGGTGAAAATCCAGACTTACATATTCTAATTCATTTCAAAATACGTCTGTCTTAAAAACTGAAAAAAGTATTAGAAATATGAAAAAATAGCTTTAATTTTACCCCTAAAACCTAAATAAGGTAAATTAATAAATAAAAAGGTAAATAAGGGGTAAGAAGTGTTTAAAACATAAAATGTAGCCCTTCGTTTTGTGAATAGTTTTGTTTTTTGTGTTTGTACTACTATAGGACAAATAGTTTAGGTGTTGGCGTGGGCGCTTGGATGTAGCAGTTCACAGAACAAATATGGCCACCAATCCAAAAACTATTGACAGTAAAATTATTAAAATAATGAAAATTCGAACATGTAAGGGTATTGTACACACAAAAAAAATCAGTTTTTTAGAAATAGTGGAACCAAATTAATATTTTTTGAATGACTTGAAATTAAATTGGCCTTATACGATACCTCTGTTCTGGTGCTTCGGATCAAGAAGTGACATAGAACATAAATTCTAGATATTTTTATGATCAGGAAAAAAAAAGAAAAAAAAACGTATAATTAACCTTGTATGTTTTGATACGGTGAAATTTCTAATTTTATTATTTCGCTGTCTCCTCCTTATGGATTTCAATCAAAAGTGGAGGTACAGTACTAGATGGAAGAATAACCCTAATTAAGAAATTTCTTCATTCTAAGACTGCTCGTTTTCGAGTTATGCGAAATATGTTCAAAGGACACGCCAAAATTAGTCAAAAAAGGCTCAGGGAAGGTCAAAACGGATAATTGCTTTTAAGTGGAAAATGTTCATTATTACAATACTTCCTTTAGTACTTTTTACAATGAAGTAAAAATTAATGAGACCTTTATTTCCTAGAAAGTTTAAACTAGTACCTAATGACGTTGGATCCAAAGGAAACGAAATATTTACGTAAAGGAGGTTTTTATCACCTTTCTGTTACCTTTGACCTTTAATAAGTTGCCTGCACGAGATTTAATAAGACATTTTTCCCTA
This sequence comes from Riptortus pedestris, assembly GCA_019009955.1. Lineage (NCBI taxonomy): Eukaryota > Metazoa > Arthropoda > Insecta > Hemiptera > Alydidae > Riptortus > Riptortus pedestris. Next base: position 30,277,030 of record CM032232.1, on the reverse strand, counting down.
CATTTCGAATTTCAAAATAGAAGTTCCTGCAAAGTTTTGCCTTTGTAGCTTTCAATATCAGGTTCGCTTTTTTTCAAATCTATTGAAGAGGGCTATATATTTATATTTCTTTTAATGCTTCATTGTATAAATTGGAGTGGTTATTAGTTTACTTCATTCATTATGTGCTGAATAAATATACATTAATAAGTACATTTAACAAGCACTGTTCTTTATCAACTCATAGTGACCGGCTACTGGTTACCCGGACATACAAACATTAAACAAAGCACACAAGTAGACGAACATGCCAAGTCAGCTACTCAAAAAAGAACTCACGACAACACATACTGTACACACCAAGATATTCAAGCACAAGCAAAACATATGATACTCAACTCATGGCAGAAAACTTGGTTTACCACAACTGATAACAAATTTCGAGAACTGAAACATACAATTGGTGAATGGCCTTCCTCAAAAAGGCTAATTAGAAGAGAAGAAGTAGTTTTAACGAGGTTGAGAATTGGCCATTCACGACTAACTCACACTTACCGACTTACTGGAGAAGACGAACCCTACTGCCAACACTGTAACTGTAGACTTACTATATTTTAAGGACTCACATAGACCTACCATACACTTTGACTGAATAACTACGTGACTGTAGCCAGTATATAGACCGCGTATTACAATACTTGAAACAAAACAACATTTTCAAAAAATTATAATGTAGGGCAATACTGAAAATATTTGCAGAAATGAGCATACTTACGTAAATATAATAATTATATGTTATAAAAATAATAATTATATGTTATAAAAATATTAATTATATGTTATAAAAATAATAATTATATGTGTTAAATATATTATATGTTGAATATGTTATATATTGAATATGTTATATATTAAATATGTTATATGTTAAATGTGTTATATGTTAAATATGTTAATTATTATGCTGTGTATTAAATAACTGATTCGTCGCTAAATCGCCCCTGTTGCGAAATGCAATTATTGTATGAATAATTATACATAGTGACCGAATCTGGCCAATAGTAACGTATTAGTTAAGGCAATCCTTGCAGACAAAAAATGTATTATAATAGCAACTTATATCAGGAGTAATTAAAAATAAATATTCTTGTCTCAACGGTTCATGAAGGGACACGATCTGTTACATCCTTTTGAGATCAGCTTGTCTTATTCCCTGCTCTATTCAGGTGCCATTACACACAAAAATTTCAACTCCTTTATTCAAATAGCACTAATTGCTTCACGGTTATTAATCGGCCTTGGGAATCCAACCTTGAAGCCTGATAACAACATTGTGAAATAAAATTTAGTGTGGAGATATTCCGTTGAAAGATTGTTAGTAGAACAGTCTAAAGCCTTCCTCACTAAGCCACCACAGTTCCCAAGAGGGGTATCTAATTTAACCATATAAATATAAGTCCGACACGCAGGGGCTGCGTAAACTAAGCAGATTTCCCACGTGCTTGTATAACATGGGTGATCTCATCTCAACACATATTCTCTATTTCTATGAAAAAAAACCTATGGGTAGAAGGGTGGAAGGGGAGGGAGGGATAGTGAAGGATGACAACAAGAATTTGCGCATAGTACTTGAGATTCAAAAAAATGCATTGAATAACAATTGTAGACAAACAACAGTTTATCAAGACTGAGTCTCTCACATTTTACGATCTGACTCATAATAACGGAGATATTTTGAATTTTCCAATCCCCCCCTCTCCAAACCCCCACTATTCCAGGTACAATTTCAGCCAACATCAAATATGATATTTAGTGATGATTGTAACGGTTCAATGCCGAGTATGGTATAGATCAAATAATCATTTTCGAGACAAGAACGTAAACTCATAATTCGTTGACACCACTCCCAATGAATTTATATGTATCTCAAAAAATAATAGTTCTATAAAAACCATATTTGGTATTTAACCTTGAAGTGGTTTACGATATAACAGATAGTTAATAGCTAATAAAAGAGGAGTAGAAGTGGGGGTTTCCTGAGAGCCGAAACACACAAAAAATATGAAAATATCAAGGTTAATATCAATGAGAAAAAAAAAAATAGACAGAAGAATACGTATTTTCAGACCAATAAATTCGTAATAATATTGGTTACATACTACTTTCAATCCGGCACATAATAATGGAGACATTTCGAATTTTTGAAATTCCCCTCTAACCCCGACCTCCTAGTGGTCCGATTTTAGCCCTTAACAAATTTGATCTTCATTTTGACAAAAAACGAGTTTGGAAGCGATCGGAAAAAAAATTCGACCTCTAGAGCGTTAGCAGACATATATATGTATATATATATATATATATATATATATATATATATATATTTATATATATTCGCCTTTTACCGTACTAGGGGTCGCAATATTTGCTTTATCGTTACCAAATTCGAAATATAAGCGTTTCATGCAAAACTAAGGATTAAGTCCGTTAATACCTGAAATCGGACAAGGAGGATGGGGATTTAGAGGGCTATTTTTGAAAATTCAAAATAATTTCGTTATTACACGTTTGATCGAAAACTTGTATTGAACCAATCTTATTGTAAATTGCCTATAAATGCCTATAAATGTTGTTATGTACATGCTTTCTATAATATGAATGGCATATTAACAATAAGCTGTTGTATCATGAACAACTTCATTCCAAGCTTAAATACCAAATATTGTTTTCATGAGACCTTTATTGTGCGATATACCTCCAAATTCGTTAAGCGATGAAGTCGTCAAATCATACTCGATATTTAACTGTATCAGTCACCACTAGAGATCGTATTTGTTTTTGGCAGAAATTGGACCTCGAATAGGGGGAAACTCGAAAATTCAGTATGTCTCAGTCCAAGAATTTTATTGAAGCAATCTTGTTGCAATACCGATTCTCAGCCATTGTTGTCCAAGGCATTTTTTTGCAACTCAAATATTAAGCGATTAATTCGAAATTTCTAGTTTTCAGTCAGAATACACGTTGAGATAAGATCACTAGCGTGTTATACCAGCACGAGAGAAATCCGCTTAGTTTACGCAGCCGTGTGGGACGGACTTTTGGCCCCATGCTAGGAATCCATTTCCCATTGAGTAGAGGAAGGTAAATGGATCCTATGGCCAGTGGCAGGTTGCAGGTAGTGATGGATGGCTCACCATGTGACAGTGAGGCCCCTGTCCTCTGATAACACTTATCAGTGAGCCTCGTCCCTTTTCCAGTCTGCTTCTAAGGCCCCAACTATTCTTCCTCTTCCATTAGGCTGCCCCACTGCCACTGCCTCATAAGCACTAATGTTTTTGACATTAACTAATGGCTTCTGAAAGGCTAAGGAGACTCGTAACATTAACCTTTTGTGAATTCATTTATGGACGTATAGCATTTCGCTCTTGTATGTTAACTGAATAGTTTTTTTGTTATTTTTTTTAAAGCAGAGTAACTGAAACTAACTTCTTAATTTAATTAATTTTGTAAAGCTTGTGTGCACAACTTGTTAGAGGTTGTAGTTTTGGGAGTGAAGAAGGTCGCATTTGTCAGGTTAAATAGTCCTCAGTCTTAAATTGTGTGTGTGTGTATGTGTGTGTGTGTGTGTGTGTGTGTGTGTGTGTGTGTGTGTGTGTGGGTGTGAGAGAGAGAGAGAGAGAGAGAGAGAGAGAGAGAGAGAGAGAGAGAGAGAGAGAGAGAGAGAGAGAGATGCTTTTATTGTCATAGGACCAATGGTCTACTCTTACAAACAATAGTCATGTATTTTTATTATTTTACTATTGATAAATTAAAATAAACTATTTTAAATTAAATTAAAACTTACATAATGAACATAAAGAAAAAAAAAACTAATATAAAAATTGTCTGGTCATATGCCCATCTCGGTCGTTAGAAAATGATTAATGCAGGCCCTTTGGAATGACGAAGATGCTTTTATTTTTCTAGGTACATTTAACTTTCTTTAACAGCAGAGAAAGACTGGTGATATATGTTGGTTCTGCAGGCTGCTAGTTGGAAATTATTTACCAGTCTTTCTATGTCCAGGAATGAACCTTCATAAAGTTTCTGGGCACTCCAAAATCCAGAATCTTCATTGCAAGACATAATATATTTAAGCGCCGATACACCTTAAAAGTGAGCCATCCAAGAGTTTTATTGTAGGAAGTAATGTGCTCATTTCTCTTTTCATTGAATACACACCTTACCACTGAGCTATATGCTTTCTGAATTTTAATGTCGTCTGTAGATGTGATGTCTATATAAACCGAATCGCAGTACCGTATCACTGGTAAAATCAGGCTGAATACAAGTTTTAACTTAATTTCAAATGGGAAAGAGTATTTATATTTTATTAGAGGATGTAAGGATTTTCTTGTTTTATTAGCTACCGCAGATGCCCTGAGAGATTACTATTAAATATTACCCCATGGGTACTCATTTTATCACTCCTTGTAATAAGAGAGAGAGAGATAAGAGAGGAGAGAGAAGAGAGAGAGAGAGAGAGAGAGAGAGAGAGAGAGAGAGAGGAGAGAGAGGAGGAGAGAGAGAGGGGGGGGAGAGAGAGAGAGGAGGAGGGAGAGAGAGAGGAAGAGGAGGAGAGAGAGGGAGGAGAGGAGGGAAGAGAGAGAGAGGAGAGAGAGAGAGGAGAGGAGAGAGAGAGAGAGAGAGAGAGAGAGAGGAGAGAGAGAGAGAGAGGAGGAGAGAGAGAGGAGAGGGAGAGGGAGAGGGGGAGAGAGGAGGAGAGATGAGAGAGAGAAGAGAGGAGGGGGGAGAGGAGAGAGAGAGAGAGAGGAGAGAGAGAGAGAGAGGAGAGAGGAGAGAGAGAGAGAGAGAGAGAGAGAGAGGGGGAGAGGAGAGAGAGGAGAGAGAGAGAGGAGAGAGAGAGAGAGAGAGAGAGAGAGAGAGAGAGAGGAGAGAGAGAGAGAGAGAGGAGAGAGAGAGGAGAGAGGAGAGAGAGAGAGAGAGAGGAGAGAGAGAGAGAGAGAGAGGAGAGGTGAGAGAGAGAGGAGAGAGAGAGAGGGAGAGAGAGAGAGAGAGAGAGAGAGAGAGAGAGAGAGAGGGGGGGGAGAGAGAGTGAGATAGAGAGAGAGAGAGAGAGAGAGAGAGAGAGAGAGAGAGAGAGAGAGAGAGAGAGAGAGAGAGAGAGAGAGAGAGAGAGAGAGAGAGAGAGAGAGAGAGAGAGAGGTGTGTTAGGTCAGTGATTAGGTAGATGGAGTGTTGAAAGAGAGAAAGGTTGAAGAGGTTAGGGGAATAGCCTATGATGGAGAAAAATTGTGAAGCGAGTGAGCGAGGTGCTGAGGATTGCGAAAATAAGAATTTGAAAAAAATAAATAAATTATTGTTATTATGATTAGATTGTCGACGGATAGTTTTCCCAGGAGAAACTACAATTTCTATCATCTTTCTGCTGTGAAATGAGGTGAGAAATATTATAGCTGCTCTAGTTTCAATAGGTCAATGACACCTTCATAAATCCAGGTGAAGGGATGTTGTGTCACTATTCAAATAACAACATCCCATTCATCTCGCCTGTCTGGATATGATTGTTACACCTGGACATTATGTCAGAATCAGGGTTTATGTGCCTGCATCAGCAATAATTATTGAAAATTGCGCCTAGTCAGAATAAATTAGAAGAATTATAAATGCTATTCTCATATTTATTATTCTTTTTCAGATTTGATCTTTATCACTGTCATATATTAGTGTCATGGAGCTCTATTAGGGGAAATAGAATAGGAAGAGTTATCGACAAACCACCGTTAACGAATGGAGGGGAATACATCTTACATATGTACTTCTGAAGCATTTGAAGGGCGAAATACACCTACAGAATGAATACTATTGCTGATATTTTCTTTTTAGGGGAAAAAAATCAATGCTTGAAAAGGCTACGATTTGAAGTAAGGTGTTAGTATGCGAACTCATTTCTCACCTGATTTCATCATTATATATTATCAGTCAAATCAACCAAATTGAATAGAACACACATCCTAAAAGCTAAAAGACTAAGGTGACAGCTGTTTCCAGAGGAGAGAAAGACTTAATTTATTATGCCCAAACAGATAGTAGTCTATTTGTAATTACTTGTTACTCTTACCATATTTCCCTTTGAGATAATCAGCTATTATCTTGTTCCAAATTATATTTACTATAATTATTGTTATATACGTTTATTATCTAGCTTGAATATTAACCAATATATTTGCATTTTTCAGTTTTCAAACTTCAGCAAACCCCCACTTCTACTCATGTTACATAAACGATACTCTATTATATAATAAACCACATTATTCGAAGCTTAAATAAATATCAAATATTGTTTTCAAGAGACCTTTATTATACGAGATACACGCAAATATGTTCGGTGACCCCCCCCCCCGTCTTAAGGTCTTCGATTATTAAAATTTGATTGATTGAGATAACAATTATTCTGACTCATTATAAATTACAGTACTAGATATTGTAAATAGTTCTCAATAATATTAATATGATATTAATAATTAATATTCTGATATTGTTTTTATTTCCGGTGAGAGGCGGGCAGACACACCCGTTTGTTTACATTTCTGACGCTTCCTGTAGGCAGGTTATTAAAAATGGATGAAACATTGCATATTACTGTTTGTATTTATTCACGGTGGTGTTGTGTTACCAGTATGTATATTTATCTAGTTCTACACTTCACGAGGGAAATCTGCTTAGTTTACGCAGCCCCTGCGTGACGGACTTTTCTAGGCCACAAACGAATAAACCAAATCCACTGGATGAATGAATGTGTTGGGGACGGGTACCCAGTTATTTCTGGTATTTATTAACACTGTTCTGTTAATATGTTACACTTTGCAGAACATATTATGTACCATTATGAATATAAAGTTTACTGTCCAGTCGAACAAAGTAGTATTTTTTGTAATGGTTATTATGTACATATAATAGCTGTCATCGTTTCGCTGTGTACAGAAACGTGATTCGGAAAAAAGAATAACATGGTGATGGATTTATGTTCCATGATGTTATGAAAAAAGATACGTAGACAAGGGATGGGAAATATAAAAATATTGTGGATAACGAACTAATACATACCAAATAGTTTTATTATTAACATAACACGAGCAACGCCGGTTACCTTAGCTAACTTTAATAAAAAGTCTGTACGCAGAAGCTACGTTAAGTAAGCAGATTTTCCAAGGGCGTCAAGCATTGTCATTCATCTCAAAACGTAACCGATCAATGTTTAGGCTTCAAATAAAGTGCTTCAAAATATAACGGCGTATTCTTGATATGACATGAGTAGGAGTGGGTGTTGACTTACCGCCGAAAGCTAAAAAAACCCAAATATCTTGGTTAATAATCAAGATAATGAAATAAAGTACATAAAACATTTATAGAATATTACATTTACAATAAGATTGACTCTATACAAATTTTCGATCATACACATAATTAACGAGATATTCCAAGTTTTCGAAATCCACCTCTAAATACCCTCCTCTCACGAGTCCAATTTTAGCCATTAACAAACTTGATCTTCATTTTTACATAAAACGTTTATATATCAAGTTTGGTAGCGATCAAACAGAAATTTCGACTGCTAGGGCGTTTATAACAGACAAATATATATTGTTGCGAAAATTAAATACGTGAAAGAATAGGACAGAGATGTTCAAGTGTTTGGGGAGTGCAGAGGAGATCAAAGGGTGCCGCTAGATAGTCCGTGTATAGTGCCGTGTTTAAGACAGTGCAGTGCCGTTAACTTCGCGAAGTAAAGGACAGTGCAGTGCCGTATTGCTTTTGTGAACTTCAGTGATCGCGAGCGAGTTATTGGACTGTGTAATACCAAGAACAGTGAAGCTATCAGTGCAGACTGTGAGTAGTATTTAAGAATAATTCACTAAGTGTGTAGTGCATTGTTATATAAATTGTGCAGTGATACAAACTGTGAAACTTATGTGTGTTTAATTTTGCAATCCAAAAGAACTCTTATAAACAAAGTTTATTACTGACTTTGGTAATAAAACGTAACAATATATATTCGTCGATCTCCTGGGTAGGATCGATGGACATTTGAAGATTTTTTTTGAAAATCCCATCATGAGTTCAACCTCAACAGCTGATTCCCCCTAAATGGAATTTGCTAATGTTTAAATTTTGATGTAATTTTCTTTAGTAGATGAGCCCCTCTTTAGGTGAATAAACTCAGCTCGAAGTAAAATCATTTTCCTTGAAGTGATTACCATTCTGGAGTCAAGAGACCCAGAAAAGACAAACACAAATGCCCGGAGGCACTCGACAATTCTGATAGGAAAAGTTTCGAAAAGCGGTTCGAAGCTTCTCGAGCGAACTGCTCACTTTTTATTAAATTAACAGCCAGTCAGTTTAATTCCATTAGAGAAGAGGCGCGGGTTCCGTATATAAAGGAAACAGCCGCCAATCTGGGGAGTGGTGTTGAGGGTCGTCTCAACGTCTTGGAATCGGCGAATGAGATACCTACCCAGAGCTCAATTACATCTAAGTGAAAATGTCTACCACTTGAGTAACCAAGATTAATGGTCAGGCTTTCTTGGATGAACTGCGCACAGAAGGCCGCAACACTAAAGGAGCCTTTCAGAATTATTTTCACGATACACCTTTGAAACAAAAATATACTAGTTAATTTTTAAGCTAAGCATATAATTTAAACAAAAAAAATGTTCTATTAAAACGTGTATCAATTAAAATGAATAAATCCACTAAAGAGTTATTAATTTCTTTAAATACTGCTAATGAATCTGACATTAAATGTTCCATTCATAAATGACCTTATATTATAACGGATTTCCCTTACGTGAAATCAGCTATCGATGTCGTACTCATGACGGGATTTTCGAAAAATTTCTTCAAATGTCCATCGATCCAACCCAGGATATGACGAAAATGAGGTCCGTTAAAAATTATATATGTGTAATTGTATCTTGACACTCTAGTGCACGCATTTTTTTTTTATCGTCACCAAACTCGATAATTAATCGTTTTATGTAAAATAAAGATCAAGTTCGTTTTTGGCTGAAATCGGACAAGGAGAGGGGGGTTTAGATTTGTGGAATTTCGAAAATTCAAAATATCTCTGTTATTATGTGTCGGATCGAAAAATTGTATAGAACCAATCTCATTGCAAATTAAATTTACTATAAATATTTTAATATACATTTATTCTCAATCTTGAATATTAACCGAGATATTTGAATTTTTATTGTGTGTGAGGATGACGGACGAGATGAGAGTTTCCGCCGTCAGATAGTTCAGGCGTTTCCGGAACTGTTCGGAATGACCACAGTAACTAGACCCTTATTTGTCGCAGTAATTTCGGCAATCGTGGTTCTTTCATGGAAAAATCAATGATTTTCAATCAGAATCATTCTTCGTATTTCTTTGTACATTATATCTTTATTAGCAAATTTATGATTCCTCAGTAGCCCGACCAAGTTAGAAAAAAAGTCCGTCACGCAGGGGATGCTTAAACTAAGCAGATTTCCCGAGTGCTGGTATGGCACACTAGTGTTCACCACATATTCGGACAAGAAACCAGAAAGTTCGATTTATTCGCTTATATATAAGTTATGAAAAAATCAAAAGATAAACAATTGTAGAGCAAGATTCATAAGAACTCAGATATTCTGGGCTTTCGTATCCCCCGCCTCCAGGTCCAATTTCTTTCAATAACAAATATGATATTTAGTGCTGATTGAAACGGTTAATACATTATAATTTATATGCAGAACGTATGACGTCCCTTCGACGAGTTGTTCATGATGAATAATTTTTACATATTCCATTTTCTGGAAAGTTGGGTGTTGCAGATAGGACAAACTGTCATTCCATCAATCTTCCTGTCGCCATCTTGTGAGTCAACTGAATTAGTTATCGAACATATTTAGACCAGAGTCCATTATTATTTCACAGGTTATTGATAAAAGTTCGTTGAAGGAAGAAGTTACTTTGCTGGTGAATTCAAATGAAGGGGCTAGGCTCGAGATCTTTTTTTTCCCAGAAATTAAACTAGTGTCAAGCATCTCATTAGATATTAGTAATTTTCTTTTTTAGCATCACTTTTAATCTCCCCTCCCCGTATTGGATTAGTAACAAAGGATTGTAATCTTCTTATATTAAAGCATTGGACAAAAAAGTTTAGAAATTTCATTGCTTCAGTCATGTAAATTAAAAGTGTAGGCGAGAAATTGTTATGCGACAATTTTCTTAAACATTTTCCTCAGGACTTCTCGTAATTCTTCATTTTGCAAATTCACTTTTATGTAAATTAAATGTCGCTCATACGCAGATCTTGCATCATTTTCCGAATTGCAAAATGAACATCAGAATTCCTGATAAGAAATTCAGCTATAAAAGACCCTTGCTGCCTTAGAACCCATCTCAAAAGGTGGTACTCCTTGATTTTCAACTGAAATCATTATTAATAGTTTTTCCAAAAAACCGCCCAGATCATTAAAAAGCCCGTCACACAGGTGCTGCAGATTTCCCTCGTGAAGTTTTAAAGTTGATAAATCTACATTCTGGTAACACTTAACACATCCGTGAATATTAATTTAATAAATACAAACGGTAATTAGAAATTGTTCTGTCAAATTTAATAACCTCCCCATGGAAAGCACCTGAATTGTAAACAAACAGGTCTGCCAACCTCTCAGAGCTTAACAGATAGATAGAAATATTCTTCACAGAAAATAAAAACAATTACTGAAATATATATGAATATAACATATTAATTTTAATGGAAACTACATACTACATCTTGTACTGTAATTTATAATGAATCAGAATATCTTTGATCTGAATCACTCAAATTTTAGCAGTCCTTCCTCTATAAACCCCCAGCAGTCCCCCCCTTTCCCACTGATCCTATTTCAGCCATTAACGAACTTTCTTTTTACATACATATCGAGTTTGGTAACAATCAAACAAAAATTGCGACTGCTTAACAGGCACATATATAGTAAATCGATATCTATCTATTTATATATACAAATACATACAACTTTGAACGGACCTAATTTTTGTCATCTCGGGGGTAGAATCGATGGATATATAAAGATATATTTCGAAAAGCTAGTTTCCCTTAAGGGAAATCTGTTAAAAAGAAACATCATAAGTGCGCAAAATTAAATATTCTAATATTCTAAAGCTTTCTTGAAATAAAGTATCAATCAACGTTTCCATTTCATCTGATTAATCTACGTTCGATTATTCCATGTCTCACGATCTGAAATGCCAGGAAATCACAAAACCGGAAGAAATTATTAATACAAAGAGGCTTAGGTTAGCCATTTGAGTTAAATCGTGGCCATGATCTCAAATAGTAAACCTAGAGTGGCGAGTTAGATTCTCGCCGGGGCAAAGGAAATTATTTACTGACGGAATTCATTAAATAACGCCCTAAGTCCTACCCTGGCTAGAAAAGGGTGGTAACCTGTAGATAACCCGTCCCAATTAGCCTAGTTGCAAAAAGTAGAGGTTAATACATAATAATAATATAAAAATTCATTACATGCAACCATCAGACAGACCGTATAGACGAAGGGAATCCCTAATATATCCTTATGTTCCAAGAGATGAGGCAAACCAAGTTCACCGAATATTCATTGTATTTTCCATAAACTACTTCTTTCTTACTGCTGATAAACACGGGATTATCTTATAAATCTATTTAAATAAGACAATTCAGGAAAGCCATTCCAAATATAAAATGAGATATTTTCAGCAAAGAGACCTCAATAATAATAATACCATCTTCCGAATGTATAAAAGGACAGATAGTTAGATCAACATCCTGTGATTTATTCATTACATGAAAGAGGGATAATGTACCAGTTTCCATGAAGACTGACTATTACAGAGGGTGGGGCGGGGAGGCAATAATGGAGAAGTCGAGGAAGAAAATAGTTGTGAACTTATTTCCAAGGAAAGTAATTTCACTTCGCCATGTAATTAGAATCGTCCAAACCATTACCAAGAACGGCTTCCATTTCTTCAGAGAATTTCTGGTTTCAGCGGCGATAAAAAAACCACTTTGGTGTTTAGCGAAAAATTATTCACACACCCATGTGTGTTGAAGTCGCGAATATTGGTAAAATGACATAAGTGTTACACAAAGCGTCGGGAAATCACGGCTTAATCGCTGGGGGAATATGAAGAATGATTGTAATTTCTTTTGGCTTTACAATGCACAATATTAGCAGATTTTCCCTTGAGGGAAATCAGCTATTGAGGTCGTACTCATTTTCGAAAATTTTCTTCAAATGTCCATCGATCCTACCCAGGAGATGACGAAAATGAGGTCCGTTCAAAATTATATATAAATATATAACGCTCTAGCGGTCGCAATTTTTGTTTGATCGTTACCAAACTCGACATTTAAACGTTTTATGTAAAAAGACAGATCGTTAATGGCTGAAATCGGGCCAATGGTAGGCGGGTATAGGGGGGGGATATTTTCGAAATATCTCGGTTACCATACGTCGGATCAAAAAATTGTATAGAACAAATATTATTGTAAATTAATTTTACTATAAATATTGTTCTATACATTTATTAACTATCTTGAATATTAACAGAGATATTTGCATTTTTATTAAATTTCGGCCGATAACGGACGACTGAATTTCCCGCCAAAAGAAAGTTCGACCCTTTCCGTAACTGTTCGGCTCTCGTATGGAGATGTCTCTATTGTATAAGTTCACGTGGGAAATCTGCTTAGTTTACGCAGCCCCTGCGTGATGGTCTTTTTTTACACTTCCCGTCTCAAGTCAATGGCTTACTACTATTTATCATAGCCATCCCATGGAATAAAAAAAAAAACTTGAGTTCTTGATTAATCCCTCTTCACTGTTCAAAATACTGTAAACAATGTGAATAACTGAAGAAGAAACTTTTTACTCATATATGTATGTGTATATATATATATATATATATATATATATATATATATATAATTCTACTGTACATGTGTATGTCACTGAACTCCTCCTGGGTGACGCCCTGGATGGTTTAGCTTCACAAATCAGCCCGGCAGATGGAGCAGGAGTGGGGGCCGTAAGAGAGGCCTAAAATTAAAAATAGCAATATTGCGTTTCCTATTGGTTTTTCGGCAAATATGCACAGGATAAAAGTTGTTCATTTTGTTATTTACAGGAACTTTTGTTATATTCACTTTTGTCGTATAACGAAGTATAAACGAGATATACAGTAAAAAATTGAAGTGGGAGCCAACACTTGAACAATGGGCATCAACGATAGAATCGAACTTAACAAAACTCGGTATGTGAATTAGCATTAATTCTTTCATGATTATAAGCTATATTAAATTTTTTAAGTTCGAACGGGAGTGGGGGGTTATAAGGGAGGCCTGAATATAAAATTCGCGATATTTTCTATTTATTTTTAGGCAAACTTGCACATAACAAAAGTTGTTTTTTGTGTTATGAAAATTAGCTTTTGTTTTAAACATAATATTATTAAATTTAATATCCCAATCGCTTGAAATGTCATGCAGGACAACGTCTGTCGGGTCCGCTAGTATATATATATATATATATATATATATATATATATATATATATATATATATATATATATATATATATATATATATGGCATTATAGACATTTAAGATCTTGGGATCTTTGGCCACCCCGAGCTGGACTCCAGGGATTCGCTATCAGATATTTACGTAGGGAGTGATCAACCCGACGTGCAATCCCTGTTAACCAAGGAGGACCTGAAGTGAGTTGTCTCCAATAAACTGTCGGGCCTCACTAAAACCGGAGGACGAACTTGTCTTATTGCCAAAGGCCAGTTTGCTAGTCGGAGGAGTCTATGAGAGTCTATGTCCTTCAATTTACAGAAGACTAGGAAACTGGCCTTTGACAATAAGATCCTTCTGGTGAGAAGGGCACAGAGGGAAGGTAACATCAAAATTCGAAATATCATCCGGAATTTTGACCTAGAAATTAGTATTTTCAGTTTCTAGCCTTTAATTATCCTCCCCCACCCCCGCCCTCTCTACTCATGAAAATTCCCCTTAAAGCAATTTCATCAATACATGTCTCGTGCTCAGCTAAAACTTCGAGTCCTTTTTACGTAGAGCACTCATTATGGGAGAAACAAACAATAAAATGTCATGAGCGTGTCTTCCCTTTTGACGGATCATTCCCCTTTTTGCAGCCTATATTTCCCCTTTTCTAAGCTGCATCCTTCTTTACAATGTGTTGCCATCTCACTTTCCAGCAAGCATACCAACACAAATGTTCATCTGGCATTGTCATTCAACCATATTTAAAGATTAAAGGTAACCAATTTTTTTTTTATTGAATAAGGAACAGTGTGGGTAAAGTATAAGGTGTAAAAATAAGTTTCGGCTGTTTTTTTATTAAAAAATATAGTATTTATTGAGAAAAACGGTATATTACGTTTTATTCAAAGTTTTTCCATCCCTTGAAACCAGATTTCATCATATGGTGGTGGACAGACTAGTACAGAAGAGGCTCCGTCGGAAGTTGACTATGGATATGGAGGTCGGCGACGGTCAGATGAACCGAAATAAGGACGTTCGTTTCACTCTTTCTATTCCGTATCTGGGCTCCGTGTCTCATAAGATAGGAAATAAACTCAAGACACTCGGGATGATGACAGCTTTCAAAAGTCGACTCTCTTTGAAGGCAATGCTCCCGAGGGTCAAGGATCCTGTTGACTCACTGAACAAGTCGGGAGTGTACAGGGTAACATGCTCTAGCTGTGAGGCATCGTACGTCGGTCAAAGTGGAAGAAAGATCAGAACCCGGCTGAAAGAGCATGTTACCAGAGACACAGAGTTCCAAGCCCACACAAAGAAGGAGGGTCATGAGAAATCTGCTATAAAGTATGAGCTGTTCTACGAAGCAAAAAAAGGCAAGACCCTGAGCATAGCCGAAAACTTATTCATAAAACTAGATAGGATGAAAAAAGGAGGCCTGAATATTAATAAGACGGGAGAAGAAACCAGGTTGAGGCATGTCTCGGAAGCCTCTCTCATTGCTCTCCGGTCCCGAGGCCTCAGTCACAGGGAATCCTTGGTTCCTGTCACATCATTGTGAAGACGTTAGTCATTGTCTCGCTTTTCTATTTTTCTTCTTTTACGTTTTTTGTATGTGTAGCTTTCTGTAGCTCCTCCGGTGGTTTTCCTTCATTTTTTCATTTTTGGTTTTATAATTTTAATTGGACTATTCGGTTTTTACTATTTATTCTATTTTAGACTTTTTAACTGTAAATATTCATTTATTTATTTTAACTATTTATTAAATTGTGTATATATTCTACTGACAAGTTTTTAATTTTTAATTTTAATCTGTGAAAATAGTTTTTCTTATTTCTGTAAATATTCTCTGGGACACTAATTTTTAGGTTGTAATTTAAAGTTGTATGTTTTAACTCTTGACCATCGACATGTACATATATTTTCTAAATTTCTCAATTAAATGACATATTGTACAACGTTTTTATGGTATTTGTTTGCCAGCAGGGCACTGATGATGGAGCGTATGCTCTGAAAGCGCTCTGCCACAACGAATAAAGAATAGTGAAGGAACGAGGCGTTTTTTCTTACCTGAGATAATAATTCCTTCACCATCCAGCACCTTAAAAAATGGATATTATGTTTTACATCTGACAATTTTAACATAAACGTCTGGTGTGACCATCAATTGTCAAACTTCAGAAACCCGCGTATTTGTACGCCTAATAAAAAATTCCCAAAACCAATGTTTGACTCGGACCGAAAAATCTTAAATGTGCAAATATGTTGAACATGCTTTTTTTATTTTTTTTTTTTTTTACGTATTTCTTTTACATACTAAAGCTATCTGGAGGGATTTTATTTTCTGCACCTCGCATCCATATTTGCAGTATATGTGCATTTTGTTAAAACGTTTAACAATTTTTTATATAATAATAATTATACATATTAAAAAATGTAAATAAAAACATGAAAATTAAACTTGACAAAATAAAAAAAAGGCCATTAAAGAAGAACAATTAAGGAATACAAATAAATAACCAATAAAAAAAAATTACATAATATTAATATTATATTATCTTTTCCCCTATCAGCTTAAGAATAACATAGGCTATTGCTTTTAATAAATTTAGGTGTTTTTTTTGTCTTACTATGACAGAAGGCATTTTGGACATGTTATGAGCTGATAAGAACCTTCTTATTAAGGGAGAAATAAAGAATAGAAAGCGTATGTCATGAGCTTGTCATTAAAGTTCGTGGAAATAGTAGCTTTACGGAGCGGAGTCCCGTGACGGACTTTTGGCTGGTGATTTAACTTCCAAATTGACATACTTCAATATCCCAAATTACGTGCAATGACAGTAGAGAAAGGTGAGAGAGATAGAGAGAGAAAGCAATCAATAGGTGGCGAAGCCTATTCGCTAATTAATGAAGCAATTAACATAACGAGCTCCTGAGAGCACTGGTCTCGCCCCCCACCCCTGTCCAAAATAGTCAGTGCTGCCAATCACTTAGCGCAGGGGTAGTAATTCTAATGTAATTTACAGATTTTAGATGAAAGCAAAGGGGGAGAATGAACTTTAATGAAGATTGAAAAATTTATGAGGCAATCAAATTACCACCAATGCAGACACTGCGTAAACTTGGCGGATTTCCGGAGAACAAGAATGACATGCTGCTGATATTATCTTACATTCTATCATTCCCGTTATAAGAAGCCAGAATTTATGAGGCAATCAAATTACCATCAATTCAGGCTCCTTGTAAACTTGGCGGATTTCCCGAGAACAGGAATGACACGCTGCTGATATTATCTTACATTCTATCATTCCCGTTATAAGAAGTCAGAATTTATGAGGCAATCAAATTACCATCAATTCAGGCTCCTTGTAAACTTGGCGGATTTCCCGAGAACAGGAATGACACGCTGCTGATATTATCTTACATTCTATCATTCCCGTTATAAGAAGTCAGAATTTATGAGGCAATCAAATTACCATCAATTCAAACTCTGGGTAAACTTAGCGAATTTCCCAAGAACAAGAATGACACGCTGCTGATATTATCTTACATTCTATCATTCCCGTTATAAGAAGTCAGAATTTATGAGGCAATCAAATTACCATCAATTCAAACTCTGCGTAAACTTAGCGGATTTCCCAAGAACAAGAATGACACGCTGCTGATATTATCTTACATTCTATCATTCCCGTTATAAGAAGTCAGAATTTATGAGGCAATCAAATTACCATCAATTCAGGCTCCTTGTAAACTTGGCGGATTTCCCGAGAACTGGAATGACACGCTGCTGATATTATCTTACATTCTATCATTCCCGTTATAAGAAGTCAGAATTTATGAGGCAATCAAATTACCATCAATTCAAACTCCTTGTAAACTTGGCGAATTTCCCAAGAACAAGAATGACACGCTGCTGATATTATCTTACATTCTATCATTCCCGTTATAAGAAGTCAGAATTTATGTGGCAATCAAATTACCATAAATTCAAACTCTGCGTAAACTTAGCGAATTTCCCAAGAACAAGAATGACACGCTGCTGATATTATCTTACATTCTATCATTCCCGTTATAAGAAGTCAGAATTTATGTGGCAATCAAATTACCATAAATTCAAACTCTGCGTAAACTTAGCGAATTTCCCAAGAACAAGAATGACACGCTGCTGATATTATCTTACATTCTATCATTCCCGTTATAAGAAGTCAGAATTTATGTGGCAATCAAATTACCATAAATTCAAACTCTGCGTAAACTTAGCGAATTTCCCAAGAACAAGAATGACACGCTGCTGATATTATCTTACATTCTATCATTCCCGTTATAAGAAGTCAGAATTTATGTGGCAATCAAATTACCATAAATTCAAACTCTGCGTAAACTTAGCGAATTTCCCAAGAACAAGAATGACACGCTGCTGATATTATCTTACATTCTATCATTCCCGTTATAAGAAGTCAGAATTTATGAGGCAATCAAATTACCATCAATTCAAACTCTGCGTAAACTTAGCGGATTTCCCAAGAACAAGAATGACACGCTGCTGATATTATCTTACATTCTATCATTCCCGTTATAAGAAGTCAGAATTTATGAGGCAATCAAATTACCATCAATTCAGACTCTGCGTAAACTTGGCGGATTTCCCAAGAACAAGAATGACACGCTGCTGATATTATCTTACATTCTATCATTCCCGTTATAAGAAGTCAGAATTTATGTGGCAATCAAATTACCATAAATTCAAACTCTGCGTAAACTTAGCGAATTTCCCAAGAACAAGAATGACACGCTGCTGATATTATCTTACATTCTATCATTCCCGTTATAAGAAGTCAGAATTTATGAGGCAATCAAATTACCATAAATTCAAACTCTGCTTAAACTTAGCGGATTTCCCAAGAACAGGAATGACACGCTGCTGATATTATCTTACATTCTATCATTCCCGTTATAAGAAGTCAGAATTTATGAGGCAATCAAATTACCATCAATTCAGGCTCCTAGTAAACTTAGCGGATTTCCCAAGAACAAGAATGACACGCTGCTGATATTATCTTACATTCTATCATTCCCGTTATAAGAAGTCAGAATTTATGAGGCAATCAAATTACCATCAATTCAGGCTCCTTGTAAACTTGGCGGATTTCCCGAGAACAGGAATGACACGCTGCTGATATTATCTTACATTCTATCATTCCCGTTATAAGAAGTCAGAATTTATGAGGCAATCAAATTACCATCAATTCAGGCTCCTTGTAAACTTGGCGGATTTCCCGAGAACAGGAATGACACGCTGCTGATATTATCTTACATTCTATCATTCCCGTTATAAGAAGTCAGAATTTATGAGGCAATCAAATTACCATCAATTCAGACTCTGCGTAAACTTGGCGGATTTCCCGAGAACAGGAATGACACGCTGCTGATATTATTTTACATTCTTTCATTCCCGTTATAAGAAGTCAATGCAAAAAGAACTTAAAATTAAACCAAACGTCCGGTGTTTAGCAATAAAGTTACTCAAAGAACAAATTTCATGAAGAGACGAGGTTACCTGAAAAATGAAAATAAATAAACAATTCCGCTTTTATTATATCTAGGGAAAAATATATTAACAGAATTGTTTTCTTTGTGTTTTCTGCCCCCCCCCTCTACTCATCGATTTCTATTGAGGTTGTACTCATGGCGCGATTTTCGAACTTTTTCTTCAAATGTCCATTCATCCTACCCTGGAGATGACGAAAATGATGTCCGTTCAAAACTGTATATATATATATATTTGTCTGTTACCGCTCTAGTGGTCACGATTTTTGTTTTATCGTTACCAAACTTGATATATAACCGTTTTATACAAAAAGAAAGATAAAGTTCGTTAATGGCTGAAATCGGACCAGTGGCAGGGGGGGTTTAGAGGGGGAGAATTTCGAAAATTTTTAATATCTCCGTTATTATGCGTCGGATCGAAAAATTAAATAAAACCATTCTTATTAAAAATTCAATGTTCTATAAATGTCGTTATGTATATTTATTCACTATCTTGATTACTCCTACTCATCTGATATTAACAATATTCCATTATGTTATGAAGCACTTTATTTGAAGCTTAAATACCAATTATTGTTCTCATTGAACTTTTAATTTTTGAGTTAAATGTAAAAACGTGACGCACGTGGGAAATCCGCTTAGTTAACGCAGCCCCTGCGTGACGGACTTTTATTTATTTATAAATAGAGATCACAATTGTTATACCAGCACTAGGGAAATCTGCTAAGAATACTCAGACCCTACGTGATGGGCTTTTTTAATTTAAGAATGATTTATATATTTCTTATTAACATATTAATAATTAATATTATATTTATTATATTAATTATTAATTGAGAAATATATAATTATAAATAGTGGTCAATGGGAGCTTTCCAATAGTGAGCAGTAAAAGCGCCATGGACAATACTTTTAAACGTCCTTTAAGGTGTGTAAAATAAATCCTGCAGAATTGGTTATTAAAACATTTAACAATTACAATATACAAATGTGTACCCTGCTGTTTTGTACGTGAAAGTCAGTTCAGTCTTTAGGTTTATAAATATCTCTGGAATTGTTAAATGAATGAGTGAATGTCCTTTTGCCATAGGAGTCCTTCATAACCACTCAATATTTTGAGCTTGTTGATGATGAATGGAGCCGGAATTGATGCAGTATATTGTGCAAACTTGGATGTATTTTCCTCTTCTGAATACTGTATGTAATAATCTATTTATAAAATGAGAACCTAAAAAAAGTTCAGATTCGTTCGAAAACTGTGGAGGGAAAAAATTGAACCAGTCCAATGGGAATTCAACTTTCCCAAATAAAGGAATACTTTCCTTCAGAAAAATGTGAATTTAGTTTCAGCAAAACGATGCAAGAACGTTGTGTAACACTCCATATCCGAATGAACAATACAGTTGCATAACTCTTTCCATTAATAAAACATTATTTTCCACTCTAAAGAAGAATTCTTTGTGGCTGAATTGCCGGAAAAGCACATTATAATGGACCTTGTCAGCACTATTCACTCCTAATTTTCCATTCTGTTCTATTTCCAATAATAACTTAATAGACGTTTAAAAAGCGCTGCAGGTGAAGATTTAAAAAATTCGAATTAACTTCGTTTCGCGTTTATTGCCACAAGATGTGTTAAGGGGGTTAGGTTAGCCATTTGAGTTAAAGCGTCAGCCATAATCTCACGTGGTAAAACTAGAGTGACGAGTTCGATTTCCGTCTGGGCAATAGGTATTTATTTAGTGATGAGCTCATTAAATATAATCCATAGTCTCACCCTTGCTAGAAAATGGTGGTAACCTGTAGAGACCCCGTCTCAATTAGTCTTAGTAGCAAAAAGTACGTCCAGCAGGAGCTGCGTAAACTAAGCAGATTTCACATGTGAAGTTTTACAATAGAGAAATCTACATACTGGTAACACAATACCACAGTGATTAAATACAAACGGCAATGAGAACTCTTTCAGTTAATTATAATAAATTCCCAACTGAAACGGCTTCTGAATTGTAATAATAATTTATATTTCAATAAATCAAATTTTAGTAGTCCAAGAACTGAAGAAGGGGGGGCGGATTAACAGAACGTATTTGCATAAATCTCACAAAGTAAAGAAGGTTAGGTAAGGTTAGGAACGACAGGTTAGAAGAAGCCTCCCACCTGAGCCGACGGAAATTGCCGATCTAATCCGAACTATACCCGACCACAGACTTCATAAAAATGCAAATATCTCGGTTAATATTCAAGATAGAGAATAAATGTATATAACAATATTTATAGTAAATTCAATTTGCAATAAGATTGGTTCTATACAATTGTTCGATCCGACGCTTAATAACGGAGATATTTCGAGTTTTCGAAAATCCCCCCTCCCACTGGTCCGATTTCAGCCGTTAACGAACTTGATCTTCCTTTTTACATGAAACGCTTAAATACCGAGTTTGGTGACGATTAAATAAAAATTGCGACCGCTAGAGTGTTAACAGACAAATATATATATATATATATATATATATATATATATATATATATATATATGTATATATAGTTTTGTACGGGCCCCTTTTTCGACATCTTCTGGGTAGGATCGATGGACATTTGAAGAAATGTTTTGAAAATCGCGTCATGAGTAAGACCTCAATAGCTGATTTCCCTTAAGGGAAATCTGCTAAAAACGCATAGAACAACAATTGTAGGACGGCAATAGTTTAAGAAGGTTGGTTTTATAACATTTTCCTGTCCAATTCATAATTACGGAGATATTTTGAATTTTTGAATACAACCCCTCTAAACCCCCACTATTCTAGGCATGATTTCAGCCTATAGTATATACTATCTTTAGTATTGAATGACTTTGTAAAATATCAAGTCTGGCATAAATCAAATAAACATTATCCAGTGAAGAGCTAAAAATCTTAATTGATGACTTCATCAAATAACGTATCTCACAAAGTAAAAGTTCAATGAAAACAATATTTGGCATTTAACCTTAGAATGACGTGGTTCATCATATAACAGATTATAGTTAATATGACATCAATAGGAGTGTGGGGGCTCAGGTTAGCCGCGTGAGTTAAGGCGCTGACTTTAATATCACAGGGTAATCCAAGAGTGGTGAGTTCGATTCCCGTTTGGGGAATAGGAATTTATTTAGTGAGGAACTAGTCGGTTAATAACCAAGATAGTGAAAAAACGTGCATAACAACAATTATAGAACACTAAATTTGCAATAACATTGGTTCCACAATTTTTCTATCCAGCTCATAATAAAGGAAATATGAAGAATTTTCAAAATTCCTTCCCTCTAAACCCACCCCTCCTACTCGATCCACCCATTAACGAACTTGATCTTTCTTTTTATATAAATTGATTAAATATCAAGTTTGGTAACGATTAAACCAAAATTGCTAGAGCGGCAAGATACGAATATATATGAAATATATATATATATATATATATATATATATATATATATATATATATATATATATATATATATATAATTGTAACCTCTGTCTGTACATTGATTTTTTTCGCGAAATAACACGATAACTTTTCGTTTCACATGTCATAGACACCATAACTGCATTTTGTTTCTTTGGTGTCTGTTTGTTTGTATGTTTCTTTGTTACCTTTTCACACAGAAACGGCTGAACCGAATTTTATGAAACTTGGTATGTATATTACTACTAACGCAACTTAGACTTTAGGCTATATTAATATTCTCTGAGACGAACAGGAGTGGGGGTTATAAGCACATAACAAAAGTTGTTCATTTTGTTATTTAGAGAAACTTTTATTATATACAATTTTATTTGGCACAAAAGACTCAACCGAACTAAATAAAAGTCCGCCACGCAGGGGCTGCGTAAACTAAGCAGATTTCCCACGTGAAGTAGTACAATAGAGAAATCTCCATACAAGAGCCCAACAGTTACGGCAAAGGGCCGAACTAGGTTTTGGCGGGATATTCAAAAATCCGGTACCGGCCCAAATTTAATAAAAATGCAAATATCTCGGTTAATATTCAAGATAGGGAATAAATGTATAGCACAATATTTATAGTAAATTTAATTTGCAATAAGATTGATTCTATACAATTTTTCGATCCGACGCATAAAAACGGAGATATTTTGAATTTTCCGAAAATCCCCCCTCTAAACCCCCCCCCCTTCCACTGGACCGATTTCAGCCATTAACGAACTTGATCTTCCTTTTTACATAAAACGATTAAATTCCGAGTTTGGTAACGATCAAACAAAAATTGCGACCGCTAGAGCGTTAACAGACAAATATATATATATATATATATATATATATATATATATATATATATATATATATATAAAATTTTGAACGGACCTCATTTTCGTCATCTCCTGGGTAGGATCGATGGACATTTGAAGAAATTTTTCGAAACTCGCGTCATGAGTACGACCTCAATAGCTGATTTCCCTTGAGGGAAATCTGCTAAAACTCGGTTTGTGTATTAGCACTAACGCCTTCATCATAATAAGCCATACCAACATTTCTAGGGACGGGCAGGAGTTGGGGTTATAGGGGAGGCCTGAAATAAAAAATAGAGATATTTTGTTTCCTATTGGGGTTTCGGCAAATATGCTCATAACAAAAGTTGTTTATTTTGTTATTTAAAGAAACTTTTGTTATATACACTATCGTCGTATACTGAATTATAAAGGCGTTATACGCTAAAAATTGTAGCGGGAGTCAACAATTTTGTTAGGCACTATGCAAATATGCTAATATGCTATGCTAATACAAGCACTATTGCCTTCATTATAATAAGTCATACTAACATTTCTAGGGACGGGCCGGAGTGGGGGTTGCAGTGGAGGCCTGAAACTAAAAATAGCAGTATTTCGTTTTCTATTGGTTTTTCTGCAAATATGCACATGACACAAGTTGTTTATTTTGTTATTTAAAGTAACTTTTGTTATAAACGCTATCGTCGTATAACAAAATATAAACGAGTTATACACTAAATACTAGAGCGGGAGCCAACAATTTTGTTAGGCACTAACAATTGAACAGAACTTAACAAAACTCGGAATGTGAATTAGCATTAATTCTTCCACGATTATAAGATATATTAAAATTTTTAGGTCCAAACGGGAGTGGGGGTTATAAGGTAGGCCTGAAATGAAAAATTGCGATATTCCGATCCCCATTGGTTTTTCAACGATTTTCTATAAAAAATATAAAAATACCATCATTAGTCAGTGAACGATGATTTCCCGGGCATCGCCGGGTATATTAGCTAGATTGTATATAGAAAATGCGTACATTATAGATGATATTTAATTATAATACATGCTATCTATGATTATGATTTGAATTATTCACGGAGTGTCAAACAGTGGAGAGGGAATGATTAGAGACTTATTTTCATTTATTCTTCAAATGTAAATTTTTTTTTCTATAGGTCACCCAACGGACCCTTACGGGAAAAAAATGGCCCAGACGGGAAGAGCAGTTGTACACGTAGAAGCATTGCCAAAAACAGAATAGAATCTTTCCGCCTCAAATGATTTCCCGAGCGAAGCCGGGTACCTTGGCTAGTATATATATATATATATATATATATATATATATCATTTTCGTCATCAACTAGGCATGACCTCAATAGCTGATTTCCCTTAAGATGTACTAAAAGGGTGGTGACCTGTAGATAAACTGTCCCAAATAGCCATAGCAGCAAAAAGTGAAAAAAAAAAACGTTAATAAATGATAATAATAGGACTGTGTTAACTCAAAAACCAAACACTATAAAATCCAAATTTGTCGGTTATTATTTGTGAAACAGATAATATGTATAGAAAGACATTAATAGATCATTTAATTTAAAATAAGAATTGTCCTAAAGTCTTTTTTGATGCGACGTATAACAACGAAGTTATTTCAAAATTTCTTTCCTCCAAGTCTCCTCCCTTCCTCCAACCCGATTTCAGACCTTTAAAGAACTTGATCTTTAGCTTTACATAAAACGCTCGTATGTCGAGTATATGTATATATAATTTTGAATGGACCTAATTTTTGCATATTTGCAGCAAACCCCCACTTCTACTCATGTTACTTAAACAATATTCTGTTATCCACATTATTCGAACGTTAAATACCTCATATTGTTTTCAAGACACCTATATTAGACGAGATACATGCAAATATATTCTGGTGACTTCCCCACCTCCCCGTCATCAGTTCTTGGACTACTAAAATTTGATTGATTGAGATAATAATGATTCTGAATCATTATAAATTACAGTACTGGATATATATATATTGTTACGTTTTCTATTACCAAAACCAGTAATAAACGTTTTTAATAAGAGTTCTTTTGGATTGCAAAATTAAATACTCGCAAGTTTCACAGTTTTTATCACTGCACAATTTATTTCACAATGCACAATAAACTTGGTAATTATTCTTAATTACTACTCACAGTATAGACTGATAGCGTCACTGTTCTTCAGATTACACAGTCCAATAATTCACTCACGGTCACTGAAATTCACAACAAGACGGCACTTCACTGTCCTTTACTTCGCGGCACTGCACCGTCCTTTACTTCGCGGCACTGCACTGCATTAAACACGGCACTAAACTGTTACTTACAGTCACGGCACAACACTGTTCTTCTTATAAAAACACTACCGCACTGTACTAAGTCGCACTGTAGCACTGATGTGAACATCAAGACAGGTGAGAATAAAACTGACTCGCTCGCGGCTAGCCCTTCTTTATATAGGGCGGCGGCATACATCAAAGGGGAATTGTCTGGACTATTCGACGTCTGGCTGGAAGGTACTGGTCGAACCTAGAACATTCTATCGGTCTCTTTGATCTACGTCACACTTTCCAAATACGTGACTCTCTCTCTGAAGGATTATTCATGTATTTAATTTTCGCAACAATATTTTATTAAATGTTCTTCTTTTCGCTGTAAATTCTATCTATTCAGCGCTGGGATGTTGGATGTGCTGTTTGTTTATAATTCAGACGCTTCCCGCTGTAGATATTATTAGCTTCTAAAATGACTGAAAAATGTCTTACTACAGTTTGTTTTTATTTGCTTCACATTCACGGTGGTGTTACCAGTATGTAGATTTCTCTGTTGTAAACCTTCACGTAGGAAATCTGCTTAGTTTACGCAGCCCTGCGTGACGGACGTTTTTGTCATCTATGTATGATCGACGGATATTTGAAGACATTTTTGGAAAATCGCGTCATGAGTACAACCTCATAGAAGACTTCCCTTAAGGCAAATATGCTAAAAGAAGAAGAAGAAAACCAGAATAACCCATGAAATCGCCTTGTGGAACACGTTTGAGCAAATTACTTGCCGGTCCGTAGGTCAAGGTTAGAGAGCCTACTTAATATACACATCACTGGACACTGTTTTCATAATCACTGCGCAGCTACTCAAAGCCACGCAGAGCCAACGTGCACTGCAAGTCGATTTTTCACGTCGACATAACTTCATCTCCCAAATACTCCGAATTTCTCACTTAGTATGAACCTTATGTATACAACAAAAGTCCGTCACGAAGGGCTGCGTAAATTAGGCAGATTTCCTCGTGAAGTTTAACAATATATAAATCTACATACTGGTAATACAAAACCGTGAATATTAAGTGAATAAATACAAACGGTAATAAGAATCATTCAGTCAATTTACAAGTTAATAATATCTACAACGGATAGCGTCTGAATTGTAAGCAAATAGGGGAGCCAACTTCGCAGCGCTCAGAATTATTCTATACCGGAAAGATGAACAATTAACAAAATATATCTGAATATATCATATTAATTTTATTGAAAATTATTTACTATAGCTAGAGGGGTAATTTGAAATGAATAAGAAGAATGTCTATCTCAATCACTCAAATGTTAGTAATCCAAGAAAAAAAGAAGAGGGGGGGTCAACAGAACGTATTTGTTTGTATCTCGTATAATAAAGCTTTGTAAATAACTATGTATTTAACCTCGTAATGAAGTGGTTCATGATATAACAGCGTATTATTAGCAGTGGGAGTTTCTAAAAGCATAAAAATATAAAATCCAAACATCTCGGTTAATACTCATTATTCAGAAAATATGTATAGAACGATATTTATAGAAAATTTAATTTGCAATAAGATTGTATTTAGATTATTTTTCGATTCGACGTATAGTAACAGAGATATTTCGAATTTTCGCAATTCCTCTCTCTAAACCCCCCCGATATCAGTCGTCAACGAACTTGAACTTCGTTTTATATAAAACGACAGTTAAACAATAATTCGACCGGTAACAGACAAATATATATATATATATATATATATATATATATATATATATTCCTCATTTTCGTCATCTCCTAGATAGGATCGATGGGCATTTCAAGAAAAATTTAAAAAATCGCGTTATGAGTACGATCTCAATAGCTGATTTCACCTAAGAAAAATCTGCTAAAAGAATGACTGATATTATGACGTTTTTTGATCCTTAAAATTTTAATTGAAGGACAATGTGGGTCGGTGCCCGAGAATGAAGTTCTTTTGTAAATGTCCTATCGGGAAAATATTCCACAGCCAAGACTAGCCTATATAAGCTTGGTTTTTATTCCAACACGGTGTCGCACATCATAAACATATAAATAATAATTTCTTACGGCTCATGAAATCGTTAGGCTAAAAAAATAAGTATTAATTAGAGTGACTTATGAAAAAGTTCCTCAAATGTCCATCGATACAACCTAGGAGATGGCGAAAATGTGGTCTGTTCAAAATTATACACATATATACATATATATATATATATATATATATATATATATATATATATATATATATATATATATATATTTTTGTCTGTTAACATTCTAGCGATTGCAATTTCTGTTTGATCGTTACCAAACTCGATATATAAACGTTTTATGTAAAACTAAAGGTCTGGTTACTAAATGGCAGGAATCCAACTAGTGGAAGGGGGGAAGGATAGAGGGTGAATTTCGAAAATTCTTAATATCTCCGTTATTATGCGTCGGATCGAAAAATTGTATACAACCAATATTTTGCAAATGTAATGTTCTGTAAATGCTGTCATTTACGATTGTTCATTATCTTGATTATTAAACAAGATATTTGGCATTGTTTTAGTTTTCGGTCTTCTGTAACCCCCACTCCTACTAGTGTCGTATTAATAATAAGCTGTTGAACCACTTTATTTGCAGCCTAAATACCAAATATGGTTCTCATTAATCTTTTACTTTTGGGGATAAATGCAAATCTGCTGATGGGAGATCTGTTTAGTTTACGCAGCACCTGCGCGACGGACTTTTTTTATGGCTGACGCAACATGATGTTCTCTATTCCTCAATTAAACTCTCTAATCATTCGCATTAAAAAAAAACAAAACTGATAGAATGGATTTTCAGATTACAGTTTTTAATTTGACTCACGAAAGGCTATTACCGGCTCCGAGTTTTCTCTGATCCAAGGAACAATCTAAATTGAGCGTGAATCCATCAGTCTTCTGTAAGATGAAAGAAGGAGAGCTGTTTAGCTTTCGGACTGACGTTGATTGATCACAACTATATAATCGTTCGGATAACCTCATTGTCTAAGAGTCCTTTATGTCATCTTTCCACGCTAATAAAAAGGGCCTCCAAGTAGGGCTACACTCACTGAGGTGGACTCATTAATTATTTTTATTTCTCCTTTATTTAAGTTGTTGCTGAAATTCTTTTATCAGGCCATAGCCTTCCGCTTCTGGGGAAAAAATACGTACGTCGGATCAAAAAATTGTTTAGAACCAATCTTATTGCAAATTAAATGTACTAGAGAATATATATATATATATATATATATATATATATATATATATATATATATATATATATTCTCTATCTTGAATATTAACCGAGATATTTGCATTTTTCAGTTTCCAGCCTTCAGCAAACCCCCACTTCTACTCGAGTTACATAAGCAATCCTCAGTTATATAATAAACCACATTATTCGAAGCTTAAATACCAAATATTGTTTTCCAGAGACCTTTATTATAATTTTTTATTTTTAGATAAATGCAAATATGTTATCGTGACCCCCCCCCTCCTTCTTAAGTTCTTGGACTACTAAAATTTGATTGATTGAGATAAAAATTATTTTGATCCATTATAAATTATAGTACTTGATATAGTAAATAGTTTTCAATAAAATTAATATCTTCTATTCTGATATATTTCCGGAACTGTTTTTCTTTCCTGTGGGAAGTTGGTACAACTGTTTTTTTACGTTTCAGGTGCTTCCCATCTGGAGGTTTCTAATTGTAGTTTACATTTATTCACTTGGTGTCGACGGTGCTATTGTGTTACCAGTATGTAGGTTAATCTATTCTTAAGCATCACGAGGGAAATCTGCTTGGTTTACGCAGCCCCTGCGTGACGGACTTTTTAATATATTGAGGTCGAACTCATGACGCGATTTTCGAAAAATTTCTTCAAATGTCCATCAATCCTATCCAGGAGATGACGACGAAATGAGGTCCGTTCAAAACTCTCTCTCTCTCTCTCTCTCTCTCTCTCTATATATATATATATATATATATATATATATATATATATATATATATATATATATACTTTTGTCTGTTACCGCTCTAGCGGTAGCAATTTTTGTTTGATCGTTACCAAACTCGATATTCAGTCGTTTTATGTAAAAAGAAAGATCAAGTTCGTTAACGGCTTCTGAAATCGGCCCAGTGGGAGGGGGGGTTTAGAGGTGAGGATTTTCAAAAATTCGAAATATCTCCGTTACTATACGTCGGATCGAAACATTGTACAGAATCAATCTTATTGCAAATTAAATTTACTATAAATATTGTTATATACATTTATTCTGTATCTTGAATATTAACCGAGATATTTGCATTTTTATTAAATCTGGGCGGCTAACGGACGAGTGACTTTCCCGCCAAAAGCTAGTTCGACCGTTTCCTTAACTGATCGGCTCTCGTGAAATTTCACTATTGTAAAACTTCACGTGGGAAATCTGCTTAGTTTACGCAGCACCTGCGTGACGGACTTTTGTTTAATTGGGTTTCTCAAAATGTCTCGCGGGCTGATTCTAACCTTACCGCGGGCCGGTGGCTGCCCACATATGATCTATATGGCGCTGTCCGCTGGGTTCCCTTAAATTAGAGAGGCAGTGGCATGTCGAAAGGCAAGTGTGGCATTTTGGAGTATGGCATTGGAGGTGAGTATGTGGCGGCTGGTATAAATGGGCATACCTGCTCACTCCCCATTGTCCATGTCATAAACGAACCCATGGCTGCTAAGTGGTACAATTCCCGACCTCTAATAGAATTCTCCGGGGTCGTCGTTCCTTGTTCAGATGCCATTCCTGTCTCTCAAGAGGATTCAATTGCTCCTCAATGATGGCTAAATCTTTATGTCCCAACCTCCGAATCGCACATAGCTAACAAGCCAGCTAAAGTCCTACTGTATACAGCAATTCCAATAGGAGGAAGTTACACCTGGAAAATATTCTGGTGCTTGTTGGTTATTGGAAGGCCATCCATTTAAAGACGGCTATTGAATCATAATTAAAAGGGAAAGATAGAGGGGGGGGGGAAGTTAGAGAATAAATGTATAGAACAATAATTATAGTAAATTTAATTTTCAATAAGATTGGTTCTAAACAATTTTTCGATCCGACGCATAATAACGGAGATATTTCGAATTTTCAAAAATCCCCCCTCCCAGTGGTCCGATTTCAGCCATTAACGAACTTGATCTTCCTTTTTACATAAAACAATTAAATTCCGAGTTTGGTAACGATCAAACAAAAATTGCGACCGCTAGAGCGTTAACAGACAAATATATATCTATATCTATCTAAATATATATATAATTTTTGGGTAGGATCGATGGACATTTGAAGAAGTTTTTCGAAAATCGCGTCATGAGTACGACCTCAATAGCTGATTTCCCTTAGGGGAAACCTGCTAAAATCCACCTAATGAGATATACCATGTGCGTCACGTAGTAGCAGATTTCCCTTCAGGGAAATCAGCTATTGAGGTTGTACTCATGACGGAATTTTCGACATTTTTCTTCAAATGTCCATCGATCCTACTTAGTAGATGACGAAAATGAGGTCCGTTCAAAACTGTATATATATATATATATATATATATATATATATATATATATATATATATATATAGATATATATTTCCCAGTTACCGCTCTAGCGGTCGCAATTTTTGATTGATCGTTACGAAACTCGAAATTTAGTCGTTTTATGTAAAAAGAAAGATCAAGTTCGCTAACGGCTGAAATCGGACGAGTGGGAGGGGGGGTTTAGAGGGGAGGATTTTCGAAAACTCGTACTAGGGACATATTAATAATAAGCTGATATCTAATGAACCACCTCATTATTAGGTTAAATGCAAAATATTGTTTTCAACAAAGCTTTATTTTACGAGGTACAAACAAATACGTTCTGTTGACCCCCCCCCCTTTTTTTCTTGGACATCAAAAATCTGAGTGATTGAGATAGAAATTATTTTGATTCATTTCAAATTACTCCACTAACTATAATAAATAGTTTCCAATAAAATTAATATTTTATATTTAGATATATTTCTTTAATTGTTTGTTTTTCCGGTCTATGTATCGACACTGCACTACAAGGTTGGCTAACCTGTTTGTTTAAAATCCAGCCGTATTACGTTGTAGGGACTATTAACTTATATTGTAAATTCACTGAAAGATTTCTCATTGCCGTTTGTAATTATTCACTAATATTCACGGAAGTGCCACCTGTATGTATATTTATCTATTGTAAACCTTTGCTGGCTAACCTGCTTGTTCCTTAATCATGTGATAATCTCATAACCGTCTGAATCGTATATTCCCCCCCCCCCTTTCTATTTTCTTCCCGGATTCCTAAATTTGGAATGGTTGTGATTAAAATTATTCTGGTCTATTATTAATTACAGTACTAGATATAATAAATAGTTACATATATGAATAAAATTTATAACTTATATTCAAATATATTTCCGTAATTGGTTTTATTTCCGGTAAAAGCTGGCTAACCTGATTGTTTAGAACTCAGACTGTTTACTATCAGGAAGGTTCTTACCATTTGACCTGCCCTTTATTTGTTTACTTAATACAGTGGTCTCGAACCTACCGATTTTTCGGTATTTCTACCGAAATGGACATTGCACTACCGAAATGCAACGATTTTTCCACGATTTCAGAAAATACATGGAAATTCTCCTGATTTTTCTACCGATTTCACAATTTTGTGTTGGCAACCCTTTTCATTTATGTTTAATGTTACAAGGAATCACCTTACAGCAAGTATGAATGAGCAGAATTATTGCGGATTGGTCCATTTATCCACTCCAGAGGAAAAGTCCAGTCCATTTATTGGTACAGAGTGGCGCACTCTAAGAAATTATGATCAAATGAAAACATTTTCTGATGACGAAGAAGTATTTTGGGGTGAAGTAAGTTTGCTAAAGCGTGGCGATGAGACTCAAATGTTTCCCTTGTTAACTACTTTTATATTTAATATTTTATCACTCCCCCATTCATCTGCCAATGTTGAGCGCATATTTTCTCAAATTAATATCATGAAAACAAAACAGAGAAATAGGCTGTCAACTGAGTCAATCACTAGCCTACTGCATTCAAAACGACTTTTCATGGATGCTAATTGTTATGACTTAGAAATTAATTTAAAAATGACTGCAGCTATGGCCAAAGAATATTGGTACGATCCGAAACAGTATGAAAAATAATTTAATTTGTGGGATTTCCGTTTTTGTTGTGCAACTTGTTTAAATTTCAAAATCTCTAAATTTCTAATTTTTGTTTTTCTTTAACTTGACGCTGGCAAATTAATAATTCCCATAATATGATATATTAATATAATAAGTGTGTTAGATGTAAGTTAGTAGGTACTCTGATTTTTACGTTATTATATTGTTTTGTTGAAAATTGATTTTTATGTTAAACCTCATATTTTTTTGTTGAAAATTGATTTTTATGTTAAACCTCATATTTTTTGTTGAAAATTGATTTTTATGTTAAACCTCATATTTTTTTGTTGAAAATTGATTTTTAAACCTCATATTTTTTGTTGAAAATTGATTTTTATGTTAAACCTCATATTTTTTTGTTGAAAATTGATTTTTATGTTAAACCTCATATTTTTTGTTGAAAATTGATTTTTATGTTAAACCTCATATTTTTTGTTGAAAATTGATTTTTATGTTAAACCTCATATTTTTATGTTGAAAATTGATTTTTATGTTAAACCTCATATTTTTATGTTGAAAATTGATTTTTATGTTATTATAATATAATAATAAATGGATTTTTTGTTAAATAAACGAATTTGATTGAAAATTGTATTTTTTTTGTCACATACCGATTTTAGGTACAAATGTGCCGATTTTAGTTGATAGATCTACCGATTTCGCTAATTGACGTTCGAGACCACTGACTTAATATTCACAGCAGTATTAAGTCTTACAAATAATGGATATTCTGTGGTACTATTTAGTGTTGGTGTAATAAGTGTTCAGAGCGCTGCTATCATTAACGGTAAGTCCATCTTTTGTGTTCTTGTTGTTTTTTGAGATTGAATTGTTTTTAATTTAATCTCGGAGCCGAACGGACGAGAGTTACTTTCCCGCCAAAAGCTAGTTCGGCCGTTTCTTTGACTGGCTAGGCTCTCGTGAAATTTCTCTATTGTAAAACTTCACGTGGGAAATCTGCTTAGTTTACGCAGCCCCTGCGTGACGGACTTTTTGAATTTATCTCAAATTGCGTCAACGCAATTCCTAAACTACCCACTTTGCAAAGCGGGTTTAGAAGGAATGCATGCGTCTCTGGTTGTGAATGAACGCACAGACTGTAAAAGTGATACATTGCACTTCCCAAAATAATATTTATGATATTCATTCGAATAAACATAATGAGTATGTTTCATAATTTATATTCATTCAGTGGCTGGGGATCTTCAAAATTTCCCAAATAATGTGATGAATACAATAGACTGTAAATTATTGTATAGTTTCCATAGGAATTATTATTTGTCACTGAGTTTCGTCATATTTGTCATGCCGGGGCTGCGCTAACTAAGCAGATTTCCCACGTGCGCCACGTATTTGCATTTATTACAAATCGAAAAGTTCAATGAGAACAATATTTGGTATTTAGGCTTCAAATAAAGTGCTTAAATAACAGCTTATTGTTAATATGACGTGAGTAGAAATGTGGGCTTGCTGAAGGCCGAAAACTAAAAAATGCAAATATCTTGGTCAATAATCAAGATAGATAACGTACATAACAACATTTATAGAGCATTTACAATAAGATTGATTCTATATAATTTTTCAACCCGATGTCTGTTAACGGAGATATTTCGAATTTTCAAAAGTCGCTCCAAACCCCCGTCCCTCCGGTCCGATTTCAGCCGTTAACTATCTTGATATTAGCTGTTATTGCTATAGACCAGGGGTCTCCAAACTACGGCCCGAGGGCCACATCCGGCCCGCGGACAGATTTTGTCCGGCCCGCGGAGAGCTAGCATATGAACTCCTTTTAGAGAACATATTTTTTATAGCAAATTAAATTTAGTTTAATGAAGTATTCTAATTTTATGTTGAATAATTATTAATATGACATCTACATTAATATGGTCATGGGCTAACTACTCATAACATTGTTGTAGGCTTCTTGTTATTGTTTTTGTGATAATACTGCGATTTCAATTCGCGCTTCATAGCTTCGAATTTTTCTGTCCGCAAACTTCCTGTATATTTTGAGTAATTATGTTTCATAATGACGTTTAATGTTATATTCTTTGAGAACGGCTATGCAAATCAAACATAGCGCCTTGTTACTGGACTCAATTACGAAATACTGAATGTTCCACTGATCTTTGAATTTTCTGCATTCACTATCAATTTTTCGATTCTTTTCCATACTACTAAATCACACACAAAAGCAACAATTCAAATCAAAAATATGGTTTTGGCCCTCGGAACTTACTGGAGTAATCAGTATGGCCCTAAGGCAGGAAAGTTTGGAGACCCCTGCTATAGACCATATACAACAATCGGCCAGCGAGACATTTTGAAAAACCCAATTAAACAAACATATTACTCTGCTTACTCCAAATGAGGAGAGATTTATGCGTTTGGCAGTATTTTTTAATGCGTACAGATCTTTCCAATGGTGAAAGTTAATAAATCAAAACATAGTACAAGGCTGACTGAAGATAATTTGGAAAATTCTTTACGTCTTTGTACCAGTGGAATAAATCCAAACATTGATAGATTAAATAAACTCGTAGACTTCCACGGTCCTGGTCATTAATACTGTTAAGGTCTTCGGGTATTGACCGTGTCTGCATTTTAGTTGCCAACGTTTCGCTAGACATGCTTCTAGCTTCCTCAGGGCTATCTCTGAGTCTCAGAGATAGCCCTGAGGAAGCTAGAAGCATGTCTAGCGAAACGTTGGCAACTAAAATGCAGACACGGTCAATACCCGAAGACCTTAACAGTATTAATTGATAGATTAGTTTCCCCCGCAAATTCAAGCCCAAGCCCGCGGGCCGGGGGTTGTCCGCATATGATCGATAGTGTTTACTGAAATTGGTTAAATATTAAGTGTGCTATAGATTGTAAAGGAAATTCTCCTACGAATTAAGTTGGCAGTGTCCATAATCTATACCTTTTAGTGGAAATTCACCTACCGATTATCGATACATGCGGATGAGCAGCTCTCAGTACAGAATGTGCAGTGTTCAGCTGGTGTGAAGTGATAATGGTCCCAGTATAGCGTTAAATAAGTTAATGTAGTGTATATATTTGTCCATCGTTCTATGCTGCTCGGCTCTCGTTCGCATCTCCGAGGCGTCAGTGTGACAGCCACAGGTAGGAAGGACAGACCTTATACGTACTTTGGGACAGACAATATATTTGAGTTTTACCGGCTTGAAGGGAAGTTGGTATACCTCCCGCCATATAATTCCAACGAGGTCAATGTCAGGCCAAGACAGTAGTACCAAAGAGGTGTAAGACATCAAGAGTGATCATTAACTACTATCATTTTTTTTTCCAAAAGACAGAAGAATTTACCTTTTTATTATTAAAAAAAACTTTTTCTGTAATCGTTGAATAATGGTAACATTACTAAACTGAAATGAGTGAAGAAAGTGAAACATTTTGCAATAGAGTGAAGAAAGTGAATTGCCTTCTTAATTAGTAATAAGTATAAATTAAAAAATAATTTGAAGTTGGAAATTAAATACTTTTAAATGTTTCTTAACATTGTAAGAATTTATTTTAACAAAATAAACTGAAATGTAGATGAATTATTGGTGGAAATAATCAATATATTTTAAAATTTAAATATAATAATAATTACCTTCCTTGTTTATAACTGCACTACTTCACAATCATCACTAGTTGTTTTATAACTATGCTTATAACCTTTCACAACCATGCTTATAACCTACCAACAACATACCATAATCTTCACAACATCCTAATTTTGTTCATATTCTGGTTAGATCTGATCATGTATTACACGATTACAGAAAAAATTTAATATTACACTCGTGACGAAAGTAGAATTTACAACTCTCCTGAAATTACCACACTCACTTCACTCGTGTGGGTAAACGTTTCACTCAAGTTGTAAAATGATCTACTTTCGTCACTTGTATAATAAATAACTATTATTCGGAAAGAAAATGGATATATCTCGGTTACTATTCACGATAGAGAAAATATATATGGCAACTTGTATATGCCACAGGTAGAATAAGATGGGTTCTTTACAATTTTCGACGACATATAATAGCGGAGATATGAACTTTCGAAATCCGCCTCCCACTAATATCAGTCGTCAGCGAGCATGATCTTTAGTTTTATATTAATAATGTTGGTTAAATATTGGATTTGTCTGCTAGAGCGGCAACAAAAAATAAATATAAATATAATTTTGAAAGGACCTTATTGAAGGTAGTTTTTTAGGAAATCGTATCATGAGTGCTGATTTCCTTTTAGGGATCAATATAGGTTAATTAAAAGAGGAAGTACCACTTTTCCAGAATTTTTAATATTTTTTCCCAGATAAAACGGGCTTTTGCCGCTGTGTGCGCCGTGCTCGGAAATATATTTATTAACTTCTATAATATATTTACTTTATTATGTGTCAATTGAAAAATGTTTATTACAAACAAAGTAATGTTCTATACAGATTCTTATTATTATTTACTAGCTCAGATACCCGGCTTCGCCCGGGAATTGATTTCAGGCTGAATGGTGAAGGTATTTTTTTGACAAGGCTTTACTTTGCACAATATTTTAA
Organism: Riptortus pedestris; assembly: GCA_019009955.1. Taxonomy (NCBI): domain Eukaryota; kingdom Metazoa; phylum Arthropoda; class Insecta; order Hemiptera; family Alydidae; genus Riptortus; species Riptortus pedestris. Next base: position 30,239,520 of record CM032232.1, on the reverse strand, counting down.
CATTTACCCGTCCCAGTGTTTAGGGTTAATACCCGTTGTTGGCATTTGTTAATAATAAAATTTATTTTTTATGTAAGTCTTCACTGTCCTCCAAATTGTCATATTTCCTATCTCCTGTGCATTATGCATAAATTTCAGTTATTAAGGACAAAATATTAACATAGATTTTAATTAATTTTTCCAGGTGAGGTACCTCATAGTTCAAATTGGAATGAATTGTTGAGCATATCAATATTTCTACGCAAATTACTTGCTCCACACATTGTTCCTGGAGAAATGTATAAAACAAAAGTTAATCTAAATAACAAAGTAAACAACTTTTGTTATGTGCATGTTTGTCGTCCACTTTTGGTGCTAAGGCTAAGTGGGACAGGTTACCACCCTTTTCTAGCCAGTTTGGGACTAAAGATTTTATTTAGTGAGTTCATCAGTTAATAAATCCCTATTGCCCAGGCGGGAGTGGTACACACCACTCTAGGTTTACCAAATTAAATTAAAGTTAACCCTTTAACTCACATGGCTGATCTGAGCCCCTCTATACAGTTTTGTAATGTTGGTGTTTTTGCATGCAAATATCTACGTTAACATTAGATGTAGATAAAAATACATAAAACAAGTGTAGGAATTTAAATTTGATATAGGATCGTTATATAACATTTTTCGACTTCGCTCATACAGAGATTTTTCGAATGGCCCACCTTCTGGCCTAATTTTTATTTCTTTTTTTACATGAAATTCTTAAATATACAGTTGGGGGCTCAGGTTAGCCATGCGAGTTAAAGTGTTGACCTTTATCTCACATGGTAAACCTAGAGTGGCGAGTTCGACTCTCGCCTGGGCAAAGGAAATTATTTAGTGACGAAATTCATTAAATAACGTCCTAAAATCCCACCCTGGCTAGAAAAGGGTGGTAACCTGTAGATAACCCGTCCCTAAGTTGCAAAAAGAGGACGTTAATAAATAATAATAATAAATATACAGTTTGGTAACTCTAAAACAAAAATTATGACCACTAACTTGAGCTTTTTATTTCTTCTTTTACTTTATTTATTATCTTCTCAGAGTTTTTGTATTAAGTCTGTCGTACAAATGTTAGGCAAACTTCACCCAGTCACCGATTTTGACTGTAGATTCAATCCCAAAGGATCTAACGAGCCCAAAGTATAGTTTTTTGTATGAACGTTATGCTGTGAAATTTGTTAAATGGAGATCTGTAAATTATTTTACAAATTTACTTATAATAAATTATATATATTATCGTAAAAGAAAACATTAATATAGGATTAATAAACATTTTTTGAAAATTGCATTATGTGTACCTCCTCAATATTTTTCTCTTGAGTGTAATCTTCTAAAACTGCAGCTAAACTTATAGTAGATTACTGGTTAGGAATAGAAGAATATAAAAAGAAAAAGTGTTTGAGAATGGAATTACTGGAGGCAGGGTACTAGTAGTGGTTACAACTTAGTTAAAAATTAAAGATCCTCTAAAGTTTATAAATTTCATCAGAATGTTTGACATAGCGTCAATGCATTCCTAAACATCCCATTTTGCAAAGTGCGTTTTGAAGGAATGCTTTTTGCTCAGCTTGTGAATGAATACACAGATTGTAAATGTGAAGATTGCACTTTCTAAAATAATATTTATGATATTAATTAGAATAACACATAACGAAAATGTTTTATAATTTACATTCATTCAGTGGCAGGGGATCTTCAAAGTTCCCCAAATAATTTGGTAAATACGATAGACTGTAAATTTATATATTGTTCCCATAGGAATTATTATATGTCACTAATTTTACATCCAGGTATTTGAAAAAGAAATGGAATCATATTGAATATTTTTTTTCTCCATCATGCAGGTGCTGTGAAACCTTAGCTGACTTCCTTCACACTGGTACATCACTGATCTAATTTCACCATCTATTCTACATTTCTCTTGTGAAAATAAGTTGAACTCTCCCTAAGTTCAAATTTACGTTGAACATTAGACGAATAATGATACAATTACTGAAACGTGAAATATGGATGAGTACTTGGGATTTATAAAACACCGAAACCAAGAAAAATACAATTAACTCAGTGAATATAGAATTTTTTGATCCGACACGTAATAACAGAGATCTTAAGAATTTTCAAAATCCCCCGTCCCCCATTTGTCTGATTTCAGCCATTAATGAATTTGATCTTTAGTTTTACATAAAACATTTAAATATCAAGTTTGGTAGCAATCAAACAAAAATTGTGACCACTATTGTGCTAACAAATTATAAATGCACACACATGCACGCACACACACACACACACCACACAGTTTTGAACGGACCTCATCTCCTGGGTAGGATCAATGGACATTTGAGGAAATTTTTTCAAAAATCACATCATGAGTACAACCTCAGTAGCTGATTTCTCCTAAGCGTATTAAGAAGCCTAATACTTATTGAAATCAGAGCCAACCAATATTTAGAAAGGAAGGGGGGGGGTTAAATTATTTTTACCAAGAAATATTTTGAGGTGGAAGAAGTCTTTTATGGGCTAAACGGGAAACAACTATGAGGTGAAGATCTCATTGTTTCATAAAATTCGTGTTGCTTCTAGCATTAGCAGACATATGAACAACTATTTAGCTGAAGGCATTTTATTCATGTAAAGTGGAAGAGGGAAGCACAAAGCAAAAAAAAATTAAAACATAAAACAAAACAAAAAAAATAATTAGGATACCATTCTGGAAATTTATTTAAGCAGACTGATAGGTAAACTACACTACCAATACAGCCATCAATAACATGTAAACGGGGACATGCTAAGTTGATTATAAATTCTATTTGTGTCTAATTAATATTAAAATTCAAAAATATATTGTATTAAGTAATTATTGGTGTCTCATTATATGCATAAATGTGAACTTCTAAAATATATAGATACAAAACTATTAAGTTTTAGAAAACTTTGTGGGGACAAATTGTTTTCCCTTGAAAATGTAGAGGTAAGATATTACGAGTAGAAAGGAGAGAGGCTATAAAAAATAAGGGAGAAAGAACATTTATTGATGAACACTTATGACTTCTAAAAAATTAAAATTAGAACCATAAATCCATTTAAAAAAAACACTACCCAAAACCATTATAAAAACCTTGACCAGTTTTAAAATTTTAAAAATAAAAAAAAAACACAGACAAAATATTTAAATCTCTGAGACAAAAAATAAATGAGATAACATTAAGAACAAAGTGTTAGAAACTTTTCAAAAAGGGTAGAAATGTAAAATCCTGTAAGTTTATTCGTGCTTATGTAAAGGAACGAAGTCACTTGAATCAATTAGCTTTCAATCACAATATATTATGAGGCAAATATCAACAACGTTAACATAGTCTTAAATATTATAAAGTAGAATGTTTGAAGTTGTTTCATAATTTTCTTCAAGAGGTTATTAGAATCCTCATTACATAAGCACTCATAAATTGTTAACATGAATTTCACTTACAAAAATACATGCTTTTTTATGGTTTAATAGCCTCAGTTAACCATTAATGATCCACTTAAGTATAATTTACATTTTTTTTTTTTTTTTTTCACCAGAGCAATTTAATTTTCTGCAAGATCAATATAGAAAAGAAATTTTCATTTCAACGTTTCTTGAACCCACATTATATTTAAATGGTGTTAATGGAGTAAAAATGGGAAACATCAATAATATCCCGTATTTACTTCTATAAAAACTCAAAAGTTAGATTATTTAAATATATTAAAATTCATTGATGACGGTGATAGCAAATAAAGAATATATAAGAATTTTATGTTCGATGATAAAGTGCAAACAAAATGTTTTTACATTTTTTTTTTTTTTTTTGTAAATAGTGTGAGAACACTAAACACAAACCAATTAAAAATAAAATTAAAAAAGAAAGAGGATTTAAAGAACTGACGTTCTCTTAAAACATGGACCATTAGAATGACAACACAAATGAAAATAATCTATGCCATTTTTAAACCTATCAAATGAGTGTTCAAGTAAAGTCTGAAATTAAACATAACTATCACTTGAGTTATACATTCCCGTATTTTCAGTGGGGCCGGGGCAGGTACCATGGCTGAAAACATTCGTCTCAAGGCTGAGAGCATTACCACTGAGTGGCTAAGATTATTTATTATAATGATCATAAAATTTCAATATTATATTTCTAATAAATTACATCCAGATAAGACTATCGACAAAGCTGGAATGTAGTGTTTAGGAATGTATAACACAAGCAAAGAATATCAAAATGCTCAGAGCAGTGTACAGAAAGATCAATCAAACACAGTAGAAAATGTAAGTTTCGAATTTTAGTCATAAAAAACAATTTAATTACTCCAGGAAGACTAGAAAAAAAATTAATTAAAGCCACAATTTCGCCAATAGGGTACAATTAATTATTTTATATTAAGTCCCCACGACAAGTATGAGAACTAGAAACATAGAAAAAAAAAAAAAAAAAGAAATCAAACAAATTTCTAAGGACTATAATGAGAAATAGATCGTTTTATTAAACTAAAAGTTTAGAATACAAACACAAAATAATATTTTCAACAGAAATAATTACTTTTTTAATTATTTAAGTTTAGTACTGAGCAAAAGAAAATTTTAAAAATTCAGTTTAAGGAGTAATAATGAAGCTGTTTTTAATAGTTTTTTTTTTTATTTTATCAATTGCGAAAGGAAACTACTACAGAAATTCACAGTTTTGCTTTTAGATCTGAATTTTTAAAACAAGCTCATCCCCAGAAATGTATGATATTTTGACATGTGATGTGTGTGTGTGTGTGTGTGAAAATGATTCCAGGCTAAAAAGCTATGTAATAATTTTAGCTGTAATAAAACCTTCAATTTCTCAATTAACTAACTCGGATTGTAGCTTTAATACATTCTATAACCAGGTAAAATAAATTTCTTTTGTTCATATGGACACGATATCTAATGGATAAGAGATAATAATTCTAACATTATAAATGTAACATAATGAAAGATAAAATTAAAATCTGAATTCATTTGTCAGTTTATAATTGTTCTTTCTCCCAATGTGTTTGAACTGGAGGTGTGATTTTGTGATAATCAGCAGTTGACAATCATATTTATTGAAATTGAATATTTTTCATTTTTTTTTTGTTAATTTTTTTTTCTCTCTTTAGAGACTTATTTTTTTTAAAAGAATGGTACAAAATACTTGCGGCTCTTGGATCCTCACCCCGGGAAGAGCAACAAATCCTATATAACGGTGAATATCTAATAGCTAGACCATTGCTATTCCAAAAAAATAAATTCCAAGTTAATTATTATTTGTGGCACATCTTTAATTAGTTCTGTACTAAAGTTAATCACAATTTTGATGTGGTCTGACCTAAGGGGAATGCTATGCTTTTATTTGCTATTCTAACCTGCAATAAATATAAATATATAACATAAATATTTCTATTGCACCTAAAAAGCTATAAAGATAATATTTAAAATATCATATGTATGCCAGTGTGGTGATATATAAACCATTTGAAAGATAATGTACTCACCTAACGTTAAAACAGCTAGATGAACCAACACAATACAAAGAAAAAGTAAAGCATATAAATAATACGGCCTTTATATTCTTAATACAACTCAATTTCAATTTTTATTATAAAATAAAGTAGGCTGTTATGTATGAATATAAATAAATTATCATCATTAATTAAGTATGTCTCAAGTTTCCAATGCAATTTACGTTATAATGATCCTAGAGAAGAGTTTGGGTTTCAGACATCACAGAGGTGTTATTTCTCAGAGATCTATTGGATATAAAAAAAAATGCTATTCACATGAGCCTATTTATTAAATTAGAGTTTAATTTAGACAAATATTAATTTAACTTCCAATAATTAATTTTTTTCTTTGTTATGACAAATAGAACTAAAAACTACCTATTATAAAAGAACAACAAAAGAATGATTTGGTATTTAAAGTCAATTTCTAATTTGATAAAGAACCCCTCGAATTATTAACAAAATAGTAGTTATTGACGCAAATCAAAGATTATTGCGCTAGCGACATTGGAAAATTGCAACACTTATTCAATTAAAGTAAATAATTCTTCAAGTATTAATATTTATTGATCAGAAAACCTGTCTTGATTATTTCTTTTTTTTAATTATCTAAATATTCGGAACTTACTCAGTAAGAACCAGCTGCATTTGAAGGAAACTATACTGCATAACTAAGGCACTGCATTCGCCCAAAAACTGAACTCTGGTTAATGGGCAAGGTTCAAAGATTTCTTACAATGAATCAAATAACTGTTCTCAAGAAAGAAGTATAGAAGATGGGCGGATTAATGATTTTAATTTCTACTGGAATAAGACACTTCAGAGGAATAAAACACTGTTGATAAAAAAACATAGAGAGCAACCTGCTAATTAGGTAGAATGTTATTCAAAAATGGAATGACTTAATCATATTAATAACATATAAAATCAAATAAGAATTGTCTTTTGTCACTATCTATCACTTCTTCACACAAGTTTTTTAATCCAGGTTAAAAAAGTTAGGAGATTCATTAAATATTTTTGAGAAGGATAAATTGCTTAGAATATTTTCACACCAGATTAGATCGATTTTGGTACTTATAGTGGGAGGTCACTGATTTAAAGACAATTATTAAATCATAATAAAAAGAAAATAATTTTATTATTTTAAAATAACACTTGAAGAATTTATAATTATAATTAAAGACGATTATTACAGCCAAAAACCACTTGGAAAGCTACTTTTCAGAGTTCATGTGGCAGACGACAGCCGGGGATGACCGCTATATACAGCTACTCCGCAACATCGTCCAGTTCTGAGCTATCACTAATTTATAATATTTCGTCATTTATAAATTCTACAAGTATTATTTTAAATAAAAAGTGATATTCTTTTTATTATGACTTAATAATCATCTTCAATTATAAATTCTAGAAGTGTTATTTTAAATAACAGTTATTTCCTTTTTATTATGATTTAATAATAGTCTTCAAATAAAATTCTAGAAGTTTTACTTTAAATAATAAAGTGATATCCTTTTTATTATGATTTTATCATTGTCTTTAAATGAGTGGCCTCACATTAACCAATAATTACCTCAATTTTTGTTCGAAGCCCACGACGGATGAGTATAAAAGACATCCAACATCTTTACCGACAATAGAAATTATTGAATAGAAACCGTAGCAAATTCATGAAGAAAACATATAATTAGAGAATTTGCGAGTTAATAAATAAATTAACCTAATAACTATAAAGTCAATAAATAGGAAATTTCTGTTCGGAAAAATATACGTACAGTGATCACTAATAGCAACTTTAAGATCTTAGTGCAATAATCACAAGAATCTAAATCAACATCAAATGGAGAAAACAGAAATTTGACGCAGAAGAGAAATATAATTAGAAGGTAGCTGATTCCTATTAGAACATAAAAATATATATTTCTCTGTGAAATAATCTGTCTAATTAATATACCTTAGTCAAAGTATACGAAGAAAGTATTTTCTCAAATGAATCCATAAACGTCTACAAGAGAAACCAAATTTTATTAACAAAAAAAAATCACTAAAAAAATTAAAGGGAGCTTAATTATTTTTGTTTAAAATTTATAAATATTCCATAATCTGAACATGGGGCTGAGGTTAGCCATGTGAGTTAAAACCTTGCCTTTAATCTCACATGATAAACCTAGATTGGAGAGTTCAATTCCCGCCCGGGCAGTAGGAGTTTATTTAAGCTCATTAAATAAAATACCTAGCCCCACCCTGGCTAGAAAAGGGTGGTAACCTGTAGATAACCCGTCCTAATTAGCCATAGTAGCAAAAAGTGGACATTAATAAATAACAATATAATCTGAACATATGTTGGGCAGAAATACTAATTTTGAACTTCATATATGGAAATGACATATTAAGAACCATATAATTTTCTGTGGAAATGCATGAGAAAATTTCTTCACTTAACTTTTCTGTAGAAAATGTATTCTCTTACTCTATTATTAATGTACTTACACTAGATTTTTTTTTTTTTGGTAATTTTATATTGTTTTTTTTTTATTATTTTTTTTTCATTTTATTTATTTTTTAATATTATATACACCAGCTTTAGGTCAATGAGAATAATATACAGGACTTTTTTTATAGCAATAACACATAACAAACAAACAAATCTATACTAATAAGGACCTGGAAAGGTTATTCAGAATGTGTTATATTCATTATAAATCACTGTTTGCATGTTGTTGGAATTTTCCTGTCGAAATTATGTTAAAGGTATAATTTTACCCCTCATTTGAGCTAAAATCTTTTAAATAAAAAACAAATAAATAAATAGAACACCATATCTACCGCTTATGGCCAAACTAATATAAAAATAAAATTTCAAATTATTTCAATAATATTGGTATTCTTTCAACATCTAAATCTAATAGCGAAGCATTTGTGCTGTCGTACAAATTGTTCAATATATATTTTTAATCTTATTATTTTAATCTATTTTTCATTTATTGTTATTATAAATGAATATATGAGAAATATTCAAATAATTTCTTATGTTTAGATGCATTATAAATGACAATCTCTCTCATGATTATTTTTATTGTGTCCAATGAAAAACATATTGAAGCTAATAACATCATGATCTGATTGCCAACTTCAAGTTTCCAACAATTTATTTCATTTATCAATGACTAGTTCAAGTTTCACCACTCTTTAAAGAAACTTGTTTGATGCGAAAATGAACTTATAATGTTCAAAAAGGGAGGAATGCACTATATATATATATATATATATAAATATATATATAATATATATATATATATATATATATATATATATATATATATAACATAACACTCATAGAAATGTTGACCATTAGGTGCGACTATTACATATTCAGAGAAATGAAATGAATTAAAGAATTTTTGTATACATTGAGATTAAAGTTAACACCAAGTTTTTTTTAGGTGACAGGAACCTAAATGAAAATGATAAGTTGTGGATTAAAGGCTTTGCCCGAGTTCTTATTCTAGGAACTATATGGTTTATACATTTAGAACGCGCCATGTCTAGTGATGGTTTATTAATTTCATTCCTTGATATTATGTTCCATTGAAAAGAGTGGGACTGTATGCAGCTGAGCCTTTGTATAAATACTTTATTTCAGTTTTAGCTATACTTCATAAAAATATAACAATGTTTTTAGAATGGTATTTATTCTTGCAACAGTGGTTTGAAATATTTAACCAAATGCGCCAAATCTACCACACAGACCTTCAGCTTATTTAAAATATTTATATATTATTTCAAGTTTAAATAAAATATTTTCCTTTATTAAAAGTATATTATTCTCAGTCTCTTAGCATTTAATTGTTACTTTTTTTTTCAGAACTATTGTATATTGTTTAATATATATAATTAGGTTATATATTACTTTTATTATGAGAGTATTCGAAATTGTATTGTAAATTTTTAAATAGAATACCTAACAATACTAACATATAATGCCCAGACCCCTGGAAACGCCAAAATAAATTGAAAAAAAAATACATTATTTGAAGTTTCTATAACTTCCTATTCATGGAAACAATTGTCAGTAGCCATTAGATAAATCAGCTTCAGCTCAATTAAAAATTCAATTGGTTACTTAAAAACAATTGGCTACTTTGATAACAAAAAAAACTCTTTTCATTCTCCAGGCTTTGTTTAACTAATATTTTTTGAATTTGCAACTTAATGCCTCGAGTTTGAGAACTTAAACATCATTAATATTTAAATGAATATTGAATTTGTATTCAATTTGTTTAAATGGTTCTTTCTTAGTTAATTAAAATTCGATGGTAAGTAATTTAATAACAAAATTTAAATTAAACCCGTGATATTCAGGCAGTTAATTTTCATTCCAATTATTATTAATGTTTATTGGCTCAAAAGCCTACGAAGATGAAGAGGGCCAAGGCCTGCATTGATGGGAAGGTGAAGTGTTAAGTTTCATGCAATCCCTGCCATACTGTGGGATATTACAGGCTAAATATCACTACTTTTTGGTTAAATTAGCAATTCAATTGCCTCAACGATGCTGAGTGGACACTAGGGGATGCAAGAGGTCCAATCTCAAAGCAAAAACAAAAAAAAAAAAAAAAAATTAAATGCAATAATAGAGATTGAACTTAGTTCCTCCAGTAAAGTAATCCAGTGTTTTAACTACTAGACCAATTGTTATTCTTCGGGTAAAAGAAGCAATAGTTCTTCCTAACGTACAATCTATCAAACTCATGGTCACAAGTTTATATACTCCATAAAAATGATCAGACTGTTGCTTTTTCTTAAGATTTTAGGACAAAAAGCTACTAGGTTATCATTGCCGTGTGATCAGACTGGGTTGAAATTAACAAAAAATTGAGAAAAAGGAGACTCTTAATTAACTTAAACTTGCAGTACAGTTTCCTTCAATTGAATAACATCTTATTAAAATCTTTCAAATGAACACAGCCTTACTAAAAAATTTGTTAATTTTTATTATCTTCCTCATATTTTCTTATATCCCCTTATAATCTAAGCTTCCGGAACCAACCAATAAACAGCAAATGGCTAAAAATTATACCGTCTAAATATATAACACAGTTAAATGCATACACAAAATGCTTTCTTGTTCTGATTGTATAAATATTTAACAATGAATCACTAATACTTTGTTATGGATAAATACTATTTATTTATATATATTACTTACAACTCTAAATTGTATCAATGCTAGAGATGAAATTAAGAAACACAATACCATTAACTTGTTCAAAGTTTATCAGTTTGAAAAAAAAATTAATTAGCTCTTTTATTTCAAATTAAATAAATAAATATTGCCTGAAAGAGTTAAATTTTGATAGCATATTAATTTCATTGCCTATGATCATTGTAATACAAAAATAAATGGTTTTGAAATTTTAATGCATTGCAAGTAACTGAAATAATATTTCTGAACACTAAATTGGCTACTACAGCAATATAAAAGAAATTAAAATTGTAATACCACTTGGATTATTGCATACATATACATATATAATAATTACTGTTTTTTTTTGTTTTTTTCTTTTTTTTTGTCTTTTTATGATAATCATGCACACAACACAAATAATATACATATTTTTAATATAAATAAAGGGATTAAAATACTATTTTTAATAGACTATACAATTCCATAATATACATATATATATAAAGACTTATATTTATTTATCCCTCTTAAAACCACAAGCAAGAAAATAATACAATTAAATTTTTATAAAAGGCATTGAATGTACAAGGATATTTTTAATTTGTGGTCTTAGAAGTATTAAAGATTACATAAATGTACAATGAACTATTTATATTATGTATACAATATATAAATATATATATATATATATTTATAAATATAAACAACTTCCCAACATGGGATAAAATACATACAGACCAATGTGTCTACGAGAAATACTGGTAGAGGCTTTGTGATTTGTCACACCTAAGCTCTTCCTCCTTTCTGCTTTCCTGCTGAGACTTGACAGCATCAGCGTATGTGCTAGACATGCCAGGCTGGCGCTGGTAAAGAGGCAGGCTGCCGTTTCGACTCTGCGTCTCCTCCGTTGCGACATCCGTCTCAAAGCTAGCAGGAAATAGGGGAGGTGGCTTTTCTAACCAGCTCGGGCTTATGCATATCTCTTGAATTGGAGAGACTTGAATCTGAAATCCAAATGATATTGTTACGAAATCTACGTACATGAAAGATTGAACAGATATTGGGAAGTCACGTATTTGGGAAGTACGAAGGAGATGAAAGGAGCCGACCGATGGAAGGACTATTGCTGCCCGAAATGTCTACTGTGGCTGGGACTGTTCTAGACCACGTGTCTAATCCCTTCGAGACAGTTTCCTTTGATGTCGCTGCTCCTCTATAAAAGTGTACAGCTCGCCATGACATGTAGTCAGTTTGTTCTCAGCCCTCATCAAGTGATCAACAATGCGTTCAGTGCAGCTTTAGTGAACAGTGCATCTTAGTTGCAATGCAGTAAAGTGTTTTATGTGAAGAACAGTCTTGTGCCGTGTATGAAAAGAACAGTATAGTGCCGTGTTTAAGTAAAGGATAGTGCAGTGCGTTATCTTCGCGAAGATCAGTAGAGTGTCGTGTTTATATGAACTTCAGTGATCGTGAGCGAGTTATTGGACTGTGTAATAACAAGAACATTGAAGCTATCAGTGCAAACTGTGAGTAGTAGTTAAGAATAATTATTTAAGTAGTGTATTGAAATAAATTGTGCAGTGATAAAAACTCTGAAGCTTGAGTGTGTTTAATTTTGCAATCCAAAAGAACTCTAATAAACAACGTTTATTACTGATTTTGTAATCAGTATAATATAAACAATATAATATAAATAAGAATGAGTCGCAGCTGCGGGTTCCCCTAGGACTTTTCGGACTTAAACTAAATTTCCCAAATGTTACACTTTTATACTTAGCCGTGCTCGGAGAGTTAGGCTAAGTTACCTGGCCCAATTTATATATTCAAAATTTTATATCTCTTATTAAATGGAGACTGCTGGTATGGGGAAACACAAAGGTACAGCGGGGGCTGAGGTGGGGGGGGGAAGATATATTATATATTTGTTTCTGTGTGATTCCCCTACATTATAATTCCTTAGAATAAGCATGAATTAACCTAATAAACTGCATCACCAGTCTCGTAGAAGCTCTTACAACTCAATACAACTATCGATATGCATGAAAATGGTGCCCTCTCATCAAAAGCACTTGCCATGTGTACTCAACGACCATCCAGCAATGAAGGCTGATATAAATAGATGTTAAAATGGTTCTTATATATTTATCCATATCTTTTGTGGTTGCCAGTCACATAGGTTGAAATGAAATTATACCAGCTTGCTGAAATTTAGGTACAATTTAATTTCTGTACTCACAATGAATATTGAGATTTGGTCATAAGGCTAAAAAAAATATTAAAAAACAATTTTGGGAAGTAGTGCCAGAGAAAGTGTAGCAAGAAAATCAGAGTGTAGAATCTGACTGACAAAATCAGGCAGTGGCTCTTATATATTTTATTTCACTCATACTTATTCTCAGCTACAGATTTTGTACTATACTTGTAATGCAGTAAGTCACTCATTGATGACATCACCCAAGCTGTGATGATTTTACCATGGATCAATATATTTATTGCGTGCGTTTGCATGAATGTGAATACATGTGTGTTCAAACGTTTGTGAAGGTTGTTGATAATCTGGTTGTTACCTAGTGGTATTAATGTTTAAACACAGTGACACATAAACTTATGAAGGACAAATTAATTATAATAATTAAGTATTGTAGTTATGAGCAGCTTTTAAAATAAATTTAAATGGGCTTACATTATGAGCAGATAATAGCGGTGGCTCAATCCTTTTAATGGGCTGTTGAAGAGGTTTTTGAACGCACATATCATTCAGGCTTGAGTTCAATTCTGTAATGGGGTCTTCTTTTCTAGGAGCTCTGGCCAAGAATTGAGCGAATCTGAAAATTCAAAAATTTCATTAAAATTTAAGTTTGGAAAGCTTACTTTCAGATTTTTACTAAACTTGACTTTTGACAAATCATTTTGTTTGTTTAATTTAATAGATAAACAAAATAATTTGTTTATTTGGGAGGCTCAGGTTAGCCATGTGAGTTAAAGCGTTGGACTTAATCTCATATGGTAAGCCTAGAGTAGCGAGTTCGATTCCCACCTGGGCAATAGGAATTTATTTAGTGGTGAACTCATTAAATAAAATCCTTAGTTTCGCCCTGGCTAGTATATATGGGTTAACTTGTAGATAACCTGTCCCCAGTTTATAAATTACATTTTTGTCTATTATTATTTATAACTTTATATTAATTTTATACTGAAGTTAAATGTTATGATACAAAGTAAGACAAATAAATTAAGAACAAATCATCAGACTCTTTTGCAACATTGTGTATTTATGCCAATAAGTTACTGAATAAATAACATTAATAGTACAACTGATTTTCTTAAACGCCTCAAATATACGAAAATTAATTTTTGTCATGAAGTTAGAGAATTGGGAAAACAATTTATAATACTTTGCAGCAGCAGCATTTTTCCAGGAAGTTGTTAATCCTATGTCCAATATGAGGCTAATGTAAAGGGATTATACAGACTTTGGAGCAATTAGTGGTGATTAGTGTGGACGCTAAGATACATCATTTCATAACAGAAACTTCCAATTTTAAAATCTTGTGGTAATGAGTCAGTTCTCATTTTAATGCCTGACCCATATCTATTATCAACACAACTGTATAAGCAGTGTACTTTCTTATTTATGAAGTTGGACATCAGATAAAGACTTAAGAAATTCTATTAAATATTTTTATTATAGATAAATTGGTAATGAACAAAAAAAAACTTACTTTGTAGCTGCTTCATATCCAACAGAGTTAAGCAAATAATTGTACCACTGAGCTTGCTTTGGCTGAGATTGAAGAAGTTCTTCCAAAGAGATATCCTTCGGTAAGAGATGCAATATGCTCTATAAAGAAATTAATAAGAATATAAAACAACAAGAAATAATAATTCATATTGTATATTATTTAACGAAATGGGTGAACATTCAGTTAAAAAAAAAAAAAAATTGTAGTTTCATGGATAAAATAACTGCTAGCAATATAATTATGAATTAAAAAAAAGTATCAATATAAAAAAAATGTTTCTAATGTCTGAATATTTTCTAATGCCACTCAGTTTTTACCAAATCCGACCTCTCTATTAAAATAGAAAGTATCTACCACCAAAAATTGATAACTGAATAATCAACAGCACCAAGAGAGAAAAAATGTATGTCTCGATTCAACTTCAAAAGTGATATCAAATTATTACTATTATTCTAGTCGGAATTTTGATTAGTATCAAGCTGAGGCACCTGTACACCATAAGGAAGTGTAATTTTAAATAGACAGTCGAAAAAATGTATAGAATCAATCTTATAGAATATTAAATTTATTATAATTATTGTTATATACATTTATCCTCTATCTTCAATATTAACCGAGTTATTTGCATTTTCAGTTTTCAGCAAACCCCCACTTCTACTCATGATACATAAACATTACTCGGTTATATAATAAACCACATCATTCAAAGCATAAATACCAAACATTGTTTTCAAGAGACATTTATTAAACGAGATACATGCAAATATGCTCTGTTGACCCCCCGCCCCCCTCTTAAGTTTTTGGAACAATTAAATTTGATTGATTGAGATAAAAATTATTCTGATTCATTATAAATTACAGTACTAGATATAGTAGATAGTACCAAATAAAATTAATAGGTTATATTCAGATATATTACAGTAATTGTTTTTCTTTCCGGTAAGAAGTTGGCAGAACTGTTTGTTTACATTTCAGATGCTTCCCGTCGGAGGGTTTCTTATTAACGTTTGTATTTATTCACTTAATATTGATGGTGGTGTTGTGTTAGCAGAATCTAGATTTCTCTATTATTAAACTTCACGTGGGAAATCTGCTTAGTTTACGCAGCCCCTGCATGATGAACTTTTAATTATGTGTGATACATTTAACTGTTTAGCAATCTCTCGCACAATTATATGACGATTTGATTCAATTATGGCTTTCATTTTGTCATAAATAACTTATGAAGGTCTACCAGAATGTTAGTCATCTTTCATTGAGAAATCTCCAGGTCAAAATTTTTTAAACCAATCCTGACACGTGTGTTCTGATAAACAATCAATACCATAAACTTCACATATTTTTTTGTAAGAATCAACCACTTTCTTGCCGTTATCAAAATATAAAAGTAAAGTTTGTCGAAGATGCTTATTTTTCACACCATGTTAAAACTGACTGTAAACTAACAGTTGTATACAAAATTACATGGAATCATTAAAGAAAGAATAACAAAGCAAACATAACGCTATCTATTGGTGCAAACTGAAATCACTTTCTTCCCAACCCAATAGTAAATTATAAAAATATTTTACTTACATTAGGAAAGTGAACATTATGAAGGAACTGGATATCCCTTTTCTCCTTCCTCTCAACTGGCATAGGCTGTTGAAGTAGAGGGCGTACAAATGGCTGCTGGAATGGCGGCGAACAGAGAGGTGGCCTGATAGTCATTAACTGTTGTACTTGAGGTGCTTCATTTTTAATGATGAAATTCTGAGGGTAAACAATAGGAGGTGGGGGTGGAGGAGGAGGGTAGACAGTTCTAATAGGAATGAAAGGCACAGCAGGATAGTATATGGGGTAAGGCATTGTCTGAGGTGAAATCAGGATGGGCCGTTGCTGTTGTGCTTGCTGTGGAAAACTCATCAGAGGTGGAAATCCATTCAACAGCGGCTTTACTATGTATTTGGGCTCTCTGTACTGCCTCGGAACAAATTCTGGGGCGAGCGGATTCAGAGTATACAATTTCTTTAATTCGACTCCATCCAACTGAGATCTTAAATACGACCATTTTATTCCGTAGAGCGAGCCATTTTCACTGCATATCTGAATGAACCGCTCCCAAACTTTACGACAACGTCCAACACTACAGAGTGAAACAGGATCTCCAACTACAGCGACCAAACTCTGAGCCCGGGTAATGGCGGTGTTGAGGAGTTTAGAATTTGAAAGGAATCCATAATCATTCTCAGTTCCTGACTTTGGATCGCAAGTCCTTCTAGTCCGAACAGTGCTGAGGAATATCGCTCGAAACTGCTTGCCTGTAAATAAATAATATATTAACAATCATTAATAATAATAATGAAGCAGACCCATTACTGACTTTGAAATACATTATTTTTAATTTTAAAAATATATGTCCTGTGATTTAACTGTAAATAAATTTTCTTCCAGGGAAGCTGGAAGGTAGAGGAACGAATTAGTCTGAATGTACACAGTAGGCCTGTTTTCCTCTACAATACGTTTTATTTTGACAGAGTGCACTTTCAGAGCAACAGCTCCATCTTCAGTGCCTGTTGACATAAACAAAACCTATGGAAATCATGTAACCAACAATATTTAAATTAACAATCTTAACCTAAAAAAGAAAAAAATAATAATAATATAAGGTAACAGCCACAGAATATCAGAAAAAAACGGAGGAAGTCAATATTTAAAAGTATCCTTACTAGTCAACATTTTAAAAAATAATTAAATAACTTTGAAACACTTTAACAAATTAAAAACTGCTAAAATCAACTAAAAATGTCAACAGCCACTGAAGATGGAGCTATTGCTCTGAAAGTGCACTCAAAATAAAACGTATTATCGAGGAAAACAGACCTGCTGTGCACATCCAGACTATAAATAAATTGGTAATAAGTTCATTCATTTTGACAACATCATTTATTCTTAACTGAGTTAGTTAGGTTCACATAATGAATCCTGACCACTGAACTCAGAGAAAAATAGTTTGACAGAAAGTTTAGAATTTGGGATTTCAAGATAAGAATAAATGTTCCTACAGTTTTTTTAACAGTCATGATTTTTAAGGGTCACGATGTGACCGTCGAGGTAGTAAGGTCGAATCTTTTATAGTTGTGTATTACTCCTGAAGAGTCATCATAGAGGATGTGAAACATTTAGAGAAAAAAAATCAGTGGGGACAGTACACATATTTTACATCTATTGACCTTAAGGGCATTTCTCATTCAACGTAAGATATAACATTAACCTTTTGTAACCAGCAATGTTGGGCCTGTGTGCTGGGATAGTTTTGAATGAAACACGGCTCTTGCTGTATTTTTGTTTGACGGGATTTTTCATGATTTTAAATTAGTATTTTTGTTCTCTACTTCTATTGTTACTGTGGTATAAAATTTCGAGAAGATGGATCATTTATATAGATATTATAATTTAATATTAATTATTTTAAATGCTCATTTTTTTTTGGAAGTAAGTCGTAAAATTTTTGTTTTATTTAGTATCACTGTATATAGT
This sequence comes from Riptortus pedestris, assembly GCA_019009955.1. Classification (NCBI taxonomy): domain Eukaryota; kingdom Metazoa; phylum Arthropoda; class Insecta; order Hemiptera; family Alydidae; genus Riptortus; species Riptortus pedestris. The sequence continues at coordinate 30,221,511 of CM032232.1, read as the reverse complement.
ATAGTATCATTATTGGTTTGGGGTAATCACAGGTATACTGTACGTCATAGAATACCCATGCATCATCATTTGCCTTATCCTTCATAAGGGTTTGACAAATGATGCATAAATTCATGACAAATGATGAGGGTTAAGGGCTATTAGACCAGGAATCCCTAAGGCTTTTATTTACAGAGTTGTAACTACACCTTCCTAGGACTCCAATTGATAGCTCTAAGTATATAACTTGAAGGATGGGTATAAATTAGATTAACACATACTATTTTGTTTTTGAATGAATTTAAGTGATTTTCTCACCTTGAACATTCAGCACTCTTTCAACAGATATTCCGCCCAATTTCCTTTTTCTTAACTCAGATCTAATCCTAAATACTTGATCTGAATAGGGAGTCATTATGCCAATCGATTGGTCATCTAGTTTCCCCCATGAAGCTGGCCACTTCTTTTTTAACTCGCATACTCGTTCAACAACTTCATAAACCTGAAAAAAAATATTTTTAAATTAACAGCAACATTACTAACCTACAAGGGGCAGAAATGTAAATGTGTGGAGGAGTGGAGTCAGATGGATTTAGAATATGGAACCATTCATTTTGACAAGTACATTTCTTTCATAACTCAAAAATGAATAATCTTAGAATGTTCAAATTTTATAATTAAGATTACTGTAAAGTCTAGTGGTGTACCTTCCCTTTTGATTAAAATCGAATAAAAGGGAGGATGGCAGAAATTTAAAAAATGCCAATTTCTCCGTAGGTAGTAGAGATATAAATATTAGTACATAACCTTTTTTGTTTGACATTCAAAGCTCTATAAATTGTGTTCTATGATATTTTTGATGTGATTCATTGGAATGAATATAATGCATATGACTTTAAATGATATAAACAAATTTTGTTTATTCTATTTAATAGATAAACAAAATGAACATGTGAGTTAAAGCGTTGCCCTAAATCAAATATGGTAAACCTAGAGTAAAGCGTTCGATTCCCGCCTGGGCAATAGGAATTTATTTAGTAACGGAATTCTTAAATAAAATCCATAATCCCACTCTGGATAGAAAAGGGTAGTAACCAGTAGATAACCCGTTCCAATTAGCCTTAGTTGCAAAAAGTGGACGTTAATAAATAATTAATTTAATAGGAGTACAAAAAAGTTGTGTTGTGTTTATATCTCAGTATTCTTTCTCTTATAAAAGAATATACTTTTGGTAGGAGAAAACAGTGTCATCCACAATGACCATGTTAATAAAAAATGAAGAATTGAAAAATCTTAACAAATTATAATTTATCATGATTAATTAACATTAATAACCCAATTAAAAACAGTTATCAAATAAATATAATATTAAATCACTTTTAATACTTACTTCTGAGTTATTGTAAAATGCTGTAGAATTATGATCTTGAACATCTTCTCCTCGAGTAGTGAAAAATGTAAGAGGATAAAATTGGTCATGTTTGGGCTGCTTTCCACTGCTTACTAATTTTTGCTCATAAAACAATTCTGATGTAAACTAAAGAAAAAGAAAGGGGGGAGTATTAATATTGAACTTTCAAACATGATTTAAATTTCTAAATTAAAAAAAAAAAAAAAAAGCATATACGAAAATAGCAGCTTAATAGAGACCTGAATAATAGCTTCATGTGCCCTATAATTTTCACAAAGAAGGATCTTGCAGGGAAAATTAGTAGGGTAGTGATCGTAAAGCCTTTCTAACAAAGAAATATGAAGATTCCTCTCTTTGGCAAACTCAGAGAACAGTTCAGGACTTAACTGAAAAAGAAAAAAAAAGTTAAATATGAAAAAAACAAAACAAATGGAACATATGATTGAAGGGAGTGTCGGTGGAACTATTTTTCAATTGGATGTTGATGTGACCACAGATTCCACTGATAATAATAATAATAATAATAGTAATATCTTCATTAGAGAGTACTTTTGCCCTAATTGGGCACCATCAATCCTGGAAAGCTAAGATACTGTTTTAAAACCTTTTATTATTTTTAGGGCCATCAACCTTTGTACTCTCAGTAAGAAGGGAGTCCCCATTTAAATTTTGAAACTAATGAAATGTTAAGTATAATTCTAATGAGTGTGTTTTGTAGTTGCTCAATATGTGTACTCCATTTTAATTTTTCGTCAAAAATTACTCTGAGATTTTTTAATTTAGTTACCCTATTTATTTCTTGGACTTGAATGTGTATGGTAAGAAGAGGATTTGACCATATTTTTTAGAAAAAAATTAAGTAATTACATTTGTTCGTATTAAATTGGAGTTGGTACTCTATTGCCCATAAGTCAGTAATACGGGTAATTATATTAATTAATACTTCAATTTCTGTAAGCAATTTGGATTTCATAAGAATAGTTATGTCATCTGCAAAAGCTATGATCTCTGTGTTAGGAGGTAATTCGTTTCGTAGTTGGTTACTCATGATTAAATTCCACAATAACGGAGAAAGACATGAGCCTTGAGGAGTACCTAATGTTTGTATTTTGTGAGTATTAATTGTTGGTGTTGTGAAGTAAGTCTTCCAGTCCTTAAAGTGATATCTTTACATCTATGGAGACCAATAACATATTCACTTTATGATATATTACAGAATAAAGTAAATAAATAAACTAACCTGCATGTGGTCTCCTGCCAGGACAATTCTTGTACTATCATTTGCTAAGGCTAATGGCATTATAGCTTCACATTCCATAGCTTGGGCTGCCTCATCAAGAAGGATGTGAGTAAAATGGCCTATAAAATAAAAAAATAATATGATCCATTATCAAAGACAATTACACAATTAATTTTAACTATCGTGTTTTTATATTGCTGTCTTAGAATCGGAAACCTATAATGCCAGATTTTAGTAATTTCACAAGGGGTAGAAAGATCTCACACTAAGTGAGAGTAAATCCTTTATCTCAAATTTACAATGTTGTCTATTTATAGAATTTAAATACACTTACATTACACACAATTACAATATACATTAATAAATATACATGTGGAATAATCACTACTTATATTCTTTGATCTTATAGTTAACACGTTCGCTGCTGTATCGGTCCCCGGGGTCCGATCGTCATCACGTCTATCAAGACGGGTCCCCTCTCCTTCAGTCTACTCCAAAAAACGAAGGCTGTAGGAAGCTTATTATGAGAAATATTTTAACGGGGATTGGATGTAATTTGTTCTTAGAACATGTAGCTTTAGTTAATCTAGAAAAATACTATAGGACGCCAGGGACCATAACCGTCTAGAAATAGAGAAACTTGAAATGGGTACGCCCCCCCCCCCAAGCTTACGAGTTTTGAGTGCTTATTGAAAATAACAGCTGACAATGTAATAAAAAATTTACATTAGTTGTAGACGACATCGGACGCCGGGGATTGCTCCTGGCTTTGCTAGTGTTATTTCTTGGTTTGGAGTACTGATGGCTCTGCTAATCATTCATTTAGTTCACTACAATTGCCAAGAGGTAGCGTTACCTTTGAAAACTACATCAGTCCCCGGGGTCCGATACAGATTTTAATGTTAGGAGAGACATCGAGGCCGGGGACCGGTGCAGATGGTGGAGGAGTATATCATATATAGACTGCAGCAGCGAACGTGTTAAAGACTATCAATTGTAAAATGTTAAAGAAAATTCATTTTACAAATTTGTTTTATTTAATTATGACAATTGATATTATAAAAAACAAACATTTTAATACAGCAAATGAATAAGTTACCTTTTCTTAATCCCATAGTTGATAAATGCATAGATATACTTAAAGTGACAACAATTACTCTATGTTTGAGAATATCTTCAACTTTTGGGATCTTGAATGCTCTCATCCCTTGCTCATTTGTTTCGATCATTGCATACTAAAATATGAAAATAGAACAAAATAAGGACATTAGATATAAGTACATTGAGGAAAGTTTTATTAGAATATATATTATAAAAGGCAAATGTAAAGAAGAATACATATTTGACATATTGAAAAGAGTGGCTGAGGTTAATGTGTTTTTGAAGAGACATAAGAAATAATTGAAAGACGTAACAATGTTGAAATAAAACTATTTTTAAAATATTTTGAGTCGTTCATTATTTGACGAACAACAATTAGCCTAAGGTAAAATATTATATTAATGTTCAATTGAATCCTGACTCATTTGCCTTCTTTAATACAAAAATAAAACTGCTTTAAAATTAAAGATAATTAAAAAGTACCTTTTGGACAACATGATTGACAGTAGCAACCCAACGTCGATGGTAAAATATCCTAAGTGGCCTTGCTTCTTCATGTCCAGCTTCTACATATGGATGGAGATACTCTCTTATATACAAATCAGCAGCTGAGTTTGAATGTGTACAAACCAATACTCTCGTTCCAGGCTGCTTTAACACTTCCTTTATACCTTGGGCTAAAGTGTACGTTTTACCGGTCCCAAATGGTCCTGTAAAATAGTTTGATTTTGAGAATAAATAAATATTTTCAGATGTTTTTATTAATTAAAATACAATACTTCCTTTGCTTTATTTCTTCCCTACTACCATGCACACGAATGCACATACACAACAAATTTGCAGATCTTTTGCAATATTAACCTTTGAACGAAAAGGCTGTGTCATATAAGACACCTATGTCGTAAGTTTTACACGTATGAGCTTGTAACAAACAGGACAAGACTGGTGTGCTTAATACCCTCCTATTCAATAGTCAACTACATGTCAAGGTCGTTGCACGCTCTGTCCTCCTCCATTTTTCGTACTTTTTCGGAATGTTTGTGCCAGGAGGTATCATATTTGACACAGCCTTGTTGTGTAACTTCCATTTTGCATATTTTTTATGACATTAAATTCGCTATTCATCACTGAAGATGAAATTAAAAATGAAATTTTAAGACAAATGGAAGAGAGTGATAGTTATTATAGTGGTTTATAAATAATAAAAAAAATAGAAGAGGTACCCTCTTTGCTGTAAATGCCAAAGAAGTATTTGCGGTGAACACATATTATAGTATGGTTTCCCTGAATGTTTTGCCAATAATGAATCGCCAAGTGAATAGTTTCAAGTTTTTCTTTTTTTGCATTATTTTCCTTATAAATGAGTGTCCTTTGATTTTTTTTTTGTAATGTGTAGGTTAATATTGTATATAATTTTTTATACTTAGGTATATTTTTGTACAATAATAATATGCTACTAATATATACTTCTTTGCTTATTTATTTTGTAAGTAAAGGTATTACGTAGTATGTTATATAATAAATATTACATAATATATTATTATACTATAAATATATTTTTATTTAATATTTCATTTTAAGCTCTTATTGGTGACGAGGGGGAGGGGGTACTCACACGCACACACTAACACACTATTCTTCTTAACTTTTCTAAATGTTATTTTGAGACAAGAAGAGTGATTTTGAGCAGAATACAATGGAAAATATGCATATGGTAGGTAGGTGTCATGTATGACACCTACTTGTCAAATTTGTCCTGGGTCACAGCCTTGTTGTTCGAAGGTTAAACTTAGTAGAAGTAGCATATGGACCTAAAATCCTCTACTCCTTGATGTTATGAAAATACTGGGTTGAATTATTTCCGTTCACTCAGTCCTATTGCGGTACCTCCAATCTGTCCTTTGGAGATAATTACAGAATCTATTTGCTTAAATTTAATGACACCCAGCACTGATTATTTGAAGGAAGGACAACTAACGTCAATATACGGCTTAACGTAGGTAATTCCTATCATGTAGACACTATACTTTATTGATGCTAAGGATGATTTAATTACTTTTTATGAGAGAAAAAATGTCACCCCCCTCCCCACCAGGATTCAAATCAGGATATCCAGGCTGTCCTTAACATCACAGTTTCAATATAAACAAATGTCTTACCAATGATTAAAATTGGAGGAAGTTGAACTTCAAGAGGCGTAGTTATTGCCATAACCGCTTCTCTTTGCTTAGGATTTAGTCGAGAATCTACAGAACCACTCCACTGCCTAAGAAAACAGATAAAAAAATTATTTATTTAATATTTTATCAATACATTTTTTAACATTGTTTAATTATATTTTATTATTTCTAGCAGGTTTTATTCAAAAGAAATAAGTCATGTAGTTGCATTTATGGCATGATATTTTTCTAATGCCTCTCAATCTTGACTAGCAATGTTTCACACAGCATATACACAACACATATATCTTATACTTCGGTTGACAATATAGACCATTGAGATCTTAAACCCTGCCCAATGGGGATTTATGGTCAGAGTTTTATGTAGAGAGTGATCAACTCAATGAACACCCTCTGTTAAAAAAAGTAGTGGGTTGTATGCAAGTAGACTGATGGACCTCTTCATTATTAGCACCGAGCACTCACAGTACCTTCTCACTCACTCTCTTTTTCTCTCTATGTCTCCTCTTCCTACAATCCCCTTTTTGTTATTAATTGTTGACAAGAAAATCATAATATCTACCTTCTTGGACATATTATTTAATCCAAGTTTTCCTCAATAAATTTTATTGGAACTCAGATATTAACAGAGTTATTTTTCATTTCCCGCCAGTAAATCTGCACTCCTAATCAATTGACTTTTACAATGAGAAATTTATCTTAACGCCAAGCTTAAATTGCAATTACTGTTTACACAAGGTTTTTATTAAGGGAGAAATAGAGAGAAAATATGGTGTGATGCACACGTTACATCCTTAGTTTATGCAGTTATGTGTGGCAGAAAATTTAAAACTAACATTTATTTTTTTCAAAATTTGACAACCTCCCACCATCAGAGGCTTGTTCTACTCATAAAAATATTTGAAAGCACTCAAGTAAATAAAGTTCAAAGCTTTTTCTCATAGGCAGTATAATAATGCTACGATGTTCGTTATGGACTAAAGTTTTTTTTTTTTCTTTTTCTTTTTTATTGAAGTAGGTCTTCAAAGGGTGCATACATATGAAATAAAAGGTGGGGGAAGGGAGGTCTGTGTCAGATTGAGTATATAAAGAACTTGGGCACATATGAAAAATAAGAAACTACTAATAATAAAAATAAAAATAAATAAAATATATTGGGTATTTGAATTAATTTGTAGCAATTTAAATTTTTCTAAAATTGAGGTATTAAACATATTATTTAAAGTACTGTCCATCATTAGCCACTATTTTTCCCATCTTTTTGGCAGCTTACAGATTCCATGATGGAAGAATGATTTGTCTTTAGAGGCAATCTAAGAATCGACCTTTTTTTTTTTTTTCAATCTTTATAACAAGTGAAGCATTGCTCAGACATGCCATTGATTAAATCAGGTGATAATCAGGTATATGTAATTATGTATGGAGAATAGGTCAGGTGGTGTAGGATCTCCCTATTGGTTGTTTCGGTATATGTTTTGGCAGGTATTAGCTCAATGAGCAATGTCATAGAGGAAATAAATTTTATCGTACCTATTTCCATATTCCAGCTGTTTTTTTAATGGGTGAAACACATTAGTTGATCACAGTAACCCCTGTGATTGTTTCATTTGGTCTGAGCAGCTCTTACTATAATATATGATTCCAACAAATACAAAGCATAAGATTGGTTCCATAGATATTTGATTTCGCCATTGATGTTGATGGTTGGCCAGACTTATCCAATGACTTTCTCTGTTTGAAATTATTGTAATGGACCACTTTTCATCTCCAGTCACAAATCGATGGAAAAGTCCCTTCCCTTTCTGTCATTCAAGCAGCTGTTCACAAATGAAAAAAAAAAAAACGTCTTTCCATGACTCTTGGTTTCAATTCATGTGGGAACCAATTTGCCCCCAATCCCCATGGCTTCCGGGAGTTTCCAGACTGATTTATTCATTTGAAACTGTTCAATCAGCCAAATAGTGAAGTATTTAGCATGGATCTTCATCAAAAAATGGCTGTCGAAAGCTTTTGCCGGTCCAAGTTGTTTCTTGTCTACCAGCTTAAAATCACCACTTTTAAAGAGAACAAACCACTTCTGATACATTTTCTCAGCTAGAGCATGCCCTCCATAAACATCCACTAAAAATCTATGGCTTTTGACTGGACATTTCTTCATGTTAAAGCAATGAAGAAAAACTTTCCACAAAAACACTTTATCTAATATAGAGTTAGACATATTTAATAAAGTAAAACGATTAGTTTTTTACTAGGAGAGAAAAAAAAACGTCCAATTTTTCAAAAGTTATTTATTTCAGCGCTAAGCACTTTTGAAGACTATTGTATCCATCTTCAGAACTACTGACGGTTAGTTATTTACTCTTCAATCAAAGCCCAATGACAGTAGGTTTACGTGGAAGAGGAGTCATGCCATCAATTGGAAATCCCCACTAGTAAAACTATCTATGAGAAAACACTACAAACTAATTCAAGTACCCAATATTAAATACAAAAAATGAAATAATAAATAAATTAGGTTTAAAATATAAATTATATTTCAAAATACAATATAAAGGATTTGATTGTTGTTAATATAAGAAGATATAATCAATATATACAAATGAGTACCATAAACATACGGATACATTACATGCACAAATAAAACAATAAATAAGGTAATCTTTATCTCCTGGTAAAAACAGGAATTCACTAGAATACTATAGACAAGTCTAACACCACAAAAAGACATGGTTTGTACCTCTGGGGAGACCAAGGTATCGTTGGTTCGACATAAGTATCAGGAAAAATCATTCTGAAGTCAGCTATTTTGTCAATTGCTTGATGCCATTCGCAATATGGCACTCTGTTTAACTGGAATTGCACATCTAGAAGTACTTTTGTCTCAGGCTACAATTTAAAACAAATGTGTTGTTATTTATTTTTTACTGAATAAATAACTTTATTTCAACCACCGGTTCACAAACCTTTAAATTCAAAGCCAGGACTGTAGCTGAAGAAAGCCGAAGGTACACAACATTTTTCCCTTTATCTTCAATTAGTGCTTCATACACAACTCTTTTCTCTTCTGACTCTTTTTCACCAATTCGGTCATCTTTGAATTCTGAAAATATAATTGTTCTTTTCAGTTAAATAACATCAGAAAAAACAAATGTAATACTATTTGTTAACTAAGACATAGTCATTCTCAATAACTGAGCCATTCTTGAGAGTTAATTATCTGCCATTAAGGCACTAGTATGAACCGAAAGTTTCTCACTTAAGCATAATAATTGTTTAAAATAGAAAAACAATGATTGAAAGAATTTTTAATTCATTAATTGGGACAGGTTATCTACAGGTTAGCACCCTTTTCTAGCCAGGGTGAGACTAAGGATTTTGTTTAATGAATTCCGTCACTAAATAAATTCTGCCCAGGCGGGAATCGAACTCTCCACTCTAGGTTTACCATGTGAGATTAAGGTCAACACTTTAACTCACATGGCTAACCTGAGCCCCTAAGAAGGGTGGTAACCTGTCCCAATTAGCCTTAGTTGCAAAAAGTGGACATTAATAAATAATTTAATTTTGATTGAGAGAAAATCAGATAGTTCAATATTTTTTGGATAAATAAAGCTATTTACTTGATTGATTAATAAATTAATGAATTTCGAAAGTTAATTTTGTGTGCAAATTCCTTGACAATGGAATAGACTTCATCACAGTTATTCCAAATGATTAGAGATTTTTTGAGTGATTGAGAATTTAGAGCACAATCATCAGAAACCAATTTTAGGATCGGTTGTACGCAGCGATTCTGCTTTCCCGACACAGTAAGTAAGATATCCCTAAAAAGTCATGATGCAAGATTTTTACTGCCTGAATATTAAGAAAATTTATTAAGAAAAGCAATTTAGAGAAATGAAAAGTTCTAAAAAATCATACCCTAAATAACCATTTAAGTATGGATTTCAGTTCTTAAACAAACAATGGAAAATAATTTGTAGTACTTACGGAGATTGTGGGAATCACTCCGTTCTCCATTCTTCAACTTGGTGGGAGATATGAGAACAGTTGTACAATTGTTAAGGATAAGCCTTCCAGCAGAAGTATCTTCAGAAACATTTTTCCCAAGATTGAGTAGAGCAAAAAGCTCCCCATTGTGTGCATATTTAGCAGTTGATGCAGCTACTCCACTAGGCGAAAGAAGATAATTTTTTGCTATTTGAAGTCTGGCTTGGATGTTATAATTTGCTACCTAAAAATAAATAAAATACTAATTATCAATTTTGAAAAACTAAATATATGTTCATTAGAGAGATTTTTGTGCTAAGCAATTAAAGTCAAGGCTGATGATTATCAGTATTTCTGAAAGTATTCCAGGATATCTGAGAAGAATTGGAACTTTCAAGGTTTGTGTAGAAAGAGGAATAAAGTTTGTCAGTAGAGTAAATAAACAAAATATCCTGTTCCACTAATTTTTTATTTATGATATTAGTAAATCAAAAGTGGTATTGTGGCTGTATTCTGCTATCGAACTTTTAGCAGAATTCCCTTAAGAGAAATCAGCTGTTGAGGTTGTAATCATGACAGGATTTTTGAACTATTTCTTCAAATGTCCATCTATCTTATCTAAGACAATGAAAACGAGATACATTCAAAGCTATAGAGTAGAATAATGATTTATTTGACTTATTTCTCTTACAGAGTGCAATATTTTTTAAACAAAATGTAATACAATAACAAAACACAAAGAATAATACATATATATTTATATATACATGAATTTTATATGTATAAACATCTAGTGAAGAGCTGATATGGTAAATTACATCCTTCTTATCGTGTTTCTTCCAGCGCGCTCCCAATAATCTCTGACACCCTTAGTGTTATTGCTTCGTGAATGTACTTACAGTGTGTATTCCAGAAAGGAGCAGAAACAATACGGGGGCTCCTAGCCGTGAAGCCTTACTCCCCCGCATCTTAACTACATCCTATTTGGCGTCACAGATAGGAGTAGCCCACGCATGCCAGCGTACATACGCTCTGCTCGTATGTCACCAGCATGCGTTGTCCAGGTGGGGGACGAGCCCACTACCTAGCTCCAACACGAAGAACACATGTACCAGTTTACCTGGCCTGTATGTCCCCGTGCATCGAACGCATGACCACTACGTCTATGACCGGCAGATGGAGGCAAGCCTCCACTCCGGACACCACCCAGCCCGTAGTTCATATTGAGTAAGCCGCAAGCGACTTACCCCATTAAGGCCGGAATGATCCCCGGCCCGGAACAGCAAAGCCGACTAAGGACCTACTGTTCCTACGGTTCCCCTACCCAAGGGCTACACAGGGGGGGCTTCCTGCTGCCCTTGGGGAGGGTGGGCTCCGTACCCGTCGTGAATGTACTTACAGATATTATTTAGTTTGTCGAGGGATGTGATCTGCAGGAAGTCAGCAATGCTTCCTTGTGATGAGATGATGAACTCTTTCCTCACAGCTTGGTATCGTGGACATAAGCACATCAAGTGTTCTAGGGTTTCATAGTCCTCATGGCATACTTTGAATAGACGATTTTACTCTTATCACATTGTCCCTTCCTAGTTGGCTGATCATTCTTGTTTTCTCAATATTAATTCTGTATTGTAAGTACGTATTATAACCATGAATATGTTGATATATGTGACTAAATGTGAAAGACTTAACTCTATCAGAGTCCCTCCTTTCTAAGCCCTCCTTGATATTGCACAAGAGAAGTGCCAGTTCGCCACCTTTTAGAGGTGCTTGTAGTGTAAAAAGTTCTTCACGTCCAAACTTAGCTAGGAGTAATTTTAAGTGCGTGATCCAATACAATTTGGCTTTGTTGGCCGGCAAAGAATCAATGAGTAAGAAGCGTCTGTAGAAGATTTTGGGGAATCTATTGTCTTCCATATTTAAAATTTTGTTCCACCAACTAAGATTTCTCTGAATGGTCTGGAGCTGAACAGAATAGTCTACTCAAAGCTATATATACATTGCAATATGTATGTTTTGAACTCCAAGAAAAAGGGAATATTTAATACAAGCAGGAAGAAAGATTTTACAAAATTCAACCATATCTGAAGAAGTGATGACAAGTCAATAGATCTTTCTCTTACTGCCCGGCCGAAATGTGCTACCTTCAGAACCAACATACGTAGTTTTTACACAGATCCGAGCCTTAACACTACATGTATTGTGAGTGCAGTGAGCTTTGGGAGTTTATAGTTTTTTTTCACCCTCTTTACAACAAAAGTTTAGTGTGGACACTCAAAATACAAGTATGATGAGCTCAACATTTTTCTTGATGTATCAATAGATGATGTTATTAAAAGCAAACCTGTTTCAGAACCTACAGTGCCTTATTAGTATATTTAAGAGTCTTTAAGACGTGTGTGTGAGTGTTTATTGTTTTATAGTTTTATCAAATTATATTCAGATTATATGAATTTATTGTGATGATATATAAAGATTTAATTAACACATTTTTATTGGAAACAATTGTACAAAATTATATAAATTTCATTTTGATTACTTAAGTCCATAAACATCTCATATGTACCATAAATTTCCATTCCTATTTACTTAAGCCTATTGTGGCAAGAGAAATAGTTAATGTATGTCAACTTATCATACCAGCATGTGGGAAGTCTGCTTAGTTTATGCTGTCCCTGCTTGACAGACATTTGAAATCTCTATGTAAAATTATTTTTACACAAATGAAACAGAAAAAAATACTAATAAACTTTGAAAATAATTCAGCATTCAAATTAAAAATTTCTTTCTAATCTGTTTCATCATACTTATTTATGAGCTTCTATTTACATTTTTGATCTACTTATTTAACTGATTTAATAAAAATATACACCAAGAAGCTATGCCCAAATGAGCAAAGGATTATAAAATAAAACTGTTTCATCTGAAGCTTACCAATTCATATCGAGCCATCTCTTCGACAAAAAGGAGTTCATGCATTCTTGCTCGGTAATTATTTCGAGTTGGCCGTTTTTCCGAGACTGTTGCTTGTGTTAGAGTGAATGTCGCAGGGCTTGGCGGTGGATAAGCAGCTAGCAGCTCATTCTCTCTGTCTGACTCGGCTTGAGTAACATCACTAGAAGCTGAGGAGTATTGTACAATCGTTGCATTATCTTTGTTCCATCTCTCATCAGCGGACAATATTAATTCCTGAAAATGGTAAAAAAATACACATGTATGTAAAGTCATGAGTTTAATTAGGCAATGGTTTCTTAAATGGTTAAGATCGTAGGAGAGAACGACAAGATAGAATGGTTCTCCTCCACGCAAAATCCTTATAGTTTTAAAGGATACCAAATGTTTTGAAAAATGAAACAATAATTTATTACATTACTATACCAAATAAATTGAGGTTTAAATAAATAAAATGGCTGTATTGAATATTTAATATCATTACTAAATATAACCAAAGAATCCAACAACTAGCAAAAATTCACCAGAAACCATTGAACAAAAAGGGACTAAACTTTCCACATTAATAGGCTAATAATAAGTAATAAAGATTTTAAAATTTACATAAAACATTAAATTCATGGTACACATATAATTCGAGCACAGTGACAGTAATCGTCATTTTTTCAAACAAGTTCATTCATGACAATAAATCAAATGTCTGAAATGTTATAAATCAGCTGCTCAATTAGATAAAGCACCAGCCTATTCATATGAAATTAACAAGATCCTTAAGATTACATTTTACTAAGTCATTGAGAAACATAGTAATAATTGTTGTAACAATTTTATTTATTTTGTTTCTATCCCACAGCGATGGTGATTGGCATAATTAGAATAATGTATTTACTCCTTCGTGCACTTACCTTTGTTGTTCTTTATTTTTATATTATGGAAAATATTTCTATAGTATCTGATTGTTTCTCATATCCGTGCTTTGTCTAAAGAATATAACAAAAGTTAACCCTTTTAAATCTTTTTAAGTATGCTGTAGACCTATTCTATTTTGTATTATATGTTTTTATAAATGTTTATGTGTTTTAGATATGTTAGTATTTGTGGAATATATTGGCTGCTATCAGTTAATAGTTCTGTCATATCGTAGGGTATGTGAAAGGTTTTTTCGTTTGATGCAGTCTGTTGGTATGTGTTTTATCGTAAGGTGTTTGTTGCAGTATTTGTATATAGGGTTATCAGCCCTTGTCATTAAGTGTCTTTGTGAATGTTATTAAAATACAAAGCCGAGTTTTTATTTTTATTACATTTTACAACTTTCTTGATAATCGATGAACTATTGCTGAGTTTGTCAGACTAAACAGTGGTTTTTATCCAATCCCAATTGGTTGTTCAAAACATTATAGATCACAAATATTATATTAGTGGATAACATTTTTTCGTTATAAAATAAGTCATATTCACAATTTCCATTTCCAAAAGCAGCCCCAAACACATCAAATATACCTATTTTATGTATTTGATAGCCATTCTTAAACTACTATCCCTTTCACGCCAACAACATCCTGTTGTTGCCCAATAAATGTTTGACTCCCTCTTTGATTTTTAGCGTTTATCTCATTTTTATTTCGTTATTCAACAAAAGTTTATATAACAAACATTGCTTTAAATATCAAAATAAACAACTTTTGTTTTGTGCAAATCTGTCGAAAAACCAATAGAAAATGAAATGGTGCTATTTTTAATTTCAGGTCTCCTTTATAACTCCCCCCTTTATAGTCAGAGAGGTGTTAATACTAAATTACATACAGAGTTTCGTTGAGCTCGGTTCAGTCTTTTACATCCTTTAAAATTGTAGACTCCTGCTTTAGTTTTTAGTGTATATCTCATTTAAAGTTTTAAATACGACAAAAGCATATATAACAAAAGTTACTCTAAATAACAAAATAAACAACTTTTGTTATATGGATATTTGCCAAAAAGCCAATAGGAAACCAAATATCGCTATTTTTAATTTCAGGCCTCCCTTATAGGCTCTTGTTCGTTTCAGAGAATATTAGTATAGCCTATAGTCTAAAATTGGTCAATAGTAATATAGGTAACAAGTTTCATAAAATTCAGTTCAGTTGTTTATGTGTGAAAAGGTAACAAACAAACAGGTACCGAAGTCACAAATTGCAGATATTGTGTCTATGGCATGTGAAACGAAAAAGTATCATGAAATTTCGAGAAAAAAATCAATGTGCAGACAGACGGTACAATTTTATATATATATAGATGATGGGGGCAGCAGTGGCCATTTGGTAAAGTACTAGGATACTATGTTAAAGGTTCTAAGTTCTAATCCCAGGATCAGTCTGTATATTTTATTTAGCTTTGTGTCCACCAGGCTTTGAGGATGGAGTTCCGTCTGTTTCCCTATGCCTACAAGGCATCAAGAGGAAATATTATAGCTACTTGAATAAACAAATAGTAGCGTTTGGTATGTAGTGCAATACAGTAGTGGTCCAAATTTGGCATCTACCAAAGCTGGTCTTTTTAAAAAAAATAAAATTCATCTTATATTCTTACCGAATATATCGGAAATATTTCCGAATACCACTTACTTTCTTAAGTTCTTTCATTTTGTCAATATCAGTGACTGGAATGACATCAACACACAAATGTTTGACGAGTGCAGGAGAAGATCCAAAATCAAAGATGATGGACTGCCGAAACGTCCCGTAAATATCTGTAGAGAAAACAACAGTGACATGATGAACTAAACTGCCTTCAGTATAAGAAAGTTCCTCTGATTCAGTCCATTCTTGCTCCCTGTTCAAATCTACTTCAAGCAGTTTGTCTCCTTTTTCAGAATAGGTACACAGCTTCCTGAAAAACAGAATTAAACCAAGTTTACGATAGGAAATCTAATATATTTTTAATAAACAAGTAAAATGGTATTTGTATAATACGCTTTTGACTTAAAATGATGGCTCCTTACAGTGACTGTAACCGCAATCGAAGAAATCCAACAGAGTATTTGTAAGCAAAATGACATTTAAAGAACATTGTTACAAATGTACAAACTTCTGCGCCCTGGATAATACTGCACAATAGCAAACAGCCAGGTTAGTTAAGAAATACACTGTTGGAGAAAAAAGTTTAATTTGCATTAAAATCAAATCAAATTTATTCTTACAGAGGCAAAGACACCTTCTCATACACCACAAAGTGCCAACAAAGCACCACAATATATTCTGTCATTCTTAGAAGAACTTTAAAATGAACAAAGAAGTATATTTAATAAAATAAATTTGGCTTCAGGATGAATGGCTCAAATAATTGATGCCAGAGGTTTAGATAAACCTAAATTTCCTTTGTGTAATTTACTGGAGAATTCTTTCAAGAAAGCTCACTTATAAAATTGTTTCAGTTGTATGAGTCACCAGATAAGATCGTTATCCTGACATAAAATATCAGATAAGATAATCTTTAAAAGTGAAAAATATTATTGTGTAGAGTGCTCTGACTTCCAACCTGGTTTTTTGTACAACCAGTATAGCTTGCATGCCAGTATAGCTTGAATAGTCATGGGAATGACTAAATTTTGCAGAATTTATTCAACTAATTCGGTTTCAACATTGAACTCTAACCAGGTAAAATTAATATAAAACATGAAATGTCTTAATCTAAAACTAATTTCAAAGTTAATTTTATCAATGAACAAATAACAAGTATTATATA
The DNA here is from genome assembly GCA_019009955.1 of Riptortus pedestris. Taxonomy (NCBI): domain Eukaryota; kingdom Metazoa; phylum Arthropoda; class Insecta; order Hemiptera; family Alydidae; genus Riptortus; species Riptortus pedestris. Next base: position 30,204,938 of record CM032232.1, on the reverse strand, counting down.
AATTCATAAGAGTACTGAAAACTATGTAAGTTTTTGATAAATTTAATTTATGAACATAAAAATTAATAACTAAATAATTGTTTTACTACTGTTCTACTGTATTTTGGAGTGGGAGGGAAGAGAAAAATATTTTTGCAGAGCAAGTAACCCCACTGATACAGGCATGGTATAATTATTCAATGGACACGATTTGCATATATCTGTAACCCCAGTGAATAAGTGGTTAAGTCCACCAGTGGGTAAGGGGGACTTAACCACTTATTCACTGGTACAACAGATATATTAATGCAAACTAATTTGGGGATGAGAAGTAAACTAAGAATTGAAAATGTTTAGCCACAGCTTATAGTGACAAAGGTTCCAAACATTCATCTTAACAAGGGTGAAGGCAAAAGGGCTATGGAGCAAAAATTGACCAGTTGCATTTAGAAAGAGCAGCTTCAAATTAAATTTAAACCAATCAAACAAATTCAATAAACCTCAGTTTCAAAATAAACACAGAATGTTCCCATGAAACAATAAGGCAAAAAATAAACTAAAACAGTAATAGTATATATAATGGAATGATGATAATCAATACAGAATATTTAATAAATTTCTCATCTTACATATTTTTAAGAGAATAATGTATCATTAATAAATGAGCAGAATTTACAATTCTGCCACGAAGGGCTGTGTAAATTAAGCAGATTTCCCACATGTTGGTATAACACATTTATGATTTCCTGTCACCACATTCTTTATTTCTGTGTGAAAAAAGAACTGATGAGTAGAAGGTGGGGGGGGGGATACTGAAGGCTGAAAACAAAAAACTGTGAATAACTCGCTTAGTACTTGAGTTACAAGAAAATATAAAGAACAGCAATTGTTTAACAGGTTTGGTTCTATAACATTTTACGATCCGACTCATCATAACAGATATATTTTGACTTTTGGGACTCCCCTCTCTAAACCCACACTATTCGAGGTCCGACATCAGCTAATAACAAATATGATCTTTAGTGTTCATTCAAATGGCTACATATCGAGTATGGTATAGATCAAGTGCACAGAAACGTACAATCCTATGGCACCATCAAGTATTTTGTATGATAAAGGTCTCTTGAAAACAATATTTGGTATTTAAGCCTAGAACAAAGTAGTTCATGATATAACAACTTATTGTTAATATGGTATGAGCACGAGTGGGGGTTTACTGAAGGATGAAAACTAAAAAATCCAAATACCTCGGTTAATATTCATATTAGAGTAATCATGTATATAACACAATTTATAGACAATCAAATTTACAATAACATTGCCTCCAAATAATTTTTTTATCAAACGTATAATAAAAGAGATATTTAGAATTTTTGAAATTCCCCCTTCCACCGGTCCGATTTTAGCAGTTAACGAACTTGATCTTTCTTTTTACAAAAAACAATTATATATCAAGTTTGGTAATGATAAGACAAAAATTGTGACTGCTAGAGCGATAATAGACTAATACATATACAAATATATATAATTTTAAATGGACCACATTTTTGTCATTTATTAGGTAGGATAGATAGATATTTGAAGAAATTTTCAAAAATCTTGTCATGAGTATAACCCTTACGGGAAAATGTGCTAAAACTCAAGGCTAGAAGACACTACTTAATTTCAAGTAGCTGCTAAATCTATTAAAAAAAAAAAAAAATAAAAAAAAAAAAAAAAAAAAAAAAAAAAAAAAAAGAGCAGTCATTACAAAGCATACTTTCTTTACATTATGAAAGAAAGAATAATATCTGTTATATGTACCCAAATTAACTAATGTATAACAAATAAAATAATAAAACTAAATATATACTTACGTAAGGAAGAAATGATTTCGATAAGTATCCTGAAGTAGTGCAATAGCACGGAGGGGTTGTTGGCAGGTGAAAGTAAAGGACCATGAATGTCTGCTCTCTTTTGTAGACATTGTGGTCGTAAGAGATGAATTGCAAGTATCTTCAATTCCATCAATTTTTTCTCGCATTACTTCTGACGGCTCCGGTGTTTGTGACCATCTATGTATTTAAACAGAACTTCAATGTCACAACAACATAGCAGCATTGTTAGTTTATAAGTAGATAGTAAATATTAAAAATAGGGTTAACAAAAAACTAATTTTCTGTATCTTTTCCGTTACATGCCAGTCATTTATTACAGTGATAGTTTTCATTGATAAACTGTTTTCAAAAATTGAGTTGGAAATAACCAATATAAGGTATAATGTATAACTTTCATTTATATATTTTCAGTTTTGTGTGTGTGGATTAAATGGAGTAAGGAAAGTCGTTTATATTAAATAGTCTTTCTGGTAGTAGATCATACGTAATGGAGTTTAATAATTCGCAAAAAAATGAGTAACCCATTTATAAATAAATAATGAGTAATTTAGTTATTATTCATATGAGAGTACATTTGTTCACATGCAGATTATTAATTAATATAATAAATAAATCAACATCCTCAAAATTGTAGCTGGTTTTTAAAGACGTGATATTCTTCCTTTTTTATTTTTTTAAATTAACTGAATAACAAAACGCTCAATTTAACCTTCTATATAAGTAATATCTGTGCCTAAGAATCAACTAATGTAATTCTGTTCATAATCAATTGTAGTGAAACAAGCAAAATAAGTGGCTCAGTAAATAATTTCAGTGTAATAAATGTCTGCTATAAAACATTAAAACTACAGATTTTCATCATTTTACTACACAAAAACATTCTGGAAAATAGTTTCTAGTATTTTGCAGAGCATTAATGATTTTATGTCATGCATAATTTGAAAGGTTAAGAACTTTTATAAAACTCCCTATAAATGAGTTGGTTTTGTTCTTGCATTTTCATTTTAATTTGACACACCTAAAATTGGTAATTTTTTTTATTTTCTTCCAAATTTAATGCTTTACCCTTTATTACGGTTTTCCAAAATCTTTTTCCATGGAAGATTTTGGACTCTTAGGAAGATAGAATAACAACAGAATTATTAGTAGGTGATTAAATTTGCTTTAAAATTAAAAAAATAAAAAGTTAGACGGGATGGGATACTTCGATAGATATATTTAAACCTACAAAAATACATGAATGAAAGTAGGGTTTGGAAAACCTATGGTAAAAAGTAAATAAATAAGAACTAAGTGCATTACATTTTTTCCAACCTAGAGAGAGACCAAGTCAACTCGTTTAATAAAATTACTGTGGTAATATTTACTGAACTAAATAATGATATGTACAATTAATGGTTGCTGAAAAATATAATGATTGTACGGTAGGTATTTTAGCTACTACCGTTCCAACAGAAGTTCTGTGTAAGATTTCCCATACAACTCCTTTTCGCACGCTCTTTGAAGTTTCATTCTTCGATATTCGAATCTTTCTCTCCATTCGACAAGTTCTTCAGGACCATGTGCCTCGACGCATTGAGCTCCATATCGACAAGCTCCCTAAAAGTACCATTCTATGTTTTAAATGAGATTTATAAAAAAACGATCACCATTAACTTAATGTTTGATTAAATTGTAGATTTTCCAAAGCTGATTAATAGTAATACATTTTTAGAACTCTTTGAAAAGAAGTTGAGAAAAAGGCCAGTGAATTTTAAGTCACATTAACAGACAGTATAAGTATAAAGTTAGAAAAATTTGGGTAGCAGATAACACAACAAATTCTTTACAAGATATGATATAAATTATTATAGCATTTAAGGCCAAACATCAATAGTTCTGAGAGAGATAGCATTTAGCAAATTAACACTGGCTAACCACAACTTAGGATATATTATCTACAATTTAGTACCTTTTTATAATAAGAATAGGATTAAGATTTAAGTCCATTTGGAAATAAATGCCTACACTGATACAGAATTTGAACCAATGAATCTAGTTATGCAAGAGTAAAAATAAGACCATATTTTAGAATTCCTGGCTACATAAAAAATATTAACTATGATTGAGTCCCATTTATTTTTTTTATGTGCCAGGATTGTAATAGTATAACAAAACTAAAAACAAAAAATCCAATTATTGAGTGAATTTCTGTCATGAGACCGAACCACATATGGTATTTTCCAAGAAGGAAACCCCTTAAAAATGTCCCTATCTGTTTAACCAGTAGTCCCATAAAAAAACTACATAAAACATGTTTGAGATAGGGAAAAAAGGTATATAACAATAATTGTAGAAAATTAAAATTTCAACAAAATAGGTTCAATATGACTATAATAATTGAGATATTTCAAATTTATAATAAGGGTAGCCTCACCTTTAAATTCTCTTTCTTGCTTTTAAAATAGAAATATTTGCCCTTAGTTTATACCCACAATAACATATTGAACATTTTGCTATCCAGTAAAAGAGTACACAAATTTATTCATTTTAGCTGACCTTACAGTAATTATTGGTTCTGACAGGATAAAACAAGTTTTATGGAAATAATGAATGAAATTACAGAACCTTCAAATTTAATGCTCATCTAAAAATGGCATATGCATTAAAGAATCAAGAAGATAAAAATACTTTATTGAGACATAAAAGTTTCGGCTGTTCAAATACATTTGGTTGATGAAGATACAGCTAGATAATCCACGTGGTTGATATTTATATTTTTTTTTAAATTTAACAGTTTTTAAAATGGTCTGATTTCAGAAAATGAAATATTAATATAAGGAGGAAAAATAATATGAATCTAATAAAAGAAAATAAAAACATACAAATAATAATAAGAAGAAAAGGAGAAAGTGTAATAAATAAATATATACATGAAATCAAAATACTGAAAATTAAAAGAAATTATTGGGGATAAATGTAACTAGTTATGATTCAATGTGAGTCTATTAAAGATAAAAGACTTTGGGAAGAGGTAAACAGCTGGTGTTCATTCATATGATCTTGTGTCTCCTTCAATATAGATCCCTCTGGAGTCCAAGAGAATAATTTCAACAGTAATTCTTAAGGAAAATAAATTATAGAAAAATGTATTGATTTATGAAATTCAACTTCTGGTCCACCTTTACAAATCCTGTCTAACTAACGTGGTGCCAATGACTTCAATTTTGCAATCGCAAAAAGCAGCCAATGCATTTGATTCTTTCATCTTTATTTGATGTAGTAGATTTCCCTGTTTCTAGCTGTAGTGTTTCATTATTCGTAATATAATAATAATAGCAATAATAACCGTCATCATTTACCAATTCCATCCAGTTTTCACACAAAGTATAATTTTCAACTGTATGGCCTCTTGGAGGCGGCCTCCATTTCCAATCACGACCCTCATCAGACATTATAACTCTCTGATGCGCTTCGGTCATGCAATGCGACTTTAACTCTGAACGAGTCCTAGAATAAAAATTAACAAATATTAAATGCCAATATCATACTTATTAAACCCACAGTAAATAGTTGAACAATATACTTTTGAGAATGAATGGTATTTACCAGACATTGGCCAATATGGCAATATTATTCTTAAATAATTTCCTAGTACTGTTTTTATGTGTAAGAGTAAGTAAATTATACAAAAATAACAAAGGAAAAGTAGGTTATAGGATTGAGAAATATAAAATGTCTCTGAGATTTCCGAATTCGGAACAAATATTATTAATCATAAATAAAAGATAATGTCTCAAAAACTGTTATGAACTGAATTTATTTATTGTTCTCAGAAATAAGCGATTTAAGAAAAAATCTGTCTAGCAGGTAATGCATAAACTAAACAGATTTTTCACCTGCTAGAATATGGCATGTTAATGATCTATTTCCACCATCTATTCTCTATTTCGTCCATGATAAGTAGCCTATGTAAAACTAATTAAAATGTAAGCTGGACATGGTCTATTTACTAACTGAGGTGCTTAAGTGAAAATTGGTGAACAGAAGTGGAGGTTTACTAAAGTATAATTAAATTTTCAACAAGAATGGCTATACAATTTTTTCAATCCGACTCAATAATAACAGATATTTTGAATTTTCAATCGTCTCCCCTTATCCCCGGTATATTTCAGCCATTATCTAATTCAAACTTTAGTTTTGCATCAAATGTTCACATTTTGTGTATGCTATTGATCTAATACAAATTATATAGTTTAGAACATAAGATTTTTAAGTGATGGACTTCGTCGGATGAAACTTCTTTGTGTACTTATTATATCAATTTTCATTTCTCTGTATATTTGTTGTTCATTGGCAAAATGAATCTATCTACAAGTATGAGTATAACAAACCAATGGTAACATTTAAGAGCACAGTATTTCTCATAATAAATATATATAAATTAATTTATCGTGTATTTTTTATTGTTCAATATATATCAACCTTAGGATAACAACATTATGAAATTTCTGTGTATTTTCTAATATCGGTTTATTGAATATAAGTCTACTTCATTATAGATGCTACATATGGTGTTAGTATTTTGACAATGAAATGACTCGCTGGTATAAAATAAATTATATACTGAGTCCAGGTATAAGAGTTAGAAGGCAATCCACAGAATTGTAAATCATATTGAGTAATTTAAAAAAAAATGATCACAACTTTGTAAATCTAAAATTGTAATTTACTATATTTATGTATAATCATTACTCAAGTCCTAATTCAGCTTTTAGTTATTTAATATGAAATATTGAGCTGTTCGAAAAATCTCTACAAGGCTGCACTTAGACTGTTGTAAAGGCTGAATTTCGTGATTTCACTTAAAACTTAGAGGGCTCCAATTTTTCGACAATAGGTCTAGGCCTTTTTAAAGAAATTATGAATTTTCTCAAAGAGGGGGACTAATTATCAAATAAAATGGTAATTATATTGCAGATTAAACTTGGTTAATAGTATTCTTTAAATTTTCCTTAATTGTTTCTGAAAATCGGCAGAAATTTTCTGAACAACCCAATACTTTTTGTAGATTATCATCAATAATAAACATTACTATTAATATTTTAATAGTAAACGGATATTATTGCAATTGCACATCACACTTATGTTATATAAAATCTTACCTGAAGCAAAGCCCACAATAAATGCATGATAAAGGTGGATCTTTCTCCTGCTGATTTTTTAACAAGACCCCTAAAATAAATAAAAATGTAATCATATTATTATCATGAATTAATAACATATGCTGTAATGAACTGAACATATTTTTTTCTCTTAGTACTCATTAAGAAATATCGAAATTATTATAAAAGTCAGTGGCCTGATCCATGACCAAGAATGGCGATGAATCATGGATTCTTATAAAAGGTAAATAGGGGGGGGGGGCTCTGCTGATATGAGAAAGGAAAATATTAATTTAAATATATTCTTATACTTATTCTCTTATTGGACTTTGTAGCTAATAATAATTAAAGGGCTTAGATATTCAAAAAAATATCTTAATTAGAGGTAAAGTGAGACATTAAAATACCAAAACTAGGCAAGGTTTTCTATAAGTCCACACATTATTCCATTTGAATGCTTATATTTTTAAAGAATACTCACAACGAGTTATAAAAGAATACATTACAGTAGGCAATTCACAAAACAATTCGAAGGCTCCATTCATTATGTTCCAAAATGGAAAGAACAACTACTCCTACTATAGTCTGGCTTCAAGGAGTCAAAACAGAGATTGATCCCCACCACTAGTTCACCTGCTAGATGGCGCTGCCCCTTCCCTCAAGACCTCATCTTTCCCTCAAAGGGAATCTTTCCCTCACTTATCCATACTGTAATTCTGTCTGTAATTGTTACTTGTGTCAGAATAGCTCATTCCTAAAGGTAAGGCACTCCTAAGTTTATAGTTTTATGAATGTGACTGTGAGGAATAAACTCACTTTCCAAAATACAAAGCTTATTGACTAATGTGAATTAATTTCTACTCATGGTAAATAAAAGATGACTAATGGGAAAAGTACCCAAACAGTATCAATTTAGACACTCTTTATAAGAATATATTTACCCAAGCACAGTCAGTTATTACATTTTTTTATGCAATACTAATTATGCCATATAAATGAAACTAACTTTGGTATTTATCGGTTACCTAGAAGTCACCCATTTCGAGACAATTATTAAATCATAATTAAAAAACAAACACTTTATTATTTAAAATAACACCTCTTGAATTTATTTGAATGACAAAATGCAATTATAAATTAGTTATTCCAAAAATGGACAATGATGTGGAGTAGCTGCATAAATCAGTCGTCCTGGCCACATGAACTCTGCAAGGTAGCTGTACAAGGGATGTAATAAGGAACAGATTGACTACGATAACCTAGTCAAGTATTAACAGTCTATAGAAATAGCAGGAAATATCGATAAGCGATTCTGAACCAAAAAATATTTTATGTATGAATAATAAGTGGCTTCCCATTAACCATTTTGTAATTTAAAAATTCTAGAAGTGTTATTTTAAATAATAAAGTGCTTATTTCTTTTTTCAATTATGATTTAATAATCGTCTTGGGCGGCCTCTCAATAACCGATAAGTACTTTTATAAAGCAATACTCAATTCTGATCTGGAAGCTGTCCCACCCATATACCAATATCAATGATCAATACTATTCTCTGAACAACTTTGGACATGTAGTCCATTAGACAGGCCTTTTGAATATTACTTTTTCATTAAATAAATCCAAAAATTAATTGACACTAATACTCGTACTGACTGTTTTGGCCCTGGTGACTTTTAACAAATGCTGATTAGTGCATGGGTTTGCAATCATTACAGCATAAAAAGTGGATAGTAACCCCCACCCCTCCCCATCTTTTCTATATATTAAAAGTATTAGGAGACCAATTGAGTGTAAGAGCTCTTTTGAATAAATTCCACTGCAATACTAGTAGATTTGTGGAAAAAAAAAATGTTTGAAAGCCGTTGTCTTGATCTGGATCTCCTAGTTTTAATTATTTATTTTAATTTATGATGTGTTACTAACCTCAAGGAGGCAGTAGAATTTGAAACTGAGATCTAGGATGCCTTGAAAAAGTTCTATACAAAAAATAATGATTTCTCTTTCATTACTATCATAACCAACAGATTCTAGGTGGACTAGGCAGTAGCACCATCCAGCTTGGTAAGAAACTTTCTCAGCTTGATGTCCAGGATGACATGAAGTTTTCATATTGGCTAGTAAAGATGTTGAGCTCAAATCAATTGTCAAGGGGGAAATAGTAAAACTTGACCTGGATTCTGGTAGTTCTGATTCTATAGGGTTTGTCCACTTGCCTTCCATTCATAAAGATGCCAATTCAAGTGAGCTCGATTGAGCAGGTAAAGTTAAGAGGGCACTGTTAGATACCATCTTATAGGAATGAGGAGCACAGGTCAGTAGGATAGAAGGATTACAAGATCAGGGCAAGTAGGCTTCTGTTCACGGACCATCACAATGTACTCAGGCTTGGAACACTACCTGGACAGAAGGGAGGAGGGAGAATCAAATTAAATCACAGTGTCAGAATTATGCGAGGCTTAAGTGATTGTAGTAGTGTGTTCACCCACCCACTGCTGCCACTGATGTCTTGGAGGACGATCGTTACCATAGCGTTGAAGGATTGTTTCATTATTGATAGATTATATATGATTGTATATGAATAAATTATAGATGAATCTCCTTTTCCTTGATGTGCCAAGAACGGAATAGCCAGGTCCAGGATGGAGTAAAGGCTAGGGTCCAGTCACTAATCTTGAAGCTCTCCCTATGGATCTCTCCAAGTTCAGTGCTTTTGTCTGACAAGATCTCACCTTTGGTTTAGAAGAGTTGTCATGCAGGCTAGGACACTGATCAAGAAGCTGCTTCTTCTTGATAGCATGCCTGTTCAAATGTTGAGAGCAAGAGACATAATGATACTTAAGAACTTAGTGGTCCAAGTGATTATAGTACCATGACAGTAACATAAATTATTTTGTATCACCTACATAGGGTTCTGGTTATACGTTAAGAAAGCATTATTCCACATAAGCCATAATCTAGCTTGAAAAGACCAATAATCTATTCTTGCTCGATAAAATTATTTGTAATCCAAGGAGAAAGTAGAAAGATCTGTGCATAGTGATTCTTGATGTGCATAGAGCATTTGAAAGAGTTAATCAAGTCAACCTTGGTCGTATCCTCAAGAACTAAGGGCTATCTGTTAAGTTTCCTCGGAAAAGAAATAGAAGAACCCAACAAAAAATTAAGGTTATATAATTACAGCTATTGTTTCATAGAAATATAGCAACTGGATAAATGAAATGTCATTTAGAGTATTTGAGTGGTAAACGAATGGCATTCTATCAACCAATAACTCATTATAGCCGAAATGAAGTTTTCCTGGGAAGAGGGATGTGGTACAGCAATCAGTATCAATGGCTTTCGGTCAACCAGTACAATGAACTGAAATAAGCTGCCAAATAGGAAGTCAGTACAGCTACTAATCAGAGTCAAAAGAATCTATCATATTATAAGTGGTATTACCCATTGAAACATCAGATATGTTTGATTTCTACATATTTTATGGTATCTACATATCCCGGTTAAAACCAGCAACACTTAAGATACTACTCTCTCTAAGGATACCGTAGCCCCAGCTTATTCAACACGACAGAATATTAAGCTTCTAAAAAAAAATTCTTTACGTACACTTCTTTTTTCTTTGCAAACTAAACATATATCTATCAATTATTAATGGTGTGCATACTGATGATTCGTAAATATATGATATTATAAAAGATTAAACTTTTTCCAAATTTGAATGGCCTTAATAATGAATGCAAAAACTTATAATTCTACTATATAAATGAAAACACTATCAGACCCTGCCACTTATCTAATGATTCTGATTTAATAGATAATCTAACTACTTAAACTACAATAGTTTCTTTATCATGAGTGTGACAGACTAGAGCATGGTGATTATGGAAGGATAATAAAAATCTCAAACACTTTACTTTCTATGTTACAAGACCATATTTGAAGTGCTCCTTAATGAACTTCAAATTAACTTGTTACTAATTAAGGATGACTGTTTATTACAAATAACTTAATGCCTCACAATAACATTATGTTGAGAACGTACCAAAAACAAGTTACGAGCTAGTAGAACTTTAAATCCCACCAGCTATGTGAATAGTTAGATCATGTAGAATAAGTTTGTAACGGCCTAAAACTCAGAGTGTGCTAACAAATATTTCCCACAGCAAACAAAATTCTGCCAATTTAAAGCTTAAAAATAAAATCAATCAAAATGTAATTTAATTAAAATAAAATTCCAGAATAATACTACAAAATAGAACATTATAAAATCAGACTTTCACAACCACTAGAGTAAAATTCAAGGTATTCATATATCTTAATACATATAGCAGAGAAACAGTCAAGGTAGGGTCTAACAAAAATGAACATAAAAATAGCCTTTTATCCCCAAAAAAGAATTTCGGTCAAGAAGAAAACAAGCTATTCAGTTAGGCTTCAAATTGAAGGTCAAGGGCTTTTGAGGTCAACAGAAGAATCAACCTAATCTATATGTTGAACTTGGAAAGGCATTTACTTCTTTAGTCAGAATAATGTTAATTGTGGTCTAAATAGAGGAAATTAAACAAATCCATAATTTCTAACTTTAACAAGGCTCAATCAACAATGGCAACTCGAGGATATTATTGAAGTTTTATTATATAGGAAATACTGAACCAAGAAAATAATACTAAATACTAAGAAAACCAAAATCAAACAAGAGAAATATCAGTGTGTCATTTCATAAATAAATATGATCGAATGAAAGTGTAAATCAATTAACCTCAACTAACAGTCCAAAACAGAAGGGGACAATCATTCTAAGAATGTGTAGTTTAAAACGCAAATCAAAATGACTTTATAGTATTTTAAAAATGGTATTATGCAGTACCAAAAGTAAAACAAAAACAATTACAGGCTGATAAGAGATGTTTGTAAACAAACCCCATTCATAATGTAACTCAATGAAAGTTATTGAGAGAGAATAAAAACTAGAATTTATAAAAATTAGTTGCAGATGAAAATTGCATACCTTGCAAATAAATTCCAAAACAAAAGTATAGAATATGAACACACTAATAAACTGGGTCATCAAAACAATTGCATACCTTGATCATTATGAGGAGGTTCACACTGTAAACCTAAGTTCTGATGAACAGTGAATTGCTCGGCATTATTGAGGTGCATATTCTGAAAATAAACTATGTGGTTTTGTTCGATTTCATGATTCTCGATCAGCTTAACTGGGTGCTTACGATTCCTTTTCATCTCCTCAAAGCTATAGCCATTCCAGAGTTCACCACCAAAATCTTGATGGTAAACTTCCTCGCCAAACTGAGGCACTTGCTGGAGTGGGCTATTCATTTCCCTTCTTTTAATCGCCTGGACAAGTAAACGGACTTGCTCGAGGAGTTTCACTGCTTCTGTCACACCACCACTGGCAGCAATCCACTCTGCAGCTGCAGCTTCAGCTTCATGAAATCTATGGAGTGTAAAGAGAGCATTCACAAGGCGCCTCCACACTCTAGCACCACTACTGTTAATATTAGACCCTTCTAAAAGTTTTATTATTTTTCTACAATCTGAAACTACAGCCTCATGACGGCCGAGCTCAACTGAACATTCAGATCTACCTAGAAGGTAAATAACAATCCTTTCTTTAGGTGCCCTTTTCGCTAAAGCTTGATTTATAAGTTGGTCAAAAAGCTCCAGAGCCATAACCCATTCTCTAAGCCGTAATAGTTCATGGGCTCGCACTTCAATTTCATTCATGTCTCGGGGTCCTTACAGAAAAATAAGCGTCTTACAACAAAAACATCTATAGTATAAACAAACACAAACAGTAGACCATTACGGCTCTTATGAGACTTTTATTTCGATTCGTTTCGTATAAACTATTAACTGGGGTGTCGACATCATTCGAATTTATAGTTGTTTACATTCGCTAACAGCCTAACATATATCATTCCATAATCTAACAACTGTCACTATCAAATGTCAACCATTTTGCACTAAGCGCAACATCTTGTCACTGGTGCTTAAATAAATACCAACAAATAAGAACAGCATTTGAAGAACGAAATCTTTCATTAATTGAGAAAACTTATTTTTAAAGTATTAAACAAATAATTATAAAATAACAATATGAACACGTTTTCATACTTTCATTCTTGTCTGGATTGGCATTATACGAAGGTTGGTAATTAATTAGTTTGTGTATATTTTTGTTATCAAGTATATTATTGACAAATGTTTAAAATTTTAAATCTCATATCAATTAACAAATATAATGGTTTAGTTTTTGAGACAATAAAAAAAAAATGACCCCATTCTATTTAAGAACTTAAAATAATATGTAAGAAGCTTAAATGTAGAGGTTTCATACAAGAAGGTTATGAAGAGGTAGAAATTAAACTAAGTTTGAATTTAATTATTGTTTAATTTGTAATCACAGACATGACTTCGGGAGGGAAAGGAAACTTTCAACCAGTACGTCAAACACAGTAATTATTTGTCATCTTCTTATTGTCTAATGTATTTTCTATTTATGTGAGCTAATCTTTTTCAGGATACCGATGTCCACATTACTTTCGAGGATCAGCAAAGAATTAATAATTTTGCCAGACACAATGCGAAGTTTGAGGATTTTAAAGAAGAATTGAAAAACAAGAAGGTTCCATGCTGCCTTTAATATATTTTATTTTAGTATCTAGCAATAGATTTTTTTTAAAACATTTATTTAAACCTTGACATCCACTACTAAAGTATCCACTGTTTCTGCTTGTTTTAATTTCTTTGTAAGGCATTGTTTTAAAATTAAAAGAAATCGCACATGAACTAATTAAATGTCACATGAAATTCATTATAATCCAGTTTGCAATGCATATACTTTAAAATTTGTATTGTTTTGAAAAGAAATTCTAAGGTACAGAGTGATATGTGTATGCAAACAACACATTTAATGTACTTCAAGTCATACCTGGCTAACAGGGGACCAGTAAGGCCTCGTTAAACCAATATATATAAGTGTATATTGAATTGTTTCTCTAAATTTAATGATACTTTTTCGTTTCACATGGAATTGAAAAATGAAAACTTGTTTGCTTTGGTGCCAATTTGGTACCTTTTCATGCTTTAGTGACTGACCTGTTTTTTATAAAGCTTTGTACTTGCATTGCTTCTAACCTAACATAGACTTTAGGCTATACTAATGTTCTCAGATTCGAGCAAGATTGATTATTATGAGGAAAGCCTGAAATGAAAAATTGCGATAATTTGTGTCCTATTGGTGTTGAGCCAATAGTAAAAAACCTGGGGCTCAGGTTAGCCATGCGAGTTAAAGCGTTGACCTTTATCTCACATGGTAAACCTAGAGTGGCGAGTTCGATTCTTGCCTGGGCAAAGGAAATTATTTAGTGACGAAATTCATTAAATAACGTCCTAAAATCCCACCCTGGCTAGAAAAGGGTGGTAACCTGTAGATAACCCGTCCCGATTAGCCTATGTTGCAAAAAGTGGACGTTAATAAATAATAATAATAGTCAAATACTTTTATTATTAGGGCATCCCGAACTACTCTGGGATTGTTAGCTATTTAGGTTATATTAATTTAATACTCCCTCTTTTTATGGGGGTTAAGAGATTCTAAGATAAAATAGTTAGTGGTCGTTATAATTTTATTTAAATTTGAATGTCCTCATTTTTATCATTTGTAAGTGGGTTCGAAATATATATGAAAAATATTTCAAAAACCATGTTAACTATAAATGCACTTGCTGATTTCAATTGAGGGATATTTACTAAATGGTGAAAGCAGGGAGTCCTGTAACATCTGTATGTAGGAAATCACTAGAGTCTGATGCAATGAATGGTAGATGTAGTGACTCTGCAGAGATTCAATAGTGGGAAGTTGATATACTGTCTCTGGATAAATATCTATTATTAACTATCGGCTAGAAAGTGTGTACGCTGTGTATGAAAGGATGGAATTAGCGGAAGTTGCACCTAGCTGAAAGGCCTTAACCAACTTCCCTTCTCCATTTCTATCTACAGCTCGTTGTTGTGAAGTGGCACAAAGGCCGCTCCACAGAGAGGGACAAACCCAGCTCTCTAGCTTCAGCACACAGACGATAAGTACCAGAACAGGTAACAAACTGGCCTGTTGTCTCCATGTGTCCAACATACGACCAGCAGACAGGAGCAATTTCCTGCTCTGGCCATCACCCGCCACCGAAGTGGTTTGCCTGTAGTACCATTATTGAGTCAGCTGTTTCCAGCTACTCTGGAGGCCTTGAATGGTCGGAACAGCAAAGTCGACTAAGGACCTACGGTTCATCACCTTAGGTATATGTAGTGACTCTGTAGAGATTCAGTAGAGGGAAGTTGATATACTGTCTCTGGATAATTATCTATTATAAAGTATCGGTTTGGCAGAACGAGTGACTGGGTTCATGTTTAAAAAAAAAAGTCTTTAACCTTAAC
Organism: Riptortus pedestris; assembly: GCA_019009955.1. Classification (NCBI taxonomy): domain Eukaryota; kingdom Metazoa; phylum Arthropoda; class Insecta; order Hemiptera; family Alydidae; genus Riptortus; species Riptortus pedestris. The sequence continues at coordinate 30,189,480 of CM032232.1, read as the reverse complement.
TTATAGGATACATCTAAACCAATGAGAGGGTATAGAAACCCAGATTAAAGAAGAGATTAAAAAGTCTGTTGCTCAGGGTCTTTGCAAAACTAAACAGGGTTCCCACATGCTGGTACAACACATTACTAATCTCATCTCGCCATGTATTTTCTGTTTCTTGTTAAAAATCTAATTAGTAAAAGTGGGGATTTACTCAGGATTGAAATCAAGAAATTGTGAATAATTCGTTTTATAATGGACATATAAAAACAATATGTGGTATTTAAGCTTGGATCAGGAATGGACATGAAACTATGCAGGTGGGGAAATGTATTCCTTTTACAAATAACTACTACATAATTAGGTTTAAATAAATTAATTCTAAGAATGTTTTTTGAAGTAAATATTTGATTGGATTCATTCAAGGATACATTTGCATTGTTTCGTTTTAAATATTTATTTTTTTCCAGGATCCATTCCTTTCCCTGTAGACTTGTTTCAAAGATAATTTTGTTGGCTGCAAGTTTTATGTCGCAGCATTTTTAGATAAAATGTGCCGTTTGTGAAATAAAGATTTGTGCTATAAAATGCTAAGTGCTAACGGATGTGTCAAATCAAAAAATTCACTGATATAAACTTGTTTTAGAATGTGATTTTTTACGAGAACCCGTTATAAAAAGTAGGGTGTAGGGCATTCCATTGGAAATTCCTAAGTTATGGTTGCTGGAGAAGGTTAGGAGGTTGAATATGGATTGAAAGGATTCTTTTGGGGTCCCAATTATGGCATACCAAATCTCATCCTCGTATTAAAATAATTGGAGATTGGGGGGGGGGAGGGTGGCACGAGAACTTGAGACACTCTGTGTGTATGTGTGTTTACATATGTTTGTAATGATATGAATCATAACTTCAAGCCTCATTTATATTTTATCGCAGGTTGTTCTACTATCTTATTTTTATATTTTTCAGAATGAGCTTAGAAATCTCGAAGATGCTTTTGATGAGTTAGAACTGATGGATGACACAGAACAGATCCCATTTATGATTGGAGAAGTTTTCATTATACAAGATCTAGAAAATACTCAGGTATAGTATGTCATCGATAATTTCTTGGAAAATTTATGGCATATGTCCCAATTGATCTTGTTATTTAAATCAGAAGGTTTACTAGGCCACAATTTATTTAGTTTGTAATTTTCCCAATAGTTGCTCTCGGTATTGTTTTGTTTCATAAGATGACTAAAGATTTATTTAAAAACATATCAAATTTATTTTACTATTATAATGTATTTAGTAGGAATGAAGAGCTGCCATTATTGCAAAGCTGAAAACTAATGAAAATGGGTTCCGGGAAGGTCAAAATAAATTATTTTGTTGAAATCTGAAAACCCAAATTTTGGTTAAGATTGCTATATTTTTTAATTTAAGTCTGGGAAGTAAAAAACCTTGTACACTTATTAATTTGAATAAACAAAATATTTTTCTCCACTTATTATTATTTCATTTGATGAAGTGATTTGTCCAATGTATTGGATCTATAAACGTCAGAACATGACTTATAGCTCTCTTTGTGATGGAATAAAAATGGTCCTATTAGTATATATTAATGATGCGAAAGATAAGTATCTTCTGTATCGTTAATAGGTACAGAGAGATTATCAGTTATCTATCAAAAGAGGAGGAGCACAACTAGATGTTTCAACAGTCCTAAATACAAAATTTCAACATTCTGAAGGTAGTTGTTTTCATACGAAATGCATACATACCTACGATGCACTGGAACTAGTCAATATGGCGTTCAGGGAGGGCCAAATGAAGAATTCCATTGAAACTTAAAAAACAAATTTTATTCTTCTTTTACTTGATACAAGGGAATAAAAATATTAATTCTGAGGAAGATTTTAGGCAATGTTGCTACAAAAAATATAATGCTGCAGGTTCTTGTAATTAGGGAAAAGGAAGATGTAGTCTTCATACATTAAATGTTTATTTTCTGAAATCGTTGAATAATGGTAACATTACTAAACTGAAATGAGTGAAGAAAGTGAAACATTTTGCAATAGAGTGAAGAAAGTAATCACTTTCTTCACAAGTGAAGAAAGTGAATTGCCTTCTTAATTAGTAATAAGTATAAATTAAAAAATAATTTGAAGTTGGAAATTAAATGTTAATTAACATTGTAAGAATTTATTTTAACAAAATAAATTGAAATGTGAATGAATTATTGGTGGAAATAAGCAATATATTTTGAAATTTAAATATAATAATAATAATTACCTTCCTTGTTTATAACCTGCACTTGTTTATAAATGCACTACTTCACAATCATCACTAGTTGTTTGCTATAACTATGCTTATAACCTTTCACAACCATGCTTATAACCTACCAACAATATACCATAATCTTCACAACATCCTAATTTTGTTCATATTCTGGTTAGATTTGATCATGTATTACACGATTACAGAAAAAATTTAATATTACACTTGTGACGAAAGTTGAATTTACAACTCTCGTGAAATTAACACACTTCGCTTCGCTCATGTGGGTAAACGTTTCACTCGAGTTGTAAAATGATCTACTTTCGTCACATGTATAATAAATAACTATTTTTGACTTCAAAAATGTAAAACATTTCCCTGACATATTAAATTGGAACATTGATTTCCTTTTGTTTATTTATATATGTGTGAATGTTTGATTTTTTATGAACCCTGTTGATCTAAATTTTATCATTATAAATAATAATAATTTACTCATGAATTCATTCAATTTTGATGTTTCAGAAATCATTGGCGGAACAAAAAGAGAAAATTTTAGCTGAAATTGCAGCAATTGAAAAGAAAAGTGCAGATTTGTCTGAAGTTATGGTATCACTGAAAACTAAATTATATGCTAAGTTTGGAAATCACATCAATCTTGAACCTGATGAAGAATAATTATACAATGTGATTAATTATTATATTTTGTTTACTAATCAAATTTGTTTTATATAAAAATTAATTTATTTAATTTGTACATGATTTTATTATAACAAGCTGCTGAATTAATTCTGAAAAGCTTTTGATAGTCCTATGTTTTTCAGACGTTTTCTACTTACCTCATTTATATAATTGGCCTAACAACTATATATTTGGTCAGATGTAGTAATCATCATCACAGTTTATAACAAAAGTAGAATCATTCAAAGCTCACATGTTGCCTTATAAAATTAAAATATTCTTGGTGACCTACAGTTCAATTTTCTAATTTGATTCACCTAGTATCTTATTTTCTGACTCTTCTCTAACTCTGTCTACAACTAGGATTATCAAACTGTTTTGGGCTAGAGATGATTTTTTTTAAAATGTATTTTACTTCAGATCTCTCTAGACTAATTACTTTAAAAATCCTATCACTAGTCCCCCCCCCCTATTGATACTAAATACTTAACCAATTTAAAAGCTTTGTAGTTAGTTAAGTGAGTTAACTTTACTTCATTTTCTCATCAAAATTTAACAAAATTATTATTATTTGTTAATGTCCGCTTTTTGCTACTATTGCTAATTTGGATGAGCTATCTTCAGGTTATCACCCTTTTCTAGTCAGGGTGGGACTAGGGATTTTATTTAATGAGTTTGTCACTAAATAAAGTCCTATTGCCCATGTGAGAATTGATCTCATGACTCTAGGATTACCATGTGAGATTAAGACATAACCTTAACGGACATGGCTAGACTGAGCCCCAGACATAAAATTTAGAAAGTTATTGTAATAATTATTAATACTTACAAATTAAGTAAAAATACTTAAGTAGATAATTGTTTTTTGAAAAAAACAAAAAAAAACATTAAAATCCCCTGAAAAAAGACTTATTTGTTTAAACTCATTATCTTGTACGAACTTCACCATGCATATTGACTTGCAGAGTTTTTCATCTTGTGCGAACTTAGGAATACTTACAGACTTGTTGAGTTTTTTAAAAGTACAACAATGATACTTCCTACTAAAATATTAATCATTCTTATAAGTTGGTACACCTAACACAGCTTATACGGCCTCTTGAAAGTTTTAAATGAGAACTTGTATTAATTAATAGTGGTCGATTTTTATACCTTGTCAACCCCCAAAATTTATTTCTGTTTGTCAAATCCTGGGATACTTGATTTCAACCCCAGGGGGTTGATATTGACCACTTCGAGAATCCCGGGTCTACATTCTCCCATTTCTTCATATTTCTCCATTGCTGAGTTCTTTTTGGTAGACATTCGATTTCTCTCTTCCCTCATCATTGTCCCATACATGAAGAACTGTAGATTTATAAAGAATATGACAATTCGAGGAAGATAGATGAAGTCAAAGTCCTTCAATATTCATTGAGATTTGGTTGCGTAATGAACATAAAAGAATTCTGAGTGTGATATTTAAGCCTTATCCTGTTCAGGTAGTCTTCATCAACTGTAAATGCAAATACAAAATTTTTACAAATAAGAAACGAAAAAAGTGCAACTTTAAAAAATTTAAAAAGTTGCCAAGACAATTTTATAAATGATTCTAGATTTACAAAATTATATATAGTATTAATGAAATCAAATATTATTTATGAACTCCTACTTTTTTATAATTATGGCTAATTAGGACAGGTTACCACTCTTTCTAGCAAGGGTGGGGCTTCAGTTTTATGTTTAGTGAATAGAAAACAAAACATTCTTTCACTAAGAGTACATTTAAAAGTCGCAAATCTCTTTCCAAGTAAGCTCTCCATCATCAGTTTCCTATGAGTATACTAACAATTTATATTTAGAATATGCAATTAAAACAAACTAACACTATGCATATGTACACTATCAAGAGTACATCATAAAAATTTAAAAGTCATAATATAAAATGTCTGTGTATAATTAAAAGAAACATAAAGTTATTTCTTTCCTTTTTCTGTTAGTTTCAGAATAAAATCGTTTGCTGTAAAAATTAAACTAAACCTTAAAAGTCCATCACCCAAGGGCTGTGTAAACTATGCAGATTTCCCATGTGATGGTATGACACACAATTGAGCAAGAAAGTACTAATAACTCACTTAATAAATTGAGTTAAGAGAAAATATTTAGAACAACGATTGTTGAACATCAGCTGTTTAACAAGACTGGTCCTATAGCATTTTTCGATACAACTCATTCTCAAACTCCCCTCTCTTTCTAAACGCCCTCCTTTTCTGTGACTGATTTCAACCATTAACTAATGTGATGTTTATTGTTGAATTAAACAGTTAAATATCGAGTATGGTATAAAACAATTACACATGGTAAGAACATAAAATCTTAAATGGTAATGTCTTCATACAACCTATTTGCATGTACCTCACACAGTAAAAGTTGAATAAAAACAATATTTATTATTTAGGCTTAGAATAAAGTAGATTATGACATAACAGCTTTTTGTTAACATGACATGAGTATCAGTGGGGATTTACTGAAGGCAGAAAACTAAAAAATGGAAATATCTCGTTTAAATTTCAAGATACAGAATTAAGTAACTAACAACTTTTGTATATAATTAAATCTGCAATAAGAATGCTTCTATACAAGTTTTAAATCCGACATAGTAACAAAGATATTTTGAATTTTCGAAATTCCTCCTTTCCTCCCTCTGGTACGATTTCTCCCATTAACGAACTTGACCTTCAGTTTTGCATGAATCACTACCTAAATAGGCTACTACACTAGAAAATGTTGGGGAGCTCCCCAATTCGACTGCGCCTTCAAAATTTTTGGCCTGTCTGGAGGCTCTCACATACTTAAGTCTTTTATAAACTTATTTTGAGCCCTAGATCTTCTACTGGTGGTGGCACAATTGGAGAACATCGGTTATTGCTGTGATATATCTAGCACTGATGAACACATCACTAGCATACTACACCATGGTCTGTGTAGCTTATTGTATAAGTGCTTTTATGTAATTTTTTTTGGATTTTCATTTCCATGGTGAGACTAAACAGTATTATTGACAATGGATCTCTTAGTCTTAAGCCAGGGTTTCTTCAAACCTTACGTTAAGATGCCAACTCCGGTTTTTGACAAATAGTGCCTTATTAATCTGATAAGTTTTCAATATATAGGGTTGGCAAATAAGTCCTTTCGGTTTTTGTATTCATGTTTTGTTTACAATATATCACATTTATCTGATGCAATTAATCCCAACAGAGGATTGTTTATCCTATTTGTAATATGTAAACAGTTATGTCTGTCGACACTTGTTAAGGTTAGGTCAGTATTGCGTTTGTGATCCAGCTGAGAAGATGGACGGTAATTTATTGCATTATAGGCATATTTTGCTGTATTATTTCAAAAAAGGAAAGGGAGCTGCAGAGGCTCATAAAAAAATATGCGGGGTCTATGGGGATAAAGCCTTAACAGAGCGCACGTGCCAAAATTGGTTTGCCAAGTTTAGGGCAGGGAATTTTGACATAAACGACGCACCACAACCTGGTCGTCCACAAGAAATTGAAAGCATTGATGTTAAGGCTATAGTCGATCAAAATCCTTCCCAATCAGTGCGAGACATTGCTGAGGCCCTAGACATATCACATACAAGCGTAGAAAATCATTTGCGGAAGCTCGGCTATGTTTCTAGGCTGGATGTTTGGGTCCCCCACTCTCTGACCGAAGCCAACTTAGCAAAACGCATTTCCATTTGTGATTCCCAGCGAAAACGTCAAGAATACAATCAATTTCTTAAAAGACTTGAGACAGGGGATGAAAAGTGGATTGTCTACGATAATGTGGTGCGAAAAAAATCTTGGAGACCTAGCAACGAACCACCTGGAACCACATCTAAAGCGGGATTGCACCCAAAGAAGATAATGCTTTCTGTATGGTGGGATTTCAAGGGTATGATTTTTTATGACCTGCTGCCATGACAAGGTAAATCAATCGATTCCACTCTATACTGCTCACAATTTACAAAATTGAATGAATCAATTCGACGAAAACGCCCAGAACTGGCAAATCGAAAGGGTGTCTTCTTCCATCATGATAATGCCAGGCCCCACACTTCGTTAGTCACACGCAACAAATTGTTAGCCCTTGGATGGGATCTTTTGCCCCACCCTCCCTATTCACCGGACCTTGCTCCTAGTGACTACCACTTATTCCGGTCTCTACAAAACTCCTTAGGTGGAAAACGGTTTGAAAACGAACAGGGTGTCAGGGAGCACCTTGATCATCTTTTCGCTAATAAACCACAGACATTCTATGAGCATGGGATTATTCAGCTGATGGGGTAAAGTAATAGAGAATAATGGACATTACATTGTAGATTAAAATAAAAATTATGTTCAAAATATACAATAGTTTTCTTTCAACTTAAAAAAACCGAAAGGACTTATTTACCAACCCTATATTTGAACTGAATGCAATGACTCCTATGATTTTTTCAAATTCATGGACATGTGCGTCCATCAAAATAAAATAAAAGTTAAAATGCCTAATCCCTGTACTTATGTCAGGGGGGAAAAAAAGGCAGATTACAAGAAAAGCAGGCAAACGAGTAGGCAGGGAACATAAATTTGGCAAGCAGTGTCGGTATGAAGGTAATTGGATGCAATTCCATGTTTCTGATAATTTGGAGTTCCTTCACAAGGGATGCTTTATTGAAAAGTGTCCTTCTAGAGCGAAGCTTGTAAAAAAAATCTCTGTTTCTTTCCAGCTGTTGAATCATCTGCTACTCTCAAGTTTTAAAAAGGGTAGAGGTGAGGAAGATTTAAGAGAGCTACTGTGATAGTTGCACAGTATTACTTGTGCCTGTGTAAATTTCATTTTAAATTTGAGACTGTAGGGAACTTATCAATTCATTAAAGTGGTAGGTGTGAATTTGATTAATTGAATTAAAGTATAATAAAGTACTAACTATAGTATCTGACTAAAAGAGTCTTAAATCGGTGAAAGACGTTCCTTCTCCATTCTTTATTCCTTCAGATCATTTTTTTTTGTTCTTGTTTACACGTGTTAAAAATAAACACTATACTCCTTGGAAATATATTTCCAAATGCACTTCAGACATTTTTTTTATTAGAAACTTTGGAAAACATTAATACGTTAATATATTCCGTAATTGAAAACAAGGTAATGTATGGATTTTTATTTACATTTGCCTACCACTTTTGTAGTTATATATTTTTAAAATATATCCCGGGTTAGTTGAAATAGTTTTTAAATCTACATTTAAATATATAGACATGCATTTCTCGTCATGGGCTCTGTTACTTGAGTATGAATTAAATTTATAATACTGGATTCTTGTAACTAAAAAGCATACACATTATACTAAAAATAATTCTTTTCTCTTCAAATCATTACTGAACTATAACTGCATCTGTCAAAAGTAACTATCACTGACCACCCACTGGCAGCAGCCCTAATGTTTTCAGCTTCAGGAGTGAATAACAGTTTGATTGGCAGTCCAGGTCCAAGAGCCATCAGGTCAACATCGAAAACGCTCTGCCGTTTTAATAAATTATTATTGTGGAAGCGTAGCCAACAATTTTTTCATCCTACATACATTAGAAGTCACTTCCACCTCCCAGAGTACCAACTCAGAACAGTTTGATAGTTGGTAAAGGAAATTGTAGGTTTTCCCTAAAGTATTCTACTTATTTCAATGGATGCTGAAAGGTAATATATTATAACAAATTTTATATTCTACTTCAAATATTAATAATTAATATAATCATCTATTGCAATAGACGCTTAATATAACAAGTTTTTGAGTTCGGGTTAGCCATGAGTTAGGAGGTCTTGATCTCACTTGGTAAGCCAAGGGAGTTAGGTTCGATACCCTCCTGAGCAATAGGAATTTATTCTGTGATGAACCAACTAAGTTAATTCCGTAGTCCTATCCAGGCTACAGAAGGATGGTGACCTGTAAATTACCTTTCTGGTAGGTCTTCATTGCATAAAGAGGATGTAACAAATAACATATCTTGAAAGAAGCTATAACATGAAAAGTGTGGTTGAATATAAAATATAGAAATTAAATTAGTCCATAACATTTTTCGATCTAACTCATTGTATCGGAGATATTTTGAATTTTTAAATATCCCACCTCTAACCCACTCCCTCATTCCATCCCGATTTCAGCCTTTAAATAACCATGATCTTTAGTGTGGGATGATACAGTTAAATTTTATAATCACAGCCGTTACTAACGGAGATATTTGCCTTTTTTTTTTATTTTTCAGCATTCAGTTAATCTCCACTCCTGCTCATGTCATATTAAGAATAATGAGTTATACTATGAAGCACTTTATTTAAAGCTTAAACACAAATATTGTTTTCACGAGACCTTTATTACACGGAATACTGTAAATACGTACTGTTGTTCGTCCTCTCCCCGTCCTTAGCTCGTGGATTACTAAAAAAAAAAGTCCGTCACGCAGGGGCTGAGTAAACTAAGCAGATTTCCTATGTGAAGTTTAGCAATAGAGAAATCTGCATACTGGTAACACAACACCACCAAAAGTAAATACAAACGGTAATGAGAAATCTTTCAGTTAATTTTAATAAACTCCCAACTGAAACGGCTTCTGAATTGTAAGAATAATTTATATTTTAATAACTCAAATTTTAGTAATCCAAGAACTAAAAAAGGGGGGGGGGGCGGATGAACAGAAGGTATTTGCATAAATCCCACAAAGCAAAGAAGGTTAGGTAAGGTTATAAACTACAGGTTAGGTTAGAAGCTTCCTCCAGAGCCAACTTACGAAAACGGCCGAACTAACCCGACCACAGACTTCATAAAAATGCAAATATCTCAGTTAATATTCAAGATAGAGAATAAGTATATGTGACAATATTTATAGTAAATTTAATTTGCAATAAGATTGGTTCTATACAATTTTTCGATCCGATGCATAATAACGGAGATATTTCGAATTTTCGAAAAATCCCTCCCCCTCTAAACCCCCCTCCCTCTGGTACGATTTCAGCCATTAACGAACTTGATCTGTCTTTTTACATAAAACGGTTAAATATCGAGTTTCGTAACGATCAAACAAAAATTGCGACCGCTAGAGCGTTAAATATTATATATATATATATATATATATATATATATATATATATATATATATATATATATAAAAAATTGTAACCTCTGTCTGTACATTGATTTTTTTCGCGAAATTTCACGGTAACTTTTCGTTTCACATGTCATAGACACCATAACTGCATTTTGTTTCTTTAGTGTATGTTTGTTTGTTTGGTACGTTTTCACGCATAAACGGCTGAACTGAATTTCATGAAACTTGGTATGTATATTACTACTAGCCCAACTTAGACTTTAGGCTATATTAATATTCTCTAAGACAAACAGGAGTGGGGGTTATAAGGGAGGCCTGAAATTAAAAATAGCGATATTTCGTTTCCTATTGCTTTTTCAGCAAATATGCACATAACAAAAGTTGTTCATTTTGTTATTTAGAGTAACTTTTGTTATATGCACTTTTGCCTTATACGGAAGTATAAATGAGTTATACGCTAAAAACTATAGCGGGAGTCCACAATTTTATTTGGCACAAAAGACTCAATCGAACTAAACCAAACTCGGTATGTGAATTAGCACTAACGCCTTCCTTATAATAAGCCATACTAACATTTCTAGGGACGGGCAGGAGTGGGGGTTATAAGGAAGGCCTTTAATTAATAATAGTGATATTTCGTTTCCTATTGGATTTTCGGCAAATATGCACATAACAAAAGTTGTTTATTTTGTTATTTAGAGAAACTTTTTTTATATACTCTGTCGTCGTATACCATAGTATAAAGGCGTTATACGCTAAAAATTATAGCGGGAGTCAATAATTTTATTAGGCACAAAAGAAGAAACCGAACTAAATAATACACTCAGTATGTGTATTAGCACTAACGCCTTCCTTATAATAAGCCATACTATTTCTAGGGACGGGCAGGAGTGAGGGTTATAAGGGAGGCTTGAAATTAAAAATAGTGATTTCCTATTGCTTTTTCAGTAAATATGCCCATAACAAACGTTGTTTATTTTGTAATTTAGAGTAACTTTTGTTACTTTTGCTGTATACGGAAGTATAAATGAGTCATACACTAAAAACTAAAGCGGGAGTCCACAATTTTATTTGGCACAAAAGACTCAACCGAACTAAACCAAACTCGGTATGTGAATTAGTACTAACGCCTTCCTTATAATAAGCTATACTAAAATTTCTAGGGACGAGCAGGAGTGGGGCCTGAAATTAAAAATAGTGATTTCCTATTGGGGTTTCGGCAAATATGCACATAACAAAAGTTGCTTATTTTGTTATTTAGAGAAATTGTCTCAACACTTCTTTTCAATATGAACTACCAGGTACCTCACCTGAAAAAATTAATTCAAATGTATGTCAATATTTTCTCCTTAATAATTCAAACTATGAATATTGCACAGGAAACGGGAAATATGACAATATGCAGGACAGTGAAGTCTTACATAAAAAATTAATTTTATTATTAACAAATCCTCAGAAACGACGGGTGTTAACCCTAAACACCGAGACGGGTAAATGTCAAAATATTGTGCAAAGTAAAGCCTTGCCAAAAATATACCATCACCATTCAGCCTCAAATGAATTCCCGAGCGAAGCCGGGTATCTGTGCTAGTATATATATATATATATATATATATATATATATATATATATATATATATATATATATATACAGGGTGTCCCCAAACCAAACGGCCAAACTTCAGGGATCGATAGAGGATTGAAAAACTAAGAAAAAAAGTCCTCTGGCATATGCCTCGTTTTCGGCTTTTTGAGTAAGCTTAATTTTTTAATTTACGAGGAGTAAATCTAGAAAACATGAATATTCTCACGCTTTCCTTATCAATAAAACGTCTTGGTTGAGTGTTTAAACTTAAAAAGAAAGGATTAAAATGTTTACTATCATTTTAATCCTTTTTGGGGGGAATCCAGCCTCGCATTCTCACATTAGTGGTGTTGCTAGTACTGTTCAGTGAAGTCAACAAATATGGCTAGATTTACCAACGCTGAATACGTGGACATAGTCTACGTCTACGGATTCTGCGATGGCAATGCACGTCAGGCAGTTCGGGAATATCGCAGACGGTTTCCTGACCGAGAAACCCCACACAGAGGTGTTTTTACCAGCACTTTCAGAAGGCTTCAAGAGACTGGGTCGTTCTCATGCAATCGTCGTGGAAACCGTATGCAGGCTCCGATGGAAGCCGACCTGAGGCGGAGGGAGAGGATACTGAGGCACTTCAATACCAACCCTGGCACAAGCGTCCGGAGAGCTGCTTCAGTTCTAAGCATACCAAAGACAACCATTTGGCGCACATTAAGGGCTGACCGCAGGCATGCTTACCATGTACAAAAGGTACAAAATTTAATACCCGCTGATTATCCCCGCCGATTAAATTTTTGTAATTGGTACAAAGAAAAATTGCAAAACGATGTAAACTTAATTTCGAAAGTAATCTGGACGGACGAAGCGACTTTTACACGTGCGGGCATATTCAATCAAAGAAACTACCACATTTGGGCACATGAAAATCCACGCGCTGTTAGAGAATTTCACTACCAGCATGAGTTTTCTGTAAACGTGTGGGTCGGTCTTTGTTATAATCGCATAATAGGTCCCGTATTTTTACCTGCTCGACTTCACGCTGAAAGTTATCATCTATTCCTGGAGAATGACTTACGGGCACTTTTGGAAGATATCCCTTTGGAAACAAGGCTTGAGAGCTGGTTTCAACTCGATGGTTGTCCTGCACATTACGGAAGGGCCGTACGAGACTGGTTGGACATCAACTACCCAGGTCGCTGGATAGGACGAGGTGGGCCGGTGCCTTGTCCTCCCTGGTCTCCGGACCTCACGCCACTAGATTTCTTCGTGTGGGGATACGTGAAAGAAAATGTCTACCGAAAGCCCGTCCGCACAAGGGTTGACCTCATCAGGCACAACAGAATGGTTTGCAACCAGCTCACCGCAGAACAATGTTTAGATGCAGTGCGATCTGTGAGTACGGGATATGATGCGTGTATTGCAGCGAGAGGCCAGCACTTCGAACAACATTTACGTTGACGCTTTAGAAATTAACGATGTAATTTTAGAGAAGGTAAAACCTTCAAAATTTTCAGGTTTTTTTTTTTCTCACTAAGGTAGACCCATATAACAACTGAAACATTTATGTTTTCGAAGTAAGAATATTTAATTATTTTATTAATTTTCTGAATTTTTAATCTTTTTTTATGTTTTAATCTTCAGTTATTGTTAATAATGTTATCTACTTTAAAAATTAACTGTATTGGAATAACATTTATTGCTAAAATTCATTCAAGGAATAAAATCCGCTCTTCCATTGGCCTTAACTAGTTTTTGCATAACTATTTTTAGTTTTTTGTGATTTTCTCGAAAACGAGGCATATGCCAGAGGACTTTTTGTTTTAGTTTTTCGATCCTCTATCGATCCCTAAAGTTTGGCCGTTTGGTTTGGGGACACCCTGTATGTATATATATATATAATTTTGATCGGACCTCATTTTCGTCATCTCCTTGGTAGGATCGATGGACATTTGAAGAAATTTTTCGAAACTCGCGTCATAAGTACGACCTCAATAGGTGATTTCCCCTAAGGGGAATCTGCTAATTTGAGTGTTTGAGATAAAAAATATTCCGATTCATTATCTATTAAACTTTTAGATTTAGTAAACAGCTTTCAATAAAATTAATAAGTTTTATTCAGATATAATTCAGTAATTATTTTTCTTTCCGGTGAAGTTCTACCTATTTGTTCAACTGTCACAGGTAGGCTGAACTGTTGGTTTACATCAGACGCTTTCCGTTGGGAGGTTATTACTATGAACTAGACTGTAAGATTTCTCATTACCGTTTGTAGTTATTCACTTAATGTTCACGGTGTTTAGTGTTTGTTACCGGTATGGAGATTTATCTATTGTAAAACTTCACGTGGGAAATCTGCTTAGTTTACGCAGCCCCTGCATGACTGACATTTTTTTTTTTTGGTTAAACCCTTCTTTTTGCCAAGCATTGCCTTGGAATGTGTGTGTTTCGATTTGTTAACCATTCCGAAAGTGGGTGAATATTAACAGGCACTTCCTAGCTGATAGATATGCCCGAGTGATATTAATGTGTAAATCAGGTGCAAATAGCTTTCCAACAAGATTATGTAATGGTAACGGTGTAGTAATTAAGATGCCAAACTACAGCCCCATAACCAGCTCAGGCCAGATTTTAGCTCCCTTCGCTATCAATAATAACTTATCATGAATCATATCAGGGGTCTCTGAGGTTTAATGATGAAGCTGACAAACATCTCAAGCTTGATGACTTTGGTTTATATTCTAATTTGATTTTTAACAAATTCCATTAAGAGAAGTCAGCTATTGATATTGTACTCATGACGCGATTTTTGAAAAAAAAATCTTCAAGTGTCCATCCTGAGAGATGACGAAAATGAGGTCCGTACTAGGAGTGGGGTTGAACTAGGAAGTCAAAATATGCTTGTCAGTTAAATACTTTAAAATTAGCCCCCCCTCCCCCCCCCAAAGAAAAATTGAAGATTTTGATATGCATACATTTGGCATTATTACCTGAACTCAATTTATTATATACATTTTTTCCAATAGAGCAGAATTCACAATAATATTGGCAAACATGTATTGGGCTTTCAAGTTGATGCAAAAAATACTTTTCTCCAATATTAAAAGTAATTCTTTTGTATGAAATTAAAAGTTATTTCTTGTTTTTATTTCATATCATTAATTGTTTAGTTCTATTCTGAAAAGAAATTTGACAATTTCAGTCCAATTCCCTTTTGATTAAGGATATAAGAAGTGTATCAGTTCCATCGACACTTCCATACCTTCATCCAATAATGTCCCACCTTCTACCAATAATACCCACATTTTCATCAATGAAAACTAACACAAACAAAGCAAGATACGTGTACAAACCAATAATATCCCGCATTCAACCAATAATATCTCACATTACCAATAAATAACAACCATACCTTCAGCCAATTAATTATAGCTCACCTTCATCCAATAATATCCCGCATTCAACCAATAATATCTCACATTACCAATAAATAACAACCATTCATTCAGCCAATTATAGCCCACCTTCATCCAATAATATCCCGCATTCAACCAATAATATCACACATTACCAATAAATAACAACCATACCTTCAGCCAATTATAGCCCACCTTCATCCAATAATATCCCACATTCAACAAATAATATCTCACATTCGACCAAA
Source organism: Riptortus pedestris (assembly GCA_019009955.1). Classification (NCBI taxonomy): domain Eukaryota; kingdom Metazoa; phylum Arthropoda; class Insecta; order Hemiptera; family Alydidae; genus Riptortus; species Riptortus pedestris. The sequence goes on along the minus strand of CM032232.1, from coordinate 30,174,200 downwards.
AATATCCATACTTCATCCAATAATACCCCAACTTCAACCAATAATATCCAGACTTTCATCCAATTAATATTCCGCATTCAAGCAATAATATCCATACCTTCAGCCAATTATAGCAAACCTTCAACCAATCATATCCATATTTTCATCCAATAACATCCCACCTTCAACAAATAATATCCATATTTGCATACAATAATTATTTCGGACATGAGAAACATTCAGATATTTAACAAATATTTTACATAATATAAAGTACAACAAAGGTAAGTACATGGAGGAATAAATATATTATTCTAATTACCCTTTAACAATTAGAGATCATCATTGCTGTGGGACACAAACCAAATAAATAACTAAAAATTTTGGAGATATTAACCTGCTCAATACGACAAACCTCCCCAAGTAATACAGGTGAATCATTAAAATTATTAGTAGAAAACTCAATACTAAGTTAGTTAACTATTGTTAGCAATGCAATAGATTAGAAGTAATAGTGAAAATATCTTTAAGGCTATAAAAAGTAGAAAATGTATCCACTATTTTAGTATTTATGAATTATAACAATTCTGGTAAAGCGGTATGTTGAACATATGCTACGTCATTATTTTCCCGGAATTTATGGATTCGCATTTCACAATACAACGAGTTACTGTATGGGAGCGATTATCTGCGCCCGGTCATATGGAAAATGTGAAAGCCTTTCCTTGGGAAAGTGGAATACGAGCCATCCCGCTGCAACAGAGTCATTTGATCCGATGAAAGTGTTAGCAATTATGAATTAACGGGAAAATAAATTGTCCACGAAGAATAGCCCTGGAGAACCTTTGATGGGCTGCATCTGCTGGCACGAATTATGGCCACCATGATCTACAAGGTGCCGCCATTATGCGTTTCCATCTTTCTCAACTCGGCTCTGGGTATTGAATGCCCTTCACTTCCTTCTCCCTGAAGAAAAAATAAGGATAATACGAGTAGAGTGACGTCTTACACGATTCCACGTTTAGCAGATTTCCTCTTAAGGGAAATGAGCTATTGCGATTGAACTCAGGAAGTGATTTTCAAATCTTTGTCTATCCTACCTAGGAGATGGCTAAAATGAGGTCCGATGAAAATGTATGTATGTATATATATATATATATATATATATATATAAATTTATATACAGTAGATTTATACACTGGTTGCTTATTATTTAAGAATGTTTTTTGAGCCGTAAGGTCAGAAAATAATAATTCCTTCATATAGACATATATTTCATCCCCGAGGAGTTTCGAGTGCCACAGCTCTTTCTCAAGGGACATCAATTCTCTTTAAAACAATCCTTATATTATTAAAAAAATAAGAAACGTATTATATAATACATTCGTCCTTAACTATAATTAGCTAAAAAGTTTTTCAATAAAAAATTAATTGACGTACTTTTTTTTTAACGTAATTGTCCCGCTCAATTGATTTCAACGACGAGCTAAATAGTTTTTATCCTATTTTAGCTTTAATGACGAATGTATTACATAATAGATTGCATATATTACAACATAAGGATTGTTTTAAACCTATAGGTGGATAAATAATCCCTTATGGAGGAGTGGTTATAAAGGAATATATTCTTATAAAGGGCAAAATTCAAAAATTCCGAATACGTATCCCAGCTATTATGAGTCGGATCGAAATGTTATAGAATCAAACATGTTAAACATTTAATGTTCTAAAATTGTTGATTTATATAACATTTTTTTTTTTCAGCCGTCAGTAAACCCCCGCTCTTTCTCATCGGATTTTTACTTGGAGTGACTGAGTCGTTAATGAGCTCATGAGCTCTGGTTACATTTCAATTCTTGTTTACATAGGCTTTCTTCTACACGAAAAAAGAAACGTCCGTCACGCAGGGGCTGCGTGAACTATGCAGATTTCCCACGTTCTGGTGTAGCATATTTTCAATAGGATTGGTTATGTACAATTTGTCAATCCGATTTATAGTAACGGAGGTGTTTAAAATTTTGGACCACCCCCTCCCTCTCGCTGGCCTGATTTCTGCCTTTACCGAACTTGATCTTATTTTAGCAGATTTCCCCTAAGGGAAATCAGCTATTGAGGGCGTAATCATGATGCAATTTTTTACATAAAAGAAATGAATATCGAGATTGCTAACTATCAAACAAAAATTGTGACGCTTGGGCAGTAACAGACAAATATATACGAGGGGAGGTCAAAAAGTTCCCGGCCTGACCCATAAGGAAATGAAATAAAAACACAAAACGTGCATTATTTTTCAATATAATGTCCTTTGTTATTTATACATTTATTACATCTATTTATTAATTTTTCTAAACCCTCCAAATAATAATTTTCTTCTTTGGATTCAAAATGAGCATCAATAGCCTGTTTGAGTTCAATGTCGTCTACAAATCTTCTTCCCCTTAGGTCCTTTTTGAGGTTTGGGAACAGAAAGTAGTCACTGGGAGCCAGATCCTGGCTGTAGGGTGGATGGCCGATCAAATCAAAGCCCAAGGTGTCAAGCGTAGCCATCACTTTACGAGAGGTGTGCACGGGAGCATTGTCATGAAGCAGCATGATTCCTCGGCTCAGCTTCCCCCTCCTCTTCTCCTTGATTGATTCTCTAAGACGGGTCAGAACATTACAATAGTACTCTCCCGTGATTGTTTCACCTTTGTCTTTGTAATCAATCAACAGGATTCCTTCTGAATCCCAAAAAATTGTGGCCATAGTCTTGCCTGCCGAGGGCCCCCTGCATTGACGCCCTGCATTGACTCCTGTTTAGACTCCGGATCATAGTGGTGGGCCCAGGTCTCGTCCCCAGTCACTATTCGTGTCAAAAGATTCATGGGATTTGAACCACAAAGCGACAAAAATTCTTTGCAGCAATCGATTCTCACTTTCCTTTGACATGCCGAGGTGGGTGTGTAGAATGTTTAGCACGGTAGTTTCCGATACACCAACCATCCTCGCGATCTGCTTCTTCTTTAGACGGCCATCATTGAGCACCAAGTCCTCTATGCGGTTGATGATGTCTGGGGTGGTTGCTTCCACAGGCCTTCCTGGTCGCGAGTCGTCTTCTAAGGATTCTCGCCCCATTTTGAATAAACTACACCAATATTTCACAGTACTATAGCTAGGGGACAAGTCCCCTTACGCGTTCCTAAGGCGTTCAAAAATTTCTGAAGGCCTTATGCCTTCTTTGACTAAGAATTTCATCACTGCTCTGTACTCAATGTTGCTCATTTTAAAGACAAGTGTAAACTGATGATAATAAAAGTATTATGTATATTAGACAAGTGATAGTAGGATTATAAAAAATTATTATAAAAAATTGTGTGAGTATTACTATGGATTAGGTAAACATAACAAGCTCAAAGTCCTTTATTTTAATTCCCTCCTTCATAGTTAGGCCGGGATCTTTTTGACCTCCCCTCGTATATATATATATATATATATATATATATATATATATATATATATATAGATTTGTCGTCGCAATTTTTTTAGGTCGTTAGCGATCTCGATATTTTGAGCAGAACTCATTTTCCTGATAGGATTGATTAGCATTTGAAGAAATTATTCGAAAATCTTGTCATGAGTACAACCTCAATGGCATATTTCCCGAAGGAAATCTTCTAAAATAGAGAATAGATGTTGAGGTTAGGTCATGAATGAGTTATTCAGTAATCATTGAGGAAATATAAGGATATTCTCATTGTTATTCCCATTAGTACTATTCATTATACATGCATGTCAAATAATTCAAAAGCTCGTCTGCTCGTTAGATGAAGGCGAGACGGAGATTAATGGTTAAACAGGGAAATATGTGTTGACATTAGTGGGTGAAGGCGAGGTGCCATATGCATTGTGAATTCTCAAATGCTACCTTGTAACTTGATAACTACCAATACCTCAGACTTGACCGACTTCCATGTTTTAGTTCTGTCAATTTTACTAAAAGGTTATATGCATGAAGGAAATGTTTAGCTCTTTCAACAATGTGAGTTAAAAAAAACAAAAAACTTTTCGGTTTTCATATTTCTCTCTCCTGGAGGATAATGAAATATATATATATATATATATATATATATATATATATATATTTGTCTGTTAACGCTGTAGCGGTCGCAATTTCTGTTTAATCATTACCAAACTCGATAGTTAAACGTTTTATATAAAACTAGCGGACTCAGCAGGCGTTGTCCTGCATGATATTTCAAACGATTAGGATATTAAATTTAATAATATTATGTTTAAAACAAAAGCTAATAACAAAAAAACAACATTTGTTATGTGCACGTTTGCCTAAAAACAAATAGAAAATGAAATATGGCGAATTTTTTATTCAGGTAACCCCCTTTATAACCCCCACTCCCGTTTGAACAAAAAAAAATCTAATATAGCTTATAATGTTAATTCGCATACTGAGTTTTGTTGATTCCGGTTCAATCGTTGGTGCCCACTTTACTTTTTTAGTGTATATCTTGTTTATACTTTGTTATACGTCAAAAGTGAATATAAGAAAAGTTACTCTAAATAACAACATTAACAACTCTTAACCTTGCCGAAAACCCAACAGGAAACGAAATATGGCTATTTTAGCAGATTTCCCTTAAGGGAAATCAGCTATTGAGGTCGTACTCATGACGCGAGTTTCGAATTTATGTTTAGGCCTCCCTTACAACCCCCACTCCTGCGGCATCTGCCATGCTGATTTGTGACGCTAAACCATTCAGGGCGTCACCCCAACGCGTACAAAAAAAATCATTCAAATCGGTCTAGGAGGAGTTTAGTGAGATACACAAGTACAGTAGAATTATATACATATTTAAAGATAAAGGTCAAGTTAGTTAACGAAATGACGCGGTTCTCAAAAATGCCCTCAAATTTCCCATTTGAGCCCCTCCATCCATCTAACCTAGGAGATGATAAAATGCATTATACACATAATTTTTGTTCGATCTTTATCAAGCTCGATATAGACTCGTTTCATTCAAAATTAAAAATCAAATCCGTTACATGCTGAAATCGGACCAGTGGGAGGTGATGTACAGGGAGGAATTTTAAAATTCCAAATTTTTCCGTTACTTTACGTAGAATCGAAAAATATTATAGAACCAATCTTGTTGAAAATTTAATCGCCTATAAATGTTGATATGTACATATTTTCTCCAATATGATTATTAACCAAGATATTCGAATCTTTTAGTTTTCAGCCTTCAGTAAGCCGCCCCTCGTAATCATGTCATGGTAACAATAAGCTGTTATAACAAATACTACTTTATTCAGTCTTTCATACCAAATATTGTTTTCATGAGACCTTTATTATGCCAGGTACATGGAGGCGATGATGTAATCAATTAAGGTTTTACATTCTTGTCTCCAAAGTGTTTATTTGATCTGAACCATACTCGATATTTAACCGTTTCAGTCAAAAATAAAGTTCATATTTTTGATTGGTTGAATTCGGAGCTGGAATAGAAGGGGTTTAGGGCGAGGAAATTTCAAAATTCAAAATATCTTGGTTGTAATGAGTCGGATCGTAAAATGTTATAGAACTAATCTTGTTAGACTAATGGTGATCAACAATTATCGGTTTATACATTTTTTTCGTAACTCGGCGACATTAACCGGGTAATTCGAACTTTCTGATTTTCAGTCCGATATCACGCGATACTTACAGTATGTGACGAGATCACTATTATGTTATACCAGCACGTGAGAAATCTGTTGAGTATACCCAGCCCTTGCGTGACGGAATTTTTCTCTATTCCCTCATTTTGAGTCAAATCTAAAAATGTTATATTAAATTATCTCACTTGTTGTTCTGTTTTTCTCTCTTTCTCTCTCTATTTCGAATTTAAGCAAAATACTTGCATTCATGCAAATATCAGATTCGAGTATACCCACATGCGGCAGTCATCAATGCGGCGATTATGGCAATAGCATCTGGCGAATATGGCATATATCTCATAGCAAGATTAACTTTCAGGTCTATTTTTACAAGCAAATCTATCTAAGCGAGAAACAGGGAATAGAGTACGTATGTGTGCCATGAAATCTCCTTACATTCATAAGATTATTAAAAATAAAAATAACGTTTTTTAAGCCTTAACACTAAACGCAGGCTTATTTGTCATATATATATATATATATATATATATATATATATATATATATATATATATAGAGAGAGAGAGAGAGAGAGAGAGAGAGAGAGTGAGCTGGGGTGAAAGGTTTGTCATTCGTCACACAATTGTTTTGTGGCAGAATTTCTCAAGAGGTCTGTAGACGTGTCTGTGCGTGTGTGTAACATGCGGTAACTAAGTTCGTGGGTTTATGAAAAGCGGGGAGCGTTTGGTGTTTTTACTTCATATTAATATTGCAGTGTCTTGTGGTAGCAACTGCTACTGAGTCAACACACTATCTTGATCAAATTTATGTGAAAATCAGATGATATCTATCATATTCATTTGAAAATTAGATGATTCGTAGTGTTCTCCTACCCCTAAGTAGAACACCCCAATCCGAGTGTAAGAGAAATTATTATATATAAAAATCACATATTACAAATTATGGATATGCGTTTTGGTGTGATTATACTTATTTATGTGTAAAAGAAAAATCTGCCATTTGGAGGTATATGCCCACCATTTTAGAATTTAATTAGTTATATTAGCAGATTTCCCTTGAGGGAAATCTTATTAAACTATTGCTCTTCAGCAATTGTTGTTATATTCATTATTTCGTCACTGGAGTATAATGCGAATTAATCGTATTTTCTTGTATTCGGCCTTCAGTACCCCCATTTACATTACGTATTCATTTACAAGTAAATTGTAAATATGTACTCTGATGGGATTACAAGCTTGTTATACCATCACATGGGAAATCTGCTTAGTGTACGCAGCCCCTGCGTGACGGACGTTTTTGTATTTTTATACATTGTTGTTGAAAACATTTATAAAGATCTTAAATTTCAATATAAGACGAATTGTAGGAAGTTCAGAATTTAAGAGTACTATTCAGAAATTAGGGATTTGCCCGAAATTACTTTGTAGCTGATTCTGTATAAATTTTGTGTGAGCTTAGAAAATTAAAATATAATTATGGAATATTAAATATACAATTCCTTTAAAAGCAACGTACTTAAACGTTTTCTGGTTGTTATCATCATCTCAAGATGCTACATTTCAGCTGTTGGTTTGAGCTAGTTATTAGGGGTTTTCTTTTAACAAATAATTAGACACAATTTACGTAATAGCCGGGGCAGTATATTTCTTTACTGGTTTTGCTTGCGGGGAGAAAGTACATACACAAGGAAAAATTAAATAGGTACGTAACAATGAGAAGAGCCGACTGTAAAACAGTTACTACTCTCTCTGACAACATTGAAAATTCAAATCACGACTGTTTTGCTTTCCAATGCCTCCGTCTACCTGTTGCTTCCTGTATATCTCATTTGCTGCAAGTCAAAAGCAGAGCTGTTTTTATGGTTATTATTATTTTGGTTTTCAACTTTTAGCAGGTTTCCATTAAGGAAAATCAGCTTTTGTCATCGTACTCATTACACGATTTTCGAAAAATTTCTTCAAATGTTCATCGATAGCAGATGACGAAAATGAGGTCCATTAAAAATGATATGTAAATCATTTTCGTCCTTTCCTGGGTAGGATCGATGAAATTATCTCAAAACTTCAATGAGAACAATATTTGATATTTGAGCTTCAAATAAAGTGCTCCATAACATAATAGAATATTTTTAATATGAGATGAGTAGGAGTGGGGCTTTACTGAAGACTGAAAACTAAAAAAATGCAAATATCTCAGTTAATAATCAAGATAATGAAAAAAATGTACATAACAACATTTATAGAACATTACATGAGCAATAAGATTGGCTATATAACATTTTTCGATCCGACGCATAATATCGGAAATATTAAGAATTTTAGATATTCTCCCCCTCTGAACCCCCCCCCCCCTCCCCTGGTCCGATTTCAGCCGTAAACGAACTTGATCTTTCATTTTGTATAAAACGATTATATATCAAGTTTGGAAACAATAAGACAAAAATTTCGACCGCTAGAGCAGTAACTGACATATATATATATATATATATAGTTTTGAACGGGCCACATTTTCGTCATCTCTTGGTTAGGGATCGATGGACATTTAAAGAAAAAATTCGAAAATCGCGTCATGAGTACGACCTCAATAGCAGATTTCCCTTAGGGAAAGTCTGCTAAATATAGCGTAATGCGTCAGTAGCTCATTCATTAATTTTAAGGGGAACCAGGTAAAATTGGCGATGGGGAATGTATGTCTCTAACACCTGATATTTCGCCGCCAAGTGCATGTAGCTACTGGCAACTTGCACTTCTGGTGGCGTCGGACAGTCGAATATTTACTTTCACCTCATGTTCCAAATGGTTCACCATTCATCTTCGTTAAGTTGTCGGGTACTGCTCAATTCACAAGTCGACGATATAGTCTTATAAGTGCCACATCAATCTCCTCTTTCCCTTGGTCGCATAATCAAATTGCTTAAGATTGGCTTGCAAGGCGTGCGTATATCCTCATTGCTAATGTTCACTCTGGGGTCGATATCCTATATAATCTCCTTAGGAGTTCTGCCAGGACGGGCGCTTTTCGCTAGGATGCTATTGGCTAGTCTTTCTTCGCAGTTTTTCCTTAAGGGTGTGTATACAGGCTTACAACGATTGGCACATGTGTGTTGGTTGGTGTATACAGGCTTAGAACGATAGACACATGTGTGTTGGTTGGTGTATACAGGCTTACAACGATTGACACATGTGTGTTGGTTGGTGTATACAGGCTTACAACGATTGACACATGTGTGTTGGTTGGTGTATAGAGGCTTACAACGATTGACACATGTGTGTTGGTTGGTGTATACAGGCTTACAACGATTGACACATGTGTGTTGGTTGGTGTATACAGGCTTACAACGATTGACACATGTGTGTTGGTTGGTGTATACAGGCTTACAACGATTGACACATGTGTGTTGGTTGGTGTATACATGCTTACAACGTTGGTGTATACATGCTTACAACGATTGGCACATGTGTGTTGGTTTGTGTATATATGCTTTCAACGATTGACACATGTGTGTTGGTTGGTGTATACAGGCTTAGAACGATAGACACATGTGTGTTGGTTGGTGTATACAGGCTTACAACGATTGACACATGTGTGTTGGTTGGTGTATACAGGCTTACAACGATTGACACATGTGTGTTGGTTGGTGTATACAGGCTTACAACGATAGACACATGTGTGTTGGTTGGTGTATACATGCTTACAACGATTGACACATGTGTGTTGGTTGGACTAAAGGAAGTCCAAAACATGAACCTTCCTAGTTTTGGAAAGGATAGACTCTCAAAATATTATTTCTAGGTGCAGGACAATGGCTTGCAATATACATTTCGTATTTTCTTGGTTTACCAGGAAGTTATTCTCTTTTGTATCTCTGGGAAATGAAGTAATCGGAGAGAGTCAGGATGCTCGGGAGTAAAGGATGATTTCTTCGTCTCCATATGCAAGCAATTTAGGGGCTTAGATACTAACGTAAGTATTCTTTATATTCGTCATCTACTAAGTTGGGTTGATGGGCATTTTAAGATCGAGGCACGTATGCTTGGAAGAAGACATTTTGTGATTTACTAATTAATTGTCAATGTTACATGAGTACGTGAAGTAAAAGGTTTACTTGAAGTAGAAATGTGAAAAATATAAATAAATTTCCAGGTTATTTAAATGGGGATGTCGGACATGTAAAGGACAGAAACAACTACGTATGCACTGCCGAAATGTAGTTATACTAAAAATCACTCACAAAACAATACAAATATATTAAATAAATCTTACTTGTTAATATAAAGAGCAAGAAATTTGACTTACAGCTTTACCATTAGTCATCTTAAGTTAAGAACCACAGTCACATGGACAAAAACTTAATTTGACATTATACAGGGAGTGAAATAATTCTTAAGCTTATGAAGAACGAACCGTATTGCTTGTACTTAACCCTGAGTATAGCAAAAAGAATGATCTGGAAAATAGACAGGAGATAAGAATAATCCTTGCCTAATCGTATTAAGTCAATTAAATCTAATAGAAGTAGATCAAGGGGAATGTATTCTTACATGTATCTCATTATGTGATCCGTGTTATTGTAGCGGCTTTAATAAATAAAATAAAACATAAAGCACTGGAACTTATATAATTGAAGGGTTTGCTGCAAAAAGGAGGTAGCTCCATCCCATAGCTGTTGGGAGTTATAAACACTTTCATGTGCCAAAAAAAAACTCTTTTATTTGGCCCCAAAAGGATGCAGCTTCATAAAGTTATGATGTTATTTTCGTATTTTATGTTATTCGTTATAATGATGTTATTTTCTGTTTGTAAAACCAATAATTTTGCTGTACTTTATTTTCAGTTTTCTTTGAATAAAAATACAAAATAATTGTACATTCAATCTATTTTTACACCTTTTTCCAAGACATAACATATTCCTAAATTCCTCTTATTCCATTATTTTGGGCAAAAAAGAGGTAGCTCCAAGTATCATCCACGTACCACCAACATTTGGATATTTCTTGAATGAAAATACTGTTCTAATATGTAAACACCATAATTGAAAGTAAGCAACAACAATAATTTTACATAACTTAAAATTTGAATTTTTTAAACGTTTTTTTTTTGGTTTCCCAAAAACTGGAAAAACTGGATCTACCTCCTTTTTGCAGCAAACCCTTCAATTTTACCTATTGAATAAAAACCCTAATATCTTTTCTATCTATAACAAATTTAAGTAGCGAAACGTTGAACATAATGATTATTAGTGTGACTTACTCTTTTACATTCATGGATTGTTTACAGTGTATTCTTGGGGCCTATCCGATTAGAGCTTACCCTAACACCGCTCATAATAAATTTGTATGCAGTGACTTATAATGTCACTGTGATTAGTGAAGCTGTAAGCTTTAAACAGGAGGTATAATAGTCCAAGTGGCACGAGATTCTAGAAAGCTGGAAACCTCAATGGAGCGGAAATGAAGGGCGTGGCGGGGGGATTTTCACCGGATAAAAACACTGTTGGGTTTCCAATTTTCCGACCTCGTCTGCATAGAAGAGGCCTCACACCGGCTGATCTGGCAGGGGAAAAAAACCCCGGCAAAGAACATCCAAGAACATCAAAAGGAGGAGATGAAAAGAAAATGTCTTGTAGAGCAATTCTCTATAAGCTTTTCACGAGTTGTGGGGAGGTTTTCCCCTTGATCGGCGAGTGAGCTCTTTCTTAAGGATCCTTTGTCAAGGTTGAGGAGGGTTACGCACACGCAGGGCAAGCAGCTGTCAGCTGGCGGAAAGTGGGCTGTTAGCGATTGAAAAAGCAGTCGATGTGAGTTGAGGAGCTGTAGATATCAAGTGGGCACGTTTCCAATCAATTTGTTTCCCCTCGACGTGGATGAGGACTAGTTCAAATCGACGTCAATATTGCTTATTTTGCTTTCACAAAATGGATTGTGATTCCTTCCTTCAATTGAAAATAATAAATATAACAGCATAAAGACTGTGACGTAAGGGCTGCTTAAACTAAGCAGGTTTTGCACGCGCGTTACTTGAGGGGAGGGGGTTTCTACGGAAAACTGAAAACAAGAAAATTTTTTCATAGTTGGGGCTTACTAGTTGAGTTAATATAAAATGTATGGCACAATAATTTAACAAGATTGGCTCTATAACATTTTTCGACCCGACTCATAATAACAGAGGTACTTTGAATTTTGGAATCCTCCCTCCCCCTCTAAAACAGTCCACCACAATTTGGGGTCAAATTTCAGTTAAATATTGAGCATGGTGAAAAACGTAAAATCTTTATTCGTGTCTTCATCAAACATCGTATTATAAGAAAGTCATTGAAAACAATAATTGGTATTTAAACTTTCGATAAAGTGGTTCATGATATAACAGCTTATTGTTAATATGACATGCATTCTAGTGAGGGTTAACTGAAAGCTAAAATATCTCAGTTTATATCCATGATAAAAAAAATACGAATATAACAAAATTGATAAAAAAATTCTTGTTGTAATAAGATAGGTCCTATACAATTTTTCTATTCGACACATAATAACGGCGATATTTCGAATTTTTGAAATTTTCCCCTCTAAACCCCCTTTTCCAAGGTCCGATTTCTGTCGTTAACTAACTTGATCTTTAGTTTTACATAAAATGCTAAATTAAAAATCTGAAATTATATATATATATATATATATATATATATATATATATATATATTATTTTGAACGGACCTCCATTGTGTCAATGACTAGGTGTGGCCATTCGGAGAAACATTTCCAAAATCGCGTCATGTAGACACCCTCAATAGCTTCTTTTCCTTATGGGAAATCCGATTAAATAAATTTCCCCAAGATGTACTACTACTCAGGGAAAGGTCTGGTATACTAACATTCGTAAACGTAAAAACGGAAAATATATACATATTATAATATCGCAGATTAGCAGAACAGCGACCTTGTTTTGTGCAAGGTGCTTCATTATCATAATGCACTAATAAAAAATGTAAATGTTTCATCGGAAGTCGGAAGACAGGATAAGTTGGAGGATAGACTGACCCTGGATAAATTGTTCTCTCATTGAGCAAACATTTCTAAATCGAATATTTCCTCCTTATGAATCGTACAAAATAAGTAATAGTTTTTATGATAGTTACTATTTTTTTTTTAATCTGGGAATAGAAGTATATGGGTATGAAAAAATACTAATTTCGGAAGATTTCCTCGGTATTATATCCGTAATAACCATGGAAAACCATATATTGTTGGCACAATTTTCTTATGACGTGACATTAACATTTACTTTTAAACATCGTACCGGATAGGGGCAGAAATAGAAGAGGCACAAGATTATTCCAGTTTTACAATTTAAATAATACATTGACATTTTTTTCAAATGCACTGAAAATACCATTCAAAAGGTAAGTTTTCAAGTTCCTCCAATTGTACTATAATTATGCACCAAAGAACTGTATGAAGAATCGCTTATAGGTAACAGTCATCCATAAGAAGGTTCACCATGAGAAAATTAGTAAGCCAATGATAAGCACTCATAAACAACACATACGTACAAAAGTGGTTATTGACTCTACCTTCTTGTGATAATGCAAACCCTGGCTTAGAATTTTATTTATTAAAAATTAACATTCACTGCACATTTTACAGAAAATGTCTGAAATAGATTTGTAATATAGACTATTTTTTAACATTAAGTTTTATTATAAACTAAGTTTCCAATATTAGATGTGTTTGTAATTCTATAACTAAGAAATATATCATTCAAACTAATTACGGGTATATTACCGACATCGCTTAGTTGCAGAGCGTATCAAATAAATATATAAATCAATCATAATATTACCTCATAAATTAAATTGTAATTTTTTTTCGTTGTATTTCAATTAAGATTACATTATTTGAATGCGACATAAGATTTTTCCGTTCTAATATATCAGAACGAAAAATATTGTAGACAGTCAGTTATAACTTTCTTTTAATTGGCTTTGGGAAATTTAATATTTTTTAATTTTTGCCCTCCTCTAAACCCACTTCTCCGTGAGTCAATTTCAATTAAGAGAGGAGATAAACGACTAAATTTTGTAGAAGCCCTAAATATGAAATTTAAAAATTTCTTATTGTTTTTGAGTTATAAGGATACATACTTACAAATGTCATGCCGAAGCTAATTTGGATTGATCAAAACGGATAATTCCGTGGAAATATGAATACCGTTTTCTCTATTACAATACTTTCTTTATTTGGAATAAGGACATTAAACAGGAATGCGTTAAGCGCTATGCTTGTTCGAATGTGTAAATGTTTTCCCCACCTTGAAAATTGCATGAATTCTTCTTGTCCTTGCAATTAAAAGAACATCAACAAATTTTTACAGAGGCTATTGGTTTTCCATTTTTAGCACATTTCCCTTAAGGGAAATCAGCTATTGAGGTTGTACTCATGACGGAATTTTCAAAATTTTTCTTCAAATGTCCATCGATCCTACCTAGTAGATGACGAAAATGAGGTCCGTTCAAAACTGTATATATATATATATATATATATATATATATATATATATATATATATATATATATACATATATATATATATATATATATATATATATATATATATATATATATATATATATATAGATCTATCTATCTATCTATATATTTGTCTGTTACCGCTCTAGCGGTCGCAATTTTTGTTTGATATCGATATTTAGTCGTTTTATGTAAAAAAAAAGATCAAGTTCGTTAACGGCTGGAATCGGACCAGTGGGAGGGGGGGGTTTAGAGGGGAGGCTTTTCGAAAATTCGAAATATCTCCGTTACTATACGTCGGATCAAAAAATTGTACGGAATCAATCTTATTGAAAATTAAATGTACTATAAATATTGTTATATACATTTATTCTCTATCATGAATATTAACCAAGATATTTACACTTTTATTAAATCTGGGTGCCCAACGGACGATAGTTACTTTCCCGCAAAAAGCTAGTTCGGCCGTTTCCTTGACTGGCTCGGCTCTAGTGAAATTTCTGTATTGTAAAACTTCACGTGGGAAATCTGCTTAGTTTACGCTGCCCCTGCGTGACAGACTTTTAATTATAATAGACCTTTGAGAAGTATGAGCTTGGCTTAAATATCTTACTGTTGGTTTATTCAATAATATTGGTTCTTGCTGCAAGACAAATTTCCTCTTATTGGAATGATACTCTACTGATCTCACCTTACTTTATATTCTCTATTTAAAAAAAAAAAAAAAAAAAAAAAAAAAAAAAAAAAAAAAAAAAAAAAAAATTAAAGTCCCGTGAACCCTTGAAAACAATATTTGGTACATACGCTAGTAATAAGTTCATGATCTATTAGCTCCTTTTTAAAGAGCGATGTCTAAAAGTGGGTGTTTACTGAAGGCTGAAAACAAAGAAATGACAAACTCTCGGTTAGTATTGAAGATAGAGAAAACATGAATATGACAATTTTACAGAAAATCATATTTTTATAAAGATTGGTTCTATACAATTTTTAGATTAGATTTTTATTACGGAGATATTAGGAATTTTATTTTATTTTATTCTCTTTTCCTTGCTCCACTGCTACAATTTCTCTGAAGAAGGTTACCGATTAAGGGAAATTTTCTGGACTATATTAACTTCCTCTATTTGAAGGATTCCAACCATTCTTTACTTCAAATTATCTTCTTAAATATTCGATCGAAAGAGATCAGTATTTCTTAAAGCGTTTGTTAGCACTAGACTAGAGCAGTAGCTACAGTCATGCATTTCATGAGTGTGCAGTATGCATCCGACTTAAGTGCAAGCTAGGTACTGCTTACCACCACAAGTACCATCAATAAAAGCGACATAACAGGATAATTGAAGTTTTATGTTATAGGAGTATGGCAGCGGGGATTGGGTAAGTGTGATATAATCCACAGGTGGGGGGGTTTAGCTATGAAAATGCCGGCCGTCTGGCTGGTTACGTCACCGATAGCTATCACGTAAACTCTACGATTCCCAACGCATTGGTTTACCGACGAGTAGTATGTCATCCACCTAGGAAATGTCTTACGCTTAGTGTTATGTACCTTGTACTTCATATAATATTAGCAATTTGCCTGCATTTTACTTCCTAAGTTACTGTTTTCTTTCTGAGCTACGTTTTTATTAGATACTTAAGACCTAATTACCAGTAATTGCTTGGTGGAGTAAAATTTCATATATTTTTAAAGCACTTCTGAGTCGTTGATCCCTTTTTTTAGAAAATGTCTTATTACTTTCAACAGTAGAAATTACATGAATAGAGCAGGTATAATGTAACTGCGTTCAGGAAAAGAACATGGAGGATACTAAATACAATAAAGTTTTTTTTTTTAACACTTACACTTTTTTAGCAGGTTTCCCTTAAGAAACATTTCTTCACATGTCCATCCATCAAACCCAGGAGATGACGAATATTAGGCCAATATTAAAATTAACTGAAACATTTCTCATTACCGTCACATGACATTCACTGTGGTGTTAAGCGTTACCAGTAAGTAGATTTATCTATTGTAAAACTTCACGTGGAAAATCGTCTTAGTTTACGCAGCCGGACGTTTAGCAGATTTCCCTTAGGGGAAATCAGCTATTGAGCTCGTATTCATGACGCGAGTTTTGAAAAATTTCCTCAAATGTCCATCGATCTTACCCAGCAGATGACGAAAATGAGGTCTGTTCAAAATGATATATATATATATATATATATATATATATATATATATATATATATATATATATATATATATATATACATTTGTCTGTTTACGCTCTACCGGTCGCAATTTTTGTTTGATCGTTACCAAACTTCATATTTAAGTGTTTTATGTAATAAGGAAGATCAAGTTCGTTAATGACTTAAATCTGACCAGTGGGAGGGGGGTTTAGAGGGGGGATTTTTGAAAATTCAAAATATCTCCGTTATTATGCGTCGGATCGAAAAATTGTATAGAATCACTTTTATTGAAAATTAAATTTACTATAAATATTGTTCTATACATTTATTCTGTATCTTGAATATTAACCGAGATATTTGCATTTTTCTCTTATCAGCCTTCAGCAACCCTCCACTTCTACTCATGTCACATAAATAATACTCGGTTAAGTAATAAACCACATTATTCGAAGCTTAAGTACTAAATATTGTTTTCAAGAGACCTTTATTCTACGAGATACGTGCACAAATGTTCTGGTGACCCCCCCCCCCCGCCTTTAGTTTCTGGACTAATTAAATTTGATTGATTGAGATAATATTTATTCTGTTTGAAATTATTATTTTATATTCTGATATATTTCCGTAATTGTTTTTCTTTTCGGTGAGAAGTTGGTACACCTGTTTGTTTATGTCATTTACTTTCCGCCGAGAGCTCTGTGCGGCCGTTTCCGTGATTGTTCGTCCCTCGTGAATACGTTTAGAGATCCCTTACTACTACAGTTGTTATTGGGCAGATTTATCTACTGTAAAACTTCACGTGGGAAATCTGCTTAGTTTACGCAGCCCCTGCGTGACGGAATTTTTTTACCTACTACGGTATTTACAGTGTAAACGGAATGCTTGCAGGGGTAGCAACTGCGGCAAGTAAATGAGATGAAAATCCTGTCAGGTCTGGTAACATTCTAGACCGTGCAACATTGCCAACTGAATGATCAAAAAGGTATGTCTTGCATGACATCTAACTGGACCTAATATTCGGTTAAATGACATATTATATTCCTGTATGAAGTAATCGATTAAAAAAAAAAAAAAAGTTATACGAAAATGGAATGAAAAACAAAAAAAAAAAAAAATGAATGACAATTAAATATTTGATAATAATAATATTCAAGAGTTTATTCAAAAACTTCGCAATCACTGTTCAATCATTTGGTAAATCTGCTTAGTGTACCAAGCCCCTGCACGACGGACTTTTTTTCGTACGTAGAAAGTCATTCTTCAATCAGACAAAATGTTTTATTCAACTTACAATTCACTGTATTATATAAACTAGGGAAAACAATATTTTATGTGAAATATCTTGGGAAAGTTAAAACTATCGACGACTCAATTAATTTAAAACGAAGTTAATAGTAAAAAAAAAAAAAACAACATTTCTTTCCTTAACATTTGATATTTGAGCAGTACCCTTTTAAATTCCTTATTTTACTTATTGTTTGGGGTGAAACTTTCTTCAGACAAACCTGAATTGTTGTTAGTCTCTCTTTACGGACCCTATACTGAACACACTCTACAAGTTGTAATACATATATATATATATATATATATATATATATATATATATATATATATATATATATTGTATCCTTACAGATTATCTCTCTTTTTATAGAACTGTTAATTGTGCGGATAATCTTTAAAGAGTTCCTTAATAAAATAATTCCTAATGCCCACGCAGGAATCCAACTCTTGACTTGATGAGTTGACCAAGAGCATTAAGAAATAGTATAAACCTATATATCCTGCAGGGCCCCTGATAAGAATTATTATTCTTGGGTTATAATTATTAAGTAATACTAATATTATAATATTTGCTTTGCTATATAAACTGATAAATCTAATATTTGGTATATAAATGTCTCCCGTACTTTTACAAAAAAACCTTTATTTTAACGAATTTCTGAAGGACTTTTTCAACAGCCGCCCCTAATACGAACTCAGACTAAGCTACATGAAAGTTCTTAAAAATGAGCAGAAGGGATGATTTTTCGTAAGCTAAGAAAGAAAAATATTGATTTTTCGTTGCGTTAAATGTGTTTACGAGTATTTTGTTATTTAGCAAAATTTTGTACTGCATTTTTATCGAGCTTCAAGCCTTATTGTACGAGATACAAACAAATACGTTATGTTGACCACCCCCCCCCCTTTTTCTTTCTAGAGATAGAAATTATTCTGATTCATTTAAAATTACTTCACTAGCTATAGTAAATAGTTTTCAATAAAATTAATATGTTATATTCAGATATATTTCATTAATTGTTCATCTTTCCGGTCTAGAATAATTCTATCTATTCAGCGCTGGGATGTTGGCTGCCCTTTTTGTTTACAATTCAGACGCTTTCCGTTGTAGGTATTATTAAATTGTAAATTGACTGAATGATTTTTTATTACTGTTTGTATTTATTCTCTTAACATTTAAAGTGGAGTTACCAGTATGTAGAATAATCTGTTGTAAACCTACCCTTGGGAAATCTGGTTAGATTACGCAGCACCTACGTTGCGGACTTTTTCGTATTCGGATTCTTTTTGGACAAACACTTCTGATGGGCTGTATGTATTTAAAAGACTCATAAATGTATAAATGAAAGAGAAAGATTAAATAATTAAACCTCGTTTATTAATGATTTAATATCAGGGCAAACATCAACGATTAGGGTTAAAATTAAGGTTCCCAGGTTGGATAAACATCCCCTAACACGATTTTCACACAATTTTCCATAACTGACGCCTTGTGAGGTGTGTCAGATTCCTTAGTGCCCTCATAACCGACTTAGTCCGCCCAATATGGAAGTTCAACCTGACCAGTTGCACAGCCGTTCCTTAGAACACCCTTTTTTAGATTATGCATTGCATGTAATGCATGTTATGTGTGTTCTCGGTCGTCCCTCGCTCCTGACAAACAAATATAGAATCTCAGCATTAGAACGTTTTGAATGTGCTAAGATAGAGGCAGAGTAACACATATTAAGTAGATCCTTCACTACACGAAGTACCTCTTGCACTTTTAATGTCTCTAATAAATATTCTCTCAAATGTTAACTGTTGAAATATACACTGTTCAATAAAAGGGAATATTTTATTCTCACATTTATTAAGACAATTCATAATTTTCTTAGTTATCTAGAGTACTAACTAACCTTTAAAATAATGCCTCCCAGTCCATATAAAAATAAATCTCCGCAGGAGAATAATTTTACTAAATCATTTCATCATCATCACTTGATTTACTATCAGGGCAAACGTTATAATTTTTGATTTCCCATAAATGTTTAAATCCAGAATGAGTTTGTTGGGTGGGTTATTGGTACCCTTCACCATTTGGATTACCAAATCTATTGTTTAAGCATTTAATCTATATTTATAAAAATGTATATATGTGTGCATATATAGGTATATATCATTATTAAACTTAATTATTCTTTATAAGTGTTACTCATTAAACCAATCATTTTTTTTCTTTTTTCAGAATTGATTACTTAATCTTTGGCTTACGTATCTTTATTCTTCAGATAAAGACATTAGAGCGCATCACTGGTAGCAGCATTTCTCTTGCACCAATGTTATTGAGCTTGCATTAGCTAATATCTTACAGTGCGATTCCCCAAATAGTAATTGTTACTTGACTGGAATAACTGATAATTCTTAATAATGATTATTATATCCCTGTTGATAGACATGTTTGCTCATTTTGTGGGCGCCGATGACCGTGCGGGTCAAGGCATGTGTGGAGGGGGGTATTTCAACTACTTCCGTCAACTTTCTTAAGGTAAAAAGTCCGTCGCGAAGGGGCTGCGTAAACTAAGCAGATTTCCCATGTGAAGTTTTGCAATAGAAAAATCTGCCTAATTATAACAGTAGTGGTAACCTATTCTCGAGGACGAATAGTTAGGGAAACGGCCGCACTAGCGCTCGGCGGAAACTCCCGAACATATCCAACTCCTGCCGACCACACACACAATACAAATGCAAATATCTCGGTTAATATTCAAGAAACAGAATAAATGTATAGAACAATATTTATAGTAAATTTAATTTGCAATAAGATTGGTTCTATACAATTTTTTGATTCGACGTATGGTAACGGAGATAATTCGAATTTTCAAAAATCCCCCCTCTAAACTCCCCTCCCACTGGTCCGATTTCAGCCATTAACGAACTTGATCTTTCTTTTTACATAAAACGATTAAATATGAAGTTTGGTAACGATCAAACAAAAATTGCGACCGCTAGAGCGTTAACAGACAAACAAATATATATATATATATTTATATATATATATATATATATATAGATATATATATATATATATATATATATTTATATATATATATAATTTTGAACGGACCTCATTTTCGTCATCTCCTGGGTAGGATCGATGGACATTTGAAGAAATTTTTCGAAAATCGCGTCATGAGTACGACCTCAATAGCTGATTTCCCTTAAGGGAAATCTGCTAAAATTAGTGCACGAGTTCGCTACGAGAGCGCGCTAGTATCGCAGTCCTGATGACTCAGCGGGAGTCTAACTAGTATATTCGTCTGACAGCCTCTAGGGGCTGACTAACGATAAGACTCCCTTAGATCCCGTCCAAAGGAAGGCTGTACGTCGAATTAATCACTCACTACTAAAACTGATCACGAACCTCTGGAGTCTCGCTAGGGGGTGGCTAAAGATCTTAAAGGTCTGTAATACCAACCAAAAAGAAGTCCGTCACGCAGGGGCTGCGTAAACTAAGCAGATTTCCCACGTGAGGTTTTACAATAGAGAAATCTGCCTAATAACAACTGTAGTAGTAAGAAACCTAAAACATTATGTAGGGTGTAATAACCCAGTAGTTTCTAGCCCCAAAAAACAGTTAACCTAACCTCTAAACCTATTCACGAGGGACGAATAGTTATGGAAACGGCCACCAGAGCTCTCGGCGGAAAGTCCGAACATAGCCTACTGATGACCACACGCAGAATACAAATGCAAATATCTCGGTTAGTATTCAAGATACAGAATAAATGTATAGAACAATATTTATAGTAAATTTAATTTGCAATAAGATTTACTCTATACAATTTTTCGATCCGACGCATAATAAAGGAGATATTTTGAATTTTCATAAATCCCCCCTCTAAACCCCACTGGTCCGATTTCAGCCATTAACGAACTTGATCTTCCTTTTTACATAAAACGATTAAATTCCGAGTTTGGCAACGATCAAACAAAAATTGCGACCGCTAGAGCGTTAACAGATAAATAAATATATATATATATATATATATATATATATATATATATATATATATATAATTTTGAACGGACCTCATTTTCGTCATCTCCTGGGTAGGATTGATGGACATTTGAAGAAATTTTTCGAAACTCGCATCATGAGTACGACCTCAATAGCTGATTTCCCTTAAGGGAAATCTGCTAAAAACATAATTTGAGTAATTTGACGGCAAATCACGAGTAGCTACAAAGGTTGGGAATAAAACTACAAGGTGTGAATAGTACAGCTTACGATGAATAACTTAAATCATTACTAAGGTTTTGAATATTCCCGATAGGCACTCTCCCTATTAGCAGATTTCCCTTCAGGGAAATCAGCTATTGAGGTTGTGCTCATGACGAGATTTTCGGAAAATTTTTTCAAATGTCCATCGATCCTACCTACTAGATGACAAAAATGAGGTCCGTTCAAAATATATATATATATATATATATATATATATATATATATATATATATATATATATATATATATTTGTCTGTTAACGCTCTAGCGGTCGCAATTTTCGTTTAATCGTTACGAAACTCGATATTTAACCGTTTTATGTAAAACGACAGATCGAGTTCGTTAATGGCTGAAATCGGACCAGTGGGAGGGGGGGTTTAGAGGGGGGAATTTTCGAAAATTCCAAATATCTCCGTTATTATACATCGGATCGAAAGATTGTATATAACCAATCTTATTGCAAATTAAATTTACTATAAACATTGTTCTGTACGTTTATTCTCTATCTTGAATATTAACCGAGATATTTGCATTTTTCAGTTTTCAGTGAAACGGCCGAGCTTTGTTTCCCGCCTAACGCTTGTTCGGCCGTTTCCGTATTTATTCACGGCCCTTGTATGTATATTTCTTTATTACTAAACTACACGAGGGAAATCTGCTTAGATTACGCAGCCCCTGCGTGACGGACTTTTTTTTCTTCCTCCTAATGTTGGTTTAAATTATAAGAAAAACTATGAGATAAATTCGAGTTGAGGACAACTGCTAGACTAAGCTAAACCAGTACTACCAGTATTTAATCGAAATTATTATATAATATTTATGTAATGAAACTCATGATAATTTATTTTTGAAGTAAAAGAAGTCTGGTTTCTTTAGTGTGTTATAGATGTAACTTGTATTAATTTCACCTAGCATATCAGTGAAAATTAATACCAATTTCGCTGATTTATCCACTATGAGTTTATATATAATATAAAGCGTAAAATATAAATTACATATTGCACCAAGGATAAAAAGTATATTAAAAATTCAAAGACATTAAAAAAAAACTTTACTTAATAATATAATGTTTATTCTCGTTTGACTGTGAATTGGTATTTTTGAGTTGCCAAACTCGTTATTCGTGATATCCAAAAAAAGAAAATGTGTCACTTAAGTTTGAATGTATTAATAAAATTAGGATTTATATATGTATAAAAATGGCATTATACCCGAAAGATGTCAAACCGGTTTCAGATCTGAGTCCAACATTTCTTAATAGTTAAATTTTGCCAGCAACGGCTTTTAGTTGGCCAATTAGAGGATAGCAAATGCAAAGAAGATGGAAGGCCTGTTGTACTGGCAAACCATAAAGCCGTTTTAGTAATATTAGTTAGTAAGAGCTAAAAGAAATATTAGTTTTTTTTTCATTTATTCATAATAACTTACTAAGGTAAATCCCTGGTTCAACAACTCATATCTGAGTCAAGGATTTCTGGTTCGTCTTCCGTTAATTGTCCTTGTCTATTTGTGCCTTTCTCCATGCACTTCAAGAAAGGACTTAGCATTTAGCGCGTTCGCTTTTCTTACTTCAAAGTCATTATTGGGCATTCTTATAATTCTGGTCAAGTAGAATACATTTTATTTCAGCAGATTTCCCTTAAGCGAAATCAGATATTGTGGTTGTATTCATGACGCGACTTTCGAAAATTCCTTCAAATGTTTATCCAGGAGATGACAAAAATGAGGTTCGCTCAAAATATTAAATTATAATATGTGTGTGTGTGTGTGTTTATATATATATACATATATATATATATATATATATATATATATATAAGTATATAATTGTGTTGATGTTTTCGACCAGGTTTTATTTATATATGGTGTTGTTATTCTTTTTGGAGTTTTGGTCAATGTTGGTGAAAAAATCTTAGTTTATGCCGATATTTCGAGAATATCTATTTTCTCTTTTTCAGGGCTTTAAAATTGTAAAATAATATAGCATGAAAATAGATTTAACAATATATAACAATAATAGTGGTAACATATAGCAATAATAATTGTAACAGAATTTTACATTATATATTTTTTTTAATATAATAATATTCTGTATTTAGTTATATAACTATTTCAGGGGTCTGGTGGCCTTAGGAAGAAGGATAAATAAATAAATAACATAGAACAAAAGAGAATACAAACAAAGTAATGTCCAACGAAATGAAATGCAAAGCTTCAACATTTAGAATTTTAGTAAAAGAAGATACCACTACAAAAAATAACTACAAAATGATAGAGTATAAGTTTTTAAAAAAAATATAAGTAACATGAGAACTAAGTAAGATTAAAAATAATTGATCCACTCAAAGCTTCTATTCAAAAAGAACAAATGATCTTATCCTGAAGGCCCCACTGATATAATAATACAAATTTGACAAGGCACAATTATCAATTGGCATAAGTAAAGACTGAAGCTGTTCTTAATTTCTTGCTAGAGGTTCATTGTGTTTGTACACTATACACTAATGATAGCGTGCTCTCAATGAATCCTAGAGTGCACATTCGAGAGTTAAGTGATACAGGATCTCTTGTTTATACTGGTTGCAGGCTGTACAGATGTGTTTATCTTGTAAGCAACGCCATTCAGGAAGAGACGAATCTCATCACTCGACGACAGTCTCGGCTGGATTAGGGCTCTCTTCTTCTCTAAAGGCACATCAAACTGGAGATACTCTTCGCCCAGACCAAGGGAACTCAAATTTCGGAATAGATGGCTGTAGCGATAATTTAAAACTCTTTCGACATCAATTGATAATAGGTGGTTCTCCCATTTCTCAATTATATCTTCCTTATTCTTGAGGAGCCAAGACATCGTTGCCTTTTAGAATACATCATTCAATCCCAGTCTACTCAAGATGTCTTGCAGTGGAGAGAACCAAACATCTTCCAAGGTCTCCAGCAGTTTTTGTTTGACCGTTACCGAACTCGATATTTAATCCTGTTATGCAAAAAGAAAGGTGAAGTTCGTTAATGGCTGAAATCGGACCAGTGGCGAAATTTCGAAATATCTCCATTACGTCCAATGGAAAAATTGTATAGAACCAGTCTTATTGAAAATTGAATTATCTTTAGATATTGTTATGTACATTTACTCTCTATCTTCTATATTAATCGAGATATTTGAATTTTCTTATTTTTAGTAGTTAGCAAACCCCACATTTCTACTCCCGTCATAAACAATACTCTGTTATATAATAAACAACTTCGAATATTCGAAGCCTTAATACCAAATATTGTCTTCAAGAGTCCTTTATAATACGAGATACATGCAAGTGTGTTCTTTTGATTCCTTCCACCATCTTAAGTTCTTGGACTACTAAAATTTGAGTAATTGGGATAAGAGTTATTCTGATTCATTTAAACTACAGTACTAAATGTAGTAAATAGTTTACATTAGAATTAGGCACACCTGTTTGTTTACAATTCAGAGGCTTTCCGTTGGGAGGTTACTAAAATAGACATATTTCTCATTACCGTTTGTATTTTTTCACTTAATATTGACGTTGGTGTTGTATTACTATGTAGATTTATATGTAAAACTTCTGGAGGGGAATCTGCTTAGTTTATGCGGTCCCTTTACTTTTATTTCATATTCGGGGTAGCATCTATCTTCTTCTACATTTGATTCCTTGAATAGTATACAACAAGTGTCATTAGTTTCTTTAAGATACTCTCTTTCTTTAGTAATAAAAGATAGAACATTAAGAGCTACCCAAAATATTAATGAGACTATTACAGGTATGTTCCCATGTCTTGTAAAATGAGAGGCCTTCGTCATTTCGATCTTAGTAATCTACAACATTAAGTAATTGCTGTACTGATGTTGCTAATATCCTCGGAAGTAAATTAGAGATTAAATAAATTTATATTGATGCTGCTAGGGTTTTAGTAGATTTCCCGTAAGGAGTGGGGAAGTAACTCTCTACCCACTCTTCTACTCATTGGTTTTTATATAGAAATAGCGAATATGTAGTGAGTTGAAGCCATATATATGCTATGCAAGCCCATGGGAATATGACTAGTTTACGCAGCCTCTGTGTGACGGCCTTTTATTTACAGTAACATAGCTGGAACAATTATTCACGTCACTATGATTGCCAAGCTGAGTTAGAAGTAGTATTAAAAAAACACTCAACGTCTAAATTACTTTATATACCTTGATGACCTTATGAATTTCCTTTCCTAACAATGAGGCATTTAGATGGAAGCAACTACAGCATCATTGTTAATTCATGATTTTATACAATCCTATTGTTCTTTTCTTTCATATTTCTTCAAAAAGACCAAAAAAAAAAAAAAAATAGTATGTTACACAATTAATCCTTGAAAGGAGTCCATGAGTGGTGAGAGACTATACATTCTGAGGGAGATTTAATTGTTGCAATCTGATTGACTCAAACCAAAACTTTAGGAAAATCCCCAGAATACCGATTGAGTCCATCGGGGTTCACATCTATCAAAATGTTCTAGCAAGTGTCAAAATGAGTTAGTTGAATGAGCGAATGCTTTCTGTTTGACTTACTCGAGCCACCCTGCCAACAGCTACATGCTTTGGAGAAACTTCATTGGAATATTTCACTTTTAGCACTTTCTTTGGGAGAAAATGTATAACAACATGTACTCTACGTTCGTATATTATTAATATAATATATCCAATTTCCACGCTAGTCATAAGTTACCCGAATTTAATGGCTATTGTTCTTGTGAGGAAATATTTTAAGCTTATGTTAATTTTACGGTCACTATTGCAATTGATTCAATCGCCCAAAAGTATGATCCAAAGTTGACCAAACATTTGGCCACATTCATGAACTTAATCAGTGACAATAAACCCAGACTGATAATTCTGACAACTACTTTATCAAGCTAACTAGGCTTTGCTAACTCAGCACAGACCATTCTAAACTCATTCATGAACAGCTAAGTTCTAAATCCGAAAATCCTCATTCATTTGGTTATAAATTGACAATAAAGCACTTGCTACCTGATGCAGAAAATGTCTAGGACTTCGTAAACTAAGCGGATTTCCCTCATCTTGGAATGACAGACTACGGATCTCATTTATATTCTGTATTTTCAACAAAAAAAATTCGATGAGTAGGTAGAAGGGACGGTCAATAAAATTTTAATTTCAGTTAATTTTATTTTTATTTCAGTTTATTTTAATTTTAATAAATTTTCAGACTAACTATTGGAATGTATCTCACATAACAAAGGTCCGTTGAAAACAATATTTGGTATTTATGCCTGGAATAAATCTTAACATGATAGATTCTCTTATTTTTAAAGTGCGATACCTAAATGTGAGGGATACCTAAAAAACTATAGAAAAAAAAGAAAATATTATTGAAGATAAAGAGTAAATGTATATAACAGTATTTATAGTACATTTAATTTGCAATAAGATTGGTCCTATTCAATTTTTCGATACGACGTATAATAACAGAGATATTTTGAATTTTCTAAACCCCCCCTCTAAACTCTCCTCTGACTGGTCCGATGGTTTTTCAAAAATCGCTTCATGAGTATGATCTCAATAATATAATCCTTACGACCACAATAATACAATTTCTAAAAGGAAATCTGCTAAAACGAAATTACCATGATACATCAGAACTATTCGCTCACTTTAAGTAGTCAATATTACTGTTAGGGAGTGAATATTACAAGGAACGAGTGTTATATTTATATCTCTTTGTAACGGTAAGATATAGGTTAGGTGTAAAACATATGTTTTTTAAATTCATAAGACAGACTTTTGTTTGGCAGGCATTAGTTGAAGAATAGAGAGACACATTCTGATAAAACATGCTAAATCTTTCTTTGTCCTTAAGAACAATTACTTACCAATTGAAAGTACTGTGCCGAATATGTGAAAATGAAGCTTACATTTCATGATGTCTATAGCTGCGAATGATGTATAGTTTCCATATTCTCACTCATTTTAATATACTCTTCGTCCATATCAATAAGTTAAAAGGCGAATTATTTGAATGATTTACTAATCGGTTAAGCAGTGTTCATAGTTCAACTGTCGGGAGAAACAATAAGTAAATTATATGCACTAGTTGTCTATGAAGTAAAAGCTGCTTTTTCATTTCAAACAATTAAGTTGGCATTCCTTTCAAAGTATTGGAGCGGAATTCAGATAAGCAGTGTTTAATAATAATGATGGACAAATAAATTATTTATTTTTTTGTAAACTAATAAATCCTGAAATATTCCTTTTATTGGATACACCGAAAATGGAGCAGAAGAAATTGCTAACTAAGATATTTTGTTCTCATTTCATCACAGAAATTTGATCTCCGTCATACAAAATGGCTATGTAAATATATAAGAAAATACATGTGGTACCAAATATATATATATATATATATATATATATATATATATATATATATATATATATATATACTTTTGAATCACTTACCTATTGTATTACACCACACAAGGTAAAATTCCTTGATAAATATATAGTGCGTCGAAGAGAATACCTATCATTGGTAAACATTTTGGATTACAACAGTGAAAATAAAGTTAACGATGTTTTCTGTTTCTTGTCAAAAGTTAGCAAAAGTTAACAGTATTAAAAAAATAATTTTATTATTTTTATGTGGATGCTCAAACAACAATAATCGGCACATTATTTATTATAAGCAATTATACTTATTATTGGTATTCTGTTTGTCATAAATCTTAGAGAAGAATTATATTAATTTGATATATCAGAAAACTGAACTTTATTTAGACATTAAAATGAATGAGTCAATCTACATTTACATTAAATTATCATTTATTGAATTAAATATTATAATTCTTTAGATTAATATTTGAATTGTATTACCTACCAATGCATATGCTGTTAATTTTTAATTTAGAAATTATTATTATTTTTATTTACACATTTTTAATAAGTTATAATATATTAATAACCATACTAACAGTAATTGGCCATACTCTTGGCAACATGTTTGTAAACGTAACCCAATAAAATATCTATCTAATATATAAGAAAAGTCCGTCACGCAGGGGCTGCGTAAGCTAAGCAGATTTCCTTCGTGAAATTTAGTAATAGATAAATTTACATACTGGTAACAACACCACCGTGAATATTAAGTGAATAAATACAAAAGGAAATAAGAAATTTTTCAGGCA
This sequence comes from Riptortus pedestris, assembly GCA_019009955.1. NCBI lineage: Eukaryota > Metazoa > Arthropoda > Insecta > Hemiptera > Alydidae > Riptortus > Riptortus pedestris. The sequence goes on along the minus strand of CM032232.1, from coordinate 30,145,137 downwards.
ATTTCAATAACCTGCCGATAGAAAGCGTTAGAAATGTAATCAAACAGGTCTGCCCGCCTCACACCGGATAGAAAACAATTACTGAAATACATCAGAATATAACTTATTAAAAATATTAATATTAATATATTATTAGAAATATTAATTTATTATTGAAAACTATTCACTATATCTAGTACTGTAATTAATAATGAGTCAAAATAATTGTTATCTCAATCAATCAAATTTTAGTAGTCCAAAACCTTAGGACGGGGGAGGGGGGGTCACCAGGACATACTTGCATGTATCTCGTATAATAAAGGTTTCTTGAATACAATTTTTGGTATTTAAGCTTCGAATAATGTGATTTATTAAATAGCAGAGCATTGTTTATGTAACATGAGTGGTTTGTTGAAGGCTGAAAACTGAAAAATGCAAATATCTCGGTTAATATTCAAGAAAATAAATAAATGTATATAACAATAATTATAGTAAATTTAATTTGCAATGAGATTGGTTCTATACAATTTTTCGAACCTACGTATGGTAACGGAGATATTTCGAATTTTCGAAAATCTTCACCTCTAAACCCCCCTCATGAATTCAGCCATTAACGAACTTCATCTTTATTTTTACATAAAACCACTAAATATTGAGTTCGGTAACGATTAAACAATAATTGCGACATATATATATATATATATATATATATATATATATATATATATATATATATATATATATATATACTAGCTCAGATACCCAGCTTCGCCCGGGAATTCATTTGAGGCTGAATGGTGATGATATTTTTTTGGCAAGGCTTGACTTTGCACAATATTTTGACATTTACCCGTCCCAGTGTTATACGGGTTAATACCCGTCGTTTCTGTGGATTTGTTAATAATAAAATTATTTTTTTATGTAAGACTTCACTGTCCTCCATATTGTCATATTTCCCGTTTCCTGTGCATTGTGCATAGATTTGAATTATTAAGGACAAAATATTAACATACATTAAAATTAATTTTTCCAGGTGCTGTACCTGGTAGTTCATATTGAAAAGAATTGTTAAGCAAATTTCTCTAAATAACAAAATAAACAACTTTTGTTATGTGCATATTTGCCGAAACCCCAATAAGAAACGAAATATCGCTATTTTTAAATTCAGGCCTCCCTTATAACCCCCCCCCCTCCTGTCCGTCGCTAGAAATGTTGGTATGGCTTATTATAATGAAAGCGTTAGTGCTAATGCACATACCGAGTTTTATTTATTTCGGTTGGGTCTTTTGTCCCAAATAAAATTGTTCACTTCCGCTATAGGTTTTAGCGTATATCTCGTTTATAATTCGGTATACGACAAAAGTGAATATGATAAAAGTTACTCAAAATAACAAAATAAACATGTTTTGTTATGTGCATAATTGCCTAAAATTCTATAGGAAATGAAATATTGCTATTTTTAATTTCAGGCCTCCCCTACAACCCCCCACTCCTGCTCGTCTCTAGAAATAATGGTACAGCTTATTATCATGAAGGAGTTAGTGTTAATTCACATACGGAATTTAATTGTTCACTTCCGCTATAGGTTTTAGCGTATATCTCGTTTATAATTCGGTATACGAAAAAAAGGTATATAACAAAAGTTACTCTAAATAACAAAATAAGCAACAATTCTTATGTGCATAATTGCCGAAAAACCAATAGGAAACGAAATATCGCTATTTTTAATTTCAGGCTTCCCTTATAACCCCCACTCCTGTTCGTCTCAGAGGATATTAATATAGTCTAAAGTCTAAGTTGGGTTAGTAGTAATATACATACCAAGTTCAATAAAATTCGGTTCAGCCGTTTATGCGTGAAATAATAGCCAAAAAAGACTCAACCCAACTAAATAAAACTCGGTATGTGTATTAGCAGTGAGGTCTACATTATAATAAGCCATACCAACATTTCTGTGGACGGGGAGGAGTGGGGGTTATAAGGGAAGCCTGAAATTACAAATAGCGATATTTCGTTTCCTATTAGTTTTTCCGCAAATATAAACATAACAAAAGTTGTTTATTTTGTTATTTGGAGTAACTTTTGTTATATACACTTATGTCGTATACCTAAGTATAAATGAGTTATACGTTAAAACATTAGCGGACACTAACGGCTGAACCGAACTTAACAAAACTCAGCATGTCAATTAGCATTAATTCTTCCATGATTATAAATTATATTAAAATTTTTAGGTTCGAAGGGGAGGGGGGTTAAAAGGGAGGCCTGAAATAAAAATTCACCACATTTACTTGTATAAGAGACGGGAAATATAAAAATATCGAGGACTGTGAAGCCTTATCGAACAAATAATTCTATTATTAGCAAATCCATGGCAAAGACGGGTATCAATCCTAAACACTGGTACGGGTAAATGTCAAAATATTGTGCAATGTAAAGCCTGCTAAAAAATACCATCACCATTTAGTCTCAAATGAATTCCCGGGCGAAGCCGGGTATCTGAGCTAGTATATATATATAGTTTTGAACGGACCTCATTTTCGTCATCTGAGTAGGATCGATGGATGTTTGAAGAAAATTTTCGAAAATCGCGTCATGTGTACGACCTCAATAGCTGATTTTCCTAAGGGAAATCTGCTAAAAATTAATTGATTAATATACTTAGTCAAATGGGTATGTAAAAAGAGAAATGACAAATTTTCAAACAGCTTTATATATATCCTGTAAGACAGATACAGACCTGATTCATACTTTTAAATGGAATGCCCTTAAGATGATGACACTCCTAAGGAACCAGACTCTTGTTTTAAAAAGATTGCTATCTTACTATTTGATGGAGGTGTTGTTTAGCAGAGGTGTCTTGCGAATGTTGCAAACCTGCCCATAAGATGTTGCAGAATCTTCATTATATAATAGGAAGTGCTGGATCTTCCCATTCAGCACATTTTCTTCACGTCTTTTATACTGTTTCTTATTATGTAAGGCATATATTCTGTAAAAAAAAAAGTGTCTTAGCTGTGAGAGAATGACACTTATATTAAACACAGAATGAGATTAATATAATTGGTTTAAAAAAAAAAAAAAAAATTTCCAAAATTATTTCCTTGGAACTACTAGCTTAACTCGACTCCAGCTAATATTCTTTTACGTCACATCATTAAAAAGTCCGTCACGCAGGGGTTGCGTTAACTAAGCAGATTTACCAGGGGCGTCACGTTTTTGCATTTATCTCAAAATGTAAGAGTTCAATGAGAAATTTGGGCTTTAAATAAACTGCTTAATAATATAAAGGCTAATTGTTAATATGACAGGTTTAGAATTGGGGCTTTGCCTAAGGCCGAAAACTAAAATTGCAAATATCTTCGATAATACTAAAGATAGAGAATAAATGAATATAACAATACTTATAGAACATTTTATTCTACATAATATTAGTTCTATACAATATTCCGATCTGATGTATAATAACGAAGATATTTAGAATTTTCGAAATTCTACCCCCAACCCCCCTCTACCTACCACTCGTTCAGTCATTTACGATCATGGCCTTTATTTTAGTATAAAACGCTTATACATCGAGTTTGGGTACGATCAAATAAGAATTGCGACCGCTAGAGTGATAACAGACACGTGTGTGTGTGTGTGTGTGTGTGTATGTGTGTGAATATAGTTTTGATCGTACCTCATTTTCGTCATCTACTAGGTGGGATCGAAAGTTTTCAAAAATCGCGTCATGAGTACGACCTCAATAGCCGATTTCCCTTAAGGGAAATCTGTTAAAAGAATGTTGCAAATCTTAAACATTTTTCATTCTTTTAAAATATTTTCTATCACAAACCACTCCCTTTGCAGTCATAACCCCTTTGAATAAGGTTGTTGAATTTATAGAATATTGTCATAATCTAAAGCCTACGACTTTTAGTCGCAAACATCGTGTCCTTTCAGAAACTGGAGTGGATTTTGGTGCAGTTTTCTGAGTACAAACCTCCCCCATAATAATAATAAAGGAAAAATATTACTGACATTGAATGACGAACGTTATTTATTAACAACTTTTCACTACGGCTTCAACCATGGAATCTAAATGAAAGGACAGCTTACCAGAATCTATATAGAAAACCAATAAACTACCAAAGACTAACCATAAACCAGGCTTAAAGCCTATAGCCATTTGACTTAATATAAACTGAATGTATCCAATCAACTAATCACTGAAACCAATCTACAGAATATTGTGGCCTCTCGATCGAGATGACCTTTGACAAGAATGGATCAGCTGAGTGAGTGCTGGCAGCAGCATGTGCTGGCAGGGGTAGAAGTTCAGGCTACGCTCTTCCGGGAAAGTTTATCGTGACTAAGGGAGTCTCGCTCTTCTTCCCTCATTAGCTACACGATAAGTCTCTGAGAGAGAAACTGCATCTTGCATGTTTTATTAACAGCTGATTGTATTTCTTGAAATACAGCGGTCGAGCTGCTGAGACGTGAAAGCAGTATAGAGTAGTCGCACAGTCTCTCACGAATGGAAGTAAGGAAAAAAAGTCCGTCACGCAGAGGCTGCGTAAACCAAGCAGATTTCCCACGTGAAGTTATATAGAGAAATCTCCATACGAGAGCCGAAAAGTTATGGAAACGGCCGAACTAGCTTTTGACGGGAAACTCACTCATCCGTTATCGGCCCACTTTTAATAAAAATGCAAATATCTCGGTTAATATTCAGGATAGAGAACAAATGTCCCCCCTTCCACTGATCCGATTTCAGCCATTAACGAACTTGATCTGTTTTTGCATAAAACGTTTAAATATTGAGTTTGGTGACGATCAAACAAAAATTGCGACCGCTAGAGCGTTTACAGACAAATACATATATATATATATATATATATATATATATATATATAAATATATATATATTTATATATATATATATATATATATATAATTTTGAACGGACCTAATTTTCGTCATTTCCTGGGTAGGATCGATGGACATTTGAAGAAATTTTTCGAAAATCGCGTCACGAGTACGACCTCAATAGCCGATTCTTCTAAAATCATATGCACTCAAAAAATCTCACCTAGAAAAGATTTGTTTAACTCAATATTTGGTATTTCGGTTTGAAATAAGACAAAACATGACATCTTAGTTATTCTTAACGTGCGACGACAGAAGCTGAAACTAAAAATATTCAAATATCTCGACTAATATTCAAGATAGATAAAATAAGTATATAACAATAGTTATAGGTAATTACATTTACATTAAGACATTTTTCAATCCAACTTGTAATAATGAAGATATTTCAAATTTTCAAAATTACTCCGTCTAAATCCCTCGTCCCCCGGTCCGATTTCAGTCTTTAACGAACTGCATTTTCTATTTACATAAAACGATTAAATATTTAATTTGGCATCGATGAAACAAAAATTGTTACAGCTCGAGCATCAACAGACAATTATATATATATATATATATATATATATATATATATATATATATTTGAACGGACCTAATTCTGTTCATCTCCGGGGTAAGATCAATGGACATTTGAGGAAATTTTTCGAAAATCGCGCCATGAGTACAACCTCAACAGCTGATGTCCCTTCAGGGAAATCTGCTAAAAGCCTTTGTCCCACCCTTGTTAGAAAATGGTGATACCCTGTAGACAATCCGGCTCAATTATCTGTAATTGCATAAACTGGACGTTGAGTTAAAACAATGTTCATAATTTTCAATAATCGGATTGATATTATATAAGGAACGACTAGAATAATGCCTTGTTATATTCACCGATTGGAGACTGCAAATTGTCCATTACTAATAGAGCTCAATTAAAAAAAATTCTTCAGTCTTAACAAATTTATTATAACAGAGTACGCATTTAAAAAAAAAATACTTGAAATTACTAGGCCATTTTTTTTTTTTTTTTGGTTTATGGGACATTTCTTAGATATAAATGAGCCAAAGAAAGGCAACGATCGATAGAGAAGGTGACCAACAGCCCGTGATATGACGTAACTATATCTGTCTAGCAACTTCCGAGTTGCTCGTTGGCGGTTTTCTTCACAGCTCTCTATCAGCTGGGTCTTGTTACGAGCCCCGCCTTAAGTAGTCGTGCTGAACAGAAATCACAACAAAAAAATGCATTTGCCGATCAACGGCGGTTTCTTCCTGGCTACTATTAGTCCAGTTTGAGCGTGACGTCGGCCCTGATTGGGGTTTTCGTCAGGTCATTTGTTCTGATTGTGAAAGAATTGATATAATTCTTATTTTTCTTGTTGCTGAAATTGCTTGGAAAAGGCAGAGGTCTCTATTGGAAAGAGAAGAGGTTAATCTTCAATGGATATTTTGGGTCAAATTAGCCGTGAATGGTTAGGAAACTTTTAATGCATTATCACAATTCATCAGTGATCTATTTGGTCATTAATGTGTATTATTTTTGAGGATTTTATAAATAAGAATGGCGATTTAAACATGAAAAGAAAGGCAGAAGAATAAGTTTGTTAGGTTTCCCCATTGTAGTTCAGGTCAAGTCCCAAGCCACAGCACGCCTGCAGACTCAACGTTTCCAACTGGCAATATATTTAGAAAGACATAATTCTTTAGTAACAAATAAACTCCGAACATTTTTAAACCAACACTCACTCACTTATAATTAGAATGTGCGTCAATGTCTCGTCCTCCAGCCACGTTATCGTTATTGAATAGTACATTTCAATAATGCAATATTATGAAAACATACAGCTGTGGTATATTTCTTTTATGGCTTCTATATTTGACGTAAAAAAAATATGTAATGCAAACACCAAAATTTAAGATGTGGAGTCAGTGCTGGTGGAATGCACCACTAAAAAAATAGTAACTTATGCGTAACTGAAAAGCCTGAAATTATTTATATGTAGAGGAGAGGAAAATAGATAATAGAAAATAGGCGTCCTATCGGTTTTATTATTATTAAAAGTTTAAAAACTTTTATGGTTTCTCAACTTTTAGAAAATTTCCCTTAAGGGAAATCAGCTATTGAGGTCGTACTCATGATGCGATTATCGACAAATTTCTTCAAATGTTCATCGTCCCTACCCAGGAGATGACGAAAATGAGGCCCGTTCAAAACTATATATATATATTATATTGGTCTGTTATACATTTATTCTTTATCTTGAATATTAACCGAGATATTTGCTTTTTATTTTTTTTAATTTGCATCCTTAAGTAAACCCCTACTCCTACTCATATCATATTAACAATAAGCAGTTATATCAGGAACTACTTTTTTTAAAGTTTATATAATTAATATTGTTTACAAGAGACCTTTATTGTGCGAGATACATGCACATTCTTTGTTTGATAACTGTATTATCAAGATTATACGTTGTTGCTTTGGAAATATTTGTTTGATCTAAACCATATTTAAATTTAATCATTCAGTCATCATTATCATATTTCATCATATTTTTAACCCCCCCCCCCTTCTGCGTACGACTCATCGCTTGTTTTTGGTAGAAATAGGGAATATAATGTGAGATGAGATCACAAGTCTGTTATAGCAGCACTTTTTGGAATTGCTAGATTAACGGAAAATCCATTTCCCTTGAGGGAAATCAGCCTTTGAGGTTGTACTCATGGCGCAATTTTCGAAAAATATCTTCCCCCCCCCGCCCATATTTTGTTTTGTGGATTACTAAAATTAGAGTGTTTGAGATAAAAGCTATTCTGGTTTTGAAAACCATGGTAATTTATTTATGCAAAGTGCACTTCCAGAGTTAGCGCTCCATCGTCAGTCGCCCGGCGGTTTTGGTCCAGGCTTCACTGCTATAATCAGGCACTATCGATGGAACGCTGACTCTGAAAGTGCATTTAAGTGCATAAATTAAAACACTAGCAGAGGACAGGGGATTTTTTTTATTGATCCTGATTACTAAGAGGAGTAAATAAACACTAAGTTCGGTTAATAAACGATCACTCATTTCCTGGTAACAAAAGAAACAGAATGACTGAAATAACCTAGTCAACTATGAACCACCATACACACTACCACTATATAATAACGATAAGCGGTTAAAAACCTGTCAATATTTTATCTGTAAATAATGAGTGGCTTTTCGTTAACCAATTTCTCTTTTATAAATTCTAGAAGGGTTATTTTATGTAATGAAGTGATTTTCTTTTAATTATGATTTAATAATCTTCTTCAATTGGGTGGCAATTGACCCTAAAAATAAAGTAAATTTGAACTTTGAAGATTTTTTTTCTTCCTAACATTGTGACAGAATCAAGCCCTGTTCAGTGAGAACTTAATGCAACTTACATAAGCAATACAAATTATAATGGTAAGTATCAAGTAATTAGTTATACACACAGCTCATTCCGCCTGAAGGCATGAAAGTAACAGCTGTATTAAACCTACGCTCTGTCTGTAAAGTATCATGTTAGTGTTTGGATGTTATACGAGAACTAGGTTAAATCTATTTGCAAATAGAAGGAAAGGGTGTGTTAAGTAATGGAGCAAGTTGATAAACTTCTGTCTGCTCAGAACCAGTTTTGCGCACTCTACATCCGCCTTAAGAGTCAATATTTAGATGTGCTTGTCCTCTACGAGATGAACTGTCTACTCCACTTACAACATCAATGAAGAGATGAGGATAGATTGATTGCCGTGCAACTGTATACTGTAGTGTTTGAATGGGATGAGGATAACAATGATACGGAAGTAAGGAAGGAAAGAGGGTAGGGGTAGAGCTGGGCATAATGTAATTATAACTACTAACTGCTAACTATAACTACTAACTGCTACCCATAACTACGAACTACTAACTATAACTACTAACTTCTAACTATAACTACTAACTGCTAAATATAACTACGAACTACTAACTTCTAACTATAACTACGAACTGCTAACTATAACTACTAACTGCTAACTATAACTACTAACTGCTAACTATAACTACTAACTGCTACTCATAACTACGAACTACTAACTATAACTACTAACTTCTAACTATAACTACGAACTGCTAACTATAACTACTAACTGCTAACTATAACTACTAACTTCTAACTATAACTACGAACTGCTAACTATAACTACTAACTGCTAACTATAACTACTAACTGCTAACTATAACTACTAACTTCTAACTATAACACTAACTGCTAACTATAACTACTAACTGCTAACTATAACTACTAACTGCTAACTATAACTACGAACTGCTAACTATAACTACTAACTGCTAACAATAACTACTAACTGCTAACTATAACTATTAACTGCTAACTATAACTACTAACTGCTAACATAACTTCTAACTATAACTACGAACTGCTAACTATAACTACTAACTGCTAACTATAACTACTAACTCTAACTATAAACTACGAACTGCTAACTATAACTACTAACTGCTAACTTTAATTACTAACCGCTAACTATAACTACTAACTGCTAAACTATAACTACTAACTGCTACCCATAACATAACTTCTAACTATAACTACTAACTTCTAACTATAACTACGAACTGCTAACTATAACTACTAACTGCCAACTATAACTACTAACTGCCAACTATAACTATTAACTGCTAACTATAACTACGAACTGCTAACTATAATTACTAACTGATTGCTATAACTACTAACTATAACTACTAACTGCTAACTATAACTACTAACTATTACTACTAACTGCTAACTATGACTAATTTGATTTGACTGTAGCTTCAACTGCTGTGGCTACATTCTAGTTAATAGTTAACAGCGGTTATCTTCATGTTAGCGTATTTCGATTAAAGGAAATCAGCTTTTGAAGATAAACTTATGACGAGATTTCATAAAAATTTCTTCAATTGCCCTTCAACCTATCTAGTAGATGAATCTGTTCAATATTAAATATATGCACATATATATATATGTCTGTTACCGCTCTAACAGTATAAGCTCTATTTGTCTCACCCTTTCCAAACTCTATATATACTCGTTTTATGTAAAAAATAAATTTTGTAAAATTGGATCAGTAGGAGAGGGAATTATGAGGGGGAGAATTTTGAAAATACGTCCTATCGAAAAATTGTACAGAACTATCATATTGAAAAAAAGTCCGTCACGCAGGGGCTGCGTAAACTAAGCCAGATTTCCCACGTGAAGTTTTCAATAGAGAAATCTCGCCTAATAAACAACTGTAGTAGTAAGAAACCTCTAAACCTAAAACATTATTTAGGGCGTAAAAACCCAGTAGTTTCTAGCCCCAAAAAACATTTAACCTCACCTTTAAAAACTATTCACGGGGGACGAATAGTTATGGAAACGGCCGCCAGAGCTCTCCGCGGAAAGTCCGGAACATAGCCTACTGGTGACCACACGGAGAATACAAATGCTCAGAAATATCTCGGTTAATATTCACGAGATACAGAGAAAAATGTATAGAACAATATTTATAGTAAATGTAATTTGCAATTAGATTTATTTTATACAATTTTTTCGATCTGACGCATAATAACGGAGATATTTTTGAATGTTCAAGAAATCCCCCCCCTCCCACTGGTCCGATTGTCAGCCATTAACGAAATTGATCTTCCTTTTTTCATAAAGGATTGAAATTCCGAATTTGGTAACGATCAAACAAAAATTGCGACCGCTAGAGCGTTTACAGACGAATATATATATATATATATATATATATATATATATATATATATATATATATATATATAATTGTAACCTCTGTCTGTACATTGATTTTTTTCGCGAAATTTCACTATAACTTTTCGTTTCACATGTCATAGACACCATAACTACATTTTGTTTCTTTCGTTTCTGTTTGTTTATTTGTTTGTTTGTTTGTTACCTTTTCACGCATAAACGGCTGAACCGAATTTTATGGTGTAGGGGATTAATACTAACGTAACTTAGATTTTAGGCTATATTAATATTCTCTGAGACGAACAGGAGTGGGGGTTATAAGGAAGCAAGAAATTAAAAATTGCGATCTTTCATTTCCTTTTGGTTTTTCGACAAATATAAACATAGCAAAAGTGGTTTATTTTGTTATTTAGAGTAACTTTTGTTATATACACTTTTTTCGTATATTGAATTATAAACGAGATATACGCTATAACCTATAGCGGAAGTGAGCAATTTTATTTGGGACAAAAGACCCAACCGAAATAAATAAAACTCGGATGTGTATTAGCACTAACGCCTTCATTATAATAAGCCATACCAACATTTCTAGGGACCGGCAGGAGTGGGGGTTGTAAGGAAGGCCTGAATTTAAAAATAGTGGTATTTCGTTTTCTATTCGTTTTTTCCGCAAATGTGAACATAACAAAAGTTGTTTATTTTGTTATTTAGAGTAACTTTTGTGATATTCAATTTTGTCTTTTAACAATGTATAAACGAGATATACACTATAAACTAAAACGGTAGTCAACTATTTTATTGGGCGCTAACGATTGAACCGAACTTAACAAAACACGGTATGTCAATTATCATAAATTCTTCCATGATTATAAGCTATATTAAAATGTTTAGTTTAGAACGGGAGTGGGGGAGGCCTGAAATAAAAATTCACGATATTTCATTGTCTATTTGTTTTTCGACAAACATGCACATAACAAAAGTTGTTTACTTTGTTATTTAGATTAACTTTTTTTTTTTATACATTTCTCCAGGAACAATGTGTGGAGCAAGTAATTTGCGAAGAAATATTGACATGGTCAACAATCCATTCCAATTTGAACTATGAGGCACCTCACCTGGAAAATTAAATGCCAACAACGGGTATTAACCCTAAACACTGGGACGGGTAAATGTCAAAATATTGTGTGCAAAGTATAGCCTTGCCAAAAAAATACCATCACCATTTAGCCTCAAATCAATTCCCGGGCGAAGCCGGGTATCTGAGCTAGTATATATATATATATATATATATATATATATATATATATATATATATATATATATATATATATATCATATATATAATTTTGAACGGACCTCATTTTCGTCATCTCCTGGGTAGGATCGATGGACATTTGAAGAAATTTTTCGAAACTCGCATCATGAGTACGACCTCAACTGATTTCCCTTAAGGGAAATCTGCTAATAAAATGTACTAGCTATATTGTTATATAAATGTATTCTCTTTCTTTAATATTATCGGAGATATTTGCATTTTGTAGTTGTCAGCCTTCAGTAAACCCAAACTCCGGCTCATCTCATATTAGAAATAAGCTCTTATATCATGAACTACATTATTTCTAGATTCAATATCATGTATGGTTTTCATTGAACTACTACTTTGTGAGACACAAAAACGTTATGTGATGACGTCATTAATATTTTTCGTTCTTTACTCTCATCGGTCATATGAGATCACAAGTGTTAGATTAGCACTTGGGAAATATGCTTAGTTTTCGCAGCCACTGCGTGAATGTTGTTTGCTAAGCTAAACAGCTAATTGTTGTAATAAGTTGTATTTCTAGGAGGAATGTTTTGTTTTGTCTTTTGTATTTTTCTCTTTTTTATGAGTGTATTTATGGTTAGGAAGCATTTTTTAGACAAATATGTATGAGGTTTTTTTTTGTTTGTTGTTGTTCTATTCTGTTTTATTTATTTTCTTTTTCTTTTTTGTTAGAGAGAGCTTTGTGTTAGGTTAAGGCCATGAACTCCTTTTTGGGTGCTAGCACCTTTTTTATAATGTCTTTTAGGGACATCAAAGGGGATAGGGACCCCCTTATAAATTGTGTATTTTATAAACTATTATAGGTTATTGGACTTATATTATTGTTATTAGTATTGTATTGTTCTATTTTTTTTGAAATGTATATAAAACCCAAATAAACAAGTAAAAAGTGATGGGCTATCTACAGGATACCGCCCTTTTCTAGCCAGAGTGGGACTAAGGGGTTTATTACAGATGTCACATCTAAATAAATTCCTCAAGCCTAGGCGGAAATCGAACTCGTCACTCTAGGCTTATCACGTGAATTAAGACCAACGCCTTAACTCACATGGCTAACCTGAACATCGAGTTCAATCTATTGATATCAGTAGCCTTCACAGTATCGCTGATTTCCCGCTCGGTGCAGTAGAGAGCAAGCCAATATTGACACGAAGAGAAATTTCTTCCAAAGAGACATGAAATGGAAATGACATTCAGCTTTTACTGAGGCTATGTGAAAGGAGAGGTGAGTCGGCCGGTGATAACGGAATTGTGATAAATCATAGTAACAGCTGGGATTAATCAAACCTCTGACTGAGTGATTTGCATCTTCGTGAGAACAGTCCGACAAGTCTAGATACCTGTTGGCACGTACCTCTGATAATATCATCAATATCACCGATATTGGGGTCAGCTGTGACGTGCCCAGTTGCATTCTCAGGTTTCACTCATTATGGTTTATTCTATTAGCTTGAGTTGAAATAAATATCACAGAAATGTGTCAAATATCATTTAGTTGTGTCGAAATTCAAGCAATTCATACTTTTTCTTATTATAAAACTAAAATTGAAATTTCAAATATAACTACAGCAACGAGAAGTAGTGCAGTTATGCTTATGTAATTAGTAGAACCTGCAAACGCTTAATGAAATAGGAACTACAGCTTGAATATTTATTCCATAAACAGTATTTTGCAATATTTCTGATAACATACAGCACTAATAGCTTTTTAGAAAGCCAGCCTCTGAAAGCAATGCACGAAAGACATTTTTATTATACGCAGGGCAATCCCCGAAGAAATAAATCATTGGATATTGATGTCAATATTGATAATTGTTGTAAAATATCCGTCGATACTTACTCAAAGTTACATTTCCGTGGTTAACCATATTGAGCTAACGATGTTATTTCTAAATAACCCCAAATAAACAGAAACATTAGAGCCCATAGTGTGAAAAGTCCATCCCACAGGAGCTTCGTAAACTAAGCAGATTTTCCACTTGAAGTTTTAAAATAGATAAATCTTCCTGCTGCTAACACTTAACACCACCGTGAATATTAAATGAACAAATACAAACGGTAACGAGACATCATCAGTCAATTTAAATAACCTCACCAATGGAAAGCGCCTGAAATGTAAAATAACAGGACTGCCAACCGCCCTAAGCTGAACAACTACATAGAAATATTTTTTCCAGAAAGGAAAACAATTACTGAAATATATATGAATATAAAATATTAATTCTATTTGAAAAATATTTACTACATTTACTAGTACTGTAATTTATAATGAATATATATATATATATATATATATATATATATATATACACACACACACACACACACATGTATATGTAGTCTGCTCATGCTTTATCAATTGTTATTTAATATTTACCTAATTCGATATTTATACTGAGAGGGATTTTCGAAAATTCAAAATATCTCTGATGCTATACGTCGAATCGGAAAAGTGTATACAAACCAATACCGTTATGTGATGACAACACCAATTAAGATTTTAAGTTCTTAACCGGACAATGTTTATTTGATCAATAAAATACTGGATATTTAACCCCTTCCATTCAGTACCAAAGTTTATAGTTGTTAATGATTGAAATCATACAGGAATAAGGGAGTGGGTGGCTGTTAAAGGGGGGGAGGGGATTCGAAAATTCATAGTATCTCCGTTATTGTCGCATAGAAAAATGTTACTGAACCAATCTTTGTTGTTCCATGCATTTTTTTCGTAGCTCAAATATTAAAAGAATTATTCGTACTTTCTTATTTTCAGCTTTCAGAAACCCCCACTTCTACTCAACAGATGTAACTTGGACATAGAAAATATAAGGGCAGGAGAGATCGATGGTGTGTCTTACTAGCAAGTGGGAAATCCGCTTAGTTTACGCATCCGCTGCGTGATTTGACTAAAACCGTATCATTATTATCAAATATTTAATTAAGTGTCATCCATTTTTTTTTTGTTTTTTCATTCCATTTTCATATAACTATCTTTTTCTTTAATCGATTACTTCATAGAGGAATGTAATATGTTATTCAACATAGTCCAATATTAGGTCCAGTTAGATGTCATGTAAGACATACCTTGTTGATCTTTCAGTTGGCAATGCTGCACGGTCTAGAATGTTACCAGACCTGACAGGATTTTCTTCTCATTTACTTGCCGCAGTTGCTACCCCTGCAAGCATTCCGTTTACACAGTAAATACCATAGTAGGTATAAAAAATGTTTTTAAATAAGGAAGTAGATTACCGATGGTACGCAGCAAATAATTGAATCCATCCGTTTTACAATACAGAAGTTTAGGACAGTTTGATTTAAGCACCAGGATTTTATAGTAAAAAAGTCCGTGACGCAGGTGCTGCGTAAACTAGGCAGATTTCCAACGAGAAGTTTTACAATAGATAAATCTACTTACTGGTAACACTTAACACCGCCCTGATTATTAAGTGAATAAATACAAACGGAGAGAGGAGAGAAAAGAGAGGGAGGGAGGGAGGAGGGAGGAGGAGAGAGAGAGAGAGAGAGGGGAGAGAGAGAGAGAGAGAGAGAGAGAGGGAAGAGAGAGAGGAGAGAGAGGGAGGGAGAGAGGAGAGAGAGAGAGAGGAGAGAGAGAGAGAGAGAGAGGAGAGGGGAGAGAGAGAGAGAGAGAGAGAGAGAGAGAGAGAGAGAGAGAGAGAGAGGAGAGTAGAGAGAGAGAGAGAGAGAGCTGAGAGAGGAGAGGAGAGAGAGAGAGAGAGATAAGAGAGAGAGAGAGAGAGAGAGAGAGAGAGAGAGAGAGAGAGAGAGAGAGAGAGAGAGAGAGAGAGAGAGAGAGAGAGAGAGAGAGAGCAATAGCAATTAATTTACAAAAAAAACAAAAATGGTTCTATACTATTCTTATATCGGACGTATAGCAATGGAGATATTTAAAATTTTCGAAAATCTCTCCCTCCCTCCTCCCACTGGTCCGATTTCAGTCATTAACGAACATGATCTTTCTTTTCACATAAAACGATTTATTTTCGAGTTTGGTTACTATAAAAAAAAAAATTGCTATCGCTTGTGTGGTAACAGACAAATCCCTATGTATATAATTTAGAACGGACCTCATTTTCGTCACCTAGGTAGGATCGATGGACATTTGAAGGAATTTTTCGAAAATCACGTCACGAAAACAACTTCAATAGCTGAAATCCCTTAAGGGAACTTTTCTAAAAATATAAACGACGCTCAAATCCAATGAGTCTTGAATGGCTTAATTTACGAAAGACCAGGAACATTTAAGGAGGAGGATGATCGTTTATTTGCTTGTCTTTCACAATGTGATATGAGTTATATAGCATTTGTGGTCAGCTGCAGTGGCCGAGAGGAGCACACGGACAATTGCAGAGAATATGAGAATTCCCGGATGGTGGCACAAAGCAAACTGCTTGCAAGTAATCCATTACCTAGATAGGTTGAATGTAACAAGTTCTCATAGTTAACAATTCCAGAAGCAAGAGGTTCCACTGTAGCAGGTTGCCCCTTCAAGCACATTTAGCAACGAGGCCTAGACTGCCTGGGAATTCTCATTCCTTTCTTCTAAGACATTATTTCTACACGTCACTCCACAAACTAGAAATCTAGTCAATTGGAATCCACCGCCCGGAAAATAAATGTACATGTTCCCTCAACAAAACTTAAATGTGTACAACGCCCGTATTATTTTTCTCCCTCCATTTTAAGCAACTTCGACTAATCAGTGCAGGTTATCTAGAGGTTACAGAACTTTTCTTGCCAGGGTAGGTAAGGGTTTTACATAGTAAATTCCTATTTTTTAGGTGGGATTTGAAACCACGACTCTACGTTTACCAAACTTATTAACAATAAAACCTTAACTCACTTGACTCTCCTGAGCCTTCTATATAGCTTTTAATGTACAGGTTTTAATAACGTACAATAACAAAACTCAAATGAAATAAGTCCACTATAATTTATACAAAAAAAACAACAAAAATTTACACTGCCAAAGAATAAAGAATGAACAACATAAAATAATAAGTCTTTGGATAATTAATAAATAACGAATTGAAGCAGAGTTTGCACAAAAAGAACGATGTACTAATAGACACAACTGCGAGAGTAAGCGGTTAATTTTACACACTAACTGGCAGGTTACTATGAGGTTGCTTGCAGTGTAGCCACTTTAAAATTAGATTAATTGTTTTAGGCTAAATAGTTTCTGGCAACACTGTCACTGAGTCCACGTGGCAGCTAGTAGGGGTTAGGTTAAGGGTTGTTATAGAGCAGACCAAACTGCTACAAGCTTATAATATAGGATTAGGTATTCAATAAACATCCTATTTATCTGTAATTTACATTTGCTATACAGTCAAAGCTATTTAAAAAGTCCGTCACGCAGGGGCTGCGTAAACTAAGCAGATTTCCCACGTGAAGTTATACAATAGAGAAATCTGCATACGAGAGCCGAACAGTTACGGCAAAGGGCCGAACTAGCTTTCTAGCTTTTGGCGGGAAATTCAAAAATTCGTTATCGGCCCAAATTTAATAAAAATGCAAATATCTCGGTTAATATTCAAGATAGGGAATAAATGTATATAACAATATTTATAGTAAATTTAATTTGCAATAAGATTGATTCTGTACAATTTTTCAATCCGGCGTATAGTAACGGAGATATTTCGAATTTTCAAAACTCCTCCCCTCTAAACCCCCCCCCCTCCCACTGGTCTCTTCTTCTTGGATTTCTTCTTTCTTTTTACATAAAACAACTAAATATCGAGTTTGGTAACGGTCAAACAAAAATTGCGACCGCAAGAGCGGTAACAGACAAATATATATATATATATATATATATATATATATGTGTGTGTGTATGTATACAGTTTTGAACGGACCTCATTTTCGTCATCTACTAGGTAGGATCGATGGACATTTGAAGAAAAAATTCGAAAATTCCGTCATGAGTACAACCTCAATAGCTGATTTCCCTTAAGGGAAATCTGCTAATAAAAACGTGTGCTTAATAGCCATGCCATTAATGTATGAGACTTTTGAAAATGCTTAGTTGCTTTAAGTAACTATTATAAAAAATAATGGAAAACAAACTCTTTTTCTTTATGGAAACCCTGTACTACACTATCCCCTGAAAAGGATTAAATTTTGGATAATTTTACTTGGTAAACTAATTTTATTAATATTCTTAACACTCTCTTCTTTATATAACTTAAAAAGCTGTCTTCCCACAAAGATAATTAACTGTACATAATCAGAAACTATGAAATATTTATTCAGGATATTTAATAAAAAGACCAAACTTCCACTCCTGTATAATTTATTCGTAGCTAGTCGGCACTTTCGGTTGAGTCCTTCATCGTTGATGTCCAGATTCCTTCTATATTAAGATAAAGTAACTAACTCAAATACTGAATAAACAAGAAAATATTTAGAAAATTTTTAAAATGTGCATATATGACAAGAACAGAAACCATAGTGTCAAATTTGACTGCAACCTACCGAAAAGATGAAGCCATAACTAATGGAACGAATAGTGCTCCATGGACATAAATGCCCCTTTTCAAATTTTTTTCGTTTTTAGTTTTTCGTTTTTACTGATAACAATTTAGGTGATTATGAAAAGGAATATTGCTAATTTTTTTAGGTGAAGTAATCTCCTAACCTCTTAAAACATTTTATTTTCCCTTTATATTTACTAATCATTATATTATTTTTTTTAGTATTATTAATGAGTATTTTTCTTTTATTGGATATTTCACCTTTCTTCATAATATTTAGTTACATTTTTTAATTATAATTTTTCAATTATCAAAGATTTTATACAGGCTCTCCTCTTGTTGTTAACTTTGCTTTTCTTTTTTGTTGTCATTTTCATTGTAGCTCCTCCGTTGGAAGCAATTATGGGGGATTTTCACCCCATTGTGGTATATTATTATTATTTATTAACGGCCACTTATTGGAACTAAGGCTAATTGGGACGCGTTATCTACAGGTTACCACCCTTTTCTAGCCAGGGTGGGCCTTAGGATTTTATTTAATGAATTTCGTCACTAAATAAATTCCCTTGCACAGGCGGGAATCGAATTCGCCACTCTAGGATTACCAAGTGAGATTAAAGGCAACGCTTTAACTAACATGGCTAACCTGAGCCCCATTGTGATATAGTAAATTTCTATCCAGAAATTAGTTTATATATTTTACAGTTTAGACACTTTTATGTGTTATTAATTTTTTATTTTTTTGAATTACTCTCATGGGTACGAACGCCTATTAAAAAAAATCATATTTGTATTATCTATGTAATAATTATTAATCAATGTAATAAACACAGTTCGTAGGTAATTTCAAATGATAAGAAATACAAGAGACTACCCCATTATACGCCCTCATGTCTAGGTTACTGAAATTAATGACTGGAATTAAGGCCTTAATCTTCAAAGACTGTGATATATTTTATGAATATAATAAACTTTATAAATTAGTGTTTTTAAACGGTTTTATTTTGCTTGCCGTTTGTTTATTTAGGTAAAATTTATGTGATGGGCGTAGTGTAACCTGAATAAATATCTAAATAGCATTTATAAGCATATGAATGGTTGACTATTGATAAAATTTTCACAAGCCTTAGATTTTATTTATTTGTTATATCAATGACGATGAGGAAAGTGGTGTGATGGCTGGAGGATACCCAGGATTATTTTTAACCTTTAGTACATTTTCTTTAAAATTATTGTCTGTATTATTTTTTTTATCAATAAAACCATTTAACTTAAAATGGTTTTTTCTTTATTTATTTTATTTCCCTGTCACTTGAACAGGGATAATGTTAACATTCTTCCGGTTTTCCAAGGCAGATAAGATTGCTTCTTGGAAAGTGTGTCAGATTAAATAATCATGAATGACGAGGATGTCTGTGTCTCCTTTGTAAACAAAGATATTTCGTGATTAATCAGAAGTAATACGAATAGTCACTCAAGATTAGAACAATTCACGGCAATATTTAGATACTCAATGCCGAAGGACTGTATATATATATATATATATATATATATATATATATATATATATATATATATATATCTAGTGCGCGTATATGTAAGCACATGCAAATTAACTATTTGATCAGTTACCAAATTAATGCTGAGTTAGGGAGGGCGCTAAATGAAGGAGTAGGTGTATTTTCTTCAATTCTGGATACACATGTAGTATCATTTCATAGTTTATGGCAAGGGTCACCAATAAGAAAACCTTTTTTTTTCCCGGTGTAAACTTTATTGAAACTGCCTTACATGTTTCGTGGCTTGTCACCTCTTGAGGGTCTATCCCTTTTCAAGAAAAAATATAAAAAAAATAATAATATGAATTCTTTTGCCAGTTATTGTTTTAATAGGTGCCTGCATCTATGATATATTTATTTATCTAATTATAGATTGCTACTTACATTCCTGTAGTATCCACGCAATTCTAGGTTTCCATATATAACTTCAAAAATTTAAAATAATTCAGCTTATGCTTACTTTGCATGTTGCATACATATTTTTTTTCCTTTGCAACTACTGTCACTTTAAATAAACTTTAGTGGTTCTTAAGATGTAAACATTTCTTGAAATATCCATCGATCCTGCATATTTTCCCCCCATTTTTCGGTTAGCATTATAAACCTTTTAATATTGTTACGTTTATTAGAAAACCAGTAATAAACGTTGTTAATAAGAGTTCTTTTGGATTGCAAAATTAAACACACACAAGTTTCACAGTTTTTATCACTGCACAATTTATGTAACAATGCACTATACACTTGGTTAGTTTTCTTAATTAGTTCTCACAGTATGCACTGATAGCGTCACTGGTCTTCAGATTACACAGTCTAATAATTCGCTCACGGTCCTGAAGTTCACAAAAAGACGGCTCTGCACTGTCCTTCACTTCGCGAAGTTAACGGCACTGCGCTGTCTTAAAAACGGCACTATACTGTTTTTTACAGAGTCACGGCACAACAATGTTCTTGACATAAAATACTTTACCACAGTGCACAAAGCCGTACAATTGCACTGAACGCACTGATGATCACTTGAAGACAGCTGAGAACAAAAACTAACTGTCGGGCTAAAGTTGTGTACACGCTTATATAGTCCTTCCTCGGTCGGTTCCTTTCATCTCCTTCGTACTTCCCAAATACGTGACTATATCTGTTTAATTTTTCATGTATTTAGTATTCGCAACAATATATTTTGCAGTCACGTACAACCCTCGCTAACCAAGGAGGACCTGGAACGAGTTGTGAACACTAGTGGTGGTCCCATTGTACCCAGAGGGCATGCGACCAGTACACACAGTCAGCTTGCCCGTTGACGGGATCTAAGGGAGTCATAATCCTTAGTCATCCCGAGGGGCTGTCAGAAGTATATATATAGTAGCAGTGCTGATCCACAAGAACGGCGGCACTAACTACGCGCTATGTAGCGAACTCGTGAACTAATGTTCTTCCTTGAGATCACAACCGCCGCCCTTTTATATATATATATATATATATATATATATATATATATATATATATATGCGACTGTTAACGCTCTCATGGCCACTATGTTTATTTTTGTTTATAGAATAGATATTTGAACATATCAAACATATGATTCAGAACTGTTAGATGATTAAGATTTAGTAGGTACGCGCCATTACATTACGCAATGACATTCTCCTCCTGATAGAAAATCTACTTAGAAATGAGAAGAAGGAATTGTCAATAATGAACGCAGCCTGGAACCTTTGACATTAATGGACTTCAAACGATGTCCTGAAGCTAATGTTGCTTAGAAACGTTAGCGGACGTTCTCCTGAACTAAGCACCGGCTAGAAGAATGGGCAGCCTGAATGACTTGTCACCTGCAAGAATTGAGATCGTGCTCCGCAGATCCATTCACTCCCACACTTTCAGACTACAATGGCTCGCCAAAACGACGTATTCATTGTTATTCATTGCGAAAAAGAAATTGTTATTGTAAGAGCTGTGTACGTCTCTGGGAGTCCGGCGGATTATTTTCCCATATAAGTCGAGTGGCTTGTCAGTGTGTGAAGTGTGAAAATAAATATAGTCACCCTAAAGAACTTTATGCAGGAAGTTAAGACCGTTAAATGAACTACGTTGTTATTAATTGTAATTGGGTTTTGAATTGTTCGTACTATTTTTATGTCCTTAGAAAGGTTAAAGGTAAAAACTAGGGGAAAACCAGGATCTCTGATTCAAATATAAAAAAGTCCGTCACGCAGGGGCTGCGGAAACTAAGCAGATTTCCCACGTGAAGTTTTACAGTAGAGAAATCTGCCTAATAACAGCTGTAGTAGGTAGGGATCTCTAAACCTATTCACGAGGGTCAAATAGATCCGGAAACGGAAACCAGAGCTCTCGGCGGAAAGTCCGGAACATGACGGAGTCCTGCCGACCACACGCACAATACAAATGCGAATATCTCGGTTAATATTCAAGATACAGAATAAATGTATAGAACAATATTTATAGTAAATTTAATTTACAATATGATTCTATAAAATGTTTCGATCCGACGCATAATAACGGATATCATATTTTGAATTTCAAAAATCCCTCTATAACCCCTCCCTCCCGCTGTCCGATTTCAGCCATTACGAACTTGATCTTCCTTTTTACATAAACGATTAAATTCCGAGTTTTGGTGCGATCAAACGAAATTACGACCGCTTAGAGCAAATATATAATATATAATATATATCTATATATATAACAATAGTATATATATATATATATATAATTTTGAACGGACCTCATTTTCGTCATCTCCTGGGTAGGACGATGGACATTTGAAGAAATTTTTTCAAAACTCGCCTAATGAGTACGACCTCAATAGCTGATTTTCCCTTAAGGGAAATCTGCTAAAATGCATGAAGAACTTGAAAGGAAGGAATTATTGTTAATCTCAGCCATATTTGGTTTAAAAAAAATAAATTTTTCTATCTCTATAAATCTATTAAAGTAAATCATTTATACTTTAATCAGTCAAACTTTTCATCAATAAATCTATTTATCTTTACTAAATCACCTATTTTTGTGAGTGTTATACTAAAACCAAGGCAGTGAAATATCCCTATTTATGATTTCAGGGCTCATTTATAATACACTGGTATTTCTGAGAGTATGGTACAGCCCAGTATGGTATAGCGTCAAGTCAATTTTGGGCTATTAGTCGTATAACGCCAAGTATCTTAAAACCCTTTCAAAAGTTCTGACTCAAAAGTTGCTCACACTAAACATTTAAAATGGACTTATAGCGTCTATGACAAGTGAAACGAAGAGTTATAGAGCTCCAAAAAATCAATGCAGCACAGAGGTAACAGACTATTTGTATATATGTATGTGTGTATGTGTATATATAATATTTGGAATGGAAGTCATTATCGTCATCTACAAGATGGGATCGACGGATATTTGAGGAACTTTTTCGAAGTCACGTCATGAGTACAACCTGAGTAGCTGATTTCCCTTGAAGGAAATCTGCTAATATAAAACAATCACGGATCTATGACAAGAGAAGCAAAATTAATGGATCATAAAACATGTAGTAGTTCTAATCATATATGAAACATTCTGTGGTCTTTTAAATTGATGGCTTTAATTCTTCTAAAAGGGGTTGCAACAGAATTAATTTTTTTTTTCAAAAAATAAAACAGGTAAATCATTTATGGTATGCTGTCAGAGCTAATGGTCAAGGAAAATTAATATGAACGCACTTTTTAAAAAGAAAAAAAAAAATCTATTTATAATTCCCTGAAGTGTTGAATGTAGTTTACTAGACCGTTATTACAAGCAGTTGTACTGAATTCCATGCTGGAAGAAGTATTTATGCATTTATTTTGGTATTCCTCATACTTATCACTGTCGCATAATATAATCTTTGGCAAATGTGTTTTTAATTTCCTCCCTTGCTAGGGACCAGAAGAATAGAAGTATAAAACTATGTTCAATTAATATATTTATCTACTCAACATGCCTTTTGTATATGGAATACACTTGAATTTGTTTTAGCAGATTTCCCTCAAGGAAATCAGCTATTGAGGTTGTACTCATAATGCGATTTTCGAAATTTTTCTTCAAAATGTCCATCGATCCTATCCAGGGTGAGAAGACGAAAATGAGGGTCCGTTCAAAACTGTATATATATATATATATATATATATATATATATATATATATATATATATATATATATATATATATATATATATATATATTTGTCTGTTGTCGCAATTTTTGTTTGATCGTTACCAAACTCGATATTTTGTCGTTTTATGTAAAAAGAAAGATCAAGTTCGTTAACGGGCGAAATCGGACCAGTAGGAGGGGGGTTTAAAGGGGAGGATTTTCGAAAAATCGAAATATCTCCGTTACTATACGTCGGATCAAAAAATTGTACAGAATCAATCTTATTTGCAAAATAAATGTACTATAAATATTGTTATATACATTTATTCCCTATCTTGGAATATTAACCGAGATATTTGCATTATTTATGAAATTTGGGCGATAACGGATTTTGAATTTCCCGCGAAAAGCTAGTTCGGCCCTTTGCCGTAACCGTTTGGCTCTCCTATGGAGATTTCTCTATTGTATAACTTCACGTGGAAAATCTGAGTAGTTTACGCAGCCCCTGCATGACGGACTTTTTTTTTTTATTTATTTAGATGTGATCTGGAAAGCCACATGTTTTGGCTGTGCTGTGGTTGACCAACAGAACTCATGTTCTGCTGCATTTAAAACATTCGTTGTTGGACTTTGGACTCTTTTTAATTTCAAACGTTTGTTCGGATTCCAAATCGGAATAGAACTTAATACCGTTATAATTATATTTAACTTTATTTATAATTGGTTAGAACTTTTATGACTAACTTAACATTTCTTCACAATCTACCTTCTAGGAAAATGAAATCTTTTCTTTTAGTTGTGGTCTTTTTTTTCTTCAATCTCCTTATTTATTTAATAGACTTTTCACATTTTTGTTTCGTATAGGATAAACTCTGTTATCCAATAAGGTTTTACGTTAGGAATTTGAATTCATTCTATGACAATTGAGTTGTCAATCTCTGAGTGCGACATTGATTATTTGAAAGAAGGTATAGTTAGATCGTATCTCGAAAGAGATTAACAAGGTACCCCAGTTTGGTTTAAGGACCGGAATATGCCCGCCCTTCTGGCTAAGAATTCAATGGCCTCTATGGATTAGGACCATGAATTCTGCCAGTTCCTTATACGACTGAACTATACTCGCTTATGGTGACTCAGAAGATGGAACTCACAAGGCTTTCGCCTCCACTCAGGGTATTCTACAGGATATATCTCAGACAGCAACGAAACCGTACGTAGGACGAGAAAAAAAACAACTTTATTTTCAACCATGAAATCATAACAATACCAAGAGAAATGGTGGTGTAAGCAGTGCATGACTTCAGAGAACGCCTCTAAATGTATTACCAGCAGAATGTGAACACATCCTATAACTCTGGACGATAACTTTCCACGCTGCAAATTCTTTTGAGCAAGTTTTTTTTTTATTTATTTTTTTTTAACGTGTTTCCTTGTAACAAATATTTACTGCCTACCGTTTACTTGAAAAAACACGCACCAAGTCTACCTTTAGCCAATGTAATTAGACATTTCGCAGCTGAGAGATATTATTATCAATTTATTTTCAGTGAGCCGATTTCCCTAACAAAATTATGATTGAAGTTTTTACTGTGCAGATTTCCCTTGAGGAAAACCAGTTATTGCTATATGACGTAAGTAAGATCCAATCAATATTATATGTATATTTCTGTTACCTCTCTAAAAACTGCTCTTAATACCTGCTCTAGCGGTCGCAATGTTTGTTTGATCATACCTAACTTCATATTTAAACAACTTATGTAAAACTATATATTAAGTTCGTTAATGGCTGAAATTGGACCAGTGAGGGGAGGGGATATTTTCGAAAATTTGAAATATCTCTATTATTATACGTCGTATTGAATAATTGTATAGAAGCAATATTACTGAAAAATTCATGTTCTATAAATTTTGTTAAGTAGTTGTTTTCGCTATCTTTAATATTAACAGAGATATTCGCTTTTTTTGTTTTTTTTAATTTCAGCTATGGGGCTCAGGTTAGCCATGCGAGTTAAGCGTTGACCTTTAACTCACATGGTAAACCTAGAGTGGCGAATTCGATTCTCGCCTGGGCAAAGGTAATTATTTAGTGACAAAATTCATTATATAACGTCCTAAAAT
Organism: Riptortus pedestris; assembly: GCA_019009955.1. Classification (NCBI taxonomy): domain Eukaryota; kingdom Metazoa; phylum Arthropoda; class Insecta; order Hemiptera; family Alydidae; genus Riptortus; species Riptortus pedestris. The sequence goes on along the minus strand of CM032232.1, from coordinate 30,118,900 downwards.
CGCACCCTGGCTAAAAGGGTGGTAACCTGTAGATAACCCGTCCCGATTAGCCTAAGTTGCAAAAAGTGGACGTTAATAAATAAATAATTTCAGCAATATATCTTGAGCCAACTTATTTCAAGCCGAAATACCAAATGTTGTGCTCAACAAATCTTTTCTAGATGAGATAGATGCAAATACGTTTTGATGATCTGTCTCTTCTTCTCTGATTACTAAATTTAAGGCGAATGAGATTATTCTGTTTCATTATAAATTACTGTAATAGATATAATAAATTTTCAAAAAAATGTTCAAATCAAATTAATATATTATATTCATTATATTTCAGTAATTGCTTTTCCGATTAAGAAAATTCTATCTATCTATCCAGTTCTAAGAGATTAGCTGACCTGTTTGTTTACAATACATACGCTTCCTGTTGTGGTTGGTAGTTATTTGACAGAATCATTTCTCATTGTCACTTGTATTTATTCATTTAATTTTCACAGTGGTGTTAGGTGTTCCCAGTGTGTAGATTTATCTATTGTAAAACTTCACATGGGAAATCTGCTTAGTTTACGCAGCCACTCCTTGGCGAATTATTAGCAGATTTCCCATAAGGGAAATCAGCTATTGAGGTCTTACTCAAGACGCAATTTTCGAAATTTTTTCTTCAAATGTCCTTCGATCCTACCCCAGGAGATGACGAAAATGAGGTCTGTTTTATATATATATATATGTATATATATATCTACCTATCAATATATTTGTCTGTTACCGCTCTAGCGGTCAAAATAATTGTTTAATCGTTACCAAACCCGATTTTAGTCGTTTCTTGTAAAAATAAAGATCAAGTTCGTTAACGGTTGAAATCGGATCTGAGAGAGAGGGGGAGGTTTAGATGGGAAGATTTTTGAAAATTCCAAATATCTCCGTTACTATATGTCGGATCAAAACATTTTATATAACCAAACTTATTACAAATGAAATGTACTATACATATTGTTAAATGCATTTATTCTCTATCTTGAATATTAACCGAGATTTTTGCATTTTTCAGTCTTCAGCCTTCATCAGACCCCCCACTTCTACTCATTTTACATAAACAATACTCGCTTGTGTAATATACCACATCATTCCAAGCTTAAATACCAAATATTGTTTTCAATAGACATTTATTATAGGAGATACATTCAAATATGTTCTGGTGACCTCCCCCCCTTCTGAAGTTTTTGGGATAATTAAATTTGATTGTTTGAGATAAAAATTATGTTGATTCATTATAAATTACAGTACTATATATACTAAATAGTTTTCAATAAAATTGATACGTTATATTTTTACAGTCATTGTTTATCTTTCCGGTTAGAAGTTGGCAGAACTGTTTGTTTACATTTCAGATGCATTCCGTCGGGAGGTTTCTTATTATCGTTTGTATGTATTCACTGTGGTGTTTTGTTACTGGTATGCAGATTTATCTATTGTAAAACTTCACATGGGAAATCTGCTTAGTTTACGCAGCCCGTGACGGTCTTTTGTATACTCTATGAAGGATATATTTTATGTCAGTTTCCCCCAGCGGCGATTGATTACTGTCATAAAAGCAAGGTTTTCCGTAATTGATGTAATTATTGAATATAGTCAGAGAAAAGCCCCGGCCAGTCCGCGGAGGTTGTGCAACACTAGGATGCAGGGGCATTGACGAGTACAGTAATTCAAGACAGGTTTATGGTGAAATGGTTTTCTCTGCAATTATTACCTAATACTATATTACTCTATGATACCTGACACAAATTCAGGCAAGTTGAAGAAAAATCTATATGTTGGAATTAATATCCATTTGCTTACTTTGATTGTGCTTTTGAACGAGGGTCATTCGCTCTAGTCTAAATTATACAAAATGTGGAAAAATAATAACACGACAAAGTGCCATAATACAATACTTCAATGTCATTTAACAAATATACAACTGAAATTAAGAGGAAATTATGAACATGGAAAAAATGATCGAGAGAGATTTAAACAGAAAAAGAAGAGATGAAATAAAAAAAAAAAAAAAAAAGCCGTCACGCAGGCGCTGCGTTAACTAAGCAGATTTCCCACGTGCGCTACGTATTTTCATATATCTCAAAACGTAGAATTCCAATGAGAACAGAATTTGGTATTTAGTCTTCAAATAAAGTCCTTCATAACAAAATAGCATATTGTTAATATGAGATGAGTAGGAGTGGAGGTTTACAAAAGATCAAAAACTAAATAATCCAAACATTTCGGTTAATATTCACGATAGAGAATAATGTAAATAATAACATTTATAAAACATTACATTTGCAATAGGATTGGCTCTATACTAGTTTTAGATCCAACTTATAATAGCGGAGATAATAAGGATATTCGAAATTCTCCCTCTCTAAACCCTCCTGGTCCGATTTCAGCCGTTAACGAACTTGATATTTATTTTTATATAAAAGTATTATAAATCAGGTTTGGTAACGATAAGTTAAACATTGTGACCGGTAGAGCCGTATGGGACAAATATATATACAATTTTGCGCGGACCTCATTTTTGTCATTTACTAGGTAGGATCGATGGACATTTGAAGAAAAATTTCGAAAATCGCGTCATGAGTACGTCCTCAATAGCTGATTTTCCTTGAGGGAAATCTGCTAAAAAAAGAAAGGGAATTAGTACATGAATGGTAAGTATGAAATGAGTATAAAAAATAATGATTGTAAAGAGTGGTGTATAAAAATTATAAGGTGTTCTTAATATTTACTAGTAACTGGCCAAAATCAACGTTTTACGAATTTTTTCTTTTATTTATTTGGTTTACGCCTTAAATCAAAGCTGATTGGCATGACCTCTGTTTATTATAATAATAATATATTTAGCCATTCATGTAAAAGTTGATACTTTATTTATGCAGTATAGAAAATATTCCTTAATCCTCAACTGGTAGGTCGAGGTATTGAATTCCTCAAGAGTTTACCGGCAACAACATTCCACGAGTTTTGAAGTAAGTAAAATTGTTTTTGTAATTCTTAAAATTAAATCTAATAAAAATCACTGAGTAAATTAGCTACAGTGAAACTTATACTTTATCAGTCTCCTATATTTATTATTATTTATTTTAAATTAAAGCACAATATCCAGGTAAGTGTATAACGAATATCAAAATATTACTAAGAGTACTGGCATTATAAATTAAATTATTTATTAACGTCCACTTTTTGCAACTAAGGCAGATTAGGATGAGTTATTTACAGGATGCCACCCTTTTCTAGCCTTGGGAGGGACTACGGATTATATTTAATGAATTTTGTCTCTAAATAAAACTCCTATTGCAAAGGCGGGAATCGAACTCGCCACTCTAGGTCTACCTTGTCGATTAAGGTAAACGCTTAATTCGCAAGACTAACCTGAGCCCCCAATGGCATTATAGATACAGAAATATTTGATTATAACGAACAATAGTCATAAATGAGTCCATCTAGTTGACATCAAATCAACGATAGGAAATACGTGGCGTGAAACGTTCTTATCGAATTTAAGACTAACTTTAGTAATGAGTAGGCCTATCTATAATGATTCTCTGTCTATGCTTTGTTCGGCTAAGTGGAAATAGCTGAGGAAGGAAAGCATTAACTTCCTAGCCCAATGTGTCTTTATGGAAGCATAAACTCCAACCATAAAGAGTTAGACGTGGGGAGCTAAGATTGTTATCCTGACCTAAAAAGCTCTTATGATCCGACAAAATCTGCTCTTGAATGGGTGACCACTTTTACCATTTGCCCTCATTTGTAGGAGTTTCTCCGAGATCCGAGGTTTCACTGGCAGGGGCCTACGCGGTGGGGGCTTACTACATGAAAGTTAAGTGCTTGACTCCGAAGAGTCGGCTTGGGTATAATCCATCACTTCTATGGACAAAGGGCCTTCAGCCTATAAGGAGAGAAACTGTCTCTCGAGGCGAAAATCGTGTTAGGTTACCCAGTGCCCTAGGTCATGGAGAAGGGAGCTTCAATAACCTTCTTCCGGGCTTATATCTTCTTAATACTAGCAAATCATAGGCTAACGCTGTTCTGCGGACTAACATCAGTTTAATTCGTACTGATCTTTTCGTAGGCACTCATATATATCGTTTACTATCGTGCTCTACTCTTTAGTGTCCTTTAACTAAGTCTATGCATTTCATGGTAAGCGGCAAACATTACCTACACAACAAAGTACCTTATAAAGTTTGTCTCAATACTTTTTATTTATTTAAAAATGTGGCCAGATCATCTGAAAACTAACCTAGAGCTTTTTAAACTATTCTATGCCAAATGGAATATGGGGATTTCTATTGGACTGGGCAAACTAAGCAGATTCCCCACGTACGTCAAGTATTTACATTTATCTCAAAACTTTGTTCAAAATGAGAACAATATTTGGTATTCAGGATTCAAAGAAACTGTTTCATACTATAAGCCACAGCTTATTCTTAATACGACATGATTGGTAGTGGGGGTTTACTCAAGGCCGAAAATAAAAAAAAATAATAAAAAATGCGAATATCTCTGTTAATAATCAAAATAGTGAAAATACTCACATAAGAACATACATAATAAAAACGTTATATTTGCAATAAGATTGGCTCTATAAAATTTTTCGAGCCGACGCGTAATAACAGAGATATTAAGAATTTCCGAAATTCACCCCTCTTACTTCCCCCCCTCCCCACTAGTTGGAATTCAGTCATTAACGAACCATTTGGTTTGTAGATACAAAGCATAAATATCAAGTTTTGCAACGATCAGACAAAAACTGCGACCACTAGAGTGTAAAACAGACAAATAACACACATATATACACACACACACACACACACACACACACACACACATATATATATATATATATATATATATATATATATAGTTTTTAACATCTCATTTTCGTCATTTCCTGGGTGGAATCGATGGACATTCAAAGCTTTGTATTGGCATTAATAACGAAAATCAAAACCTCAGTGATTCGGCTTTTGGGTCATCTTCATCCCTTGCATCCTTGCATGCGTAAAGATCTTGAATTTTCTCTGTTCATTGGTTTTGCCACAAGTTATCTGATGTTTTTATCCTCAGAAATTTTTTTTTTTTTTGTAAAAATAGTCTAAAAGAGAATGGTTTTTAAGTCAAAGTTAATGGGAACAATGAAGGCCAAAAACTAGAGGATTTTAAGCGTTATGTTTGTCAGTCAGAGTTTTGGTTTCCTCATGATTACGGAAAATAATAAAAAAGGTAGGATATGTGTTTTGTCGATCTTCCTTGAAGTGGGATATTACAATAGAAGTTAGGGAAAAAGGAACTCTTGCATTTCCGTCTGACCTTTCTCAATGGGTCAGGAGAAAAGAAAGTTCTGTGGGAAAAATTTCCTAATCGTATCATACTATTTCCAATGAGCCATAAAGTAAATAAGAGCAGCTGATTTCCCTAAAGGGAAATCTGCTAAAACCAAGAAAAGTTAGAATCATTTAGCAATTTATTTATTAAAAACTTATTATGATATTTAATTGTTTATATCCGTTGTATTTCATGATAATAATAGAGATGGAATATAAATGTTACTTTATTCATAGACTATCGTAAAAAAAGGCAATTTACTTTTAATTAAATTAAAACGCTTAAAATATGAAGAAGAAAATAAATCTGTATAAACACAAAGAAAACATAAGAAACAACTAAACTTCATCATACACCACCAATGACATTTTTTTTAACATAAAGACTAAAAGAATAAATAATATTTTTTTAAATATGGAAACAAATTAATTTTTAAACCAATTAAATGGAAAAAAATGAGATAGATAATTAAAAATGAAAGGCTGATATATCTAAAATAAAAATTATGATTTCTATTACTTAGATAATGGAGAAGTAAATATTAGAGTACCATAATAATGAAATAAGAATGCATTAAATTTGGCAGTAAAATGGCTTTCAATTATTTTTATTAGAATTGACATTGATGTTAATATACGGGCTAGTCTTACTTATTGAGCAGTACGGTACTGTGAGAGTAAATACTTTGTCAATTCAAAATATTTCAGTACTAAGAGAAACAAAATAAATAAAGCCCGTCATGCAGGGTCTGCGTTAAACTAAGCAGATTTCCCTATGTGCTTTTAAGACACATTCCTATTGACATCTTCTTACTGTCTATCATGACTAAAAGAAAGAAATTAGTTTTTGAGAGAGAAATTAAAAAATAAGGCCTGATATATCTAAACTTACAAGATGATACGAATGCAGAAATAATTATTATAGCATAATAATTAAATAAGAATTCACTTTTTGGCAGTGAAATGGCTTTCAAGTATTGTTATGAGAATTGACAATGATGTTAATATACGGGCTAGTCTTATTTTTGAGAGTACGGTACTGTAAGTAGAATACTTTGTCAGCATATAATTACAGTACTAAGAGAACAATAAATAAATAAAGCCCGTCACGCAGGGGCTGCGTAAACTAAGCAGATTTCCCACGTGCTGGTAAGACACACTAGTGACATCTTACTGTCTATTCTGAACTAAGAACTAGATAATACGAACTACTCGCTTGATATTTGAGTTAGGAAAAAAAGCCAAGAACAATCGTAGAGCATACTTAATTGTAACAATATTGATTCTATTCGTTTTTACGATCCGACAAATAACTAAGGAGATATTTTGAATTTTCGAATTCCCGCCTCTAAACCCCATTATTCCTTGTCCAATTTCAGAGAATAAAAAATATGACGAATGAAACAGTGAAGTATCGAGTATGATATAGATCAAATAAACATTTCCTAGACGAGAATGTAAAATCTTAATTGATGAAATCGCATAACGAATTTGCATTTATCTCGCATAATAAAGGTCACTTGAAAAGAATATTTGGTATTTAAGCTTAGAAAAAAGTGTTTCATGCTATAACTGCTAATACTGTTAATATGACATGAGTAGGAGTGGATTGAAATGCGTTTACTTAAGGATGAAAACTAAAAACAAATCCAAATATCTCGGTTAATTTTCCTTATAGAGAAAATTTGATAACAAAATTTATAGGTATTTTAATTTGCAATAAGATTGGTTATGTACTACCCACTGGTCCGATTTCTGCCATCAAAGAAATTAACTTTTCTTTTTACATAAAAGGATTAAGTATCGCGTTTGGTATAGATAAAAAAAATTGCTACCGCTGCAGCGTTAACAGACAAACTATTTTTTTTAAACCTTTAAAGATTTTCTCCTTTACTATGTAGACTTCACTTCATAAGGGGTAATCAATCAATATTACGTAATACAATTATTACGTATCGTTTAGATCTAAATCTATTTACTTTACCAGCCATGTTTTGTAAGCCATTCTCTGACTGGCACAGTTAGTGGAAGGTCCTATATGAAGATGTAGTCGTAGTTGAAGTTGCCCCGTTGTATTACATTTTCTCCTGATGAGGCGTCACGTGGAAGCGAAACTAGCAGTGATATAAAAATGGGTTTATAATAATCATTTGAGGTTTTTCATTTTAGATGACGTCTTCCATCAGATTGTTACGTGATGAGTCTTGTCTGTAATGCATCATTCACTCCAAAAGGCTTCATGAACTCGAAACCTCGCCATCAACTTCAGACAGGTGGCTTGGTATATTAGTTTCTTATCATATTTGAAAGCCATGACGTTTTCCTAGTCTTTCATGTATAATAAGCGTTATATAAATGTTTTCCATCTTGCGCAATTTACCCACTGCCAAGACTTCATTTAGATTTTCACGTGGCTACCTAAAACTGTATTACTTTCCACTGAATGTTATCTTTCAATCAGAAACTATATCAGGTACTTTCTATCTGAGTTACGTTGTACCATTGTGGCGGTGTTGAAATGAATGAAGTGCATTACTTAATATGCAGCGGCGTGCACGGCTACCGGCCCTAAGTGGAACAAGAACTATTTCTGTCACCGCAACCCCCCATTCACTAACGTTTCATAAATATTTGCACAGAGGGAAGTGAAAATGCAATTATAGATAACTATAATAGTGCAGTTATAGCTCTTATTCCATTTTTTTTCGAAATCATTGAATATTAATTCTCCAATATCGAAAAAAAAAAAAAGAAATTAACAACAAATTACGGGATACGAAAATAGAACAAATAAAAATCACTGAGTTTTGCCATTACCATCATTTGCATGTATCTTACAAAGTAAAAGCCCCATGAAAACTATTGGTTAAATTCCTTAAACCTTGGTATGAAGTGATTTATGATATAACAGCTTATAGTTAATATAATTAGACGTATAGTAATGGAGATATTCCCCGTCTAAACCCCCTCCCACTTATCTGATTCCAGTTAACGAATTTGACCTTTATTTTAGCTTAAAACGATTAAATATTGAGTTTGGTAACGATCAAACAAAAATTGCGACTTCTAGACCGTTAACGGACTCACATATATATATATATATATATATATATATATATATATATATATATATATAAATATATATATATATATATACTTTTGTCTGTTAACGCTCTAGCGGTCGCAATTTTTGTTTGATCGTTACGAAACCCGATATTAAACCGTTTTATGTAAAAAGACAGATCAAGTTCGAAGAGGGGGGATTTTTGAAAATCCAAAATATCTCCGTAATTATGCGTCGGATCGAAAACGTGTATAGAACCAATCTTATTACACATTAAATTTACTATAAATAATGTTATACATATTTATTCTCTATCTTGAATATTAACCGAGGTATTTGTATTTATATGGTCTGTGGTCGGGTATCTTCCTCATTTCTCAGCTCAGGCGGAAGCTTCTAACCTGCCGGTCCTAACCTTACTTTACCTTCGTTACTTTGTGAGATTTATGCAAATACGTTCTGTTCATCCGCCCCCTCCCCTTCTTTAGTTCTTGGACTACTAAAATTTGAGTTATTAAAATATAAATTATTCTTATTCAGAAGCCGTGTCAGTTGGGAATTTATTTTAATTAACGGAAAGATTTCCCAGTATATAATCACGGTGGTATTGTGTTACCAGTATGCAGATTTCTCTATTGTAAAACTTCACGGGGGGAATTCTGCTTAGTTTACGCAGCCCCTGCGTGACGGACGTTTTTTCCACTATTCTCGTCGTCTCATAGTGGATTCTTTTACGTAAAAATCCGATCAGATTTGTTGAATTAATGCCTATTTAAACTTACTTGTATTTAAGCCATATCTGAAAAGATGTTAGTCTTTAACAGAATAATTGTTGTAAGAATAAAAATAGCCAATTATGGTCAAACCTAGTAAAATCGTTTCTTTTTAATGTCTCGAATATTTTTGCTGAATCATTATTAGGAGCTATGTATAAGTTACTCCGTAATATAAATCCGATATGAAAATAATTTTAAGAATTTCATAACTTCACGCAATAGAAAAATAAGTTTACAGTAACATTTGGAAAATAATATACTACCTATATTTTGCCTACTTTTTAATGTTTTAGACAACTTAACCGTTATGGATTTTGAAGTCATAGAAACAGTGCTTCTTTATTGGTGATGGATCTATTTTCTATAATGTAAGAATTACTTTAATAGTTTATAATACTCAGCTTGAATTATGAAGTCGTGGCTTAATTCTATATTGGAAGATGAAAACTTACAACAGTACAAATGAGAAGAGTGGACCCGCACAACGCAGGAGTAAGAGAGGCAGACGTCACTAAAACCTAGGCGAACCTTCACGGGGAAAGGAAACAATAATATTATGAATTTGTTATCTGTAGTTTACTACTTGGTTACAAATGTCAGACACACAGGAGTTGCGTAAACTAAGATGGTTTCCAACGTGCCAATAACATACTTGTGACCTCATCTCACCACATATTTTCTATTTCTATGTAATAAAATCAATGAGTATAATGGTGGGGGGGGGGGGAGAAACTGAATGCAGAAAACAAGGAGGTAGGAATAACTAACTACATTAGTATTTGAGTTACGAAAAAATGCATATAACCACAATTGTAGACGACCACTAGTATAACAAGATTGGAAGATATATTTTGAAAGTTCGAATGACTTCCCTTTAAACCCTCACTATCCCATGTCTCATTTAAGCCAATAACAAATATGATCTTTAGTGTCTACTGAAACAGTTATATATCCAAGATTAGAATAATGCTGTTCATGTTATAACAGCTTATTGTTAATATGACGAGTAAGCACTTATAACATACTCAAAAGTTGTTGTTACTTTTGAAAGGATAAATCACCTTCGATGTGTGTTCATGAATAAATAAATAAATAGATCTTCGTGAGACTTGTATATATTGATATGAGATAGACATGCCTCCCACACAATTTGATATAATCTTAGCTCACGAAGGATTTTGGATATATGAAGACTGAAAACTAAATAATCCAAATTTCTTGGTTAATATTCATGATAGAAAAAATACTAAAAATAATAGTTGGGCTAGTGCATAAAGTGAAAATTGGATGAGTAAAAGTGGAGGTTTCTAAAAGGCTGAAACGAAAAAAAAAAAATGCAAATGACTCCGTAAATATTCGAGTAAGAGAAAACATACATGAAACAATAATTTTGGGAAATTAACATTACTACAATATTGGCTTTAAAAAGTTTTTCGATCAGACTCAAAGTAAGAGAGATTTTTTGAATGTTCAATTATTACCCCTCCAACCCTTCTCCCCATGCCAATTTCTGCCATTACCTATTATATTCTTTAGTTATCCATGAAAGGGCTTTGTTTCGCGTGAGGTGTTGATCAAATAAGCGCACGTTGTTTAGAACGTATAATCGTAAATGAGGTCGTCATATCGAAAATATTCTCACATATCGCCCACAGTGAAAATTTAATAAACGCAATATTTGGTATTTCAGCTTCAAATAAAGTGGTTCATGATATAACATTAGTGCATAATGAATGTAGTTTAACGAGATTGGTTTTATCTAACGATGACCTTACCGTTTAAAAATTTGATGTCTAGACTCAAAAATGTCAACTACAACTAACCCACATCTAATACTTAATTTAACCTATTTTTCAACACTTAATATCACATTTGTTAATTCTTGAAACCGGACGTGGTTAAAGATGATTTTAAAAATTCGAAGGGTAATTTCGAAAATTCAAGATAACGTCTTTAATTTGAGTCGGATCAAAAAAGATTATAGAATAAATCATATTAAACCGGGTTTTCCTACTCTTTAGATGTAAGCCTTCAACAAAAATCCATTCTACTACTCACGAATTTGGACTTAGAAATAGAGAATAATATGGTGAAGTGGCATTAGTTGTGTGTCATTTTAGCACGTTGGAGATCTCCACAGTTTACGCAGCCCAAGCGTGAGGGAGATTTTAATTAGGGCGTCGTTTTGTGTGTGTGTGTGTATGAGTGCATTGACCCACGGACTGCTGTGCAAGAAGAAAAAAGATTGCTTGGAACCCCATACTAAACTGTTTCGAAATAGATAAGAGTGAAGGAGCGAGAGAGAGACCTTTGTGTGTAGATCTGACCCGGAGAAAGCAGCGAGGGCAACCAACTGTAACCCTAGGATACCCGCCTTATCCCGTGTCACCGCAAAGCACTTCATCATGTCCCACAAGCCATCATGTGTTAGCACTTTGGCCAGTATGTATACACCGCATTATGTAAATGCCAATGATACTCTTGTCGTTCAGGTCATTAATTTATTTATTAAAGCATAAAACAAGCATTCTTAATATCGAAAAGTACGTCACTTGGCAAACGATTGAAGTCCATAACACAGGGGCTGCGTGAACTAAGACGATTTTCCACGTGCACCAGGCTTCAAATAAAGTGACTCATAATATAATAGATTATTTGTTTCCGTGAACAGGAAGCTCGAAACCAAAGGGAGGTAGGTGGCTTCCACTTTCCATTATGCATCGATAAAGGATTCAGGAAGACTTGAGAGAATTAGAAAACGCCATCCCTCAGTAACCTAATAACTGAGTAAAAACTGACTAAGTATTTGTATTAACTGGCGCAGCACGCAAACTGTAACTTTGACACATTTCTTGACATGCCCTACATGTAATGCATTTAATTGTAACGTCGTCAAATTGTAGCCTCAATCCACTATCTTCGTTGAAAGGTAAAATGGCGGAAGGCCAAAAGAAGAAAACCACTGCCATTTCCGCTTATATATTCTTCTTCCTATACGTGTCACTTTCACATTTGACGGACGCATAGATGTTGCATATAGAAAGAATGAGATTATTACAATTAAGGGGGTCAACTGAGGTGGCTCTTGACTAATGAAATGGAGCAGGGCAAATCAGCTGATTAAATCGATAAATGGCATGAAAAATCAATCACAGAAAAAACATAGTCAGGATTACATCTAATTGACTTGACGTTTATTAGAATATTTGACAAATATGTATCGTAAATTTTTTATCTCAGTTTTACTGTTAAGAAAATATATTTTTCAAATAGCTTTATAAGCATCAAGTGGACTAGATGTGTGTAGTGACTATGCTTCTTCATTAATCGATTGTTCATAAAATGTATCGATGAAATAAACCGATTTGTGTTCTCTCTGTTCCATCTTGTCAAGACGTGACCGCCTATTTATGTATAAATAGTACAATAATATATTACTGTTGTTTATTTGCGTCCACTTTATGCAACTACGGCTAATTGGGACGGGTTATCTACAGGTTACCATACCTCCCCAGCCAGGGTAAGACTAAGGATTTTAATTAATGAGTTCTTCACTAAATAAATTCATATTTCCCAGGCGGGAATCGAACTCGCCACCCTGAGTTTTCCATTTGAGACTAAGACCCACAACTAAATCACAACGCTAACCTGAGCCCCTTACAGTTACATTACTATAATTATAGTTATAAACAGTTCAGAAAAACAGTCAATAATGTACAATAATAGTAATTTAATAACAATTATTTTATTGACAAATTTACAAGAAATCAGGACTACAGACAGAGCACAGCTCCAGACTACCAAAATTTTATAAAGTCGGTCAAATAGGGGCAGCTTAAACTAAATATATTTTATATGTGGGGAACCTAGATCTGACACCATCTATTCTTCATTTTTCTTATTATAAGAATCAAATCTAAGTAGGATGAAGGCTTCGAGTGCTTGAAGTTCAAATCGCATTAGCGGGAAGTGTTGGTTTACTGAAGGCGGAAATCTAAAAGAATACTAATATTTCCATTAATAGTCAAAATAGAGAAAAATGTGTAGAACATTTATAGAAAATAAATTTCGTCACGCAGGGGCTGCGTAAACTAAGCAGATTTCCCCCGTGAAGTTTTACAATAGAGAAATCTGCATTCTAGTAACACAATACCACCGTGATTAAATAATGAGTATTCTTTCAGTTAATCAAAATAAATTCCCAACTTAAACAGCTTCTGAATTGTAAAAATAATTTATATTTTAATAACTCAAATTTTAGTAGTCCAAAAACTAAAGAAGGGGGGGGGCGGATGAACAAAACGTATTTGCATAAATCTCACAAAGTAACGAAGGTAAGGTAAATGTATATAACAATATTTATAGTAAATTTAATTTGCAATAAGAATGGTTCTATACAATTTTTCGATCCGATGCATAATAACGGAGATATTTTGAATTTTCAAAAATCCCCCTCTAAACCCCCCTCCCTCTGGTCCGATTTCAGCCATTAACGAACTTGATCTGTCTTTTTACATAGAACGATTGGATATCGAGTGTGGTAACGATTAAACAAAAATTGCGATCCCTATTGCCTTAACAGACAAATATATATATAATTTTGAACGGACCTCATTTTCGTCATTTGTCCTGGGTAGGACCGATGGACATTTGAAGAAATTATTCGAAAATTGCGTCATGAGTACGACCTCAATAGCTAATTTCCCTTAAGGGACATCTGCTAAAAATTTGCAACGAGATCGGTTCTATATAAATTTCACTTCTACTGATAACAAAGATATTTGGAATTTGCGATTCCTCCCTGCCCTAGGCCGGTTTCAGTAGTCAACAAACTGATAAAATTACAACATTTGAGATGTAATTAGATTAAATTTCATAATTTCTTAATAGGCGTCTCTAATAAAAAAAAAATTAAAGGAAATCGCCTACTTTGACTCTCCCAAGGAGTGAGAGTTTTTATGCGTAATTGGCTTTCCATCTATAAAATTGTATGTTATGGCTGATTTTGTAACTTATCATGATCCTCCTAATAAGGGTTATCGACTGCTCGATCAATTCCTCCTTCTGTTTTTAAAGAACCAGGATTTTTCCTATTTCAGATGATTTTTGAAAAGGATGTCGTTACGTGTGTTATTAAAACTTCTATGATTTTGGTAGATCTATAATATAACTTTTTTTTGTTGAATGTTACACGCCACTATCACGGAGTGCATTAATTTGCTCAATTATTCCTTAATTAATAAAGCTCAATGAAATCTACGAATTTAGTTTTTTTTATTAATTATTATTTATGTATAGGGGCTCAGGTTAGCCATGTGAGTTAAAACGTTGACCTTAATCTCACATGGTAAACCTAGAGTGGCGAGTTCGATTCTTGCCTGGGCAAAGGAAATTATTTAGTGACGAAATTCATTAAATAACGTCCTAAATCCCACCCTGGATAGAAAAGGGTGGTAACCTGTAGATAACCCCTCCCAATTAGCCTGAGTTGCAAAAAGCGGACGTTAATAAATAATAATAATACTATTTATGGATATGGTAAAACATTTAGAGAGTCTACTTATTATTAAGAAGAAGACCGGCCTATTTTAATCTAAACGCCAACAGTTATTTCTGCTATTTTCATTCTTATTTAGGTAGAAAGGAAGCTGCTTCTTTAGTCTAACTGCGGGAATTCATCCAGAAAATTCCGGGAGCAAAAAGCAGAACAGAAATCGTGCCAAACCTGAAAGCTAAATGTCACTTAAAAAAGTTATAGCTGCCTCTAGGCTTGAAATAAACCACAATTTTCTTCCAAAAAAGCGCTTCAGAATTATAATATCGAGCCGTCAAGCAAAGAGTAGTGGGCTCAAGTTCATGAAATGTCCTTTTTTTTTTTTTTTGTTTTTTTTTCCCCTTTTCACAAAGACTTATTCCACTTTGAGAGAACTAATTCAGTCTTCAAAGACTACTGACTTAAAGAATATCATTTTACAGATAGGCAAACCAATTTTTTTATACTAACTTATTTAAATTAATTATTACTTCTGCTATTTAGGGTTAATGGTATTTGTTTACGTCCACTTAGTGACACTTCAAGGGGGCGAGTGACATTAAGGTGGCCACTATTTTTGCAGATTTTCCCTGAGGGAAATCATCAATTGATGTTGTACTCATGACGCCATTTTCGAAAAATGTCTTCAAATGCTCATCGATCCTACCTAGTACATTACGAAAATGAGGTCGGATCAAAATTTATATATATATATATATATATATATATATATATATCTATTAGTATGTTACCACTCTAGCGGTTGCTGCAGTTTTGGGTTAATCGCTACTAAACTCAATATGTAATCGTGTTATGTAAAAAGAATGGTCATGTTCTTTAATAGCCGAAATCCGAGAAGTGGGGGTTTAGAGGGGAGGAATTTCGAAAATTCTTAATATCTCCATTATTATGCGCCGGATCGAAAAATTATATAGAACCAGTCTTATTGTGAATATAATTTTCTATAAATGTTGTCATGTACGTATTTTCTCTATCTTGATTACTAACCGAGATATTTGCATTTTATGGTCTTCGGCCTTTAGTAATACCCTCTCCTACTCATGTCATATTAACAATAAGCTGTTACATTATGAATCACATTATTTGAACCTTATAGACCGAATATTGTTCTCATTGACCTTTTACTTTTTAAGATAAATGCAAATACGTGGCATACGTGGGAAATCTGCTTAGTTTACGCAGCCCCTGTGAGACGGACTTTTCTTGCCAAGGGTCTTTTATTTGGTTAGATAGTCAATGAATAAATTCCTTTCAACCATAAAGGTATGGAACCCACGACTCTTAGGCTTATCAGGTGCGTTAAGCCGAGTACTTAGTTCACCTGGCTAATATGTATATTTAAAATATATAGAGGTAAGCATTTCCGGTCTTATGGTTAATCAGTAAAAGAATAGACCCGAATATCACTTTATAATATTTGTCAGTAAGTACTGATAAGTATCGAGAGATCACCCAGACGATTAAAGACAGTAATTAAATCATATTAAAATTTAAAAAAAATATTATTTAAAATAACTGTTCTAGAATTCACAAATGACGAAATAGTTAACGGGAGGCTTCCAGACAAAATATTCACTAGTTCAAAACCGCTTATCACTATTATACCCTTATGGTGATGGTGTATATGGTGGTTCATATTTCCTACTATCATACTTCATACTAGGTTATATAGTCATTCTGTTTCTTTAGCTATCAGAAAATGAGTGATCGTTTATTAACAACAATTCATGTTTATTAACATTACTTTACAACCGTTTATTATTACACCACTTGGACAGCTAACTTGCAGAGGTCATGTGGCAGACGACGGCCGGGGACGACCACTTTATGCAGCTACTTCGCAAAACCGTTCAGTTTTGGGCTAACTCTAATTTATAATAATATTCTATAATACATTTTGTTGTTAAAATAACTTCTAGAAGCGTTATTTTAAATAATAAAGTGTTTTTTTTCTTTATTGTGATTTAATAAT
This sequence comes from Riptortus pedestris, assembly GCA_019009955.1. Lineage (NCBI taxonomy): Eukaryota > Metazoa > Arthropoda > Insecta > Hemiptera > Alydidae > Riptortus > Riptortus pedestris. The sequence continues at coordinate 30,102,177 of CM032232.1, read as the reverse complement.
CGTCTTTAAAAGGATGGCCTCCCGATAATCTATAAGTACCGATTACATTATTCCATTTTAGCAAATTTACTTTAAGGGACCTGAGAAAAACTTGAGCCTGAAAGTTCCAAACGTAAAATGAACTGCGAGCTAAGAACATTATATAAAATATAATATATTGAGCGAAATATTAAACAATAATAATACCTCGGAAAATTCACCATACTTGCTAGAATACTTCAAATATATTAGCGTGTCTTAAATGTTTCGAAAATTTAGATTTCAGCCAACTTATGAACCTTTTCCGTAAGAACCTGACAGTTTAATAACAGTTTAATTTGAAGCCTCGTTGGCCACAGCTTAGAAGCTAGGGAGGTAGCACCAGGTTGTCCCGTTACACGATTGCCAACATTATTCTTAATGGGCACTCAAGAAGGTGTTTCTGATCGCTCGTCTTTACGATGCCGAATCAATGGCATTTTATGAATGGCCGAAAACGCCTGGAAGGCAACATCCACTCTAAGAGTTACCACGAAACAGTGCACACTATAACAGCTATCGCTAAGCAGTAGACTATGTTCCTCCTTGGAACGCTAGAAAAGGATTGTCTAGGATTTTTAAGTTGGTATTCTGGTAGGAAGTGCACTCAATCAGACATCACTCAATCATGTGCTGGAGAAGTTGTGCTAATGAAGCAATTTTTTTACTACTTGAAAACTGCATATTTATAAATAGGTCTTCACCTACCGTACACAATGCTTATTTGATCGTTGTTAGCCTAGAAATTTAACTAAAACATTAATAGTTGAAATCATACCAAGAGAAATTGAGGTTTAGAGAAAGGTTAATATCTGAAATCGCAATTATCTTCGTCATACTGGAAAATGTCGCTTGTTTACTAAATTGCTGTTTCTCTACAAACCATGTAATTTTTTGTCAATTTTTTTTTCATTCCAGGCCTTCAATGAATTCTCACTCCTACTTCCAGCCGCGTCAGGACATCTACAATGCCACTATCGTCAGTATACCAAAGGTAAAATGTTCGTCACGCAGGGGCTACGTAAACTAAGCAAATTTCCCTCGTGATGTTTAACAATAGATAAATCTACATACTGGTAACACAATAGCACCCTCAAAATCAAGTGAATAAATACAAACGATAATAAGAAACCTCCGGACTGGAAGCATCTGAAACGTAAACAAACAGTTCTGCCAACTTCTCATAGGAAACAAAAACAATTACTGAAATATATCAGAATATAACATTTAATTTGCAATAAGATTGATTCTATACAATGTTTTGATTTGACGTATAGCAACGGAGGATTTTAGAAAATACCCCAACCTTTCTCACTTGTCCGATTTCAGCCATTAACGAACTTAACGTGTATTTTTACATAAAACGTTTAAATATCGAGATTGGTAACGATCAAGCCAAAATTGCGACCGCGAGAGCGTTAGAGAAATATGTCTATATATGTGTTTTGATTATGAACGGACCTCATTGTTGTCATCTCCTGGGTATTATCGATGGACATTTGAAGATATTTTTCGATAATCGCGTCATGAGTTAGGGAAATCTGCTACCGGAGAGAGCTAACGTCGCAGAGCTTATGGATCAGCGGGAGTCTACAGAATCTATACGTCTGACTGCCATTGATGATGATTAGTGACTTCGACTCTCTTAGATCCAGTCCACAGGCAGGATGCCAGTGTGAACATACCACAGGCCCTCCAGTTAAGAAGGGGCTAGTCAGTCTACTAGAGGTGACTCATTCCAGTTTGGTTAACGGAGATTCTACGTCGAGTTGATCACTCACTACGTAAAAACTAACGAATCCATCGAGGGTAGCTTCGGTGGCAGCTAAAGATTTTAAAGGTTTACAATGTCAACCGATACACACATAATATTGAGTTTAAATTTCAAATCTATTGTTGGCAAAGTTCCTGTGAAGGGAGGAATAGAGAATAAAATCATCCATATATAAAATTTTATTCCTGCGAATGGGATATCTGATAAGTTTACGCAGCCTCTGTGTGACGGATTTTATTATTCTGATTCTCATTTTCTCTTTTCACAATTCACATTATCGCGAGCTTTCCCAACAGTTTATACTTCCGGGCAACGTGGCCATCTCTGGCTGCAGTTTCCACTCATTACTTCAGTTTCTTTCCACTAAAATATCCAACGTGAAACATCGTATTAGAGAAAAAATTAAAAATCGTAGTGTCTCCATTTATGGGATCAGATCGAGAAGTATTGTAAATACATGCATAATCTGCATTTTTATTACACATATAAAAGATATTTCATGAAAAACTAATGATTAAGATCGTTAATGGCAAAAAGAAAGTGTGAGGAGGGGGGGTGTAGAGAGGGTAATTTGGGAATTTCTCCGTTACTATAAGTTGGATCGAATATTTTCCAATCTTATTGGAAATTAAATTTCCTATAATTGCTGTTTTTGTCTCACAAATATTAACAAAGATATTTGGATTATTATTTTTCAACCTTCAGTAAATCCCCCACTCATACTCATATGTACATAAACTGTTATATTATCAACTGATTTAATCTCAACTTAAGTACTAAATATTATTTTCATTGAACTTTTACTTTGAGAGATAAATATAAATATGTAGAAGAATGACGTCATCAATCAAGATTTTCCATTTTTGACAAGAAAATGTTTATTTGATCTATACCATATTCTCTATTTAACAGTTTCAGTCAACACTGATGATTATATTTGTTATTTGTAAAAATCAACCCAGGAATTGAAGGGGTTTAGAGAGGGATTTGAAAATTCAAAACATCTGCGTTAATATGAGCCGGAAAGAAAAGTATTATAAAACTAATCTTGTTAAAACATCGATGTTCTACAATTGTTGATCTGTGCATTTTTCTCTAACTCAAATATTAAACTAGTACTTTATGGTTTTCTGTCCAAATATATGTTGAGATCACTAGTTTGGGAGCTATTGGGAAATCTGCTTATTTTACGCAGCCCCTTCGTGACGGACTTTGAAATGCTATATTTGAAACCATTATTTAAGGAGAGTCTTGGTTGTTGTATTATATCTTTAGGGAGTTCGTCGGGGCTTAGGAAATATTCGTTTTAAACAAATGCAGATTAAGTCTATATTTTAATAATACATTTTAGACTAGTTCCTTTTTAAATTACAGATGATTTTCGATTCAGCCAATTACGACTAAAGAAACACAATTCTCCATTACACCCTTTTGTGAACTAAAACAGAATGTTACCTAGATAGGCAGGGAGTTGTTTGTACAATTGCTATACACTACGAGCCAACCATTTTCAGCTTTCCCAGCCGAACGGCGCACTTAAATCCATTTAAAGACCCCGGCAGATCAAAGAGTCCGAATCGACGTGCAGCGGCGCAGGCGTAAACATTATCCAAGCCAGTCAATCAAGTGCCTACTCCATCCATACGGTGGCCTGAATAGAAGCCCACTTCCATGCCACCGACTGGACACGGATTTAACCCTTTGCCGGCCGTTGACTCTTTTTGCACAATAAGACCATAGGTTTCTACAGAGCTCACTCCACCCCAATTAGGGTCTAGTGGATCTAACCGGTTGTTCTTATCCCACAGTCGTAACCCTCTTTATCAACCACTTGATTATACATTCTGATTCTCTTTCTAATCTATATCTCTCTAAACTTTTCATGATGTTCACAATCTACTGATTCAAGTAAAACCCATTTCTTGAATACGAAAAAGTCCTACCTACAGTGAGAGCTACAAACCTATTTAATAACACGTTCAGAAATTTTTATTTGGGATTAATATGATTTGGGCAATCAACAACTAGGTTATTATGCCCTTTATAGTAGTATAATGCCGTTTAAAAGCCCCTATTTTACTCTATGTCTTAAATAATATCAACTATAATATTTTAAATACCGCTCCTAAGGGTATTAAATTTACTAATTTTCTATACAATTATTTCTCAACTAAGTCTATAAATACATTTTTATTTATTTATATTTACTTAAAGATGTGTGCTACTAACACGAGTTGTGTTGTACCTATTTACACTTCTTACTACTGGATTAATATTTTTAACTGCCTTTATATTTGGCCAATAATTAATAATTATTGTACATTTTTTAATACTGGCAATATACTTACTTATCTTATATAATAATAGTATATACACTTTTTTCATTATTTATTATATTACATAAACATATATTTTTTCCCTTACAAGTACATATTTTCAACTGGTATAATAATTAGCCATTATTACAATTAAATGACTTTTACTTTTAACGTATGTACATTTTTCTGTTATTTTTTTTATTATTATTTTTTAGCTGCTCTTTTATTATTTAGAAACTGCTATTTCACAAATTATATCTAATTACGTAGTTCTTTAATAGAGGACCCGTAAGACTATAATTAAAGCCACTGATGAATTATGCTCTTTTAAACGATACCCTATTGACATGAAAAGAAAATGATAAACCAAAGCTCAAAGTGGGTTACTAGCCTGTAACCTTATGGCAGTATTTAATTCAAGATGAAAGATAGTAAAATATTTTAATATATATACAGGGTGTCCCAACTTCCCGTGCCATCCCCCTTAAAATCGTCAATTGTGTTAATAAACGGCTGAGACATGGTGTGGCAGAATTGTGACCACTGAAAAATCTTTTCAGTCCATATTTAACCTCTGAACGTTCTCCAGCGGCCCTAACTTTGGAATTTTCACTGGAATGCCATACTTTTTATAACGGATTCTTAAAGGACACCAAATTTTAAAACGAGTTTATATTTTTGAATTTTTGGATTTGACGCATCCTTTAGCCCTAAAATACACAGATCATTATTTCAGAAATGGCACGTTTTATAGAAAAATGCTGCGGCTTAATGTTGTAGCAAAGAAAAATATCTTTGAAACAAGTCTATGGAAAGAGGAATGAATTTTGGGGTGGGGGGGGGGAAACATTATAACGAAATAACGACCTGTGTATATATATATCCATATATATATATATATATATATATATATATATATATTTGTTATAAGGAAGCGATTAGTTAAGTAATATTAATATATAAAAATAAAATTATAAGCCCATAACTGAAAAAAATTCGAAATATTGTTTATTCCACTTTTTCAGTTGAGATTATAGACCTTCGAGATCTGTACCGCCCCGAGTGAGACTACAGGGATTCGTGAGAGTTTTTATGTAGTGAGTGATCAGCTCAACGTACAACCCCCGTCGACCAAGGAAGACCAGTAGTGAGATGTCTCCAGTAGACTCACGGGCCTCAATAAACCCAGGGTGACTGTGGTTAGTACACCCTGTGCCAGCCTTTTGGGGGTCGGGAGAGCCATAATCGTTAGTCATTCCGAGAGGCTGTCAGATGTATATACTCGTAAGACTCCCGCTAATCCAGAAGTTCTGCGACACTAGTGCGCTCTGGTAGCATATTGGGGAACTAATGTTCCTTCATGTCAAGGATAGATCTTGTACCAATTTTTAACTTTTGGTTGCTGATGGTAGTGGTGTGCCCAGGCCTTAACCAGCACGCAAGACGCCTCCCCCTCGCAAGAAGTACGACCGATTGTACCCTAAAAACATAGAAACAGTAGTCAATTTTTTCTAGGCAATCTGGAATCTCTGGAAAATTAGAAATCAAGACTAAATATAGGTACATCAGTGAGGTCTTGATAATAGTAGAACAAGGTGTAAGAATGAAGAAGTAACATTTTTTCTATGGTGAATCAAGATCTGTCGAACATTAGGGGTAGAACGAAACAGCATGAGGAGGCAGCCTCAAGTGTTACATTAGCATTTTCATTCTAAAGCCGCTTAGGATCAATAAGAAATTAATGCTGTTAAGCCCGGGAAAATATACCGCCATTAACGTATAACAAACTGTAGGAAGCATGGAAGTAAGTCTGTTTTATGTGTTTGTTATTTTTTATCACTTCCTCAATGGATCTAATAATGTTACCGTCACGCCTTCCTGGATTACACTTCCGTCTCATACGCCGTGGTTAATTACATGCTACGATGCCCTAAGGGACAACCAGGAACATCTTAATCCCAACCAGGAACTATTTTTGAAATTATCTTAATAAGACCCAAATAATCTTAAAGCGGTCAGGTACATCCACGTTTAAACGTGAACAAGTTTTAGCAGCATTTATGGTCTGTCTTTAAGCAATTGAATATAGAGCATCTTGTGATAAGAACCTATCACCCGTGAACCGTATAAATTCGCTTCTTCGCTCTAGAAGGAACTGGAAACACCACTTGTGCCTACTTTAGAATCCCCCATAGAAAAATTATAACAGAGCCCTCTGCATAGGTCAATATTTTGCCGGAGAGAACATGTTCCCATTAATCTAAATTTCATTCTCTTCTACATAAGTTACGTATAGCGCTATAATTTCACCAAAGCGAAAGATACCTCTTTTGGTGCTGTCAGTGCTGTTAACACTCCTTTTGGCCATTCGCTTCGTTTAATCTAAGTAATTGAAGACACAGGCGAAACAAACATACAGTTACAATTTTTTTTTATGATTTCGACTTCCATATTTTAATTCTCACCAACAATCCTCCATAGTTTAGAGCCACAAATTGGTTGCTCCAAACAATGACAGCTTTAAATAGTAAGACGACAGCTTTCCTTTTGGCTTGAGGAACCACAGAAAAAAACTTTCAATTTCTTATTACTTATATCTTGTTCTATTGTTATCAAGACCTCTGCAAAAGTGTTGACTGTTTTGAGTGACTCATTGACATATCTGCGTTTAGTCTTATTTTTTTAGCAGATTTCCCTTAAGGGAAATCAGCTACTGAGGTTGTACTCGTGAAGGAATTTTCGAACTTTTTCTTCAAATGTTCATCGATCCTACCCAGGAGATGACGAAAATGATGTCCGTTCAAAACTGTATATATATATATATATAATATATATATCTATATATATGTATATATATATATATATATATATATAATATATATATATATATATATATATATATATATATATATATATATATATCTATCTATATATTTGTCTGTTACCGCTCTAGCGGTCGCAATTTTTGTTTGATCGTTACCAAACTCGATATTTAGTCGTTTTATGTAAAAAGAAAGATCAAGTTCGTTAACGGCTGAAATCGGACCAGTGGGAGGGGGGGGGGTTTAGAGGGAGGATTTTCGAAAATTCGAAATATCTCCGTTACTATACGTCGGACCGAAAAATTGTACAGAATCAATCTTATTGAAAATTACATTTACTATAAATATTGTTATATACATTTATTCTCTATCTTGAATATTAACCGAGATATTTGCATTTGTATTCTGCGTGTGGTCACCAGTAGGCTATGTTCGGACTTTCCGCCGAGAGCTCTGGTGGCCGTTTCCATAACTATTCGTCCCTCGTGAATAGGTTTTGAGGTTAGGTTAACTGTTTTTTGGGGCTAGAAACTACTGGGTTATTACGCCCTAAATAATGTTTTAGGTTTAGAGGTTTCTTACTACTACAGTTGTTATTAGGCAGATTTCTCTATTGTAAAACTTCACGTGGGAAATCTGCTTAGCTTACGCAGCCCCTGCGTGACGGATTTCTATTTTTTTTTAAAGAGATTTCAGATTGCCGAGTTAACGTTTTCACTGTCTCTTAGTTTTTAGTTGAAAGGAAAATGGCGGAAGGACAATGGACGAAAACACGTAAAATATGTTACACTCATTTATTCTTCCTCTACATGCTTCCCGTTCTCAATGACTTCTCTTCAGTAGTAATATACTTATTATAAAAAGCCCGTCACGCAGGGGCTGCGTTACGTAAGCAGATTTCCCATGTATTTATGTATTTCACGTATTTGCATTTATCTTAAAACTTAAAAGTTTAATGAGAAGAATATTTGATACTTAGCCATAATATGAAATTCTACATAATAAAAGAGCTTATTGTTAGTGTGAAATGAGTAGGAGTGGAGTGAGGTTTTACCGAAGCCCGAAAACTAAAAATGAAAATATTTCGGTTAATAATCATGACAGTGGAAAAACCAACAAAACAACATTTATTGAACATAGAATTTACAATAACATTGTCTCCATACAATTTTTGATATTCCCACCCGACGCATAATAACGGAGATATTAAGAATTTTAGAAACTTCCCCCTCTCTACACCCACTCCCGGTCGTCGTATTACCGCCTTTTACATAAAAGAAACAAATATCGAGTTTGGTAACGATTAAATAAAAATTCCGACCGCTAGAGCGTTAACAGACAAGTATATATATATATATATATATATATATATATATATATATATATATATATTTATATATATACAGTTTTAAACGGACCTCATTTTCGTCATCTCCTGGGTAGGATCGATGGGCATTTGAAGAAAATTTTCAAAAATCACGCCAACAGTACGACCTCAGTAGTTGATTTCGCATAAGAGAAATTTGCTAAAACATGAAAAGAATCCACCATACCACCAATACGGCCAAGTCAAGACTGCACTTGTTTTTATGCTGAGTTTTCGTTCCCTGGTTTTGGTTTAATGTTGAACAGGAATATACTTAAGTACATATAAATGTGTTTTCGTGTCCACTGTTACAAAAGGGGGAAACGAAATGTAACTTTTCAGGAACATTTCTTTGACCCACAATTGGCTTCTCTCTCTCTCTCTCTCTCTCTCTCTCTCTCTCTCTCTCTCTCTCCTCTGTTCATATGCCATGCCTGATGAGCTGGAGGAGTAGCGAGACGACTATATTTGCATGAGAAGGAGCGGGCGTTAGAGTGGGGGCGTGTTCTCATGAAAGTTCACAGCCCTGGGTCAGCCTCCCAAGTTTCACCGCGCTTTCTCCTGTGCTTCCTTTGTCACCACTCACTGTTTTAGATACAATCCCGCCGGGACAATCCGGGACTCCAACTCCTCGCCAATAACCGATAGCTTCCTTCTCCACCTTTCTCCCATCGGCCACGTACACTCCTACCGTGAAGTCCACTTCGCTCCGTGAGCTACATCCTAGGGCATTAGGATCTCCAAAAGATCCAATTATTTTTTTTAAACGTCACCCGGGATATTTCATTTTAGGTGTTCCACGCACTTTAATGCCATTACTTTCTAGCCTAAATGTCCTGTGCCCTTCTAACAATTGCCCGGATCACCACGGTCATCAGCCCGGCATTTCCAAGTTCACCTCCAGGTCATCAGAATACAATGCCTCATCTGGCTAACTCATGGCGCTGAGTATAACATCTCTTTGGGCAAACAGTCATCATAGAGGTTATTTGCAGTTCATATTTGGGACTGATATAAAATAAAACTAGCGATAACTTTATTACTATCGATCGCGTTATATTTCGATTAATGAGGTCATTTCAATTGTATTTTCTTATGTATGGATGCATATCATAAATATCAATATTTTCCTTTTATTTGAATAAGGGATATTAACTGACAAATGATTTGACTATCCCGATGTAAACAAAATATCTATGGCTTTGTAGAAATGAACTATATTAATTAAAAAGAGCAATATTGTTTATGGCATTAGGTTTCAAATAAATATGTATCATTTAGAAAAGACATAAATCATAGAAAATAGAGCATTGGCCTAAATAGCTAGGAGATACTGGCTCTTTTTTTCTATCATATATAAAAGAATGCTAACATAAAAGTACACATGGGGCTCAGGTTAGCCATGCGAGTTAAAGCGTTGACATTTATCTCGCATGGTAAACCTAGAGTGGCGAGTTCGATTCTTGCCTGAGCAAAGGAAATTATTTAGTGACGAAATTCATTAAATAACGTCCTAAAATCCCACCCTGGCTAGAAAAGGGTGGTAACCTGTAGCTAACCCGTCCCAATTAGTCTAAGTTGCAAAAAGTACAGCACACCTGTTGTACTCATATCAATAGTTCAATTCGTTATAGCAATTCAATTTTTCAGGCTGAGCTCGACTAAATTTTTGTGAGTTCCTACATTTAGGTTCAAAACTATACATATAATTCTTGTCTGTTATCACATTAGCTGCCACTTGATCGTACGAATGTTTGATCGTAAACAAACTCGATATAGAAGCGTTTAATGCATAAGAAAAACTCAAGTTCGTTGACGGCTGAAATTTGGACAAGGAAAGTGGGAAATTTTGATTCAAATTGAATAATATTACCGAATAAATCTTGTTAAGCATTTCATTTTCTACAATGGTTGTTTAATACACATTTTCTCTATTTCAATTATGAAACTTGATATTTGCATTTTTTAATTTCCAGCCTTCATTGTCTTGGGCCTTAGGTTAGCCATGTGAGTTAAAGCGTTGACCTTAATCTCACAAGGAAAACTAGAGTGGCGAGTTCGATTCTCGCCTGGGCAAAGAAATTTAGTTAGTGACGGAATTTATTAAATAAAATCCATAGTCCCATCTTGGCTAGGAAAGGGTGGTACCCTGTAGATAACCCGTCCCAAATAGCCTTAGTTGCAAAACATGGACGCTAATAAATAATAAATAAATGTCTTTATAATTGTCTGGATTTTACTTTAAGTAACAGAGTCACTAAAAATATAATTTCTCCTGTACATTTCAATTTCTGATTGCATAGGCTCCTCACTATGGAAGAAGTACAGAACAGATAGTACAAAATGAGATGCTTAGTGTGTCATTCCAATGGTGAGAAATGTGAATGGATTATGTAGTTATGCATGATGGACTTTTTATTTTATATTTAGGGAGTTGTTAATATTTTGTATGTTTCTTGAACTAATTTTTGTTTTAAATGGGGAAAATAATGGTATTCACTCCTCTTTTTTTTCCACGTAGAGTAAACAACGTGGAAGTTTATTTTAAATTTTCTGTGTTCCTTCCTATGCATACTTCACACATTTCAATGAATACATTTAAACGTTTGTGTACTATAATTATAAATATTATAAAAGCAATAAAAATGAACTAAAAAAAAAAACTACAAAAATATATGTAAACATTACATATGTCTGTGATCAGAAGAGTAGGTCTACAAAGTTGTGTCCAATTCTTGTATATATGGATTAAATCCCTTGATGTATTTAAGAAATAGTTTCGGTTTGTCCGTCGGCCAAGTTCCGTTTTGTAAGGTTATGTTCTTGATGAGTTTTCTTCTTGGTCCGTCAAGTAATGTACAGTCATATAAGAGTTGGTTATATGTCTGTTCAGTTCCATTGCCACATTTGCATGTATTTGTGTTTGTCAGTTTGAATTTGTAAAAGTAGCTTCTTCTAGGTCCATGTCCTGATATGAATTGTATTAGCCTGGAATTGGTAAGTGTTATTTTTTGACTATGCTATATAGTTGGTATGCACTTATATAATTGTCTTTCGTCCCATTTTTTAAAAGATTGGTATCTCAAAAGTGTTTTAACGATTTGTTTAGTCAGTTTAGAGTACATTCCCTTCGCGTTAAGAATCATACAATTTGATTATTAACCAATACGGGATATCTTAAAATCTAATGAGTTATTATTTCCGACAAAATAAAAAAGAAAGGAGCTAAAATATTGGAGCACTTTCGTATACCATAGATTCGAGGCAATGACGAATTGATTAGCATTGTTTTAAAATCCAATTTATTGAGAAAAAAAGTTCATAATTGACTTCTAAATTAACCTAATTCTATTCGAGACAGATACTAAACAGAAAAAGAAAATGCTAACTAAAAGAACCTCTTCTCCGAAGAGTTTCTTCTCCCCCTGATCCCTTGCTAACAATAAAAGCTTTTCCACTAGAATGCATCTTGGCGCAACGATTAACACTGGAAGCAAAACGCTCTGCTGTTCTAATAATGAGAGTTTCCAGCCTTAATTCCAGTAAGCTAATGACTTCCATGTTAATCACGCTAATGAACATGTAGATTAGTTCAGTTCGGCGCTTGAAAACGTTCAGAATGTCACTTTCTGAAAGGGAATTACAACTACGAGCTACTTCCTGCAACTCGATAGTTTAGCCTCAAGTTTATTGGGCTGAACTACTTTCTAATTTCATTCTAATTAATATTAAATGTTGACTAACAATTATAAAATGACTGTGATTAAGCTTATGAAATAGAAAATTATTATTCCGAATGTAAAACACTAATGCTGGAGAGTAGAGCAGTTGAATAATTTTGTCACTGAAACGTAATCTATCTATAAGTGCCGTGTTTTAGGTTAAACAACTGAAATAGTCCTTTCTAGCATATTTCCCTTAAGGAAAAACAGCTATTGAGGTTGTAATCAAGACGCGTTATTCGAAAATTTCAAAATTTTGGAAATTATTCACCAATCCTACTTAGGAATAACGAAAATGAGATCAGTTCAAAATGATCTATGTATGTTTGACTGTTAACGCTCTGGAGGTCGCAATTTATCATCCTTATCAAACTCGATATTTAAGGGTTTTGTGTAAAACAGAAGATTAATTTCTTTAACGGCTGAAATCGGACAGTGGAGAAAAGTGGTTTACTGGGGTGAATTTGGAAAATTCGAATCCTTTATTATGTATCGGATCGGAAATTTGTATAGAATCAATCTTGGTGTTAATTTAACGTTCTATAAATGATGTCAGGTATGTTTTTTCATTATTCTAATTATTAACCGTAAGTTTTCAGCCGTCAGTAAAATCGCAATCCTACTCATATCATATTAACAAAAAGCAGTTATATCCTCAACAGCTTTACTCAAAGCCTTAATATTGTTTTCATTGAACTATTCCTGTGTAAATATGTACCAGAATGACGCCAACAATCAAGACATTCCTCTTCTTGCTCGAAAATGTTCTTTGATCTTTACCATTCTCAATAATTAACAATATTTGTAAATGGCTGAAATGGACCAGGAGTAGAAGGTGTGGGTTCGGAAATTCATAATATCACGCTTAGGAATAGGAAAGGAAATGTTCTTAAAAATAGAGAATATATGGTGACATAAAATCACCAGTGTTTCAACCAACCCGTGGGGAATCTGCTTTGGATTGGTAAGATTCAAATCCATAACCTGCTAATATGATATTCGACCAAGAGGGTAAAGAGAAATATTACGTATCTATGGTTAATAAAGTCCGTCACGAAGGGGCTGCGTAAACTAAGCAGATTTCCCACGTGAAGGTTTACAATAGAGAAATTTCACGAGAGCCGAGCAATCAAGGAAACGGCCGAACGAGCTTTTGAAAGTCACTCTTGTCCGTTAGCCGTCAATTTAATAAAAATGCAAATATCTCAGTTAATATTCAAGATAGAGAATAAATGTAATACTAATATTTATAGTAAATGTAATTTGCGATAAGATTGATTCTGTACAATTTTTCGATCCGACGTATAGTAACGGAGATATTTCGAATTTTCGAAAACCCCCCACTCTAAACCCCCCCCCCCTCCACAGTCCGATTTTCAGCCGTTAACGAACTTGATCTTTCTTTTTATATAAAACGACAAAATATCCCAGTTTGGTAACGAGTAACAATCGCAAAAAAAATTTGCGCCGCTAGAGTGGACGACAAACAAAAATTGCGACCGCAGAGTCGGTAACAGGCAAACACACACCAATATACACACACAATATTATATATATTTATATATATATATATAATAATACAGTATATACTATATATATATATATATATACAGTTTTGAACGGAACTCATTTTCGTCATCTACTAGGTAGGATCGAGGGGATGGACATTTGAAGAAAAATTTCGAAAATTCCGTCATGAGTACAACCTCAATAGCTGATTTCCCTTAAGGGAAATCTGCTAAAAATACCGGAATTATTACTCGCGCTGTACTTTAGACGACGTACGAGTTTAGACTTGGGTGGTGACGAGAATATATTGTAAAATGTAGACCAACAGAACTCTCGACAGGTGATCATAGGCGCCATTTGTTTGGGAAAAAAAGTAAATAAAAAGTATGTGCCAGAGTACATGCCTACGTACGATTTTAGACTTGGGTGGTGACGAGAAATACAATGTAAACTGGACCTTCAGAGGAACTCTCGACCAGGTGATTCAAGCCAGCCCTCATTTGATGGGAAACAAAGTAAGAAGAAAGAAGGGTTGCGTAAACTTGCAGATTTCCCAAAAGAAGTTTTGCATTAGAGTGAACGTAATACAACTGTATTAGAAATAAACCTCTAAACTAGCAGTGCAATTTCAAACCAAGAGCCAGGATAACTATGGCACTGGTGCAAAATTACGTAGACGTTGCGTATGCAGGGAACATGCAGGAAAATACGTATCTGGCTTTATCAGGATGTCCTAATGAAAGTTGATCCTAGAAGGAACGGCACAGATACTGGAGTTGATGATACAGGGAAAAAACCGACAACCACTATCAGAGTAATACTGCAATAACGAAAACGGCTGCAATATCAGATTAAAGGGGAGCTTCTATAATTCAACCCCTTGTGATGAAGAATCTTTTCAGGTCATGCCAGTCTGACCAAGAAATACGAGGATCTTAAACTAGTGTACGACCCCAACTTGGTATATTTGTCTGTTACAGCTCTACCGGTCGCAATTATTGTTTTATCGTTACGAATCTCGAATTAGTTAATAAGTCGGTTCTGGGGGTGACGCGTAAAAAAGGATGGCTAAAGTTCGTTAACGACTGAAATCGGACTAGGGGAAGAGGGTGGGGGGGTTAGAAGCAATATTATTGCAAGCTTAATTGCCTATAAATGTTGTTATATTATACATTATATATATCTTCTCTATTGCGAATATAAACCAAGATATTTGGATTTTCCAGTCTTCAGTAAACCCCCACTCCTACTTGTCTCATATTAACAATAAGCTATTATATTATGATCCACTTTATTCTAAGCTTAAAGACCAAGTATTGTTCTCAGTGAACTTTTAGCAGAGTTCCCTTCAGGGAAATCAGCTATTGAGGTGTACTAATGACGGAATTTTCGAATTTTTTCTTCAAATGTCCATCGATCCTACCCAGGAGATGACCAAAATGAGGTCCGTTCAAAATGATATATATATATATATATATATAAACTGCTCAAAAGTGAATAGGGATATTGGCTATTTTGTGGTATGTATGGGGCCTAGCATATTTTTTTTTTCTTTTTTATTATAAATATCATTAATATTTATTAGAAATTATTGTCTTTTTGATCGATTTAATTAAAATAATAGGATAAAAAAAATTTTTATCTATATAATATATAGATATATATATATATATATATATAAATATATACATATATATATATTTTTTTGCTTTTACCACTCTAGTGGTCGCAATTATTGTTTAATCGTTACTAAACTCAACATTTAGTCGTTTTATGTAAAAAGAAAGATCAAGTTCGTTAACGGCTGAAATCGGACCAGTGGGAGGGGGGGTTTAGAGGGGAGGATTTTCGAAAATTTGAAATATCTCCGTTACCATTGGTCGGATCGAAAACTTGTATAGAATTAATCTTATTGCAAATTAAATTTTCTATAAATATTGTTATATACGTTTTTCCTATCACCTTAAAGATTATCCGAGGTAAATGGATGATTTAAGTTTTCAGCCTTGGGTAATACAACTACTACAGCTCAAAAAAATTGGTTATATTAACAAAAAACTGCTACATTATATCATGACAACTTATTCCTAAGCTTAAGTATCAAGTATTCGTCCCATTGAAGAGACCTTTATTATACAAGATACATGCAAATATTTTCTGGAGATCCCCCCCCCGTCTTAAGGGTTTGGACTACTAAAATTTGATTGATTGAGATAACAATTATTCTGACTCATTATTCTGACTCAGATCTCCAGTAGAGTACTAGTTATAGTAACTAGTTCCCAATAAAATTAATATGTTATATCCTGATATACTTCAGTAATTGTTTTCCTTTCCGGTGTGAGGCGGGCAGACCCGTTTGTTTACATTTCTAACCTAACGCTCACTGTTGGCAGTTTATTGAAATTGGATGAAATATTTCTTATTTCCGTTTGTATTTATTCATGGTGGTGTTGTGTTACCAGTATGTATATTTATCTATTGGCTACCTGCCGGCAAGTTATTTTTTTTACTTTTTGAGATAAATGCAAATATGTGGCGCAAGTGGGAAATATGCTTAGTGAACGCAGCCCCTGCGTGATCGACTTTTTAGTGTTCAAATATGTACTGAAGAGCCCAGGAACCGATTGTAGTCAACAAAATGGTTGGAGGCCAGGTCCGTTGTGTTGAATGAAAATAAGATTGACGAGGGTACTTAGTTGAATCCAGATAATCAGCTAAAGAGCATAAGCAGAATACACAAAACCGTTTCCATAGAATTTCCCATTTTCTTAATTACAAATATGACGCACGGAAGTCCTGTCTAATGATCAGAATAGACAGACAGGTTTCGTTTTAGTGGTTTGAGTAATTTGTAAAAAAAAAAAAAATTGCGTCCAGGACACAGAGCCACTAGTGATCATATCACACAATATAATTTACTTCAAAGTAAAAATCCGTAGTTGAAATGAGGTTACTAAGGCGGAAAACTAGAAAGTACGAATAGCTCGCTTAATATTTGAGGTACAAAAAACTTTATAATAAAAAAAAAATGTAGTGCATTAATAGTTTGACGAGATTGGCTCCATAAAATTTTGATTCAACTCGTAATGACGGAAATACATTGAACTCCCCCCACTAACCGCCCTTGGCGCCAATTTAAGCCATTAATTAACATGATCATTGAAGTTGAATATGGTGTATGATATAGAACAAATTAATACTTTCCAGTGAAGACCCCAAAATCTTAAAATAAATGAAATAAATTTTGCATGTCTCCCACAATAAAGCTGAATATAAACCATATTTGCTAATTAAACTTCGAATAAACTTGGCTCAGTCCGCGAAAGCTTATAGTTAACATTACATTAGTAGTAATGGGGGTTTACTGAAGGCACAAAACTGAAAAGTGGAACTATTTGGATGATATTCAAGATAGAGGAAAATGCATATATATATATATATATATATATAGATTGCAAATTTATGGACATACATATATGTATATATATATATATATATATATATATATATATATATATATATATATATATATATATTCACACATATAATGAATTATATACAACTCTTGGGTAGGACCAACAGATATTTAAAGAAATGTTTCAAAAATGGCGTCCTGAGTACCACAACAATAATTAATTTCTCTTAATGGAAATACTAAACTACCTTACTTTTCATTTTTATAATAAAATAAAAACGTAGGTCTATGGTACTCCCGTTAATGAAAGTTGACCCAAATTACACAAAAAAGTTCTGAGTTTCAAGTTATAAAAACAGTTGTTGGAGAATGTAATTTCTGGCTGATCACTGCTATTAAATCCTCTTGGAAAGTATTATATTCTACCCTCTTAGAAAGTTACTACTAACAATAACATTTATCAATACCTATTCATTATTTTGTTTTAGAAATTCCACTTGTAATTATTCTTTCATGAATTTTACTTTTTTCAAGTATACTTGGTATCCCTTTTTTATTGTCTCATTGGAAAATGAGTCAAAGGATATCATTACAGGATTTAATTTAATAACTACAAAAATTACATTTTAGCAGATTTCCCTTAAGGGAAATTTGCTATTGAGGGCGTACTCATGACGCAATTTTCGGAAACTTTCCTCAAATACCCATCGATCCTACCAAAGAGATGACGGAAATTAGGTCCGATCAAAATAATATATATGCTTAGCTCAGATACCCGGCTCCGCCCGGGAATTGATTTGAGGCTGAATGGTGATGGTATTTTTTTGGCCAGGCTTTACTTTGCACAATATTTTGACATTTACCCTTCCCAGTGTTTAGGGTTAATACCCGTTATTGGCATTTGTTAAAAATAAAAAATAATAAATAAAATTAATTCTTTATGTAAGTCTTCACTGTCCTCCAAATTGTCATATTTCCCGTCTCCTGTGCATTATGCATAGATTTTAGCTATTAAGGACAAAATATAAACATTGATTTGAATTAATTTTTCCAGCTGAGGTACCTTATAGTTCAAATAGGAATGAATTGTTGAGCATATCAATATTTCTACGCAAAATTACTTGCTCCACACATTGTTCCTTGGGAGAGAAACGTAAAAAAAAAAAAGTTAATCTAAATAACATAGTAAACAACTTTTGTTATGTGCATTTTGTCGAAAAACAAAAAATAGACAATGAAATATCGTGAATTTTTATTTCAGGCCTCCCTTATTACCCCCACTCCCCGTTCTAACCTAAACCTTTTAATATAGCTTATAATCATGGAAGAATTAATGCTGATTGACATACCGAGTTTTGTTAAGTTCCGTTCAATCGTTAGCGCCCAATAAAATAGTCGACTCCCGCTTTAGATTATAGTGTATATTCTCCGTTTTTATACATTGTTAAAGGACAAAATTGAATATAACAGAAGTTACTCTAAATAACAAAATAAACAACTTTTGTTATGTTCATTTTTGCCGAAAAAACAAATAGAAAACGAAATACCGCTATTTTAAAACCAGGTCCTCACTTACAACCCCCTCACTCCTGCCCGTCCCTACAAATGTTGGTATGGGCTTATTATAATGAAAGCGATAGTGCTAATACACATACCGAGTTTTATTTATTTCAGTTTGGGTCTTTTAGTTCACAAATAAAATTGTTCACTTCCGCTATAGTTTTAGCGTATATCTCGTTTATAATTCGGTATACGAAAAAAAAGTGAATATATCAATGTAACATCTAAATAACAAAATAAACAACTTTTGTTATGTACATATTTGCCCAAAAAACCAATTAGGAAAACGAAATATCGCTATTTTTTCATTTCAGGCTTCCCTTATAACCCCCAATAACAAACAAACAATCATACACGAAAGAAACAAAATGCAGATATGGTGTCTATGACATGTGAAACGAAAAGTTATCGTGAAATTTCGCGAAAAAAATGGCAATGTACAGACAGAGGTTACAATTTTATATATATCTATATATATATAAAATTGTAACCTCTGTCTGTACATTGATTTTTTTCGCGAAATTTCACGATAACTTTTCGTTTCACATGTCATAGACACCATATCTACATTTTGTTTCTTTCGTGTATGTTTGTTTGTTACCTTTTCACGCATAAACGGCTGAACCGAATTTTATGAAACTTGGTATGTATGTTACTACTAACCCAACTTAGACTTTAGGCTATATTAATTTTCTCTGAGGCGAACAGGAGTGGGGTTTTTAGGAATGCCTGAAATTAAAAATAGCGATATTTCGTTTCCTATTGGTTTTTCGGTAACTATTCACATAACAAAAGTTGTTTAATTTGTTGTTTAGAGTAACTTTTGTTGTATAGACTTTTGTCGTATAACGAAGTTTAAATGAGTTATATGCTAAAAACTATAGCGGGAGTCAACAATATTATTTGCCAAAAAAGACTCAACCGAACTAAATAAAACTCGGAATGTGTATTAGCAGTGAGGCCTTCATTATAATAAGCCATACCAACATTTCTATGGACGGGCAGGGAGTGGGGGTTATAAGGGAAGCCTGAAATTAAAAATAGTGTTATTTCGTTTCCTATTGGTTTTTCCACAAATATAAACATAACAAAAGTTGTTCATTGTGTTATTTGGAGTAACTTTTGTTATATACACTTTTGTCTTATACCTAAGTATAAATGAGTTATACGTTAAAAACTTTAGCGGGCACTAACGGCCGAACCGAACTTAACAAAACTCGGTATGTCAATTAGCATTAATTCCCCATGATTATAAGTTATATTAAAATTTTTAGGTTCCGAACGGGAGGGGGGTTAAAAAGGGAGACCTGAAATAAAAATTCACCCATATTTACATGTATAAGAGACGGGAAATATAAAAATATCGAAGGCTGTGAAGCCTTATCGAACAAATAATTCTATTATTAGCAAATCCACGGCAAAGATGGGTATCAATCCTAAATACTGGGACGGTAAATGTCAAAATAAATGTACAATGTAAAGCCTGCTAAAAAAGACCATCGCCATTCAGCCTCAAATGAATTCCCGGGCGAAGCCGGGTATCTGAGCTAGTATATATATATATATATATAAATTTATATATATATATATATATATATATACATACATATTTGTCTGTTAACGCTTTAGCGGTCGCAAATTCTGTTTGATAATTACAAAACTTGATATTTAATCGTTATTCGCAGAAATCGGACCAATGGGAGGGATGATTTTGAAAATTTCATATATATCATAGCCGATCGCATGCCAAATTAAATTGCTTATAAATGTTGCAATATACATTTTTTCTCTATCTTAAATATTAACCGAGATATTGGAATTTAATAAACCCCTCCCCCCTTTCTTTGTCAATGCATCTTATGAATATGTCAATATATCTTGAGCAGTCTTTTTCCAAGCTGAAATACCAATTGAGATGAAAATTATTTCACTAGATATAGTAAACAGATTTGAATAAAGGAAAATATAATATTCAGATATATTTCAATGATTGTTTTTCACGCCAGTCAAGAATATTTCTATCTTTCAGATTTGAGCGTTTGCTAGACCTGTTTATTTAGGATTCAGCTTTCTGTTGCGCAGGTTATTAAATGTACATGAACTGAAAAATTTCTCATTGTCATTTGTATTTCGTTTAATATTCACGGTAGTGTTGAGTGTGTAAAGTTATGTAGATTTATCTATTGTAATACCTCACGTGGGAAATCTGCTAAGTTTACTCAGCCCCTGCGTGATGGAGTTTTGAACTACGTAGTGGTTTTATTGATCGGATGAGAGCTTCCAAGTATGTACTTAAGGGCGGAGTTATAATTTGATAAAACCCCTGAAGTAACCTCAGAATTACCAACCTCTTTGGAAGCTTCGTGGAGAGGGAGAGTGCCCTGACGTCACAATGCCTATAATTGATTGGACCAGTATTTAACAGGTGGTTCTTAAGCAGCATTAAAAAATATATACGTAACAAAATAAATAGCTACCTATTAATGAAATTGGCGTAGTGAATTCGCATTACTCTAATTACCCCAATTAATTCTTCTATAACTAACTTAATAGGATTTAACTGAATTCCAAATTGTTCATTATATTTTCTTCTTTTTTTTTAATTAGCATCCAATTTTCGCAACTGTGACAAATTCACTAAACGCTCACATCTGTTTAATCAATTTTTAATTTAACAGCTAATAGTAGCTTAATGATATTAGCTGAAAAAGAAACTGGGATATCATTACCACTACATTTTTTTCAATAAATATCTTCAATTTTTTATATAGAGAGCTTCTTACCCAAGAAGAAATAGAGCATAGAATATTGAATAAAATCTGGTTGACTATTTCAGTTCCTGGGAAATCCGCTTAGTTTACACATCCCCCAAGAGAAATCTTTTCAGGGAAAATCTCCTTAAATGTCCATAGATCCTACCCAGGAGATGACGAAAGTGAGGTCTGTTCAAAATTGTATATTTATACCCCACATTATACATGAAGCATATAGGTTATACAATATATATATATATATATATATATTTATTTATATATATATATATATATATATATATATATATATATATATTTATTTGGCTGTTAACGATCTAGGAAAAGTGGTTTTGTCGTTACCAAATTCGATATATTAGTGTTTCATGGAAAGGTAGAGATCAGACTAAAGATCGAGTTCGTTAATGGCAGAATACTTAAGAGTGGGAAGGGGAGTTTAATGAGGGGATTTTGGAAATTCGAAATATCTCTGTCATTATGTGTCGGAATGAAAAAGTGAACAGGACCAATCTGATTGAAAATTTAATGTTCTACGAATAATGTAATATATGTTTTTTCATTTTCTTGATAATTGGCCGAGATATTTGCATTTTTTAGTTTTCAAACTTTAGTAAACCGTCACTTCTAATTTAGTCATATTAAGTACAAGCTTTTATATCATGAACCACTTCATTCTCAGGGTTAAATATCAAATATGGTTTTCATTGAAATTGTACTTATTGTTAGCGAGGTACAAGCAATTACGACTTTTCATGATGACGCCATCATTAAGATTTTAGGTCCTTTACTCGAATATGTTAATTTGATTTCTATCATGCTTGATATTTAACCGTTTCAGTCAAGGCTAAATATCATGTTTGTTATTGACCAAAATCGGGCTTGGAATGGGTGGGGTTTAGAGTGGGGGAACTCGAAAATTCAAAATATGTTCGTTATTTTGCCTCGAAACGTAAATTTTTATAGAACCAATCTTATTGCAAATATAATTTTTTCTGTAATCGTTGAATAATGGTGGCATTACTAAACTGAAATGAGTGAAGAAAGTGAAACATTTTGCAATAGAGTGAAGAAAGTGAATTGCCTTCTTAATTAGTAATAAGTATAAATTAAAAAATAATTTGAAGTAGGAAATTAAATGCTTTTAAATGTTTCTTAACATTGTAAGAATTTATTTTAACAAAATAAATTGAAATGTGAATGATTTATTGGTGGAAATAATCAATATATTTTAAAATTTGAATATAATAATAATTACCTTCCTTGTTTATAACCTGCACTTGTTTTTAACTGCACTACTTCACAATCATCACTAGTTGCTTTATAACTATGTTTATAGCCTTTCACAACCATGCTTATAACCTACCAACAATCGTGGTTATTTACAATAACTTTATTGATTTATCACATAATATAGTCGTATTGCCCAGATGAGGATCGAACCCAAGATTCTAGGTTAATATGATATCATATTTATCATAACATTCCTTTAGACAATGCCGTAAAAATTACGGTCCATATGATGAAACTTCCTAAATTACACGAACTGATTTAGATAGATATGTGAATTTCTCAACTGACGTTTTAATAGGTTGGGAAAATGCCTGAATTAACAAATTTCCCATGCGAAATGATAAAGAAACTAAATAGAACATACCAAGGTCGTACAAGAGATATAAGTCAAGTATTATTATTTCCGCTTGGCAACCATTGTTAGTTTGCCAGGTTGCAAAGTGAAATATTTAGTGAAGATGCACTGAATGTCTAATTAACAAGCATCTGCGAATTTGTAGCATACTTGAATGAATACATTTTTTTGTAAGAAAACTAATAGAAAATTAAGTTTCAAAAGGTCAAGTATTTTTAATAGCTTTTTAAAGGAGGTCAGATGTAGTCATCCCAATCTTTTTGCAGTCACTGCAGTTTTCCTTCTAAGACCATGTAATTATTGAAATTTTCATTGATTCCTCAGTCGTTTGTATAATGAAATTTGATTAAAATATTCCCTCGATTGTAGCTTACTGTTAGTTTATGCTTGCAACATTGATCTCTGTCAGTTTGTGAGGATGTCAAGCACGCTGGTGCAGTTTCCAGAATGGACAGTAATTCTCATAATTAGAGCACAGTGTAATCGGTGGGATCTTCGGAAATCAGCATTTTGGCATTTCAAGTTTAGAGCGAAATATTGATAGGTTAAAAAAATTCCGTCACGCAGGGGTTGCGTGAACTAAGCAGATTCCCCATGCGAAGTTTTACAATAGAGGAATCCGGGTACTAGTAACAGTAGTTGTAAAGAGTCTCTATACCAATTTCACGAGAGCCGAACAGTTACGGAAATGGCCGAACTAGCTTTTGTGGGATGGACCCGACATCAGCCGATCTTATCTCTCCAGTTAACCTCTGACACGTAATAAAATGCTAATATCTCGGTTAATATTCAAGATAGACAATAAACGTATATAACAATAGTCATAGTATATTTAATTCGCAATAAGATTGGTTCTATACAAGTTTTCGATCCGACGTATAGTAACCAAGATATTCCGAATTTTCAAAAACTTCTCCTTTAAACACCCTCCCCCCACTGGTCCGATTTCAGCCACTAACGAACTTGATCTGTCTTTTTACATAAAACGGTTTGGTAACGATCAAAGAAACATTGCGACCGCTAGAGAGTTAACACACACACACACACACACACACACACACACACATATATATATATATATATAAATATATATTCCCCTATATAATGGAAATCTGCTAATATGTTACAAGACATTAACATACGTATGTACATATACTTGCCTCGTAAATCTTTAGCCCTTATAGCCAGCCTTCTCAATTACCTAGAACTGTGGTTTTTTCAATAGACGGCCGTTGCGTGTTCTTTACTCTGTCAATCCATCTGTCTTCTTCACGGTCGGTTACCTCCCAAAATAACATTCATTGTCTTTTACGAGCTAGAGTACTTCTTGCCACTTGCCTTACCAATAACAAACCTACAACTTTCATATCCTGTCTAAGGCACAGTTTCTAAATACAACTAGTTTCGTATATATACACACACACACACACACACACACACACACACACACACACACACACACACAAAATATATATATATATATATATATATATTTATATATATATATAAAATTGTAACCTCTGTCTGTACATTGATATTGTTGTTCCGCGAAAGTTGCACGATAACTTTTCGTTTCACATGTCATAGACACCATAAAATGCATTTTGTTTTCTTTGGTGTCTGTTTATTTGTTGTTTTGGTTTGTTTGTTACCTTTTTTCACGCAATAAACAGCTGAACCGAATTTCCATGAAACTTGGTTATGTATATTACTACTTACCCAGACCTTAGACTTTAGGCTATATCTAATATTCGTCCTGAGACGAAAGGCAATTTGGGGGGTTATAAGGGAAGGCCAGAAATTAAAAACTAGCGAATATTTCGATTTTCCTATTGGTTTTTGGCATTTATGAACATAACAAAAAGTTTTGTTTTTTTTTGTTATATAAAGTTAATTTTTTGTTATATACACTTTTTTCGTATACCGGAATTATAAACCGACCCCCCCCATATACGCTAAAAACTATATCTCGCGGGATGCGCTCAAACTATTTTATTGGGCGCGCTTAAACGGTTTTGAAGCGAACTTAAACCAAAATCGGTATGTCAATTAGCATTTAATTCTTCTCCATTATTATAAGACTCTATTAAAATTTTTTAGGTTAGAACGGGGAGTGGGGGTTATAAGGGAGGCCTGATGAAATAAAAAATTAGGGGGGAATATTTCATTGTCTATTTGTTTTTCATGCACATAACAAAAAGTTGTTTATTTGTTATTTAGAGTAACTTTTGTTATATGCACTTTTGCCGTATTACGGAATCATAAATGAGTTATACGCTAAAAACTATAGCGGAGTCCACAATTTTTTGGCACAAAAGACTCAACCGAACTAAACCAAACTCGCTATGTGAATTAGTACTAACGATTTCCTTATAATAAGCCATACTAACATTTCTAGGGACGGGCAGGAGTGGGTGTTATAAGGGAGGCCTGAAATTAAAAATAGCGCTATCTCGTTTCCTATTGGTTTTTTTTTCAAATATGCACTTAACAAAAGTTGTTTATTTTGTTATTTAGAGTCACTTTTCCTATATTGACTTTTGTCCTATAACAAAGTATAAATGAAATATAGGTTTAAAACTAATAGGGAGGCCAGAAATTTTATTGGGCACTAACAGTTGAACGGAAATTAACAAAACTAGGTATGTGTATTAGCTCTAAAATGTTTATGATAATAAGCTGTACCAACATTTCTTAGGACGAGCAGGAGTGGGGGTTGTAAGGGACGTCGGAAATTAAAAATAGCACTATCTCGTTTCCTATTGGTTTTTTTGCAAATATCCACATGACAAAAGTTGTTTATTTTTTTATTTAGAGTAACTTTTCCTATATTGACTTTTGTCCTATAACAAAGTATAAATGAGATATACGATTAAAACTAATGGTGCAGCCAAAAGTTGTATTGGGCACTAACGGTTGAACGGAAATTAACAAAACTAGGTATGTGTATTAGCTCTAAAATGTTTATGATAATAAGCTGTACCAACATTTCTTAGGACGAGCAGGACTGGGGGTTGTAAGGGGGGTCGGAAATCAAAAATAGCACTATCTCGTTTCCTATTGGTTTTTTTGCAAATATGCACATGACAAAAGTTGTTTATTTTGTTATTTAGAGTAACTTTTCCTATATTGACTTTTGTCCTATAACAAAGTATAAATAGATATACAATTAAAACTAAGGGGATGGCCAACAATTTTATTAGGCACTAACGGTTGAACTCACGGGAATGTATTCAAGACTAGGTATGTGTATTAGCTCTAAAATGTTTATGATAATAAGCTGTACCAGCATTTCCTAGGACGAGCAGGAGTGGGGGTTGTAGGGTACGCCGGAAATTAAAAATAGCACTATCTCATTTCCTATTTGTTATTTTGCAAATATGCAAATGACAAAAGTTGTTTATTTTGTAATTTTGAGTAACTTTCCCTATAATGACTTTTGTCCTATAACAAAGTATAAATAGATATACAATTAAAACTAAGGGGATGGCCAACAATTTTATTGGGCACTAACGGTTGAACGGAAATTAACAAAACTAGGTATGTGTATTAGCTCTAAAATGTTTATGATAATAAGCTGTACCAACATTTCCTAGGACGAGCAGGAGTGGGGGTTGTAAGGGACGTCGGAAATTAAAAATAGCGTTATCTCGTTTCCTATTGGTTTTTTTCCAAATATGCACATGACAAAAGGTGTTTATTTTGTTATTTAGAGTAACTTTTCCTATATTGTCTTTTGTCCTATAACAAAGTATAAATGAGATATAGATATAAAACTAATGGGGAGGCCAAAAATTTTATTTCGCACAAAAGACCGAACCAAACTAAAAAAAACGAAATATGTGTATTAGCTCTAAAATGTTTATGATAATAAGCTGTACCAACATTTCCTAGGACGAGCAGGAGTGGGGGTTGTAAGGGACGCCGGAAATTAAAAATAGCGCTATCTCGTTTCCTAATGGTTTTTTTTCAATTATGCACATGACAAAAGTTGTTTATTTTGTTATTTAGAGTATCTTTCCCTATATTGACTTTTGTCCTATATCAAAGTATAAATGAGATATACGTTTAAAACTAATGGTGCAGCCAAAAGTTGTATTGGGCACTAACGATTTACCCGAAATTAACAAAACTAGGTATGTGTATTAGCTCTAAAATGGTTATGATAATAAGCTGTACCAACATTTCCTAGGACGAGCAGGAGTGGGGGTTGTAAGGGACGCCGGAAATTAAAAATAATGATTTCCTATTGGGGTTTCGGCAAACATGCCCATAACAAAAGTTATAAGGATCAATAAGAAGGCCAAGTCCTCTACTGGTTTTTAATATTATGCAGAGTGCACTTTCGGAGTCAACGCTCCATCCTCAGTGCCTGCTGATTAAAGCTGCGTTGCCTGGACCACGACTGCCGGGCGACTCCCCAGTAGTCCAGGCAACGCAGCTTTAATCAGCAGGCACTGAGGATGGAGCGTTGACTCCGAAAGTGCACTCTGCATAATATTAAAAACCAGTAGAGGACTTGGCCTTCTTATTAATCCTTATACACTTGTTCCTCTACCATCCAGCATATTCCAGAGATATAACAAAAGTTGTTTATTTTGCTACTTAGAGAAATTTGCTCAACACTTCTTTTCAATATGAACTACGAGGTACCTCACCTGAAAGAATTAATTCAAATGTTTGTCAATTTTTTCTCATTAATAATACAAATCTATGCATAATGCACAGGAGACGGGAAATATGACAATATGCAGGACAGTGAAGTCTTACATAAAAAAATAATTTTATTATTAACAAATGCAACAAACAACGGGTATTAACCCTAAACCCTGGAACGGGTAAATGTCAAAATATCGTGCACAGTAAAGCCTTGCCAAAAATATACCATCACCATTCAGCCTCAAATGAATTCCCGAGCGAAGCCGGGTATCTGAGCTAGTGTATATATAAGGATGGAAAAGAACCCTTGGCAAGTTTTTGTTTATAAACAAGCTTTTAAGTAAATTGGCATGAACCAAAGTATTCATTTAACATTTAACCAACATTATCATCAAAGGGTTTTCCTTAAGACAGTGTTCAGTTTAATGTATTTAATAGTTTCGTTCCCTTTAATATGTATATTTATATATATATATTATATATATATTTCACACACACACACACATTGATATATATATGTATTTATATATGGATTTATACACACACACACATATACACACTGAAAGTTGAATATGATTTATTTTTTTATATATATTTATATATATGATATATATAATTCAGCTTTCTTTTCCAGCAAACTTTATTCAAAATTGCACTACATGTTTCGTTGTTTCGTGGCTTACTAACGCCTCTTCTGAGACCATTCAGTTCTGAAGTGCTCGTTCTCTATTACGTACGTTGAAACGACCCTTCCGACATCCCCAGTACAGAATGGCCCCTGGTGAGGTGGTATGTAAGCCATGAAACATGTAGAGCAATTTTGAAAAACGCTTGGGGAGGGGGTGGGGGAGAAAGGTTTTTCATAGGTAACCCTTACCATTAACCCATGAAAATTATATCAGGATATTGTGTCCAGTATAAGAAATGAATATATATATATATATATATATATATATATATATATATATATATATATTAGAAAACCTCACTGGCGTGTTGTCGAGACATTTCGTTCATTATATCACTACCAGAGCATGCTAGTGTCGCGGATCTTGTGGATTAGTGGGAGTCCAGCGAGTATATATTTCTAAAAAAAAATCGGAATTACTAAAGAATTTGACTTCCTTTGACCCCGTCCACAGGTAGGCTGTCAGTAGTGAACTGGTCACGACCCCCTACGAACATTGAGTTCCCATCTGTCTTCTGGAGACAACTCATTTCTCGTCGTCTTTGGTTAACGGTGGATATAACGTCGAGTTGATAACTCTAAATATAGCATTCCCCTCGAGGCAAGCTTCAGATATCCAAGTACTATTGTGGAAACTGAAAAAAATGAATGCATTAGTATATGAATTTATATAGACATACATTTCTGTACATTTGTCTGTTAGCGGAAGGCATGCTTATTATGAAGGAATTTAAAATTGTCATTTAAAACTGAAGATCATTTTCATTAATAACTAAAATCAGACATAGTGTTGGGTATTTATTGAGCTAAATGTTAATTCATAAAAATATTCTTTGTTATGGATCGGATCAAAACATGTTACATTAATGATCTTTTTTATGAAATAATGTACAACAAATCTTGTTCTTTACATTTACCTCGAAGTTAACTAGTGATGGAGTTATTTGTATTTTTTTATATGAAGCTCTCATGAAATCACACTCCTACTATGCGGTTTTCAGTATAACATATAATGTTACGTCATCTCGCATCCAAATTTTTTTTTTTATATATCTATATATATATATATATATATATATATATATATATATATATATATATATAAATTGTAACCTCTGTCTGTACATTGATTTTGTTCGCGAAATTGCACGATAACTTTTCTTTTCACATGTCATAGACACCATAACTGCATTTTGTTTCTTTGGTGACTGTTTATTTGTTTGTTTGTTTGTTACCTTTTCACGCATAAACGGCTGAACCGAATTTCATGAAACTTGGTATGTATATTACTACTTACCCAGCTTAGACTTTAGGCTATATTAATATCGTCTGAGATGAAAAGGAGTGGGGGTTATAAGGGAAGCCAGAAATTAAAAATAGCGATATTTCGTTTCCTATTGGTTTTTCAGCATTTATGAACATAACAAAAGTTGTTTATTTTGTTATTTAAAGTAACTTTTCTTATATACACTTTTTTTGTATACCGAATTATAAACGAGATATACGCTAAAACCTATAGCAGGAGTCAACTATTTTATTGGGCGCTAACGGTTGAAGCGAACTTAACAAAACTCGGTATGTCAATTAGCATTAATTCTTCCATGATTATAAGCTCTATTAAAATTTTTAGGTTAGACGGGAGTGGGGGTTATAAGGGAGGCCTGAAATAAAAATTCGGGATATTTCATTGTCTATTTGTTTTTCATGCACATAACAAAAGTTGTTTACTGTGTTATTCAGATTAACTTTTTCTTTTTATACATTTCTCCAGGGTATCTGAGCTAGTCTTGTATATATCGGGGATTAGAGAGGTGTAGGGGCCAGTTTGCCCTGATTTGATGAATCTTCTGTTTACTCGTCCTGGTTTTTCATACATTTTTTTCAAATTGGAGTCAATCTGAGATGTTTTGATACAGGATACAGGAGTAGATCTCACTATTGTCGTTCGAAACCAATCTAGTGCTTCCTGTCAGCTTTAGGACCCTACTACCGAATCTTCGGTCCACTGATCCGTACGAAATTTCCCGTTCCTGTTCATTTCCTAAACCTATCTCTCTTATCCCCTCCAGCTCTTTCTCCAACTCCACTTTGCTTAGTGAGAAGCCGATACATCGTGAACGTAAGGCTTCCCAAATTATACAGTGGTTGTGGGAAGACACAGAGTATCCGTTTTAGTTGTCTTTCTAGGGTTTTCTAAAAATGCCCCAAAAAAAATTACAAGCGTGTATCAATCTCAATTTTGAGTTCCGAAAAAGTCAATTATTATTACGTGTTTGTTTATAAATATATCCCAAATCTCCATTCGTGATACGACGAATCTGGGAAACATGTCGTCCACATAACGACAACGAGACAAGGAAATTGAAGTAATGAAGACGACCTCAATAGCTGACTACTCAAATTTACTATATTAGCTCGCCAAAACTTAGCTAACTTGCAATATTGTTCATTCACGAAACTTGTTAGTCAGAAGTGTTGTTGTATTCTAGTCGAATTAGTAGCGGATACTAGGCGGAGGCTCGCCAGATAGCGAGTTGCTGACTACACAGCTAAATAATCAATCACATGACATTAAAAAAATAAATAAATAAAACAAAAGTAAATGTAAATGTATAAAAGTTAATTAAAAATAAAAGTAATGTTTACGATAAAAATTAAAACAATATATGCATACACAATTATTTGTATATATATATATATATACATAATAAGAATATAAATTGAAAATATAAAGAGAATATATATATATATATATATATATATATATATATATATATATATATATACTAGCTCAGATACCCGGCTTCGCCCGGGAATTGGTTTGAGGCTGAATGGTGATGGTATTTTTTTGGCAACGCTTTAATTTGCACAATATTTTGATATTTACGCGTTCCAGGGATCAGGGTTAGTACCCGTTGTTGGCATTTGTTAATAATAAAATTATTTTTTTATGTAAGTCTTCACTGTCATCCAAATTATCATATTTCCCGTCTCCTGTGCATTATGAGTAAATTCAGTTATTAAGGACAAAATATTAACATAGATTTGAATTAATTTTTCCAGGTGAGGTACCTCATAGTTCAATTTGGAATGAATTGTTGAGCATATCAATATTTCTACGCAAATTACTTGCTCCACACATTGTTCCTGGAGAAATGTATAAAACAAAAGTTAATCTAAATAACAAAGTAAACAACTTTTTTTATGTGCATGTTTGTCGAAAAACAAACAGACAATGACATTTTTATTTCAGGTCTCCCTTATAACCCCCACTCCCGTTCTAACCTAAAAATTTTAAAATAGCTTATCATCATTGAAGAATTAATGCTAATCGACATACCGAGTCTTTTTAAGTTCGGTTTAATCGTTAGCGCCCAATGAAATAGTTGGCTCCCGCTTTAGTTTATAGTATATATCTCGTTTATACTTTGTTTAAAGACAAAAATAAATATCTCTAAAGTTACTCTAAATAACAAAATAAACAACTTTTGTTATGTTCATATTTGCCTCAAAACGAATAGAATACGAAATACCGCTATTTTTAAATTCAGGCATCCCTTACAACCCCCACTCTTGCCCGTCCCTAGAAATTGACTAATGACTAAAGCGTTAGTGCTAATACACATACCGAGTTTTATTTATTTCGGTTGGGTCTTTTGTCCCAAATAATATTGTTACCTTCCGCTATAGGTTTTAGCGTATATCTCGTTTATAATTCGGTATACGAAAAAAGTGTATATAATCAAAGTTACTTTAAATAACAAATTAAATAACTTTTGTAATGTTCATAATTGCCGAAAAACCATTAGGAAACGAAATATCGCCATTTTTAATTTCTGGCTTCCTCTACAACCCCCACTCCTGTTCGTCTCAGAGAATATTAGTATAGCCTAGAGTCTAAGCTGGGCTAGTAGTAATATACATACCAAGTGTCATTAAATTCGGTTCAGCCGTTTATGCATGAAAAGGTAACAAACAAACAAACACACGAAAGAAACAAAATACAGTTATGGTGCTATGACATGTGAAACGAAAAGTTATCGTGAAATTTCGCGAAAAAAATCAATGTACAGACAGAGGTTACAATTTTATGTGTGTATATATATATATATATATATATATATATATATATATATATAATAAAAAATCAATAATAATTAAAAAATATATTTAAATTTGATGTTTAATTATTTGTAACGAATCCTAGATAATGGATTTAGTTAGAGGCACCTAGTCTTCATCTTCAATCCCAATTTTCTTCAAACTCTGGAGTCTTTTTTTGGGGTTTGCCATCTTGATTCGAACCATAGACTCTGAAAATGAAATTGGCAATCGCAAACTCTCCCGGAATTTTTCTTTATTGAATTGTGTTGATCTTTCATAGGTAGAATTCTTTTCATTTTGTACCTTTTAAAATTGGTCCGCGTCGCTGCTTTCGTACCTTATTGTAGACTCTATAACTAAGGCAAATTTAGTTTTGGGCAAAAAGGCCATAATAAGAGGTGCATAAAAGGCTGGTGATAAGAAGCATGATGTGGATAATTCCCCAGCACATGAGCTGGTGTTTCTGGCACTTGGCTACATCTGCGGAAATGGAAATGCACTAGACGTGGCCCACGAGGGGGAACACTGAAATATTTGAAAATCATGGTAAACTTGACATCTTGAATACCGTCTGTATGCGTCCCAAGGAAATGTTGTGTGACATCTGTGGAGAAAGTGAGAAGAGTGGCAGGCGACGGGAAAATTTGCCTCTATGACTTAACTTTCGAAGGAAGTCACTGGAAAATCCTGGCAGATGCACAGGTCCTTCTAAGACTGGAGTGCCAAGAAAGTAACCTCTGACAAACTGATTGGGAAACTTGTAGCACTAGGATATCAAACAAGGATTCTGGATTTATTACCATTTCCCTGCTGTTCCATATGGCCTGGAGTATAAAAGGTCATCTCTATATTTTAAAACTTTCCAAGAAGCTTCCCCCACAATACGAAACTCCATCCTCCGATAATCCACTTTCTAGAGCAAACCTGAGATAGATGGCCGACATAGTGTCAAAGATACTTAACGTAAAGATACGCCACGGAACAAGACGATAAGGAACGGACCTATTTCCTAACGCTTCCGCCACTGAGGACATCCTATTTACGTATCCAAACAATAACAAACCTTTCTGCACGGAATCGAAAGTGCCGGGGCGATAGTGGAGGGGTCGGAGGGGAGTGGTGGGGTACCCCCTCCCCCGAAGAGCGGCTAGAACAGACCGCGACTCCGGCTCAAGAGTCAGAACGTGCCCAGGCGACGATGGAGAAACAGCAGGAAGCAGCATCCGATTCAATCTCTACCGTAGGCGTCCAGATGAAAGAATACCCACCATCAGAGGTCTACTCCTCAGAGCCGCCACCGGTATGTCAGAAACATACATTTAAAAACAATATATCATCCAGATATATTAGAAATAAGTACTATTAAATAATAAAAAAAAAAGAGTAAAAGAAGAATTATAATACCAAGAAATAATTTGTCTCTTTTGTTCTTTTTAAATATATAAGATATATGGATAAACTTTTCCTTTCTAGTTGATACTGATCCCTTGCGAGCCTGGAGAAGAGGTTCATAACCATCACAACTTACATTGGAAAATAATAAAATAGATTGCTGTTAGACTTAAATCAGAGGGGTTGGTTAGAATGAAAATGGCCCCTGTAGTCCATGGATATTTCGTGAAAATTAATTAGCACTGGGGATATATATTTCCTCTCCTGCAATCGCTAGTAAAAAACATACCCCTTCCAATGAACTGAAATCCAGTCACAGATCCAATCAACAGAGACCAATTATTGCACTGGCAAGATTTAAGAAAGAAATTTGTTCAATTTTATTTAATATACGATGACTATGTTAATGTTCCATTTTCTTTCTTATTTTTTTTATTAGACATGCCAACATGTAATATCCTTTAAAGCATCGTCGCCAGGAACACATTATTCTCCAGCCGTGTGGGCAGTATTACCCACAATATTTCGCCGGTTTTCCGAACGTCTTCTTCTGGAGTTATTGCTGCTCGTGGTAACTCCTAATAATTGTTAATCATAATTCTGGGACTATATTGTCAAGAATTATTGGCTGGGTCAGTAAATAAATGCTCCTCTGGGACTTCCAAAACGTTTAACTTGCATACACGTTTCGGGTTTAATATGTTGCCTCTGCAGGCCTTAAAACTTCACTAAAATATAAATGTAATTTCATCTCTTAAAGAACCTCTATATTTACATACTTTCCATACAAGTCGGCCAACTTCATACATTACATTAAATCAGGAAATGAAGTTGTTCTTGAACCGATGAAGAACGACTGTGTGAATCTCTACTATTGTACAAAAGTGTGGATAGTTATTATTAGTTTCCTATTTTTAATCTGAATAACAAAAGGGTAGGAAAATTACATAATTAATAAACTATTTATCAAGAGATGCATTATTTTTCTTTCTCATGTTATTAAATTTACAATATTTTCTAGCGTAAGGTTTAAATTTAGCGTCGCTCGGAGATTGATTGAACCATTTTTGGGTATGAACGTACTGTGAATGGAATTTCTATCAACATTTAAAATGCACCCTTGAATATAAAAAACAATTCCGTAATTTTTGATCTCTCAAAAAAAATCTTATATAATGCGTTACATACATCGATTTTGAATCATTTTTCCTATAGTGTTTAAGGGAAGATTTAAAATCATGTACTAACAATTACTATCATTATGATTATATTATCCACGAAACGACAATAGAAACAAATCTTAAAGATTCGTTATCATGAGACCCCATAGTGACATATTTGATAAGGATTAACAATGACTTTACGACAAAAACAATAGTCAATTAAGTTCGTCCGTTATCGGTAGGTGTCATGTTCTTTGTCTTGGAATATGTGAAGGCAGATTTGGATTTACTAGAACTGTGAATTTCATTTTCACTATTAAAGAACTCATTTCAAATAATAAATAAGTATAGTCGAATTTTATATATAATGAATGCTACACGCGTTCATATTAGTAAGATTTTAAATAATTTTGAATCCGATATAGGAATTCTCCAAAGAATTTTAATTTTAATTGACTTTTGAAGTTGCGAGGTAATTTAATGTTTCGAGGGTTGTTGAAAGCTTGAATGTTTAGTCTTCTATTCTTCTACAACCTCAGTCACATTCCAACTTTTCCCATTACTGATTTTGATAATACAACTACAAGATTCTGCCTTCAAGTGTATCTTGGACATATATTAATTAAGATAAATTAATAAAAGCCCGTCACGCAGGTGATGCGTAAACTAGCAGATTTCCCACGTGAAGTTTTACAATAGAAAAATTTCACGAGAGCCGAAGAGTTAAGAAAACGGCCGACCTAGCTTTTGGTGGGAAACTCACTCTCATCCGTTATCCGCCCCGATTTCATAAAATTACAAATATCTCGGTTAATATGCAAGATAGAGAATACATGTATATAACAATATTTATAGTAAATTTAACTTGCAATAAGATTGATTCTATAAAAATTTTCGAAATATTTCAAATTTTAGAAAACCTCCCTTCTAAACCCCCCTCCCACTAGTCCGATTTCAGCCGTTAACGAACTTGATCTTTCTTTTTACATAAAACGACTAAATATCGAGTTTGGTAACGATCAAACAAAAATTGCGACCGCTAGAGCGGTAACAAACATATATATATATATATATATATATATATATATATATATATATATAAATATATATATATATATATATATATATATATATACAGTTTTGAACGGACCTCATTTTCGTCACCAACTTGGTAGGGTCGATGGACATTTGAAGAAAAATTTCAAAAATTCCGTCATGAGTGCAACCTCAATAGCTGATTTCCCTTAAGGGGAATATGCTAAAAATAGTTAAATACATTTTTGGGTAGCGAGTCTACGTGAACATCCATCTTGATTAAATTAGCACTCAATACTTGGCAGACAGTTAGACACATATAAACACCACTATTGTTGTATATGGCAAACACTTCTTAGGAAAATATTCTGAGAAAACTAGGTAGGATTACTTTATTAATTTCGAAACTCAATTTAGATATATCACAAGAATATGAGAAGATACATCGATAGACTAATGAAACTAACAATATTAGGCAAATAGAGAAGAAACGTATTTTTAGCAGATTTCCCTTGAGGGAAATCAGCTATTGAGGTCGTACTCATGATGCGAGTTTCGAAAAATTTCTTCAAATGTCCATCGATCCTACCCAGGAGATAACGAAAATGAGATCCGTTCAAAATTATATATATATATATATATATATATATATATATATATATATATATATATATATATATATATATTTGTCTGTTAACGCTCTAGCGGTCGCAATTTTTGTTTGATCGTTACAAAACTCGGAATTTGATTGTTTTATGTAAAATGGAAGATCAAGTTCGTTAATGGCTGAAATATAGAATAAATCTTATTGCAAATTAAATTTACTATAAATATTGTTCTATACATTTATTCTGTATCTTGAATATTAACCGAGATATTTGCATTTGTATTCTGCGTGTGGTCACCAGTAGGCTATGTTCGGACTTTCCGCCGAGAGCTCTGGCGGGCGTTTCCTTAACTATTCGTCCCTTGTGAATAGGTTTAGAGGTTAGGTTAACTGTTTTTTGGGGCTAGAAACTACTGGGTTATTACGCCCTAAATAATGTTTTAGGTTTAGAGGTTTTTTACTACTACAGTTGTTATTAGGCAGATTCCTCTATTGTAAAGCTTCACGTGGGAAATCTGCTTAGTTTACGCAGCCCCTGCGTGACGGACTTTTTATTTATTTGGGATTAGTTACTTCCTAGTACGTTATGCCTAATCTCCTTGATTATTCATTGTATATAATTCAAGGAACCATAATAAAGAATTATAATAATAACAAAGCGCGCCCGGACTCCTTATTTTTTGGGCAAAGGTCCTCTGTCCAAAGATTAAGAAGATAAACACTTTCCACCTAGCCTCAAAGAATTGAATAATTAAAGTTATCAGACAAGGAGATTTAACCTTATAGTTTTTACTCAAGAGAAAGTGTTTCTAGATATTTCTGAGAGAGTGGAACAGGATCATTTTCCAATCGATAGTTTTGACCAATCGTATGAATAACAGAATTATTTAAAATGAATGTTACTAAAATTCAATTAAAGTGTGTATGGACAGATATTGACGCACACTATAAAAACCGACAGATGACCTATGCACAAACTTACTCCGTGGGAATTACTTCTATGGATTATTTCCAGTTTCAGATATTTATCCCACTGTAATATGACAAGGTGAGTTGTCATATGACGTCCAAATATATTTTTATTTATATGGGGACACTTCGGTTTGCAATCTCTGAATTTGAACATTTCTAAAATTGTAAGCTTAACCTACGCGAAAATGGGTTGCCTTGAGAAAATTTACTTTTTCACAAATGTTTTACGTGTCTAATTTATTATAAACATTTTGAGGATGCCAAATAACGTTGGTTATTAACTGAATGAGCATAATAATTGGAAAATAAGAACAACATTACAGTTTTAAGCTGTGAATATTTATTACAAAAACAATTTTCTCGATTTATTATATGAAAAAAAAGAAAATCTACTTGAAACGAAGAAAAATACAAGTCAGTTTCTCTATAATAATAATAATTATGAGAATAATTTTAAACAGTTTAGGAATTTCACACAAGTAGTCAGACTTTATTGGATAACGGTTGGGATGAATCTGAGAAATACTTGAGTCTCTTACTTCTCACTATCATTATTCTATTAAGACATTTATTCTAAATTTAAAATAATTTGACAACTCCTGCTTTTCAGATTATGACTCTATTAAAAAAAACTCCCAAGTGTTTTGTGCCTTGGGAATATAAATTGAAACTGCATTTATTTGGCTCATTATGTCGTGATCTCCCTTATATGTTAGAATTTTATGGTTTCAGAGTGTTTGTGTTGAATATTCAAAAGCCATAGGGAAAAGAAGCCGACTTACTATATGCATTCACGACCGACGTTAATAAACTCCTCACAAAGTGCATACCCGTTAGGACCTGAAGCAACACACTTTCTTCCGGAATGGAGAAGGCACTGGCGGGGTCATTGACACTCTTATTGTTTACAGTAGTGGCCAGCTGGCAGTAAAATATAACACTAGGGCCACATATCGATGAGATAGAGAGCGTATGTTTAGGATGTACGGTCACGGAGCTGCGGGGGGAGCGTTGGCGTAATGGTGACGAAACGACTACTGCCGTCAGCTGATATGGCTAGTGCGTGAACAGCTGATTGAACTGTCACTAGCCGTGAAAGGAGATAGAGCAGCTACATAATAAACAAACCGTCACAGCTCGTCCAAACACACACATGGGATCAATACTCCTGTGTCAAATAGCTATAGATCATCATTTAACACGTTATCTGCGGACATAGTTACCTGCAGTTCTCGGAACTCCATCTAGAGGGAGATTGACCCCATACACTCAACCCCATATTCACACTTTCGCATAACTATCCCAACTGACGTCAAACAACACTTTTATATAATAAGAAGTGCATGAAATTTAACATTTCGCTTTATGGATGCTTTCAATATTAGAAAAAAATACATCTAGGAAGACCCGTAACTATAAACCATACGAGCCGAATGTACCTGCGTGATATATGTTCCAGCCATCATTTCTTATATTATTTTTTCACAATACTAGTACAATCTCCTTTTCCCACCTCATTGTTCGTGAGTAATAATTCACTTTTACAAACACTTAAAAGAAGCCTGCGTACTTAAGCACTGAGACCTAGTGAGTTTTTAATAAGAATAAATAGCTGATTTGAGTTTTTATAATTCTTGTTTTTATTATCTTTCTCTCCATCATCTTTGAGTTAATTGTAATAAGTTTCGATACTGAATTGCTAAGTAATTGTTAAAGAAATCCTATATCTAGTTTCATCTCCCTTTTTTATGCTGTGCACAAACCGTAATGTTTGAGGAAATCATTATTTAAATCGTTAGCTATTTTAAATATTCATTTCTATAACATTTATTTTCACCAAGAATAAAACATGAAATTCTTAGTTGGCACCCCTCTTAAGTCCTCCTCTCTCACAGTTCCAATTTTAGCCATTTGAAATCTTAACATTTAGTTTTGCATAAAACGCTTATTTATAGAGTTTTGTAATAAAAAACTTGCGACCACTAGAATGTGGTATATATATATATATATATATATATATATATATATATATATACACACACACACACACACACACACACACCCTTTTGAATGATGGTTTTCATTTTCCGTAAGGGAAATCTGCTAACATACAGTACTCTCTAAATAGCCTTTTACTAATTTGTAAACAAATATATATTCCACGAAGCACATATATTATCCATATCTAAAAGAAAAATATCATTTCTGATTTCTAATTTTACTTATCCGCTTCCCCTGGATTTGTTGTGTGTTCTATATTTTTAATAATCCGTTCCAAATAAACTAATTGTTCAATATTTCCCATCCCATTTTTGACTAACCATTTATTACTACGGAAGAAATCTTTAAATCGTATTATCACAAGACGTAGCTAATCAATGTGTTACAGACTGCAATACAATATATATATATATATATATATATATATATATATATATATATTGTGAAGATATTGATTAGCTACATCGTGTTCATAAATTATATATATTTACATGGATATTTGTGTTCGTGGGAGGGGGTGTACTTGGAGTGCTAGCACAGAATCTGGGGACAGTGAAATAGTAGATTTTTGTAGTAGTAGTAGTAGTAGTAGTATAGTGTAGTCGATTTTAGTTAGTTTCATTTGCTACTAGGACTTTTTTAATTTTATCGGAGATCCAGAAGGAATTAGATGAATGCTGGGATACAGAGTGTCCTGCCGTGGTTGTCCCGGCAGTTCCCCTTCTACTGAACACTGAAATTCTATTTTGAGGGAGTGTTGTGAGTTGATGAGGGGGGTAATAGAACTAGGGTTGTAGGTTACCCGGCAACTGGAAGTGCCTGGTCTACTACTAGGACTTCCATCCGTTCTCTAGATTTAAAGGTCCGTAATCCTTATGCCCAGGAAGCGAGAGACAACAGGATTACTCGTTCTGGTCGCGTCGTCCAAGTCTTTCGTGTAACCTATTTTTATTGAACTTACCTTTATCTGATCTTCTCGCCAACATCAGTCTCAGACCAAATGGCTCAAAAGTCCCTAAGGAAAGCGAACATGGCAATCATGATTTTTGCAGTCACGATCTGCGATCTGCTGGGGCTTAGAGTACCCTAAGGCTTGACATCTCCATCACGTACTCCTTGTGCCTCAGCCTCCATCACTGTCCGTGCGAGTGGCTAATTAATCAGAGATGACTTTCCCCCAGACGTGACTCCGTCAGACGTGACGAGCGGGAGTTAAGGTATTCATGCGTTGCCATCAGGCTTCCGGGCTTCTATACGCTAATCTCAGGAAACTGAATTAATCAGCGAATTATACAGAAGGGACATGAATATCTTAAAGGAAAGTAAAAGGTTTACCTTATACTACCGCATTAACTGATGAGTCTCCTTGTATAAAGTCCGTCACGCAGGAGCTGCCTAAACTAAGCAGATTTCCCACTTGTTGGTATGACACACTATTGATCTCATCTTTCCACAAATTATCTATTTCTAAGTAAACTCTGGATGAGAAGGGGGCGAGGGGGAAGTACTGTAGCCTGAAAACTAGGCAGTTCGAATAACTCTCTTAATACTTGTGTTAAGAAAAAATGCATTGAACTATAATTGTAGACAATCAATAGTTTAACAAGATTGGTTTATAACATTTTACGATCAAACTCATAATTTGGAATTTTCTATTCTGACTGAAACCGTTAAATATTGAGTATGGTATCAAATAATCATTTTCGAGACAAGAACGTAAAATCTTAATTGAGTATGATCTCAATAGCTGATTTCCCCGAATGGGAAATTTACTAAAAAACGTTTTCATCGAAGGGTGTTAAAGAGACTAGTGGAAATCCAATAGATGAAACAAAAATTCTAAAATATATTGAGATCTTCATAA
Source organism: Riptortus pedestris (assembly GCA_019009955.1). Lineage (NCBI taxonomy): Eukaryota > Metazoa > Arthropoda > Insecta > Hemiptera > Alydidae > Riptortus > Riptortus pedestris. The sequence continues at coordinate 30,060,769 of CM032232.1, read as the reverse complement.
TGTTAACTTGAATGTTTTTGAGCCTGCTTTATAGCATTTCAATTGTTCAGGTTTGCTTTACCTATGTAGATATGCGTGTTAATGAGAACATCTAATGGCTCATACTAAACCTAGAGTCGTGGGTTTGATTGAATTGATATAATGATTAACTACAGTGGCTTTGCACAACATAAAATCCATATTTTCCCACCAAATCCAAAGTATGAAAAAGTGCGGGAACCTTTTGATAACTTATCCCACTCACCTGCAGTAACATTAGCGGGGCGTTCATAAGTAAGATTTTTCAAGGAACTGCAAACATCTAAGTTAAACAAAAATGGTTTGTATATATTACAATAAAAATCTTACCGATTCTTCTATACAAGAGTTTAATGGACGAGCTTGGTGAGATAAACCAGAAAACGAGGAAGTAAAGATGACGGAGTCCCATGGATTGAAGGACAAATATTCACAACTGAGACCAGTTATCCTTCGCCTCCTTTCCTTATCCTTCGTACTGACTATGAAGAAATGCTTAGGCAGATTACTGGCAATAAGTACTGTTTGAATACAACAGGTTGTCAATTTGAGTCACGTAGGGTGACACGTGATTTATGAAGATTTCGTTTTCTGATTGTCAAATCAGCCTATTAAATGGAACACAGTGTATTAAGGATTAAACGCTCCATCCCTTGGTTTCAAATAACATACACTTTAAGAATGAAAGGAAATGTTTAAAATATTAGTGTCATATTTGATGTAAATATATCTTACTCCTTTGTATGTAAAATGAAGAAATGAGAAACACACTTTTATACTGTTGTTGATAATAATGAAACACCTTAAATCATAATGGACAACGTACATTATTTTATCAAAAGTCCGTCACACAGGGCTTACGTAAACTAAGCAGATTTCCCAGATTTACGTAAGCAGCAAGCAAGTTAACAAGAAAGCAAGAATTACTCCCTAAATATTTAAGTTAACAAAAAATGTATAAAATAAAAGTTGTAGAGACATGCTACTACATGTTCAGGTCTTAATACACATTGAGAATATCGGATTCATGGAATCTATTTTCGCATGTGCATAAAAATTGCTTTGGCGGCTGAATTGCTAAATAATTCTTTAAAAAAAAAACGAAAACATTTGGATAACCAGTCTTTTTGTCATTAGTTGGATTTTAATTTTTATTTTATTTCTTGGTTATGGATAATTATTCTGCAATATTTGTTCGTTTTGAATGGTATAAAGGCTAGAGGATAAAAACGTTAACGTGTATTTAGCCATATTTGGAATATTATAAAATGGGTCCTACTAGGATTGTTCTTTAAATATTTACTTTCTCGTATTCCTGTAAAACTAACTTAAAAAAAAAAAAAAAAAAAAATTGTTTCGCTACACTTCATTTGAAAGACATATACCGATACCTCTGTTACACTCTCCAACACATCAGAGTGAAAAACCTCATAGAATATATAGATTATATTATTATAAACAAAAAAAAAAGACTACTACTATAGAATGTTTTTGTACCTCTAAAATTTTCGGCTTACTTTAAACCCCCCCCCCTTAGTCGATTTTGTTAAAGGAGGAGGGTTGCATCACTATACTTTATATCGACCATAAATATGAGATTTCAACATTCTATGGCTATTAGTTTTATAGTTATGCGAGATACGTACAGAACGCACTGAAACTTTAAACATAATGCGTTCAGATTGCTTGCTGAGAACTAAATAAGCAGATACGTCAAAAGATTCTCAACGGAAGTTGTACTTGGAGAAATAATGGAGGCTGATGACAATTTCTGCAAGACAGCGAGGAAGCGGTGATGATGTAGAGGGAGTTGCTATACCGTTACCAGTAACGGTGATATCACGATACTGTGACTACTTGCACAACGAGACTATGCAACTAATACTCTCATTTCAAAAAGACTCATTTACACTGTACATATTAATTAACATTTATAGACCTTGAAGAAAAAATTACACTTGTGGCATTTTAGAATAGATTTATAGTATTCAGGGTGGTTTCCTAATTTCGTTCGGAAAACACTTCTTTATAACCGTTTTAATTTTAACAGATTCCCTTTGACCGAAATCAGTTATTGAGATGGTACTCACGTCGCGTTTTTGTAAAACTTTCTTTAATTTCCTAATGAACCATTCAAGTTGATGACAAAAATGAGTCCCGTTCCTGTATTTTGATAGTTTAGGTTGGTATTGTAGATCTTAAAAATCTTTAGTCATCCCCGGCGGGACATGTGATCAACTTGACACTAAAACCTTTGTGTAACCAGGAATTAGTGGAATGAGTTTTCTCCAATAAACTCAGGTCACATCAGCTATGGATTGGATCAGAAGTCTTTTCGACATACAGACGGGCAGTAACTGATTCACTGGTTTGACTTTTACTACTCGTTAACACTGTATCATTAGCATGCTCTGGCAGCAAAATGGTGCCCACTGGTCACTTACTCAAGTACAGACCATACCCGATGTTATAGACTGAAGTCGGAAGCTAATTTATGGGCTATCAGAAGTTCAATACGGCTTGCTCTAATTTGAATATTAACTAAGTTATTTGTCAACCTGCATTTTTAGTCCCAAATTACGACCAGCACTACATAAGCAAATGTTATCTGAATAGTACTACGCCCACCATTTGCATACCATTTATTGATTCCATTTGGCATTACTAAGGCAGAAACACAAAGTTCAATGTGTATAGGGTTATTTAAGGCCGTTGTTCCTACGAATGTTGCAACCAGCAATGTACGAATGTTGCAAAATGTCATACAATAAAAGATCATCTACAAAAAAATAATGATAATACACTCATAACCTGATATATCTTTTCTTCTGGCTTGCCCCGTCATTCTGCTTCAGCGGTCTTTAGTCCCGTAGGGATTCTTTAGGCTGGTCACGCTATTGTTACTGGTCGAAGTCCGGAATAAAAATCCCGAGGACCTAAAGGGCATTTGGTCACCAGACAGCGACGAACCAACCAGTTTGAAGAAGCCAACTGAAGAGTCACAGAAAATTAGCTTCCCTAATAGCGTAAATACCATAGGACCAGAAAGGCGGTGTAGCTGAGAAGAAAAGATTGCACAGCGAGGAAGTCTAGGAAATCATATAACCTGAGTTTGGATATTGCGTTTATAAAGGAAGACGAAGGGAATTATTGAGCTCCTTGTTTATAGAAGAGCCATTATAAAAAAAAAAAAATAGACCTAATAAATTTTACAATGATGTCTTCTTGCTGGAAATCTTAGTGATAATAATAATAATTATTAAATAATTAACATTTAGACAGAGCAAACACCTATGTCGGCGCCAGAAAGAAAAAGTCAAGGCATCTGTGCCTTCAAAGAAATCGATACACGGTAAGAGGATAGGATCAGTTCGAGTTTCACCTCCTGCCATTTTAAATCTGCAAACCTTTGAATCTAGCCCCGGGGGATCGGTCTGCTTTTTATACTACTTCAATTTTACCGCTAACTTTTCTAAACCCACGCAACCTAGATTTAAAACCTACTATCATATTCCCATTTAGAATTAGAACAGTGTATTTTATTATTTTCATACATATTTTTACTATTTTAATAAGCTACATCGTTGGGGAAAATGTTTAAAAAAATTTAGCGTAAGTCAACAATTTTATTAGGCACAAAAGACTAAACGAAATTCGGAATGAAAATTAGCATTAACTCCCTTATGATTATAAGGTGTACCAACATTACAGCAGGAGTGAGGGTTATAAGGGAGACCTGAAATAAAAAAATTGCAATATTTCGATTCCTATTGGTTTTTCGTCAAAGATGCACATAAACAAAAGTTGATTCTTTTTTTATTTAAAGTAACTTTTGTTATAAATACTTTCGTCGTATACCAAAGTATAAATGAGATATATGTTTGTTTGTTTGTTTATTATTATTTACCTCCGCTTTATTCTTCTATGGCTAATCGGGACGGGTTATCTACAGGTTACCACACTTTTCTAGCCAGGGTGGGCCCAAGGAGTTTATTTAATGAGTCCGTAACCAAATAAATTTCCACAGCCCAGGGCGGGAATCGAACCCACCGCTCTAGGTCTACCATTCGAGATTAAGACCAACTCCTTGACTCACACCGCCAACCTGAGCCCCTAATGAGATAAACGCTAAAAAAAACTATAGCGGGAGTTAAGAGTTTAATTAGGCTCAAAAGACTGAACCGAACTAAACAAAATTCGGTATGTAAATTAGCATTAACTCTTCTATGAATATAACATGTACCAGGATTCCTAGGAACGAGCAGGAGATGGTGGGGGTTGTAATGGAGGCATTATATGAAAAATCGCCGTAATTCGTTTGCTATTAGTTTTTCTGCAAACATGCACATCTTAGAAGGTGTTTCTTTTGTTATTTAAAATAACTTTTGTCGTAAACCTAAGTATACACGAGAAATACGATAAAAACTATAAGAATTTTAATTGTACTCATTAAAGTGTTTTTAGTATACGCATATTCTGGCAAATGATGTTATGTTTTTAGACTTAAATGATAGTTCTAAGTATGATTCGGATTAGGGAAGTTATAAATCTCTGTCCCTATTCTCTTCATTCTTTATTTATTATGATTTTCTAATTAAGGGGGAGGTGCTACAATCTCTTTCAGTCACCTCAATTTTACAATATAAATTAAATTATTTTTTTGGTACCACTGGGGATTTATTTTCATTTATTGTTCAAAAATCAAATTTCTATTCTATAAGTTCTCTACCTGATCCCCCTTACTGGAAAATAATGCACCCAGATGGGAAATGTAGTTGTAAACATTGAAGCCTAAAAAAATACCATGATCATTCAGCCTCAAATGATTTCCCGAGCTGATATCTTAAGTAGTATATATATAAAGTTTTGATAAGAATTAATTTTTATCATCTCCTGGGTAAGATCGATGGACATTTGTATATGGAGCAACACCTAAAGGAATATAAACAGTGAGACGGAGTAGGATGGTGAAAGGTACCGATGGAGTGTGGTTGTGTGTCTGTATATGTACATACTTCTGTGCCAATATGAAGGTCTCCCACTCACGTTCTGTTCTGAAGGACTTGACTATAATAGCTGAGCAAACTCAACATGGGCTGGAGTATGTCGATTGTAATACTCTCCAAGTCGTGGAGTATTGGAGGCTTTTTGTTCGACGACTTCAACGAATAAGGAATTTAGCAGACGTCCTCGACAGTTAACCTCACTTTTATAGAACCGAACTACATCAAAGGATGGTTAATTGATTGTGAAGTAAAACCAATTAAGCGATGAAAAAAGAATCGTAGAAAAAGCTAAAGGCATTTAATAAAATGACCGAAGTATGTAAGCTGTATTTGACCAATTCTTTTATCTCAAATTAGCAGTATGCTAATTATATTTAATATTAAATAAAAAGAAACTAAAAGACATATTACGAGTCATTGGAGAAGGATTGTTATAATGGGAGCTCTTAAAAAATAATTCCCACAGCTTTTCCTCAGACAATAGATCCTTTAGTTAAGTTAATTGAGGGAAGTAATTGTGATTTCTTCCTTCAATTAACCTAGATACTGATAATAGAATAATAGTTAGACTTCGGTATCCTTGAAGACATAGAGAGAGAGAAAAAATAAGTGAAAATTAAAATTGTTTGAACAACTCAATGATTAATTAATTCGTTAAACTGTATAAACATATATGATAAATAGGGGCTCCGATTAGCCATGTGAGTAACAGCGTTGGTCTTAATCTCACATGGTAAACCTAGAGAGACGAGTTCGATTCCCGCCTGGGAGTAGGAGCGTGTTTAGTGATGAACTCGTTAAATAAAATCCTCAGTCCAACCCTGGGTAGAAATGCTCGGTAACCTGTAGATAGCCCGTCACAGTTATTCATAGCAGCATGTTAATAAATAAATAATAATATATATATTTCTTCAAGTAGCTTTGCTGCGGCTTGCAAGAGTTTACTCTGCAGAGAATTAGCAAGAACCTATTTTTTTCAAATAAAACCTAAGATATGGCTCAGAATAACCAGAATGTTTACTACCTCCACTGACGATTGTTTTCCAATTTTAACTATTCGTGGAACTGCATAATATTTGCATACCTTAAATCCAGGATTACACAACATATCTGCATCAAGAATCGTTAACCAACTCAATAGTTAATTGTCAACTCTAGTTGTTGAAAGATGGTTAAGGATCACAGAAAATCGCCTAATCCTCAAATTGATTAGTTCGGAGTCCGAGAACTACAGTGATCCCCAGTGGAACCCAGTGGTTCGTTAAGACTACGAACAAGATGGAGTGTGTGTACTGAAAGTTTTAATCCGAAATAAATAAATGTATTACACGTTTTTCCTGAAATTCTTTCCGGTGTAAAAAAAAAAAATAATATTAGAACGAATGTGAGAAATTTAGATTTGTTGTGTGTGACCAACGTTGAATCATGTGCCGTTTTAAAAATATTAATCTCATTAGTGCGATGCAGCAAACAGAAAGCAATAGAATTCACAAAAGTAACAAAATTTTAATTATTTCGAAAGGAATATTTTGTGTAAGGCCAAATATCAATACATAGAATTAGGTAGCTAAACTGATAACTAAAATTAATATATTGCAAAATGAATGAATAAATATGCAAGTAGGTATTTTCCTTAACTACTTCTTTATAGATAAAAATCTATTCGGTGGAGATGAGGGTACCCAAAAATTAAGGAAAAAATATATTACTCCAAGATATATCTTTTCATCAAGTATCTCTTCGCCAACACGGAAAGAACGGACTGAGAACCAAAACGAGTTATTTTTTACTGCGGAACCAGCTTAGCCGGTGTGTGACTTTGATGAGACAAGGGCGCTTCATTTTGATGAGCCACTTAAAGAATTATTGAATATACTCCGCTATAGCTTATTAATTCACAAATAAACAATTCCATAAAGATATTATTAATATATACCTTAATGGAGTCTAAAGTTTGCCAAGTTGGAATGAACACAGAATAGCAAATCAAATGTCATGACATAAACCAATGGAAGGCTCTTAGCCAATCACAAGGTTTTATCGTGGCGGATGTTTGGTTTCCACATCGGATCTCAGCCATGTTTCTTTACAACATACATCTCAATCAGGGGTCGCTACATTATTATTCAAATATCCCAGCTGTTCCATGATTCATGTTGGCAAGCTAAGAAACAGAACCAGTTAACCATCATGAAAATTTGAAAGACTTGCAGCAGTTCATTTCTTGTAAATTAAATGCCTAAAAGTCGGAAAAAGCAAGTAGGTAATTGAATAACTCTTATTGCTAAGGAGTTTTGTAAAGCGTTGACCTCAATCATTTCAATTTGGAAGTATGTATTAGGTTGATTTAGATGTATTTGTCATTTTTAATATTACCATCAATATATATATATGTAGTGATTATTAACTCCGGGTGCTCAGGTTAGCCATTTGTGCGTCTGAGAAGCCTTGGTAATCAATGAGTCGTGGGTTCGAATCACGCGATGCCAATACAAATTAATTTAGTGGCAAACTCACTAACTAGGTTACTTAGCCCCACTCTGGCTAGAATAGGATGGAAAACTGGCAATTGGCTTCAGCATCATAATGTAGAAGTTAACCTATATTTAGAGCTCGAAATAGCTATGTGTGCTTAGGCGATAGTCTTAAAAAAGTAGTTTACCTTGAGTCTTGGTTTTGATTCTCGTGTGACAATAGGAATTTATTTATTGACGAACTCACTAAATTAAATCCTTAGTCCCATCCCGGTTAGAAAAGGCAGGTGATACGTAGGTAATCCCTTTGGCCTCAATAGCACGAACTGGACGTTAACAAATAACAAAAAAAAAATAATGTTTTAAAACCCTAAATAATAAAAATATTATTGGAAACATCGAGAAGAACTCAACATTTTTTATTCATTTAAATTAATGTGATTAAGATACAACGAAGAAACCGACTGCAGCTGAAGGCTCATTCATGTCCTGCCGTAAACACCTGTTGATTTGAACCTGAAAAGCACTTAACTGTCTCAAATAAAAGCTTTTCCCTGTGCATCTTCTCGAGTAATGGCATTTTAGTTGTATCTAACGGTGAGTTTAAAATACCATTAGACGAATGAGATAGAGCTCTGAAGAAGAAGTGGCTTATCTTGTTTCCATAGAAAGCGAACAATAACTGTTAGTGGGCGACCCGCGTTTCCATCTGTCCTTAATCATTGTTTCCATGACGACAGACCGCACTGTGCACCGACCAGCTGGTACAAAGGAAAACGCAGAAAAGGCGGTTTGTGAAAGGCAGGGCCAAATGGCCATATCTCGCGCCACAAAGGACTTTTTTACACTCACTTTTGCAAGACTTTGAGCTTTAGTGACACACACACCGCGGGGGACATTGCTTCAGTGGAAAAGAACCACTTGGCATGATAGGTCGCTGGCAAATAGAGACATCGAGAGGGGAGTTCCTTAGCCCCGGGTTATGCAGTCACAGAGGCACATAACAGCCTGTGACATGTCTCTGTGACACTAACGCATTCTCAGAACTCCACAATCAGGAAGGTAACTTGGATTAGTCGACTCTCGCCTAGAATTCTTATTTGTCAGAAATTAGAAAGGTTTTGAAACTGGTTCCTATATTTACAAATTTCCATTTAAATTTGTTTAATTCTAAAACGTTATTACTGTCGTCATGTGTATTATCAATAAAAAAAAACAATAGTACATTGAGCGTTTCAGGTATAATATCGACTATTGCCCGTTCTTCCCAGACCAGACATTTTATTGCAGCCTATGAAAATGTAATTCTTATTAGATTTATTATCCAATAATTTTTTCCTTCCTCCATAATTAAAATATTTGGCTTAACGGCATTTCCAAGGACTTCCACACGCCTCAAGAGGAAGCCAGCTGTTTAGCTGGAAGAACTCTGCCGTATTTGCAGAAGTATCTAAACCAAAAATTGCTGATTTCCTCAAGTAGCTACTCAATTGACTCTCGGCGCTCAGAGTGATTCACCACCAGATTTGCATTCACATATACAATGTAGTTAAGTCACTAAATGTATCGCCAGTTGCATATTGGAACGCTAGAATTGTCAAATGCCAAACGTGAAATTTTTCAGGAAGAAAACTGTGCATTTCATTCCGAACATAGGACTAGCTGTTTCATTATTAGCAATTATAATAATTAGGCACTTAATTCAGCAAGCAAAAAGCAAAAGCTGAGACCGAGAGTGTGGACTTAAATTGGCTAACAGGTAAAAAGACCAGAAATAAAAAATAATGGTACTTACTTAAAAACTTAGCATATCCTCCTCTCATTTGTAAAATATATTTCTTATTTATTTACTATTCTTTCTATAATTGATGTTTTTTTTAATTATACTGTTCATATGGGAGTAAGATTTTATTATTGTTATACAAGACTGATCAAGAAATCAATGCAATCTCCATTGTTATAGAACACCAGAAATATTATAGTAAAACTTTATAAATATTTGGGAATTGTTACGTACAGGTTACCACTCTTTTCTGGTGTGGGTGGGAAGAAAAATTTCATTAAATGGCTCCGTCCGAATCGAATCCATGTCTTTCGTTTACTTAGTGAATTAAAACAAACGAATTAACTCGTATGTCAAATCTGAATACTAATAAAAAATGCTAGATTCAAAGTTACATCGTTTGAAGTCTACTTTGGTCTATACAGTAACGACTCTGGTCAATAAAGGCATGATAAAAAAAAAATTACAGCCAAAAGTCCAAAGAGAGCCACTAACCACTATAAAATAATTAATGTCATTAAAATTAAAATAAAGATAATTATAAATAATAATAAAGTAACAATGAAGTTCCCCTCAGAAAGAGAAATCGCTGGAATAAAAGTGGATGACATTTAGTATTGGCCAAATCCAACAAAACTTTGCAAAATCTAGAGAACGTTGCATAATAAACAAGATTTCACTTGGATTAAAGTTTGAATCACGACATGCAAAACATAATATAAATGTCTTAAATGACATTTGTAGCTGATTTATTTATAATCCTACTTAAAAGGCGACTATGTTATATTGATTTTTAGGATTATGATGATGGATTCTTATCAAAAATCAGATTTTCTTTAATGGTAATCATCTCTTGTATCTATGTATTGAGGGTGCTCACAAAACACGATTTTTCAACTCATTCTTCAAATTTCTATCAATACTAATAGAAGTAGACAAAAATGAGGTCCTTTATAATTCTCAATATATTTGTCTTTTAACATGCCGAAACAAGTCAATTTGGATTTAAGGAGGGGAAATCGCATAATTCCTTTCAAAATGGAAAATCTCAATTTTTCCATCCTTCCTTGGTACAACGTAGTAACTAGAGTCACTACAGAAGAACCAAGGACTTCCCAAACGTTGAATTACTGTACATACATGTTAACCTGACCGGAAAACATGTATACAAAGTGATTCAAAGTTTTCAACTAGTTGCGTCTCGGCAAATAGATATATAATAGCAGAATATATTCCATTTCATGCTATTCCATAAATGCAGGTTGCATTCATTCAACTTTCTCGACTCCAGACAAATAGGCGAAAGGAACAGCCGCTCCTCGATCGACAAATGTTTTTTCATTTTAGCAGATTTCCCCTAAGGGAAATCAGCTATTGAGGTAGTACTCATGACGCGATTTTCGAAATTTTTCTTCAAATGTCCCGATGTCCTACCCAGTAGAGGACGAAAATAAGGTTCGTTCAAAACTGTATATATATATATATATATATATATATATATATATATATATCTAGGGGGAGGGGGGGGTTTAGAGAGGGAGAATTTCGAAAATTCTTAATATCTCCGTTATTATGCGTCGGATCGAAAAATTGTTTAGAACCAATCTTATTGCGAGTGTAATGTTCTATAAATGTTGTTATGTTCATTTTTTCACTATCTTGATTATTAACTGAGATATTTGCCTTTTTTTAGTTTTCGGTCTGCAGCAAAGCCCTACTCCTACTCAATTCATATCAACAATATTCTATTATGTTATGAAGCACTTCATGTGAAACTTAAATACCAAGTATTGTCCTCATTGAACTTTTAAGTTTTGAGATAAATGCAAATACGTGGCGCACGTGGGAAATCTGCTTAGCTAACGCAGCCCCTCTGTGGCGGACTTTTGAAAAGTTCATCCTCAGGAGAAATTATTACTTAATCCAGAACAGTAATTGCGTCTGAGGTTGTAGGTATTAAATTGTAAGTGTCACTGACCACCAAATAAAAAAACCTTTCCGAGTTAAGTTTCCTGTTATAAACTCATAAATTTGCGCCCTCCTGACAATATTTACATAAGTCTGTAATTTTGTAATATATTTAAAAAATTAGGTATGTATTGGTAAAATTATTCACGGTTGTTGTAAATAGTAACTTTCTAAAAATTCATTTTAATTTCCAATCGGATGCCTACATGTACAGGTGGTGGGGGGTTCGACAACTTTTTTTTATCACCGGTAACAACAAACCAGCCGAATACTTAAACGGAATTTCTCATAATTAACGTTACATTATCAGTAGAATAATGAAGAGTTATTCAATAGAAATAGTCATTCTTGAGCTTACGTAACGTGTAAAAAGTTTAAAACACGAGACTCGTTGATGTTAAGTGAAAGTAAAAGACGTCGTGACAATAAGTCTAGACTTTCATGGGTTTTTATAGACAGAAAGGCTTTCCCTTGGGAAAGATAAAAAAAAAAACAGCTGGACCATGAAAAGGTATTATTTTCTTTTAGGGGAGTTGTCTGCGTTTCCGTGCGTGAAACTGAAAAGTCTTAGAACACATAGGATCTATTTATTTATGGCAAATAAAAATAAAAGTTTTAGTCGGATCTACACTAACTTTGAAAGAAAAGGTGAACTTCGGATCTTGGCATAAAGGAATACCGGTTTTCATGGTTATCAACCAATTCTAGAAATATCTAAATTTTTTAAAAAATAAAGTGTTGTATTCCGAGTTTCAAGTATAATGAAGAAGCATCACCCAAACACACACACACACACATTCACATATAAATGAAATGAAGTTACTTGTTTTTAACCTACAGGTGGGAACTAAAAGTGATCTTCATCCCAGTACCAGTCAGACATAAGGCCTTTTTTATTAAGAGTATTCTCTAAGAATAATATGGAAAGTAGAGAACAAAACCACAGAAATAATAGACTATTAAAATTTATTTGTCTTTCTAAATTGTACAAAACAGGCAATAATTATTTCCTTCTTTAACTTATTACTAAATGAGCTTAGAAGAAAAATTATATATTCCTATAACTAGGAAAAATGTCTTACCCAATACAAAAGATTTCGCCGGAATACGGTTTCCAAGTATTTTTAGTGAAAAAAAAAAATTAGAAATACAAATCTAGTATTTTTGAATAATAGATAACGGGAATTTTTCAAAGACGTTTCTAGGCTTCAACCCCTTATCTCGCCTTTGAACCTTCCGAACGGAAGGAAAAACCAAGGTGGAAATAGATGAAAAATATCGTTTATTTACGTTCACTTGTTATAAATACATAAAAGTGAGACGTATTACTTCAATCGGTGAATTAATTAATTTAGTTACTTCTAAAAAGATCTTCTAATAATCAAAATAGAAAGGCTTACAAAAATGAGATTATATATTTTTTAAATTTGACTGAAGGGTAATTAAATAAAAAAAATGTTCTCCTCACTTTAAAACCGTTTTATAGTTTCTTGATCCTAATGTTTCAAGGTGCCGTATCCTACCTCTTCAGGGGCTCAAATCTTTAGAGAATTGCTGGTCTGCCTTATAACTTGTAAAGACACTCTTGCCAAAGAGCGGTAACACGCTAATAGCTTGTAGAAGATTAAAAATATGACTCGCCACATCGTAATACGATTTCTTACGTATGTTACGTAAATATGTTAATGCAGTTTCAAATCTTGCATGTATCAAATATAACGAAAGCTACGGTGGTATTGGGAAGCAGTTGGGCTGAAAGTCGCTTTCACTCTGTTCTCACTTTCCCAAGCGAGCTTTTCGCGGGAAAACTCTGCCTCACCCTCCTCCTCTACCCCGGCTAACCGAGTGTGAAGCAGTCTTAATGGGCCTTTAACAATAAAATTATCCATTAAGCAAATGCTTCTATAGTTTCGTGCTCGTCACGACCAAATGCTTTAGCAGTTAGAGATTCGTCACGGTTTATAAAGCTCTTATAAACATTTATCGGTATAACAGACTTCACTTTGCTCGTGACAGTAGATCACTAATCCTGTCATTACGATCACTAGTGCTGAAAAATGATTAAAATGCTAATCGAATTCCATTCCATTACAAAATAACATTATAAGACGTGCGGTCTAAATAGACGTACGTATTGAGCCAACATTCGAGGGCAAAGTCAGGTACACAGTTTTAGAATAAAAAGTCCATCTCGTAGGGGCTGCGTGAGCTAAGCAGATTTCCCACGTGAAGTTATACAATAGAGAAATCTCCATACGAGAGCGGAACAGTTACGGAAACGGCCGACCTAGCTTTTGGCGGGAAACTCACTCGTCCGTTATCAGCCTTTCTAGCCACATACTTCCTACATTTAAGTAAACAACCAATGTAGGGTGGGAGGGGAAGGATAATGATGGCTGAAAACAAAGAAAGTACAAATAACGAGTTAGCAAGCTTAACCCTCTGACGGGCGCAGCTGGGCCGAGAGGTCAGGTATACATACTTTTTGATGCGCCGCCTCTTCCTACCTCTCCTGTGAGCCGCCATTCCCAGTAGTTTCCTGAGTCGAGTTCATGTTTAGAATCTCCTACTATAGTCTACTGCCATCCTTCATCCAGACCGACTGGTCCCTAGGTGGCTTGTGAGGCCGACTGCGCCCAATTGCTCCTTAATTTCCAAGATGAGTTTTTTTCAAGATATATCTATTACAATCGTTCCTTTTACTAAGATTAATGCTATTCTATATGGAAGTTCGTCGATATCTTGAGAAATAAGTGCTAGTCAAACTCTGGCCTCTCAGGCCCAATGCGCTTTATCAATTATACTTGTTTTAGTTAAAGCGTCATTCAATTCTAATAAATTCATTATTTTACGTTCTAAATAGTATATATGTTTTCCTTAGGTCCTAACAAAGTTTTAAATTAAAATTAATTAGTTGGGGAGTGGGGAGTTAAAATATGTGGGTGCCTCTCAGACCGGGTGCGCCCGATTTTGTTTCGTCCAGAGGTGCACCTGACGGACAGTTAATACTTGGGTCACATTATAACGGAGATATTTTGAATTTTCCATTTCCCCATTCTAAGCCCCAACCATTCCAGGTCCGATATCAGCCACTAACAAATATTATCTTTGCTGTTTACTGAAACGGTTAAATATTAGTTGCGCTATACATGAAATGAACATTTTCGAAACAAACCGTAAAATCTTAATAGTACACGCCATCGCACAACCAAACTCGTAGTGTATCTCGCCCATGTGTGGGGCATAATAAATGTGTATTGGAAATTTTATTTGGTATTTAAGCTTGGAATAAAGTGGTTTATAATGGTCAATATTCAATATAGAGGATAAAAGTATTTAACAATTTTTATAGTAAATTAAATTTTCAATAAGATTTTGGTTTCAGACAATTGTTCGATCAGGCGTATAATAACCGAGATATTTTGAATTTTCGAAATCCCACCCCCGCCCTCTCAACTGTCCGATTTCAGCCGTTAACGGACTTGACCTTTAGTTTTGCATGTAACGCTTATATAACAAGTGTGGTAACGACCAACCAAACATTGCGACCGGTAACAGACCAGTAAGAAATATGTGCTGTTGGCCTGAACTTTAGGTTTCTGAACCCACAATATTGCAACGTATAATTTTGATATACGTACACCCACAATTCAGACTTAATGTAAATTACTATGAGTTATTTTCACATACGTAATAAATATACTTCTCCGATTTTACTTATCAATGCTCTATTATATAAATTTATGCTAAGGCCGTCAATTTCGCTACGTCAATACCTTAATTAACAGTACCGTTCATTATAGTATAAGTATAAGTGAGCATAAGCTATTATAAACTGGAATATATCAGATGCATCTGAACCAACGGCAAGAAGTGTTACAAACGAATAAAAAACAAGGAGAAACATCCTGTAATCAACTAATTCATTCAGAAGAGAAGGCTACTGAAATAATTAAAGCCTTAAATAAATAATAAAAAAAAGGCTTTTAAAAGATAGAAAAAGTGAGTGAGTGTGTGTGTGTGTGTGAGAGAGAGAGAGAGAGAGAGAGAGAGAGAGAGAGAGAGAGAGAGAGAGAGAGAGAGAGAGAGAGAGAGAGACTACTATACCTGGCTAAAGGATGTAATTGTGAAAATAGTGTTCGACCTTCCCATTCTAGCACAATCGCCCATTGTAATTGAATAGTGAACATCTCTACTTTAATTGTAACCGGAATTACTAGGTATTTCATCAAAGCAGAATCTTACTGTGACAGCAAGGATTTTCCCCTCGTTCGCCTTGACATCCATAAAGATAAACACCATTTTTTTTTGTAAAAAAGGAAGAAAATACCTTAAGAGACATAGTAATTAAGCGAACTTTTTTTTTTTTTTTTTTTTTTTTTTTTTTTTTTTTTTTTAAATTACATTGCTATTTTGAATTCCCTTTTAGCCTGAAAAAAAATCTCATCCTGTAAGTTATTACAACCTCATCCTGGTCAATTCCTGAAGTTTAATCTTGAAAACTCAAATAAGGGGCAAAACATGTCCTCAAGGACGTACAGTGGATTTCCGTTGCATTCTGCACGAGACTATCAATTATATAATGATATAATAGAATCAGGAAGAGCGACTGCTTTCGAGGATGATCTGTGTCTCATTAGCTTGCAATAATGGTTTTATTAACTATGAATTATGATGTTATAATCACTAGGACACAACAGTTCAAACCATAATAATCGCTCTTCAGTCCGTCAAACTTCCGAACTATGAAAAGTTATTAAGTACTATAATAAAAACTATGAATAATGACTTTAAACTGATTCTACGATTCTCTTTATTAAAACATAGTAAATGACCGTTTTTTCAAAGCCAAAATTATGAAATCAGGGCTAATTTGGATGTATTTTCTACATGTTGTCAAATTTTTCTATCAGAATGGAGGCAAGGGAATCTATTATCGAACCATCAACTCTACGTTGTCCGAGAGTAATCCAACGAAATAATTAACAGCGTTCCCAGGTGTATCTGTATGTATGTAGGGGGGGGGTAACTCCCCTTTTCCTCGATTTAATAAGGGATAAAGTAAGATTTTATGTATTTATTTATTCAAATAAGCACCGCAGCGATGGCGACTCACTCACAATCTAGTAGTCACTCAAAAAAGGAAAATGGCAATGAAACAAAAAGAGAAGAGAGATATAGTGTTTCCAATGAGCAATGGAATACGGTGATTCCTGAAACCATTAGCATACGAAAGCCCTTATGTAAAACAACATGTAGTTTATGAAAACATCAGTGTAATGAAAATATTATTAATTAATACTTAATACAGAGTAACATATATTTTTTTAAAACTCCAACGAACAAAAACCAGAAATGTAAACGTAATATAAAAATGTATACATCCTGCTAATGTAATAGAAAAATGAAGCATAGTTTGATGATTATTGTTTGTTGTATATATCACTTTTTTTTAGACTTATAATGATAATGTCCAAGTAATTGCTTTTATCAGTGGACAGTAGTTGGATTTTAAAACAAACTGTTGATAAGTCGCATGTGGTGTTTCCGACTATTCCCTTCACACGTTTTTCCATTCCGTAAAAATAAATAAATAAAGTACCCTCATTGATCTAATGATCGCGAACAAGGAAACGAAGGATAAAGGAAAGCAGGGGACAGAGTTATCTTGGAGTCGTGGGCCGGTCAAGGGCAGCTGGTTCATGACAGGAGTTGCTGCATCTGCAACCTGTTGGCCTCGCTGTGCTTTGCTGTCTATGTCTTTCTAGGCGCATTATCTAACTGATTGCCTTGATAAACATTGCACTCCGTGCTTCCGTAATCGGAGGAATGGTAGGATATATGACTAAATCAAGGAAGCCGAACGGATGGCTCAATTTTTATTTGTAGGGGAACAATTAAACAAATAAAGTCGGTCACGTAGGGGAGGCGTAAACTAAGCAGATTTCCCAAGTGCTGGTATAATCCATTTGTAACTTCATCTCACAACATATTCTCCACTTCTATGTAAAAACCCAATGAGTAAATGTGTTGTAAGGGAGTGGGGGGGGGGGGTTGAAGGCTGAAAACAAAAAGTAGATATAATACCTGAGTATTAACAAGAACTATAGAGCATCAATAGCTTAACGAGATTGCGTCTACAAAGTTTTGCGATACAACTCTATCCCCGATTTCAGCCATTAACAAATACGATCTTTAGTGCGGAACGAAAAAAAAATATCGAGTATAATATAGAAGAAACAAATATTTTCAATTCACATAAAGATTTTGCGGTACCTTAATTGATGACGCGAAATATATCTTAAAAAATATTGCAATCGTTAGTTACGTTGTCGTGGACTTATTTCGTGTAGAACTGAAATTGGGCAATATTTTGACTATTTGGTCATAGTAGACAATATGTTAATCTAAGGACGGATGAAAAATGAAGTTCATAACCAGCACATTTACAAAATTATTAATATGATAGATTGCATTTGTATATATGTAAAAATAGTTTGTACTAGACTTATTTTATAATTAGCTTTGTGGTTGCTATTGAAACTCGGCGGGACTACCTTCACCGAGGCTAGATATATCTTGTAAATAAATGTAATTAATTTAAAAATTCACTCAAATTATTTAAAGATATTTTTGAGAGGGCCCGTTGAAAATGTTATCTATATTTCATATTTTCACAAAAATTGATAAAAATTGGCATATCAATTACAGAAAAAGTATTAAATAAGAAATATAAAATAAATAAAAAACTGATACTACTTTTTTTAGAACACTGTAATCAGACATTTTTTATTAATACTACATATTTCATAAAAAAGACATTTCAATAATGGAAAGAAAAAAGAAGGCAATACAGCAATTATTGCTAACAATTAAGTAAAAACTGCACCCTAAAAACTGAATATTTATGGAGAGGGTTCCACCATATTTTTGAAAAATTCTAGCTATTTTGGACAGAGCTTAAAATATAACCAAAGTTTTCTATTTATTTGGTTTGGGTCCTTTTTGCCATCTGAGCCATTCATTTATAATGTGGATTAGCAAATTGTGTGAAAAACGTTTTATAGGGTGTTCGCAAAAGCGCAAAAATGAATGCTGTTCCGTTCACAGAAGCATTATAAAACCATATACACTGATGATTCCTAGAAAGCAACTTTCTTTTAAATAAACTTACATAAGTTCACAATAACTTAAACCTTTAAAATATGTAAATCGAATAACGGCATTTAAACATTATTATACAACTTAATAACTATTGCATAACTTTTATGAACAAAATGTAAGAATATTCCTTTCCGGAATATTTTTGCCGTGCAATGAAAATTTTACGAGCTGTAATATTGGTGACAAGCTGTTTCATCTTAAATAAATTTCGAAACAGCTTTCTAAAATTTAAAAAAAAAAAAATAACCTAGATAATAATAATAATTACCGAGGCATTAATTTCGGAGGTTGGAAGGGATACAAGGTTGTGCTTGTGTTCCAGAGTGAATCAGATAACTTAATGACAGTTCTAACATGAAAGAATGCGCTTATATATTCATCAGGCCTTGTGAATATCTTGGAAGAAAAAATGCTAAACACAACTTGCTACGCATTCATAATCCTGATCAAACCGTTAAAAATAACTATAATAATAAAAAATAAGCTCATTAATATTAGTATAACTAAATATGGTACGTTTTTATTGGGGCAAATATTCAAAAAAGTCAATAGCATCACTTTCCACTATCACTTTTGATATCTCTCAGTTTATCAAGTTTTACATTTGCATAACTGTTAAAGTGCCATTTTAATCGTCGAATCAGGCTAGAATAAGGAAATTAAGAAATATAATTGAAATTAAGAATAACAACGGCTATATTCAAATAATAATGTTTAATATTAATGTAACAAAAAATAAAAATGTATTTAAAAAAAAAAAAATATCAGAACGTAAATTTTAATTTCTATTAATTATTATAGTTTTGAATTTCATAAAAATAATTCATGTTATTGATTCCTGGTAGCAATGGGAAAATTTCCCCTTTGCATTTATGTATTTTTTTTTTACTTATATATATTAAACAGGGAAGCCAAAGACCAATGGCTACTTAATGGTTCACTGGCATCGGAAAAGTCGATTCTGAAAGTTGTTAATTGAATCCCTTCATTGGCATCCCCGTGCCAACTCAGCACTGTGAAATAATTAAGTAGCTACTCGAATGAAGAAGTAGCTAACATTGATGTATAATGCCAGAATAATATGGATTTCATCCCAGCAATGTCTGGTGGCTGTCCTTGATCCTTCATTGGTTGCTATTTTTGTTATTTAAAGACTCCTACCAGAAATAGAGATGGTCCCATGGGTTGTTTAAGGCTGCATGAATTTACGGTTATTTTTGTATGACCTGAATAAATTATACACGAAATCAATTTTGAAACGATAAAACTTTTAAGAATTGCTGTGGATAATAATAAATTCGTCCAAAAAGAGAAAGGCATATGCTTGGATGGAAAGCTGGTAGAACACTAGAGACCCGCCATACTTTCGACTACTGTCATTATCAATCATGTATGTATTACTGTAATCAAACGCAGTCATGTTCACTCAGTAGTTTGTCATAAATTCAGTGTGAAAGCAGGTCGTACGCATACTGTCATTACTGTAGATCTGGCCATAGCTATCACTGAGTGAGAAGAATCGGACAAGTCTGTTGATAGTACCCTTCTTGCAGAGAGATATATCTATAATAATAGTAAAATAAGGGATAGTTACTGATGTGTACATAATGTTATTCAATCCACAACATATTTATCTGAGAGTAGTTTATGACGAAAAAATTTAAATTGAAAAAATCCTGAGATTTTCAGTTTTATAAATAAGTCAATAAGCTTAACAGGATATAGGTTTTTTTTTTTTTTTTTTTTAAAAAAATGGGCGGATTTGAGGCCCATTTGTACAAAAGTAAAATATAGTGACAAACAGATTAAATAAAAGTCCACCACGCAGGGGCTGCGTTAACTAAAAAGATTTCCCACTTGCACCACATATTTGCATTTATCTCAAAAATTAAAAGTTCAATGAGACCAATACTTGTTATTTTAGCTTAGTATAAAATATTTCATTATATAATAGCTTATTGTTAATATGACATGAGTAGGAGTGGGGGTTTACTGAAGGCTGAAAACTAAAAAATCCAAATATCTCGGTTAATATTCATGATAAAGAAAATATTTACATAAAAACATTTATGGGTAATTACATTTGCAATAATATTGTTTCTATGCACTTTTTCGAACCGATTTGTAATAACTAAGATATTTCAAATTTTCGAAATTCAACCCTTCTAAATCCCCCCTTCACCAGTCTGATTTCTGTCGTTAACGTACTTGGTCTTTTTTTTCCCCATAAAACGTTTATATATAACGATTAAACAATAATTACCACCGCTAAAGCGGTAACAGGCAAAAAAATATACAATTTTGATCAGACGTCATTTTGTTTATCTCCTAGGTAGGATTAATGGACTTTTGAAGAAATTCGTCGAAAATCGCGTCATGAGTACGACCTCAATAGCTGATTCCCATTAAGGGAAATCCACTAAAATCTATAGTGACACTTTGGTAAAATACGGTGAAACCTGTTGCTAATACAATATATATTTGATACAGCTGTACTTGTGTCTAAGTGATGAAAATGACTGGGTGAAAGAAGCTGGAGAAATTGTCTCATTAAAATTAGATTACCGTATAATTTTGTTTTGGATAAGCTAAAACAAATAAACAAGTGAAAGCACGGAAGGAGAGGGCCTTGCTTAGAAAGCAGAGTAACCGCATAATGAAGCAAGCAGAGATGGTTTGCGGGGTGTGGTTTCTCCTCTCCAAGGTTGGCCACCATTCGTCCACGAAATGAACTCTAACCTGGCCAACAGCATTAGCTTAGGGGCTAGTGGCAGAAATTTCGCAATCACCGTGTCCACTCTGGTGTATAGCCAGCTGGTATAGTTTGTAATTTGATGTAGGTCGATCAGCTGATAGGATAGGCTGAAACCCCATTAACGCGTTGCCTGCTGATGAGAAACTACTAACGTCATCTAAGAGAATAATTAGACTAAATAATACTTGCCATTAGAGCGGTAAAATCCAGATAATTAAACCCCACTTGTAATCCCGCTATAAAATAAACCAGCTGATTTCAACAAGTTGTAAACAGCTGAGGCCTAGATAGACACAACCTGAATAAATGTTTACCCAGTGGTGTTTTTGCAATTGTAGAATATTGTGTACTTGGAGGGAAGAAAACGTCAAATTCTTCACAACTTTTTTTTTTATTTCAGCGCTAAGAGCTTTCAAAGACCATTCTATCCATGTTCAGAGTATTATACTTGAAATTTATTCTAAAGATTCTGCCTCTGATTATGTAGTATGCCGATGTTCGTCCAACTGAAGCCTGACCAGTCATAACAAATTTTAATTTGCCTTCAGAAAAATCTCACTCTTGTGAAGAATTGGACGTTTTCTTCCTTCCAAGTACATAAATTTTGGCTATGATTATACATAGATTAGGGATATAAAAATAGAATAAAACCCGTAGAGTTGCTTATAAGTAAACCTCGGAATATTAATATTTTCGCCTAATGGAATTCTCAACGATTTAATTATCCCCATCATTTTCAGCGCTGAAGAGAATACTTCTTTTCTTTTTTAACAGTACCATCAGCAACCGGTATATTACATTTTACGTCAAAAGTGCAAATTTAGATCTGTGCTCATAATTCAAACAAGGGACGTCTTTTTGATCCAAAACGTAGAAGCATTTGTATGTGACGTTAGATATATACATATATACTTCCTATTCTGGACGCAATATTTTTTATATATTTTCATATTGTATGGCAAAGGTTACCAAAAAAAATATATTTACATTTTGATTTTTGTAAAGGGATAGCCTTTGAAAAGGCGGCAAGTAAGCCACGAAACATGTAGGGCAGTTCCAATAAACTTTGCATATAAAAAAAAAAAAAAAAATGTTTTTTATTGATTAACCAACCCTTGCCATAAATATAAAGAACATTTATATACATAATTTTTAACAGACCACATTTTCGTCATCTCTTAGCTAGGATCGATGGACATATCGCTGGTCTAAAAGAACCATGTCACAACTGCTAATAATGCCGTTTTACAGAAGACCCAAAAGAATTATTTTAAATAGTCACAGTGAAAATTATTAAAATGTCTGAAAATAACGAAAAACGTGTAAGGACAGCACAAACTTTTTACTTTACTTTAACGGGCTTAAAATAAATCATAATTAATTTTAAACCTTTAATCAATTACGTAAATATTCCCCAAAAATTTGTTATATTGCAGAACTGATAACATTTTTTTTTTTTTTATGTTAAATACGAAATACAATGGACGTAATTGTTCCACCGTAAGATTTGAGGCATTGTGGTGTCATTTCACGTTAAATCTCAAAATTCAAAAATCGCAGCTACGTCATTGTTATTTCTGGAACATAAGAAGAAGTTTTTGAAAATCGCGACTTGAGTACGACCTGAATAGATGATTTCCCTTGAGTGAAATTTGCTAAAAAAAAAAACCTTATTCCCAGAGTATCAAAATAGAATTGAGCAATCTCTTCGCCTGCCAATCCAAACGATTTCTAAGCGATGCTAAGATAAGGAAGATGCTCCTAGAATGCACAATTAACCTGTTGGCTGCGTGCAAGAGCAAAGACCTCCATTGCAGGAATATATTGCCACCTTTGCGCAATACCTTCATGCTCGCCGATTCCCCCCGATGGGAAATAATCGTCGTGCGAGGACTTCTTCCTTAGATAGCTCTTGAGCACGTCGTCATGTCGAAAGAGGGGCTTCTCTTGGAGATGCGAGGGGGGACGGGTGTCGAAACCGGTCGAGTGAAAGGAGCTCGTCCCCGTTTTGTGTTGCATCACTAGCGCGGCGAGGGAGGGCCAAAGTTCAAGAGTTCAGCCTCTCTCCGGTGCATCTTGATGCACGTGAAAGCCCGACATGTGCAGGGATTCACTGCAACTTACAACAATGGATGGGTGCAACAGCTCCATCTTCAGTGCCAGTTGACATAAACAGCAAACTTAGATAAATTTAAAATCTTCACCTAAAAGAAAACAAAATTGAAATACAAGGCAACGGTCAAAAGTAGATCAAAATAGAAATTAATATCACAGAAAAAGGGCGATGTCTAGCCTTAAAAGCATACTTAGCTAGTCTACATTTAAAAAAACAAAAGTAAACAAATTTAAAGCTACACTGCTAGAATTAACTGTTAAAAACAAATAACATATTAATTTCATAAGAGATAAAAAAAAAAAAAATTGAAAATTTTCTTTCATTACTCTAAATATACTCTAAAAGCACAAAAACGAATGTGAGATCTAAATTAAAGTTAGTCTACTTCTATTTGAGTAGGTTCCTGTGTGATTGCGGTTAATTTAATTACTAACAACTATGCCTCACATAATATTAATTAAACATTTTCTAGTAACAAGGAGTCACCCAAATAGAAAAAGCGAAAAGGAAAAATGGAATATGTTGTCCCCTATATTCTCCCACATGAGACGTTTGCAACAATCATTAGGTGGTTATCAATAGCGTTCCATGAGCATATGTTTTGCATAAAACACCACTTTATGTTGTTTTTAAATCAGTCGGGTTTTATCTCATATCGGTTGTTGAGTGATACTTAACTCCGAGCATTTTTGTACAAACTATTTTTCACCAGGTCTCACTCATTGGGTTCAATAGGTGGTCTAGTTTATGGTGACTCCGAGTGTCAAGACAGCCTGAAGAAGCCGACTGGGAAAATCAGTTAAATATAGTCGGTAATAAGTCATGATACTACTGGCGTTACGCCCCAATCAACAACTGGAAAGACCAGTTCCTTTAAACCCAATCAAAATTTATTCAGACCTGAAAGACTCAATTGTGATTGTGATACTTTTATCCAAAGCGCATTCGCGTGGAGTGGTGGTTTGGAGTGTAGTATATTATCAGTTTGATTTTCTCTTATGCTTAATATCTTCTCTCTTTCTTTAGTAAGAAAGCATAATTGGAAAGCCAATCAAACGCGGTCTACGAAAAACTGTAAAAAAACTTGCTATCACGTTATTAAAGATGATCACTTTGTATCTTATTGCAAACGACCGTGAAAAAGAGACGGAATCATAGAATGAATGTAATTCGTTGCACGCAGGCTCGATGCATTTAGTGACCCACTTGGGTGCATTCCCACTCTTTACCTCCTTTCACTGCAAATGCATATGCAGAAGCCATCTTCTTTTCAAGGTTTAGGGCACTGGCCCGAATTAATGAACACTTCGTTGTATATATTTACTTTAGTTTTATTCTGAGAGAAAAATATTTAGAGTTCCCATATATGTCCTTGGTATTCCAATCATTAGTTGCCAAGTGAAAATGTTTCTTGGCTCAAGTACTTACCAAGCTCCTCTGAACATATTGATATCCTAATCGGATATACGTTCTACAAACTCGAAATACGTTCTTATTTTTGATATTTTCAACAAAATACACCCAAGCATTAAAAAATAAAATCTGATTTGGGTACCAAATGATTCCTTATGGTCCTATTTGATTAAATTGGCAAAAGGTTTGGATGTACATGTACAGAAACCACGCCAAAAATGGACTCAAGACAGAACGAGCAGTCATCTCTTCATATAATAACGTAAAATTGTAATAAATCCAGGCAGTGCTTCCTTAAGAATAGAAAATAAATGGATATGGTTCATCATACATTGCGATTCATAACACAGACGTGTTAATCCATTAATGGTACAAGTGCAGAATCCTGTGGTAGTTAATGTCAAATACATACTGTGGGAGCAGCAGAACTTTGTTTGGTTCGGATGACAACCTACTTTCTCATCAACGATTTTATGTTTTTTTTAAGAGAACATTACCTGGTGAATTTGCTTATTGGCGTAATACGTATAGAAATATAATAATATTAATACCTAAGGCCTATAGAAGAGAAAATAGGTAAACATAGATAACATTAGATCGTTCCTACCGTGCCCCAGGCAGTGTGTTAGCCTATCAAGTGAAGGGCAGGTCTTGGCCTGGACTACATAGGTCTGCGTGGGAGTTGAAAGTAGAACTTATCTACCTACAAGCTGTCTGCTCTACATATGGCTTAAGATAAGTCATCAGCCAGTAACAAGTCTGCCTGTTTTTATTTTGGAAAAGCTTCCAAACTTAACCTGTGGCGTTGATATTAATCTTATATGGTAAACGTTGAGTGGAGAGTTCGATTCCCACCAGTTGCGATAGGAATTTATTTAGAGACCAACTCATAACTCAACCTGACTAGAAAAGGGTGGTAAGCTGTAGTTAACCCGTTTTAATTAGCTATTATAGCATAAATAGAACCTAAATAAACAACATGTGCATCCATTTCATAAAATTTGGATCTTGTGATCGCTTAATAACTTTCATTTGCCTCATTGACTTCCATCAGAGTTTTACTTGAGGATACATTGTAAAGTTCAAAGTCCTAAACTTACTTCTAGTAATATGTTGGTTATTAAAGTATGTATTAAAATAAAAAGAACAAATGTGCTAACTTCGGACCAAATGTTTAACTTTATTTGATTCATTCTATGGTTGGCGTTGCCTGATTCATAGAATCTAGTGCCTTTTCACCTCAACTAAAAGTTTTCCTGATTTCAAAATCAATACATCAATACAGTGGAGTATTCAATGTACAATATATGCATGTGTCTTCTCAAAGATCCTGTTGGCACTTTTTATAGAATATAAAAAATCCTGAAAGTGCCTCAAATGAAATATAAAGGATATTTTGAGCTCTAATCAAGCTGAATCAAATAAATTAAATTTGATGTGTCTTTTCTACCCTTGAAGGACCTATACTTCATTAATGTTAAATTTCTCTCTTCAATGATAATAATTATGTTAAACATACCAGTCCTTAAAAAATTAAACCTGGCTTGCGGAATGATTTGCACTCAAGCAACATGCATGAACATAAATCATTAATACCGATGATTTGTAGTTTTTAGAGTCTTAAAGTTAATTGCTTGGAAGAAATGTATGGTCATGATGTCGTGGGCGTTCTAGGGACTCTTACAAAAGGAAAGTTATGAACTTTCACTCCCAAGTAGTGTTTATTGGAGTTTAAAGGTTACGACGAGCCACAAATGAGTCAATGCCATAAAAAGTATTTTATTATTCTGAATTATATTCTATAATATGGACGTTTTACTCATTTATTGTTGTGGTTTCAATACAAAGCTTTTAATAACTTCTATGTATTACAGCTTTTTCTAATGATTCATTTTCAAAGCATTTTAACATCGCGAGAAAGTAAAGAGCAACTTTAATGTAAAAAAACTCTGATGTAGTCACCACAAGACTTCCTTGTAATTCCATTAAAATAAATAAACAAAATGGTTGCATTTAGGTTAAATTGATATCATTTGAAAGTGACATAAGATATCTCCGTCCCAGTGCATTGAATCGAAGAATGATATAAAGCATAATCCATAGATCTTTTTATGATAGACCAAGGAGACAAATTTTACATATTTTCTGAATCTTTAGTACGTGGAGAAAATTCTAATATTTTTATTTTTACCCTGGTCCAACTCTCCCCACTCTTGTTCTGGAAAAGGCAGAAGAAGACATTCGACAATCGTATAAAAATGGTCTAAGTTCTATAGGCCGTTTTTTTAATTGTGCGAGATCCGCACAGTTCAGGATATTCGTCGAAACAATTCAAAAGGGTTTTAGGATAAATCAAACCGAATAATTCCTATGAAATCTGAAAATCGATCGTTTTTGGGGTTAGAATACTTCCTTTACTTTTTACAAGGAAGTAACATAGTATGACTAGACATTTAACAAACACGAAAAGCGAATGTGATACTTCTTTGGACCTTTTACTTCACAGAAGAGTTGAGATTCTAAATTAAATTGGCCCTTAGTCCCACCCCGGCTAGAAAAGGGTGGTAACCTATAGGTAACCCGTCCCAATTGGCCTCAGTTGCAGCAACTGATCGTTAATAAATAAAATTAAAAAAAATAAATTGGAGAAAAATGAAAAGTTTTTCCTCAACAAATGGACCGTGTAGATTTACATCTTATTAATAATATTCCTAGAGCGATAAATAACAAAATGTTGCGCGTTTCCTCAATGTTATTCATTTTAAAGCTTAGAATAATACACGTGACCCAAGAAAGATAATTGTAACCATTAGCACAAATACTTATTCCGTATATACTTTGGATATAATTATAACGACATCGTGTAGCTATTACCCTGAATAGGGAATTCCTTATATTTCACGAAAGCGTACATTAGTGCAATTAATGGTTAACCAAGATTTGAGGCTCTCTGGAGGCACTAGGATTTTCATGAAAAATTGAATCAGAGTTTTTGAATCTGAAGCTGGAACTCGACTCTTCGTTTATTCTAATGATATGTCTTTTACAAATAGTATTATTTATGGTTTATTTCAATTAATCACTGCCAAATTTCTTATTTTAATAACCCATTCTCTTTTTGTTCTTTGCAGGCCTACGTGAGGCCGCGTGCGACGGCTGTTCAGATCGCCAGGATTGCAGCAGTGACTATGGTAGCTGTCAGCTTCATCTTGGGATTCTTCATGCTTGCTTCCGCATATGTCACTGCTACTGCCACCTGTTATACCGACTACCCACCACCCCAGGTAACACTAAAACTAATGAGAGAATTCTATAATTGTAATAGGTGATTTCAATACAAAACTCCAGATTCAAACATTCACTTATTTGCCGTTTCCTGAAAATAACTGTAACTTTCCTGTAAAGTAATAATTGACAAGAATCCAACTCATATTTATGTTTGTACTGCTTTACTACATTTTTTGAAATTATTATATATTTATAGAATCTTATATACTCAGTTAGTCGTCCAACAATGCTAGACAAGAGATAAATGCAGTACCATTATTTCAATACAATAACAATTTTAGTACACTTACTTTCACATAAATTAAATAAAGCAGTTATGTTTGGCTGTCAATGAAAGACAAATATATATTTTAATTATAAACACCACCCCTGACAAAGTATAAAACATTTTTAAAGCGAGATTTGTCATTGAAGCATTTCCATAAACATGGTGATATCAAAAAGGAAAAAAAAAAGATTATATGGTACGGACAGACTCACATATCCCCATAATCAAGTGAGGAACAAATTCAACTTGAAATATAAACTTTAGGCAACCTAAGGATCCAAGAAATACAGTATTATTATTATTATTAATTAACGTCCACTTTCTGCAACTTAGGCTAATTGGGACGGGTTATCTACAGGTTACAACCCTTTTCTAGCCAGGGTGGGATTTTAGGATGTTATTTAATGAATTTCGTCACTAAATAATTTCCTTTGCCCAGGCAAGAATCGAACTCGCCACTCTAGGTTTACCATGTGAGATAAAGGTCAACGCTTTAACTCGCATGTCTAGAAATACAGTAAATCATGGTTAAATTTTGTTGAATAAGCGAACTGAAACAGCTGTTCAATAACATAAATTAAAATTTAGAAAAATATGGTGATTTGAAGTAAAACGTTTGATTTTTTATTAATCGTTTTTGATATTCCTTTTATAAAAATAATTACTATAAAAATTTTATCCCCATGTATCCTGAATTAAACGCAAAGCGTTATATAAGAGAGGAGAGATAAAGTAAGGACATTAAAACTGTAAAATATAATTTTTAACTTTTAAATTACTAAAAAAAAAATGACTGCAGTTAGTTTCGGCTAATGTTGAAAAGAACTGGATAAGGATTCTGGGAGAAAATGCCCCAAGAATAACTTCAATTATTTCTCATTACGTGTCATGTCTGAAGACTTTAGTTGCTTCTAGTAAGTGAATTCGACTGTAATTTGACTAAATATACCAAAGAGTTAAATTTTAAAACATGAACAATCAGACAAGTTCTGCGCCTAACGATGATGAAACATGGCAAACGAAATTTATTACGTAAGCATTTTAACACATCTTATTTAAATTGGCAGCTGTACAATGAAATAGCTCATTAAAAATTTCTATGTTATTCCAAAATTCCAACAAACGGTAACCTGTTGTTTCCCACTGTTAAAACAGGTCCATTTAATGGAGTTTTCAAATGCGGAACTCATGAATTGATCAGTACTAGCATACTTATTCATTTATACGGGTTCCACTAAGGACAAAGGATAAGTTAAAAAGGAATTATCACTTATAAATGTAAAATAATTCTGGTTTTTAACTAGAAGATAATTGAAACTCACTGACGTCAAAACCCATAAAAACTAAGTTAATGCCTGCTATACTTGCCACTGACATTAATTTAAACGCTGCTAATTGCAAATTTCGCTATTATTGTGGTTGGTTGTAAAACATAATTGTACACGCTCAACATCAAATTGAAACTTTCTAAAGCTATAAAACCTTCTTTTTAAAAAAAGCAAATAGCTTTGATAAGTCGAATTACTCTTAGTTTCTAAATTCATTACTACTCCGTTTTTTAATAACCACTTCTCTGGCAAGATTTAATTGGCATATCTATCCATTAGTATGAGTTATTACATCCATTGTGTATGATTGATGGAGTACATGGATGATATAATATGATGAGTGAAGTTTGTATACAGGAATGATTCCAAAACTGATTCTCATTATATTATATACGTTAAATATGTATGTATGTATGTATGTATGTATATAAAGGGTAAAAGATTTATAAATAAATATATGGTAATTTATTTAATGGAGGTCTTTTATGTCTGGAAATTCTTTCCTTAAGGCTTATCTTCCCAAATGGGAAACCGGGAGTTTGTACTCATGAGGCAATTTTAGAATAATTTCTTCAAATGTCCATTGATCCTACCCAGGAGATGACTATAATGACGTCCGTTCAAAAATTGTGTGTATATATATATATATATATATATATATATATATATATATATATATATATGCGTGTGTGTGTATTAACGCTCTAGTGGTCGCTATTTTTCTTTGATCAATACCAAACTCGATATTTAAACGTTTTAATTAAAAATGAAGATCTATTTCGTTAAAGGCTGAATTCGGACCAGTGGGGGGAGGATATGTCCGTTATGATGGGTCGTATCGAATATTTTAAATGAATGAATCTTATTGCAAATGTAATGTTCATTAAATATTGTTATGTACGTTTTTTTCAATATCTTGATTATTAACCAAGATATCGGCATTTTTTAGTTTCTGGACCTCAGCAAACCCCCACTCCTACTCATGTTATATTAATAATAAGCACTTATATTATGAAGCGATTCGTACTTTATATGCAATAGCCTAAATACCAAATATTGGTCTCATTGAGGAAATCTGCTTAGTTAATGCAGTCCCAGCGTAACGGACATTTCCCGTTGCGATTCAGTCAACCTAAACATTTATACTTACGATAAAATATTTCTGAAAATATCTAACAAAAACTTATTTTCTGAAATTATTGGAGTATATATTTTATAGTTGTAATACGTGAGCAAGAATTTATGTTAAAGTACATTATAACAATAATAGTTCTTTACTTCAATTATTTCGATTGTATAGAAACTGAAAAATTACTTCACGTATTTCATAAATGCTCTGCTTTGTGCCAAGAAAGGCCCACTCAACAAGAATCTTCCTACAAGACACGTGCATTGTGGTTTCCTCAGACTCTCTAATCATTCGAAGTCGTGCCGTAGCTTCACCACCAATAAAACTTCTCAAGGAGGGGTTGTAAAAGCATTTCAAAATAAGAAAGGTCCGTCGGGCAGGAGCTGCGATAAATTTCCTACGTGCGAATTTATCTCAAAATGTTATAGTTCAATGATCCTCTATGCTCATTGGTATTTAGTCTTCGAATAATGCGATTCATAATATAACAGCTTATTGTTGATATGACATGAGTAGGAGTGGGGGTTTTCTGAAGGCCAAAAACTATAAAATGCAAATGTCTTGGTTAATAATCAATGTAGTGAAAAACACACATAACAACATTTATAGAACATTACACTTGCAATAGGATTGGTTCCAAACAGTTTTTCGATCCGACGGATAATAATGGAGATATTAAAAAGTATTCGAAATTCCCCACCTCTAAACCTCACCTCGTACAGGTCGGATTTCAGCCATTAACGAACTTAATTTTGAGTTTTACATAAAACGTTTAAATATCAAGTATGGTAACGATCAAACAAAAATGCGACCGCTAGAGCGTTAAAAGACACACACACATATAGTTTTGAACGGACCTTATTTTCGTCAACTCCTGGGTAGGATCGACGGAGATTTGAGGAAAATTTTTCGAATATCAAGTCGTATGTGAGACCTCAATTTCTCCTAAGGGAAATGTGCTGAAAACCCTATTTGAATTATCAATAGAACTTCTTAAGATCCCAACCACCAATGCACCTAACAAAGTGTTAAATTTTCCAATGATCCCTTTTTTCATGGGGATATATTAATCTGTTGAAATAAATTCGTTCTAGGGAAGGGGGAGGTGGAATGAGAAAAATATCTACAAAACATTATTCGGTTCAGAGGACCTCAGGCAACTATATCATCTGTCAGCGTTTGGGAGGATGAATTACTCATGAAATTAAACACAATAAAGTACTCATCCAGTTCAGAATAAAATAAGTCATGGTCTAGGATAAAAAACGATATTCCGACGAAAATCGGTTAACCAGAAAAGCTGACATTACGGATGATCGAGAAGTAGAAAATGGGTCAATACATCGATACAATCAACGGGAGTCGTTTCTTAAACCGATAAAAAATTCGGATTAGAAGGTAGCAGCACAATCTCAGGAAAATGGTGAAATAATGGATTGGGAAGTAATTGAATTAATTTTCCTTACATTTGAAGCATTGTAGAGCTCTTCTAAAGATTTAGTAAGGAGTGACACATACTTATTATCAGCATTTCAGTAACTCAAATATTTTTTTTTACTTATTTATTTAAATGAGTTCCGCAACGCCGGCAATTTACTCATAATTCAATTGTGCACAAAAAAAGTGTATAGAAAAAAATAGAAAGAATCGGAAAAGGAGTGAATTATGGTGGTTTTTGATTTGATTCATTGGCTTACCAGTTTTGTCTGAAACAAACAAATTTCTTATATGGGAACATCAGGGTGGTGTAAATAATATAAATGAAACTGTAAGTATCGACGGGAGAAAAAAAAAAAAAAAAAGAAAGAAAAAAAATAATAAAATAAGGAAAAGAGATAACCAAAAAAAATGTTAATATTTAAAACTTTTAAAAGGCGACTAATTTGAAAAAAACAAAATTACAGAAAAAGAAGAGTATGTGTATAAAAAGTAAACCTATTTTAATTTTACAGTTGGATTGAATATATTTATGAGAAGAAAATAATGCTGTCTGAACTTCAGATCGTTGGACAAGATTAGGGCATGAACTTAGTCCTGGATTAACTTGATAACTTAAATCTCATAGCAGGCATAATTTAAAATCAAAATATGCAATTCTTAACCCTTAAAGCAAAAGTGACTCTTTAATTTAATATTATATTTATGCCCAGGATAATCACTTAGTGTAACATTTTTTTTTTTTTGAAATGCCTAGCAGACCATATAAGAACCCCACGATTTCCTTGACTTGGAGTGGAGGATAAGTGAGGTGACTTCATCTGTTGGCAAACAATGGGTTGTGAATTAGAGAAAAATAAAACGAGAAGAGTTCTCTTGGGTTTAACAATAAGTCTAAATAAACACAGCTCCAAGGGCATTGAGATCACGGCGATAAAATCGAAGCTGTTTATACAGCGAGATACTTCGTTAAGATCGAATAAAGAATAATTTAAGAGATTCAACCTTGAGAGGGAGATATTTCACCAGACAATATTTTTTTTTTCTTTAGAATTTGAATGCCTGCTGTGACAGTATGGTCAAGTATTAAATTAAGTAATGATTCGAAAGATATACACTTCCCTTTAACTATTTGAGTATGATAATTGAAACCTGTTCAATTATTTAATCATTTTTTGTGAAATCATAATAATAATTAAAAATTCCGTCACTCAGGGGCTGCGTAAACTAAGCAGATTTCCAACGTGCTGATATGCCACACTAGTGATTTCATTTTACCTTATATTCTGACTGAAAATTAGAAAGTACAAATTGCTCGCTTAATATTTGAGTTACGAAAAATGCATAGAGCAACTGTTGTAGAGTATCAATATTTTACCGAGATTTGACCTATAACTTTTTTTCTTCCGGAAATATTTTGAATTTTCGAATTCTTCCCCATCTAAATCCCCTTCCCCTATTTCTGGTGCGATTTCTGCCAATAACAAATATGATCTTCAGTGTTGCCTGAATCAGTTAAATATCGACTACGTTATAGATCAAATAAACTTTATTGAGGCAAGAAGGTAAAATGTTAATTTATGACGTCTCACACGAATTTGCATGTATTAATAAACAATAGTTGGTATTTAAGCTTAGAAATAAGTGGTACATGATATTACAGCTCTTAACATGACATGAGCAGGTGTGAAGGTTTACTGGAAGCTGAAAACTAAAAAATCCAAATATCTTGGTTAATATTCATATTAGAGAAAACATGTATATAACAACCTCTGTAGGCAATTCAATTTACAATAAGATTGCTTCTATTCAAGTTTTCTATCTGCCTCGGCTAACACAGCCCCCCCCCATTCACAGATCATATTTTTGCTGTTAACGAACTTGATATTTAGTCTTGTATGAAATGCTTACATACCGAGTTTGATAACGATAAAACATAAATTGCGACCGTTGTAGCGGTAACAGGTCAGTTGTAAATATAAATAAATATATATATATATATATATATATATATATATATATATAATTTTAAACGGACCTCATTTTTGTCATCAAAAATCTTAGATCGATAGACATTTGAGAACATGTTTCGAAAACCGTGTCAAGAATACTACCTCAATCTTCATAAAATATGGGAGGCGAAACCAAACAGTTGTCATAATATTGGATCCATTGAGACCAAATTTCACACTAAAACAAGTATTAATTGTTTACAAGATTATAATGTACAAAGTACTTGAGGTGTATCCACTCAC
This sequence comes from Riptortus pedestris, assembly GCA_019009955.1. Lineage (NCBI taxonomy): Eukaryota > Metazoa > Arthropoda > Insecta > Hemiptera > Alydidae > Riptortus > Riptortus pedestris. The sequence goes on along the minus strand of CM032232.1, from coordinate 30,026,367 downwards.
AATAACTGTTATTCATTACAAATCCTTTCATTTATTTGTTGATGGATTCATTAAATAAAAACCTTGTCTTACCCAATTTGCGACTGACTGGAATAATATAAGCAGAAAATATGCTAACACAAGTAACCCATGAAGTGGATGTTAATTGTATTTATTTCCTTATAAATAACATCCATTTTATGGAAATTTGCATAATGAAACTTAAAAAAAAAATTATTACATAAAAATTATTAAATTTTTAGCTCTTCGTTCACAAGAAGTCCCACTTCCGACTTACTATGCGTTCGTATAACACCCTCTATTGTAATGATGGGCCACCATTGTGTTAACACTTTCTCCATTGTACAGCTGACTTCAGCCAGAACCTCTTCCTTGAGTCTTCCTTATTCTGTGTCACGCATCGTAATATCAGGCAGAGTCCAACTAGAAGCACCGTCCGAGTAGCAGAAGCCAGCAACTGATCGATTGGGAAGAAATATTGTCCTTCACGAAGTGGCTGCGCTAACTAAGCAGATTTCCTAGATGCGACCCGGTTTTACAGTTATCTCAAAACGTAAAAGTTCAATAGGGAGAATTTATGGTATGAATTATGGAGAGATTAATGTTGAAAAGCGCACAAATTCTAAATTAAATAAATGTTAGACTTACCATATTTTCCAAGTAACTAACAGAAAAAACAGAGTTGATATAAAAGGTACGTCTAGCAGTAGCTGCGTTAACTAGGCAGATTTTCCACGTGCGTTCCATTTTTACAATTATCCCTAAACGTAAAAGTTCACTGAGAACCATATTTGAGAATTAGTCTATGAATAAAGTGCTTCATAATATAACAGCTTTTTGTTAATATGACATGAGTAGGAGTGGAAGTTTACTGATAGCCAAAACTAAAATATGAAAATATCTCAGTTAATATTCAATTTAGAGAAAACGTGTATATACAGGTAACAGCATTTATAAGAACATTACATTTTCAATAAAATTGAAAAAATACAAATTCTCGATTCGAGGCATAACAACGGAGATATTTCGAATTTTCGAAATCTCCTTTCTAACCTCCCCCCCCCCTCCCACTGTTCCGATTTTAGCCGTTAACGAACTCGATTTTTTACATAAAACGTTAAAATATCGAGTTTGGTAAAGATCAGACAAAAATTACGACGACTAGAGCGTAACAGACTATATATATATATATATATATATATATATATATATATATATATATATATATAAAACTTTCAAAGGTTTATTATTAGCAGATTTCCCTTAAGGGAAATCAGCTATTGAGGTCGTACTCATGACGGAATTTTCGAAAAATTTCTTCAAATGTCCATCGATCCTACCCAGGAGATGACGAAAATGAGGTCCGTTCAAAACTATATATATATATATATATATTTGTCTGTTAACACTCTAGCGGTCGCAATTTTTGTTTAATCGTCACCAAACTCGGTATTTAATCGTTTTATGTAAAAAGGAAGATCAAGTTTGTTAACGTATTAAAGTTTGGACCAGTGGGAGGGGGGGTTTAGAGGGGGGTATTTTCAAAAAATCAAAAAATCTCCGTTATTATGCATCGGATCGAAAAAGTGTATAGAACCAATCTTATTGAAAATTAAATTTACTATAAATATTGTTATATGCATTTATTCTCTATCTTAAATATTAACCGAGATATTTGCATTTGTTATCTGCATGTTCGGACTTTCCGCCGAGAGCTCTGGTGGCCATTTCCATAACTATTCGTCCCTCGTGAATAGGTTTAGAGGTTAGGTTAACTGTTTTTTGGGGCTAGAAACTTCTGGGTTATTACGCCCTAAATAATGTTTTAGGTTTAGAGGTTTCTTACTACTACAGTTGTTATTAGGCAGATTTCTCTATTGTAAAACTTCACGTGGGAAATCTGCTTAGTTTACGCAGCCCCTGCGTGACGGACTTTTTTCTCCATCGCCTGGGTAGGATCAATTGAGGACATCTGAGAATAGTTTTCGAAAATTGCGGCTTGAGTAGGACGTCAATAACTTTGTGGAAGTCTGCTAAAACTCAAAATAAAATTTTAATATGCCCTAAACTACTACTGTAGTAATTTATCAAATAACAGAATGTTTTGAGTCAATATGACACTAAAAAACATTTGCCTCTAGTTAGTAAAAAAAAATAATGTTGGCATAACGAGTTACGCTTGGCTGCCTATCCGTAGTTAGTTTGAGCCTGGTTTAATAAAATACCATTTCAGAAAACCAGTACTAAAAACTACGATAAGCATTTGCTAACGCGGACAACAGCTGTTGAAAAAGAATATTGTATAATAGGACAATATAACAAGATCATTATAGACATACTGTTTTGCAACAATTGTTACGTACAGGTGGTTGCCCTTCTCGTTGTGCAACCAAACTCTCGAACCAGTTCCATATTTTATCTCTCTTTTTATTTTGTACGATCTTTCATTCATCCTCTCACGAACAGTTTTAATGAATGGCAAACACGTCATAACTGTACGCTTTTAAATGAGCGTTAAAAAATCAATGGATGCAATTATCGTCGAACCCGATAGTTCGGCCCATTGTTTGCAGATATTCATCTGCACACAATGTACGCCAAATGTCTTTAGGGGTAATGACACGGTTCCTCATCAATGTACAACATGTGTTTACATATTGAGCAGCGACGTGTGTATGTACACAAGTGTTTGTACTTGAGAAGAAAGTTTGGGTGTTCTAAATGTCTTTAAACTTTTTATTTGATTGCTTTCTATTCAGAAAAACGCACTTCTTGGTGGAACAAGATAGAAAATCTAATTTCTTAGTAATTGCATATTTTATAAAAAAAGTCCGTCTCGCAGGAGCTGCGTAAACTAAGCAGATTTCACACGTGAAGTTATATAATAGAGAAATCTCCATACGAGAACCGAACAGTTACGGAAACGGAAGAACTAGCTTTTGGCGGGAAACTCACTCGTCGTTATCCGCCCACATTTAATAAAAATGGAAATATCTCGCTTAATATTCAAGATAGAAAATAAATGTATCGAACAATATTTATAGTCAATTAGATTTGCAATTAGATTGGTTTTGCACAATTTTTTGATCCAAGTATGGTAACGGAGTTATTTAGAATTTTCGAAAATCCCCCCTCCCTCTGGCCCGATTTCAGCCATTAACGAACTTGATCTGTCTTTTTGCATAAAACGTTTAAATATCGAGTTTGGTAACGATCAAACAAAAATTGCGACCACTATAACGTTAACAGACAAAAATATATATATATATATATATATATATATATATATATAAATATATAATTTTTTTGAATGGCCCTCATTTTCGTCATCTCCTGGGTAGGATCGATGGACATTTGGCGACATTTTTCGACAATCGAGTTATGAGTAAGACCTCAATAGCTGATTTCCCTGAAGGGAAATCTGCTAAAAGAACACGCAACATAAATGAAATTAATTATTCTGAATAGTGAACTGTAAAACCTCAGTTGCAAATGAAAACCCATTACACTCATCTATGTTCCATATATTGACTATTAAATATCGTAAAAATATTATTTCTAATAATTGAATTGTAAATAGTAATAAATGAAGATATTTGTGCCCCTTTTTGAGATGCTAGCTGGTGAATGAAGGAAACTAGTTTTAAGAAAAGTGCTCAAACATCTGCCTCGTAAACTAAGCACGTCTTCCTTGCATTCAAATAATACGATGATGAAGTCATTTCAAATTCTATTTTCCTTTTTCTCTCTTACTATGTAGGAGTTGTGAAGAAATTGAACCCCCGCCCCAAAAAACAAATAATTGACTTGTCTTTCGAATTGACGAAACAATACAAAATAGAACATTACATATTTAACTAGGCTGATTCGACCCCCCCGAACCACAACACCCCTTTTGGTCTTATTTTAGGCAATAACTAACTTGATCTCTAGTTTTACACAGAAAGAGTAAATAATCGAGTTTGCACAAAGGAGTTGGACACTAAAGCGTTAACAGACAAATATATCTATAAATCCTCGCTAGATTTAGTTCCATAAATTGCATAAATAAATTAACTATATTAACTAATAAAATTGAAATATTTTTGCATTCTTCTTGATAATTGCCTGAGAAATGAGTGGTAATGGATTTTGTTACGAATATGTTTAAGTCAAAGATTATTTCACTGATTATCCCTCGGGATGGCCGTGCGAGTTAGGGCGTGTGTCTTCATCAGGGCATACCTAGAGTGGCGGGTTCGAATCCCACCCTGGGCAATGTAAATTTGTTTAATGATGGACTCCTTGTGCCCACCTTGGCTAGAAAAGGATGGTAACCTGTAGATAACCCGTCCCGATTAGCCTAGTAGCATAAAGTGGACGTAAAATTTAAAAAAAAATATTCTTCTCTCTCACTTTTATACTCACTAATGGGTCCACATAATACAAATCTTCTTAATTTAAATTAAGTAAGGATATAATTAAATTATAGATTTTTATTATGTGGACCCATTAGTGAGTATAAAAATGTAGAAGAATAATTTTATAAGGTTTGTTTACAACTCTCTGTATCTAAGAGAATTATGATTTACCTTAATAGTTGTGAGATAAAAAATGTTTACCATTTATGTTTTTATCATTATTAATGCCCAGGAGTGCGAAACGTCTGCGATTCTGAGAGTAAATATGGCTGTTTGTGATTAAACCAACCTTTATTTTGTCCTTAAATACTTAAAATAGTCTCAGTAAGGGTTAGATACAAAAATTATTTAATTTATTGTTGTTGAAATTATATTGAAAATGGTTATAATAACAAATGTGAGAATGAGTGTGTTCTGGAAGGTTGCTACCTCAATAACAGTGTCATTCATAACCTCAGTGTTCCAGGATATTAATAAGCGATGATACTGTAGAGTAATGACACAGGAACCTTAGGAAGGTTGTCCCGTTCCAGTTACACTGACCTGGAACAAATAACAGACTAACTTACCTTGCGATTGGTTTACACTCGACAATTATAGCAAATGCTAAAGTATTGTAGACATGCGCCCTGTTACAATGTCGGACGGTAAGGAACGATTTACAGTTGTTAGAAAACCTTCGGGATTATTTTGAAACTCACTAGCATTTCAGCTTACAACGAGCATTAATCGTGGAATGTAACTTGGCGTCTCAAGTTACGGAAGCCTAGCTTTCACGCGTCTTCCTTCAGATAATCCACTTGTCTTTGCGTTTCAACAGATTTGACTTAAGGGAAATTAGCTACCGAAGTCGTGCTCATGACAAAACTTTCAAAAGTTACCTCGATGTCCATCGATATTACCTAGTAGATGACGAAAATGAGGTACATTTAAACTTATATATACACGTATAATTTCGAAAATTCGAAGTATGTAGAAGTAGAATCCAAAAAATATATAAACCCAATCTAATTGCAAATGCGATTTTCAATAAATTTTGAATATTAACCGAGATGTTTACATTTTTTTAGTTTTCGGCCTCCAGTAAACCCTTACTCTTATGTCATATTTACAGTACTCTCTTATACTATGAAGCAGATTATTTGAAGCTTAAATACTAAATCTTGTTCTCATTGAACGTTTTGATAAATGCAAATATGTGGTGCAAATGAGAAATCTGCTTAGTTAACGCAGCCATGGCATTGTTGCCTTGTCCCTTATTCCGAGGTATAAAGCTTTTCTTGGGTAATCTAACAAAATCATTTTTTTTTTTTTTTACAACTTGACATAACTTTATTGACGGGAAGTATGAATGGCACAGACGACATCAACACCAAATAAAACATCACAAAATCTCCCATCCACACATAACTCTGATCCTTCTACAGTGTTTCGTAATAAAAACTCCAGAAATAGTTCATGTATCTTTCTCGCTCCTCCCAGTTAGAAACTTTACCATACTTTTATGGAGAGCATGCATTCTGCATGGCTTAGAAATGACGTCCCAAATTCTCTTAGTTTTATTATCGACTATTTGTGCTTTGTGACTACTTTTTCTTTGAGGGGGATTTGTAATAAAAAAAGGTTTCCTTTGAACTATAAATTCTGGGTTAACATAAGTACAACATAATCCAAAAACCGAAAATTTACTCTCTGTCTTCTCGTTCAATTTTCTCTTAGGAATGCCTGTTAATAATGAAGATGGGCGATTATTATAGCATTTATTTTAAGAATTAGAAGGTATATCGAGTTGATTGGTTGAAGGAAATGTCACTTCCCAAAGAGTTTTAAAGATTGCATAACGTTAGTTGGTTAGTTATGTTGCGTGGGCGTGAGGCACGGGCGTTGATAAACCTTGACCAAAGGTCGTAAGGTTTGCACGCTATTTTCTCATAGGACCAAAATGGGATAGTGGCTTAAGACTCTGGAGAAGGAAGAAATGATGAGAGGAAGCAGTGATGTTGCGAGGGGCGACTCAAGAAGCGAGACAGAAGATAAGTTGTCTTCGTAATGAAGGAAGTTGTGGGGTCTCGCGTAAAGGAAACATCCCATTCAGGATAGGCAGACAGATATTGATTATATATATATATATATATATATATATATATATATATATATATATATATATATATATATATATAAATATATATATATATATATATATATATATATATATATATATATATATATAAGAGAGAGAGAGAGAGAGAGAGAGAGAGAGAGAGAGAGAGAGGAGAGAGAGAGAGAGAGAGAGAGAGAGAGAGAGAGAGAGAGAGAGAGAGAGAGAGATCCCTTTGTGTTTCTCTACTAATAAGAAGAGAATATTACATCGCTGTTCGTTCAAAATTGTTTGAATCATATTAATTGGTCAACAAAACCTCAGGCAAAACAATATACTACTAGCTCCTCAACATATAGTCGAGACAAATATAAAGAGACTACAAATAGAAGAGAAACTTCTTTTTTGCTTCAGCGATTCACATATACAGTATGCAGTAAAGTAGACAAAGTACGCTGTATCTGGGTCATGTACTTTTTTCTACACACATCTAGCGGTAACACAATAAAGAATACCTCTCAACCCAAATGCCAAACTAATTGGAGAAAGCCTCAAGAAAGATAAAAAAGCCGAGGAAAGTGGGGGAACAAAAACTATACAGAAAAACCTTTCTTTTGAAAAGACAGTTACGGAAACGATAATAGCAAAATGAGAAGATATAATAAAAAAGATTTCCATTAGAGTTGATTAAAAAAAAATATGAACAAAATAAAGGCCTAATCTACTCGGAGCTCGGTGTAATTTGTGCCGCGGTCTGGGACGTGAGAGGTTTTTCTCCATCTTGGATATCAAGGAAGGATGTCAAGGATTCGTTACACGAGAAATGGCTAACAATTCTGAATCCATCAAGCCTAATACTTCTGAATCCGTTATTTAAGTTAGTTTTTTTTCGGAATTCAGGCGAATTATTGTACAAAAGTTCTTCCATCTTTAATATAAATCATTTATGGCAAAAAAAAAAAAAAAAACTTTTGGAATTTCATTGTGAACCATAGGAACTACTTTCAAGATACAACTAAATTACTAGACTTGAAAAGAGAAAATTTGTTCCAATTCCATGCTTCCTGAAAAAAAATCCATATTATTCTTAAAACGCTCATCAGAAATATTACAAAATTCATTGTGGATTCTTGTGATAATAAATTAAAGGTGTGGGTAAAAAGTCCGTCACGCAGAGGCTGCGTTGGCTGAGCAGATTTTCCCGGTGCGTCACGAATTTGCATTTACCTCAAAACGTAAATGTTCATTGTGAGCAATATATGGTATTTAGGCTTCAAATAAAGTGTTTGATAATATAACACCTTACTACCAATATGACATGAGTAGGGGTTTACTGAAGACCGAAAACTAACAAATACAAATAACTTGGTTAACAATCATGATAGATAACGTACATAACAACTTTTATCGAGTATTGCATTTGTAATAGAATGGTTTCTATACAATTTTTCGATCCGACGTGTAGTAACGGAATTATTTCGACTTTTTGAAATTTCCCCCTCTAACCCCCTCTCCCACTGGTCCTATTTAAGCTATTTACAAAATTGATCTTTCTTTTTACATAAAACGATTACATACCGAGTTTGGTTACGATTAAATAAAATTTGCAACCACTAGAGCGTTAACAGATATATATATATATATATATATATATATATATATATATATATATATATAAATCTGCTAATAAAAGGGATAAAAGAGGTGAAAGGTAATTTATTTATAAAAAGGAAACGTGATAAGAAGAGCTATTATTATAAATTGGCTGCAATGTTTATCCTTGGCCGCATGTAAAGGAAGTTATGCGTTCACGTAAATGCATTAAAAATACTACCTACTTCTATAATTTAACAAAATAGCCATTTCCCTCCCAAAAAATTCATTATCAGGTCCCTATGTCTACAATGACATTTTGTATTGTACAGAAAAATAATTTTAAAAGTCTAGAGAAATTAAAATCTTTGAACCTCAAGGTTCCTAAATGCTAGATAATTTTTAAACAAGTAGAACGATTTTCATTTAAATTATTTTTTTTTAATTTCCGGAGCAGTTATATTATAATTTCTTCGTAAATGTCGTGTTAATCTCTATACATTTTTTGCTCCTGTTGTTAAACGGTTAGGAGCTGTCGCATTCGAGACAGTCAAGTCGAGTTGTAACTGATGCTGAAATAAAGTGCTTGCCATAGAAAAAAAAAAAAAATTCCCCGACTAGAGCGTAAAATATCAATTGATGACGTCATCACACAACGTGTTCCCATATATCTCATAGAGTATAAGTTGAATGAAAAGAATATTTACACTTAGAATAATTTGGTTAAATATGTAACAGCATATTGTTTAAATTGACTTGACTGGAGTGAGAGTTTACTTAACACTCGAATACACGCGCCCCCTAGTGAGACATAAATACACGCGTGTCATCTGTTAGATGACTGTTCATTTATTTGTCAAAAATGAATAATATAATTGTTTTTTTTCGCAATTTTGCAGGAATAATGGTGCATAGATAAATGGAAAAAGTTCATAAATTTGTATTTGAAAAAAATTATCTGTATATAAATCTTCAAAAATGTTAAATTTTTGCCACGGTAGCTTACTTTCAATTTTATTCCTTATTACTGGGTTGCAAAATGTAAATCAACTAGTAAACCTAGGAACACAACTCTTATCAGTCTTGAAGGATAGTTTCAGAGAACATAATAATAATGTAAAATGTATTAACACATTGACAATTGAGCCTCATTTCCAGAAATTGGAAAGTTACTCAAACAAATGGAAATGGTCAATAAAAAAAATACTTAAAAAACCAAGAACCTTTGCTTTTAAAAAATTAAACTTAAATTTCACTCTCAATCACTTTCATTATCCACACCCACGTTACATCCATCAGCACAAGAAAAGGCACAGTGTTGGAGACATAAATATTGGCCACATTTCTTGCAAAAATATTTGGTGTATTGTTTTGTTTTATTTTCCAAGCAAAATCCGCAGCGCTGGCGTCCACCAGCATCAGTAGCTGCTGAGTTGCTTGAAGCTTGAAATTGAGTTTCTTGAAATCGGGCATTATGAAAAACCAAAACACGCGCAAACTGCACTGGACGCACGCACACAGGCAACAGAACTGTCGAGCTTGAGGAATACTAGGGCGGTGGACCAGGTTCCCCTCCCTACATCAGACTTATGAAGAAAAAAACAGAGCTGGTCATCTGTGAGATGACGCGCGTGTGTTGGAGTGTTAAGAAAGAAAACAAAAAAAAATCCAAATACCTCGGGTAATGTTTATGATAGAGAAAATATGTATATATCAATATTTGTTTAATTAATTTAATTTAATTTTCAATAAGATCTGATTTGTACAATTGTTCGATCAGATTTATAGTAGCAGAGACATTTCTGCCATTAACGGACTTGACGTTTCTTTTTACATAAAACCAACGATCAAACACAAATTGCGACCGTAAAAGAGTTAACAGACAAATACACACACACATATATATATATATATATATATATATATATTCAAAGGACCTCATTTTCGTAATCTACTACGTAGGATCGATGAGTACAACCTCAATAGCTGATTTACCTTAAGGGAAATCTGGTGAAATTGAAATTTTCTCGTATCTATCAGATTCGGATTTGTATAGAAACTTTATTGTTTATCTTAGAAAGATGTATATATGTATGTTGTTCTGTAGCGTATGTGGAAGCAACCGGCCCGCGAGACATTTTGTAAAACCCATTTAAACAAAAATATTACACTACTTTCTTCAAATGAGGAAGGTGAGGAGAGATTTGTGCGTTTGGCACAACTTATAAATGCGAACATTTCTTTTCAATGATGAAAGTTAATAAATCAAAACATCGTACAAGGCTGACTGACGATAGTTTGGAAAATTCTTTTCGTCTGTGTATCAGTTGAATCAATCCAAACATCGATGGATTAGTTTCCCAAATTCAAGCTCAAGTGTCTCATTGATTTCGGTGTCGCTATTTAACTTTTGTTGTTTGTAATAATTCCATATTTTACGAATTAATTATAACGTTATACCTGTTTTTTTTCATTTCATTTTGTTGTTTTAATAAATTGTATTATAATTTCGTTGTCGTATAATTTCATGTCTGATATCCATCGTTAAAAATTATCAACACTACTTTTAAAAGCGGCCCGCGAACGTATTTGCGCACTAATGTTTGACACGCAACATGTCAAAGATTGTCTATAACTGGTTTAAATGATATGAGTAGGAGTGGGAGATTACTTAAGAATTAAAAAAAAAAATCCATATATCTCGGGTAATATTCATGAAAGAGAAAATTTGTGTATATCAACATTTATTTAATTAATTTAATTTGCAATAAGATCTGATGTGTACAATTGTTCGATCAGATTTATAGTAGCGTAGGTATTTCTGCCTTTAACGGACTAGATGTTTCTTTTTTCATAAATCCATTAAATATCAAGTTTGGTAACGATCAAACAAAAATTGCGACCGCAAAAGAGTTAACAGATATATATATATATATATATATATATATATATATATATATATATATATATATATATATATATATTTGAACGGGCCTCAATTTCGTAATTTACTATAGGTAGGATCGATGAGTATAACCTCAATGGCTGATCTACCTTAAGGGAAATCTACTGAAATAGAAAATTTTCTCGTATCTATAAGAGATTCGGATTTGTATAGAAACTTTATTTGTTTATCTTAAAATGATCTATAAATGTATGTTGTTCTGTAGCATTTTTGTTATTCGAAGAATTAGAACGGAAGATATAACACTTTCAAATGAAATAATTGAAGTTCAGCAAAATACTATGTCTCTTCAATTAAATATGAGTGGTGTCCCAGATCAGATATTTTTTTTTTCTGAAAGCTCACTTTTTGAATTATTATAAACAGTATGAGAAAATGTTGTTTTCACGAAGATTTCTTATCTGCCAAGTGAGAAGTTCTCTTTCTTTGAGCAGATCTCGGTTTAAGGAAGGATGTCAAGGTTTTGTTTCGCAAGGAGATACAACCGCAAGATATGAGCAGAGATCACGGGCTCCAGGATGTGGTCAGGAGATGAGGTGATAATTAATCACGAAGATCTTTCTCAATTACACATAAGAAACAGTATTTTCATACGCCTGCCATTTTTTTTTTAGGATTAAATTATAATATTCGGAAAGTAAACTAATGTAAAGTGATGAAAATCTTTTCGGGTTGGATAAGACCATTCATCATTTATACCGGAAGAGCAAACAACTGTCAACATTCTTTACCATGATTCATTTTATTATCCAGCCAGGAACTTTCGGTTGATGCCAAGCATCGAATATTCTTTGCCATAGATTCAAGACAATTTAAGTGTTTTTGCTAGGTAAAATGATTGAATCAACTGGAACGGAAAAGCCAGGTCAAAAGTCGCGATAACTCAAGATGAAAAAAACTGTTAGCATGGATTACAAAAAATTAATTAGCGTTAACACAAAAATCCGTGATTACAACGAAGGATATGCGATTGAGGCTTCATAACCTCAATTACAAATATGAATTCGAAATCATAAAGAACGCTTAAAGAAAAATCATCGGTAAAACACTGTCAGGTGAAGGTTATAGATTGCATTCACATAGTTACAGAAAAGTATTCCAACACTGGGACCGACTTTCATATTCCCCGACTTTAAAATCTTCGGAGACATCATGAGACTGGACAAGACCGGATTAACCAAGAAGATCCTAGTACACACCCTGAAACTCAAATAGACGACAACACGGTCCAAACAAGCCAAAATTGGCCAACAAGAAACCAGCATAAAAATAAAAGGCACCAAAGATACGTAATAAATACAACAGACCAAAAATATGAGAAGATTGATCTGAGATCAAGCCCCTAACAGCCAAATGGGCGGTAGAAAGACGAGCCCAATACAGTGAAAGAATGCATGAAGAATTATTTGGAAATAAATAAAAACATATCATAAAATGCTTCTAGTGATCCTTAATGGGTGGAAAGACGTAAATAAATAATAAAATATGTCTGGAAGTAAATAATTTCAGGAACAGGGAACAACTAGTACGAGAGTTCCGTAACAAATAACAAGCATAGCATTAAAAGTAACTAGAGCTAAGTGGTTACGAAAGGTGTTGTGTCTGCGGACGAAAATAGCTAACCATTATTTGACATAAAACTCTTTTCATAAAACTTTCATGAAATAAGAAAGAAGTATTTGGAAAACGTTGATGAATGTTGGCAATTTCTCTTTTCCTTGAGAGCATGATTCTGCACATGGATTGTTTTCAGATTTACCATGTGTCCCACCGCTACACAACTTTCTCTATCTACTATATTGTGCAATAAACCAACTTTAATTTCCTCTTCCTGTTCGTTTTTGAATAGTTTGCCTTTTTTTTTATTTTTATGAACTCAGCCCAAGTCTAGTATTCTTCTAGCACAAAGGATAAAAGAGAAAGTGCTTAAGACTAAACATGATGGATATAACAAAACATACAACAAGTACTAACTACGAATTCATGAAATAAGAGGGTTGGAACTTATGTGGGAATTTCGAACGAAGTTATGCACTCCGTGATATATGTTTCTAATAATCATTATGAAGTGTTAGTTAAAAATAACTAGCATTTAAAGTATATATATTCGCATACAATTCAATTCAGTATTGTTCAACTGTGTTTTGATACTGAAATAAAAAGAGTGTATTTGGGAGACCATCTTTGTCTGCCATTTTTATTTAGACAATTTACTTGTGAAAACATTAAACTATTGTTTAAAATAGGAATTTATTTTAGAATTACTAATTTTTAGGAAAGGGACACTTTGATAGGATGTGATAAACTTTATTTCCATTAAACAGTATAATCACAGTGACTTGTGGACTAGGTTGAATATAAGAAAAACTTTAGTTCTTAAAAGAGGATGAGCACATTCCTAGCATTTACTAGATGGAATCAATAACTTTTAAAAAATGTATCTTCGCTAGAAGTATATAGCTGGCAATTTATTCAGAGAAATATAACAGAATATAAATATTTTTTAAGGTTTTATAGGACAAGGAAAAGTTTAACTTTGGAAACTTAAAAGTCAATTTCAAGTTCGCCAAAAACGATAATTGATAGCCAAAAGTTAATTTAATGAACATTATACTCATTAAAATCATTCTTATTATCATGGTTGCCTAATCACATCAACTTTTGATCTTCGAAAGATCTTTGTAATGAGCTAAGATACGAAGCCCACGCCCTATTGCCAATACGGTGATTAGTATCCGATATCTTTCTGTGTTACGAAATGTTCACATTGGCTACCCCTTTTCCTTTTCACATGGCTAAACCCCTTTTCCACGATATTACAAGCTTGGTACCACTAACCATAGGACCCATATAACAAATGGTTATAATATAAGTCAATGTGAGAAAGTTTCCTGACTATATAAATACACACTCGGCGAAAGAATTCAATCCGAATGAAATTAAACTAGATAGTTGGATTAATCAACAAGTCATCCTAAATTGACCTAGTAATAATAATAATAAAGCTACTTCGGATTGTAATGTTAACAACAAAGTCAAGAGTTTTGAAGTTTTTAATCAACACATACCTGCAGAGCAAAAATACTCAGAATATTATACAAAGATAGAAACAAAATTGAAAAACAAACAGAACATATTTTGTGCAGCTAGATTCCGAAAGAATTGCAAGGTAAATTTTAAAAACCTTTCAATAAAATCATTTTTATGAAATATAAAAACACTATAATTATGTCGGATGAACACGCTGACACATAATAACCTGAAAACTAAATACAACAAGTCATCAAAATTAAATATGTCCTCAATATAAAAAAAATAAATGAAATAAATAAAGCTAAATGAGGAAAGGGAAAGATTCTCGTATAGAGCAAGAGAGATACTCAAATGTGGAAACAGAAAGGATAAAAATAAAAAAAAAAAAAATTGTTATATATTCAAGTCATGCCTTGCACGATCTCAGAATACATTTGAACTATTGTTCCTACACAAAGAATTTTTCCCCAAGTCCAAGACTCAAGGACAACTTGAACAAATATATGTGTATGAACGTTTCCATGCATTATGTTTCAAATGAGTGACTCTGCACGCAAACGATTTTTTTATGAAAGGTCATTTCCTTAAACATAATGTCAAATAACATTAGAAAATTTGTAGTACATGCAGGCAGTAGTTGACCAGAATAAAATTTGATTTGGGAATGAAGAAAACCAGTAGATTTAGGGAGGCGGTTTCCTTCCCCTGGACAATTTGATATACAAATATAAAAAGAAGTTTGAGAAAAATCAATAACAAATAATCTATATGATGATTATGTTGGTAATTTAAAATCTATTGTGAAATTAATTTGTTTATTTTAATATAATTTGTAAAAATAATATGAATGTGATGTTTGGGACCAAGAAATGTAATAAAACATGATTTACAGATTATTAGTATAGAAGACTCTCTCTGTTTCTTCAGAGGCCTGTCAGCATCGTTGGGCAATCGTGTGGTTATTCGAATAAAGAAGTAATGATAGTAATGCCACGATATTAGGGCAACTATGCGACAACCTGGCTATTTGACCTACAATCAAAGTCCTGGGAGTCAATGATTTAATTACATAGCTCTGAAATGCAATGTATTCGTTGCTTTGTTTATTTAATTGGTTTTTGTTGTTTCTTGTATATTGGTTGTTTGTTTTTTTCAGAGGTAATCACATTTTCTTATTCAAACATTTATTTATTTTAGTCCCGTCTGGCGGCTTGGGTTATTAAATGAATAAGGCGGCTCTTATTGAAATAAATAAATCTAGACAACATATGGACATTGTGATCAGCAAGCTCGTATGTCAAAAAAATGATAAATCCTGATTTTTGCGTATTTACATTAATTTTACTGTTTTTGGTGTTCTGTTTTAAAGCTATATCCAATATATATATATATATATATATATATATATATATATATATATATATATATATACATACTGGATTGAGCCAACTCTCTATAAAGCCAATGTTCTATAAATATGCTATAGAAAAAAACAAGAGGAATATACATTATTCGATAAAGTGGCTTGCCGTATTCAAGATATTTCATTATCACAACGCACTAATTAAGAAAGAAATTATTCATAAAATAGTCGGTAGAGGTGTGTATAAACTCACTGGTGTAGAAATCCTTAATCCTGGCCATGAAGCTTGACTTCTCAGGCTGGTGAACTCCGTAAAAGTTCGAAAAATTTTATTTCATACATACCGTATTGGATATTTTACTGTTTTATTCAACACTAAAGATGATAGTAGTAAGTAGCTGAAACTGGGCAAGGAATGGGGTGGGGTTAGAGACGGGAATTGGAATATTCAAAACTCTTCGAAATTGTTTTCGACTAGTATCGAAAAATGGTAGAGAACCAATCTTTTTAAACTAAGGAAGCTCTTCAATTGCTGTACTATACATTTTTTGTTGTAATTCGGATGTTAGGTGAGTTATTCGTACTTTCTTGCATTCAGCCTTCAAGAATCCCTCACTTCTACTCTTCGAATTTTTACTTACAAATAGAGAATATGTTGTGGATATGATGTCACAAGTATGCCTGTACCAGCACGTGGGAAATCTATTTAGTTTACGCAGCCTCTTGCGTGACGGGCTTCGTTTTTAAAGAGAAAGGTGGCGAAATCAACCTTTTATAGGAGGCAGTGGTTTTTTCTTTCTTTTTCCCCGTCGGCAGCAAGAAGGGAAGAGTGAGGTGGAAAGCGAGCAGGAAAAGTGTGCAATGAAGCTGGAAAGTGTGGAAGACATGGCCAGCTGGACAACTGGAACTCATCAATCCCTATCCTATTGTTCGTTTCATTTGCGAAACTCTGCTCCGTTTTTCCACGCATCACTCGCTCGATAACGAACTCCCAGATCCTGGGTTTGATTTTTCTTTTCCTTTTTTGTTTATCCTCATGGCGCACCGTTAAGCCTCATGTGCATATCTATAGATACCGTTCGCTAGTTTACCGTATTCCCGCTTCCCTAATCAAGCCTTTTCTAACGCCCTGCATTTATTACAATACGCTCAGTAAACTGGGCCAACAGAATAATATTCCAAAAAGCCGCCTTTAAACTATACAACCCGAGTTTGGCCTGCTATTTCTTAAAGATATTGAATAATCCTTAATAAGATTCCATATAAGTGATATCAACTATTGAGGTTGATGACGCCATTTTCGAAATATATTCAAATTATCCAAGATCATTCATGACGAAAATGCAGTCCTTACAAATTGTGTATGTAATATATTCAATACACACATATGCATACACCTACAATTTGGTATATTATGCTTATTATAAATTTGTATATATATTCTAATGCACTAGCTAGGAAGTTGTATTTGATAATAGTTACCAAACACGATTTTTAAAACGTTTTATGTAAAGTAAGTTCATTAATGGTTGAAATTGACCAGGGAGATGGGGAGTAAAAATTCAGATTATCTCCATTATTGAGTCAGATTAAAAAATTTTATATAACTAATAAATGTTGTTCTCCACATTTTAAAACAGTTTTCCATTGAGGGAAATCAGCTATTGAGGATGTACTCATGACGCCAATTTTGGCAAATTTCCTTTCTATCCTACCCAGGAGATGATAAAAATGTGCTCGGTTTCAAAATATATATGTATTCGATATTTAAATGTTTTATGTAAAATTAAGATCAAGTTCATTAGTGGTTGAAATAAGTGGGAGGGTGGGCTTAGAGGTGGGGGAATTTTGAAAATTCAAAATACCTCCGTTATTATGAGTGGGATAAAAAACTTGTATAGAACCAATCTTATTAAAAATGTTGTGTACATGTTGTACATTTAATTCCAAAATCTCTTGTGCTTACAAAACGTTGGCTGTCATTAATTTTCATACAAATTTCTATAATTTGGAAATATTTCCTTTGGTACTCATATGTCTGTCAAAACTATAAATTATAATGATATATTATTTTTTTTTCAGGAAAATGCTGAGGACAGGCCTCAGTTCCAGCATCTTGTGTCCGATCCTCTGGATTCAGAAGAGAGTGCCCACACAAAGCAAGAAAGCATCGCTCTGCCCCAGCAAGAGCGAGAGAGTGAGCAGCAGTCTCAAGACCAACCGATACAGCTAAAGCTGCCTCTTCAGCTTGACTTTGATGAACTCGCTGGTGTGAGTACAAACATCTATTAGCAAATGACTAATGAAAGTAAATAAAATTTTAAAATTAAATATGTGGAATTAACTGGGGAGTTATATATTTATGCCAATAGTATAGGCACTATTTCAGAGTATGCATTTAATAAAAAGCATTAGAGAACATTCATTTCAATGTAATCCTCTCTGTGTTTATAAAATCATGTTTACTTGGTCAATTAATTCTATAAAAGGATTAGTTAAGGTGATTTTATGCATCAGTTTCAATCGGGATTCTTTATTTTGAAGTGGTTTGCTTGCTCAAAATGGAAGAGAAAAACAAAGGCATAGTATTTGATCACGATAACGCCCATCCTCACTGTCTTTTTAAACCTGGCAGAAATTATTGGAGTTTGGCTGGGATGTGATCCCCAATTCACCCTATTCACCAGTCCATGCCGCAACAGATTTTCACTTATTCGGGCCCTTCAAACTCTCTTAACGGGAAACACTTTAATTCGCTCGAGGACTGCAAAATGTACATAGAAGAGTTCATTGTGCAAAAATCTGTGAAGTTGGGGGAGGACGTAATTTAGAAAATACCTGAAAGATGGCAACATGTAATAGATCAAAATGGCTCATATACAATTTATTAAAAATATTTACAAGAATCTGAAGTTTTTTTCTTTTTTTTAAATCACCAGTAAAGAATGCTACAAACTTATTTTACAACCAATTACAAATAAGGACTAAACATAAGAATGTTTAAATTATAATAAAAACTAATAACTAACATTAGCTTAAAACTAACTAATAAACATTATTTTTTCAAAAATGACATAGTTATTCAACTATAGTAAAAGTACTTTAATTAACAATTTAATGTTCCTTCAAATGTTAATTTCAATAAATGTGGATATATTATTAAAAATAAATGAATCTTCTGTTTGTATTTATAAGGATATTAAATGTTACTATATTGAAGTGGATTGAATGACTCGATGTTCAAATTAAAATACAAGAATATTAATATAACACAAGTATGGCACGCTTGGGCGCCCTCAGCTTCTCAAATGAGGATTATATATGCTGATGTTAATCATCAATGTACTTATAATAAGGTTTATGTATAATGCATAAATAGGGGTAAGGAAATATTTTTATCAGTTAAAAGTAGTAGGATTATTTGGCAAAAAGTAAATTGAATATAATACTCCAATTGGTCTCTGATTTCAATAACATAGCATTTATCTACTTACTTTTTGTGTTCTCTAAGTGTCTCATATGATATTTGGAAATGAAATGAATTGCATGGGCAGGTCCTAATTTACAAGCAGGTTGAATTTGAGATTACAGACAAATAGACTTAAAACCAAGAAAAGAAGTTCATATAAATATACCTCAAAAACTAACAAAAATGAGTTAAAGTTCTAAGTTTTTAATTAAAATTACTGTTATTAAAAATAGAACACATAAGAAATATAAATTCTGAATATATAATGTTGGTTAGAAAAAGGGGAATAGAACTCTTAGTAGGTCAATTTACACTTACATAGACATAAACACTGACCTCTTAAGGGAAAAATGTTTCACTGTGTTACAAAACTTACTTTGGAATGTTGCTGGTAAATTACACTTTAGACTTCTGAAGAAGGAAAGGTGACATTCCTGTGCACCCCCCATACTTCAGAAATGCTTAAGTACAATTATTATGGACTGGTCTTAATGTAAGAAGAATGCCATAAACGTCAATGTAATGTAATACTTAACAAATCTCTACCATTCTTTAAAGACTTATTTATTCATTTGTCTCGCAACTCATTGCAATTTTCACAGCAAACTTTGTATATTTTATAATTTTTTGATTTCATTTAATTTAGATTTTACTCATTGAAAGTACAATATTTGTAATACTTCAGGGTGTTAGACACTTCAACCAAATGCATAGGTTAGAACAGCAAGTTTTGTTAACTCATTTACAACATTTTCTGTGTAGGATCAGTGTAAATTTTTTAAGAAAAAAGTGTATATTCGCCAATCTCAATAGCAAATTACGTAAGGGGTTTCCTAAAAGATGAAACTTCAATAGTTCACTTTACTTCTATTTTAAAAATTGATAAAATAATAATAAATTAAAAAAATACCAAAAGCTTAGACAAAACATATTCTCTTAAATTGTTATCCAAGTAAATACTCAAATTTACTTTAAGTTTAAGGTTGTTTTTTTTTCTGTTGTAGTCTCTGATTGAAAAGAACCAGAGGTCGAGGATGAACTGTGTTGTTGAGAAGAGAAGGGCAGAGGAAGTGACTGACCATCAACCCAGGACAGTCAGGCTTCCCTTCGGGCTCAACATCTCCTCAGATCCTCGATATGAGCACATCACTGGAGAAAGGATGGCCATTTTCTGCGAAAGTGGAGCAGATCAAAGGTAAACCTATTCACCCACTTCTTCATTTAGCACTGAAATAATTAATCATAATACATGTTATTTAATTACATCCACTTTGTGCTACTTTGGCTAATTGGGATAGTTTATCTACAGATTACTATCATTTTCTAGCCAGGGCGGGACAAAGTATTTTATTTAATGAGTTTACCACCAGATAAATCCCTATTGCCCAGGCAGAAATCAAACTTGCCACTAGCATATGAAAATAGGCAGTCAATAATATATAAGGGTATATCCAAAAGATTAGAGGAAAATCTCTCCAACAGCTGAAGCAACTCTGTAAGGACTGTAAAGCTTGGCTGTGTTTGATCGAGGCTCCTCTAAGCTTGAAATGGCACAAGTAAGAAGATAGTGAAGAAGAAATTGATATAATGAAATCTACAATTTTGATCAAATGCAGAAACTTGACAAATTTTGACACGAGAACAACAACGAAAGCTATAGATAAGAAAAAACTGCTATAACTCAAATTATGAACTTATATAGCAATATAAATAATCACGGAATCCTAAAGGTGACTTTTCATTCATCCTATACTTGGGGTTCAGATTAGCCATATGAGTCAAGGTGTTGGTCTTAATCTCATATGGTTAACCTAAAGTGGCGAGTTCCATTCCGACCTAGACAATAGGAAATTATATAGTGTCGAACTCATTAAATAAATTTCTTAGACCCTCCCTTGCTAGAAAAGGGTGGTAACCTGCAGATAACCTGTCCCAGCTAGCCATAGTAGCATAAGCTGGACATAAATAAATAACATTACAACGTTTACTTTGTGGGCACAAATCATGTTAAGCAGGATCAATCCCTGATGTGTTTTTAACAGTAGAAGATGTTAAAAGGCAATAACATTTCTGACCAATGTAAACTTTGCAAGAAAGCTTGCAGGTCTATTGAATATCCTCAATAGGCACAATGTGAAATGTTTACTTGCCCCAATCACTTATAAAGTCACAATAATGAACCTATTCTATATCAAAAAGGAACTTTAATGACTCAATATGAAAGGCAGTTTCAAAGTCAATTTACACATCACTGGATATAAATAAATAAATGTAAATACATATATATGATGTATAAATAGTACTCATTAGATTAAGCTTATTAAGAATTTTCGAAGTTTAAGGACTACTAGAAAACATTTATTATTTTAAAAAAATGTATTATTTTTATGTACATAGTAGGTCAAAATTATGTCAATTGCTCTGGTATATTTTCTGTGTACTTCTATTAATATTACTAACACTAATTGGGCCAGACTCAGGCTAAAATATGTATATTAGCCAATAACATCAATCTATCCATCTATCTATGAAATGCTGATTACTATAAAATTATAAATTAATTGATAATTGGTATATTAAAGTTTATTGACAAGAAGCAAAGCTTACACAACATAACTGAACATACAGTTTAGCATAAAAAGCAGGGGAATTCTTGTCATTAATTAAATAAATAAGCTGACATATTGATATATATGAGCCAGACAAGGAGAATCTACAAAAAGCAATTGCCAAAAAATTTGAAAAAAGACCAAGACCATAGCAGAATTCAAAGATCACTAGAGCTTGAAATCAGCCGGAAGTTCTATCATTGCTATTTCAATAAGTGGACTTGTGTTCAAAAATTAAAAGCATAAAATATTTAAATTCATCAAAGACATAATTTTGCAGTCTCAAATCTGAACCACCAGAATAGCCAGAATGCTAAACACCTGGTAAAATAATCCTTTTTACTAGTTGGATTTATTAATCTTGGTAAAACATTTTAAAAGAAACCGGGCTGGGCATCACACTCCTCCTCCTTCTTAAATAAGAGTAGTATTAATAACTATTTATATTGGATCCCAAACTGTATTTATTTTCCAAAAAAATTAAAAACTATATGGAATTTAAACATCATTATCATCCTGAGAAATAATTTTGTAATATTTTTTTTTTCCAGGCATGTTCCCATGGAGCAGCAGATGACTCCTATTGTTGTGCCAATTCCAGTACATCAAGTGCCAATTCATCCTAATGCCATTCCACAGGTAATGCAAGATTAATTACTATATAGTATAATTATTCTGTAATTTAGCGTGATTTAAATAATAATATAGTTTATATTATAGTATATAGTTAGTCAAATACACTTGACAAGAATATATTCATAATCCTCTTGGACTACTCCTAATTAAGGAACATTAGTCCAACACATTCCTAGCGAGTTCCCTAGATTATATAGTAATTTATTCTAGACTAGAAAAAGTAATGAATATGTTCATTAATTGATCACATTTTCATCACCTATTAGGAATAACCTAAATAGCTGATTTTTCTTAAGGAATATCTGTTGAAATAAAATAAATCATGTAAACTATTTCCACATTTTTATTTTTGTTTAAAAAATAACAACTACTTTTCTACGTGTTTAGGTGCAGCTCCACCCTAACGCAATTCCCCAGCACATGCAGGGCCCCCCACAATTCCACCCTCACATGCACCCCAGGCCACCTATGATGCAGATGCACCAGCAACAGGCCCAGCAGCCTCAGCACCACATCCTCCCACAAGCACACCACATCCCCCAGCCCCAGCAAGTGCAGGTGCTCCCATCGCAGGTCCAAGTACAGCCTCAATCTCCGGTAGTACACCAGGTCCCACCTCCAGTCTTCCAGCCACATCAGGCTATCATCGAACACACCATTAACCAAATCGAACAGCAAGGTCTTAACATTCCTGACGAGCAACATATTGTAATCAATGTAAGCATATTCCTTTCAATGAACAAAGCTTATCTGCTGTTTTAGTGAATAAAATTATTAAGTTATTATATTGGATTTGCCAATGATGGGAAAGGTGTGAGGAAACATCTCACCTGATTTAATTTCTATACAATGTATTAACAGCAATTGCCTGCAAAATAAATGAACATAACTCAATCATAATAACTGCTAAAATAATTTTAGCTATTATCAACAAGGAATTAGGTATTTTGTGAGCATTGTTTGAGCTCATGCAAATCAGAAAGCATTTTTATCCCTCTAACACATTGGCAAAGACTTTCCATTTTGATTGGGGGGGGGGGGGGGGTAATTGAGCAGAAATTAGAAGTGAGAGAGTTTACTTCATACTATTTATAAAAATTACATAAATGTCTCTTTTTAATAATTTAAATTTGTTTTGAATATGACACTTGGATGTATTAACATAATTATCAGATACATTATTTGTTATTAATTTTTCTTTTAACTTTTTTATTTCTCTCAATTTATGAACATCAATTTTTTTTTGGGAGGGGGTGGGGCTAAGTTCAAGTGGTTTAAAAATCTCAAATCAGAATTAACTTTGTCAATGGAGTAAATGTTCATCTTGATGGGCTCAAGTGTTTGCGTTATTGTTTATTGTCTTGCGGAAACAGCTAAAGATTGAACACAAAAGAATACACTTATTTCGGATTTTTTTTTTTTTTATAAGTTTAATTATGACGGAACAAACAGTGCCCACAGATGTAAAACATGGTAACTGACAATCACAGGGAAACTGACTTACTGGTTTTATAGGTAACAACTTTTATTAATTAGATATATTATACTTAGCAAAATGAATCCACGGTAAACAAAAATTTTACTTCAAACGAGTAAGTCAAGTTTTTTTATGAATTACTGATATAGTAATTTCAATATTATCGTAAAATATTTTGACTGAATTCTTCCAATTATGTTAGTTGTATCCTTAGAATAATGAAGTTAATATTCTTATCTACTTAAACCATATACTCAAACCCTTAGCTTAACATTTAATGGTGAAACAAAAATTAAAGAAATTCATATTAATGGACATTTCTTATATTTTTAACCTGACAAAGCCAGTAAGAAAATACATCTGGCTTAATTACAAATATTTAGAAGTTTGTAATTGCTCTAAAGCTTTCATTATAAAGCAATACTTTAGATAATATTATTGTTTAAGGGTGAGAAAAACGTTTTCCTGTATTAAATCGTTATTTTTAACAACCGGCTTCCCGATATCAGTGATGTCTTGAGGTTATAAATAAGAATAAATTATTAATCCCAACAATATAAAAGATTTAATACTAATAACACCCGCTCTCTAGTTATATTCTTATAGTTTTTGGCATCTTTTTTAATTGTGGAGTAAGTAATTACTATAAGAAAATATAAGAATATCACTAGAGGGCAGGTGTTAAATGTTTTATATTTTTGGGATTAATAAACTTTAAATATAGAGTAAGTTTAATTGATTTAAGGGGCTGAGGTTAGCCATGTGAGTTAAAGAGATGGACTTAATCTCACATGGCAAACCTAGAGAGGCAAGTTCGATTCCCATCAGGGAAAAAAGGAATTTATTTAGTGACAAACTCACTAAATAAGATTTGTCCTACCCTAGTTTGAAAAGGGTTGTTACTTGTAGATAACGTGTCCCAATTAATTAGCCAAAGCTGCAAAAAGTGGATATTAATAAATAATAATAATTATTATTTTAAATATATGATAGAGAATTTTGACACTTTTATTAAATTATTAAGTTTAGTTTATATTGATGTTATCGTTCGAATTTTTTAAATTTTTATTGGGGTTTAAAAAAAAAAAAATTGTATATTTTAGGGATTTAAATTGTTGAAAATTCTGCATTTTTTTTTTCATACTGTTGTGGTAAACTGGTTGTTAAAAATAATGATTTACTGCAAGAAGACTACATCTTTATTCTGCTCAAGTGCTGGGATCCTTAGATATTGTTCACTCAAGATTGTATTATTTTTTAATCGTAGGAAGAAGATATAATGCCAATGGTGAGGGGATTCGAGCACCCAGAAATCCCAGCCGACACAGTGAGGCCCCCACCCCTCCCCTTCCAGAGAATCCCGATGCACATCCCTCAACAGCCACAGCAACAGCAGATCCATCACCAGCAGCAGCAACAGCAGCAAGAACCCAGACCCCACTGTAAGTATATTGATGTATTCAATTATACAAATTTCGTGGGCAGTATGACAGGTTCTATTTTCTCAAAATGCTCCGATAGCAGTCAGCCCTTTATTATACCCACAGACATGATATGCACCATACAATAATCTAATATTATTTGCAAAAAAGACATTTACACCACTTACCTAATAGTACTAAACATAACAGAAGAAATGTATAAACAACAAACATACCAAAATACAATTACCCTATATTGGCGGCTAGGAGACAAAGGAGACCTTGGACTTAATACGACAGCAGATCACCAGGCTAAACTAATTACTCAATGAACTCAATACACACAAACAAACTTCCAATGCAAAGACATAGTGATAAAAATGGCATTCAGAATGGATGGAAGTAAAGAGGATGAGCCACACATATCTGACACTTAGACCGTTAATGACAAGGACAGACAACTCTTTAGTGGGCCATAAACAAAATAAATTAAATTATTTGCCAAAAATATGACAGAAGTCTTAGAGCATGAAAAAGAAAAAAAAAGAAAAAAAATCAGGTAACTTAAATCAATGCATTTATTTAAAATTAATATATAATGAATCATATAATTATTTTTATAATATTGACATGTTGGCAAATTAGAGCTTGCACTTAAAAATAAACCTTCAGAAGAGGGGAAGCTTATATTTGTTAATCAATATGCCTTTCATTAACTTTATCTAAGAAAATTATTAAATACAAAAGTTATGAATAGATAATCTCTAAAATGAAACCATTTACCTTTTCCATTTTTACCTTCCAGATTTTCCCCATAACTTGGATCCTGTTGGAAACCCTGCAACCACCCCTGTCATTCCTACCTACACCACCTACCTTCCTATACCCTCCAAGTAAATCTAATAACTGTATAAATACAGTTATTAGATTTATAGTAAGTTAGAACTTTATTTTCTTGTGTGTTGTTTAAAAAAAAAAAAAAAATGTTTTAAGAACTAATTATCTCTCTTGGGCTGAGGTTAGCCATTTGTGGTAAGATGTTTGCCTTAAAATATTTGGAAAACTTTAGTACGATGAACTTTATTATGGTTTGATTTCTGTGTTGGCAAAGGGATTTTAATTAGTGGCAAACTTACTAAATAAAACTCCTAATCCTACTAAAGTTAGAATTGATATTAACCTGCATATAACTGCTTTGATTATTTACATTACAGGAACATTACTTTATTCAAATAAAATAAATAACTAATTATCTGTATGCATTTTTAGATTAAAGGATCTTTTTTTTTTTAAATTACATGGGCTTCAATAACAGAATTACTTAAAACTGAGTGTTGATATACTTTGTTTGTGGAGTATGAACTTTATAGTCATCAATGTGTGTTTGTGAAAGCACTTTAAAATTTCAAAAAATCCTTGAAGTTACAATTTTTAAACAGAAATATTAATGATAATGATTTTTTTTTTTGTATTTCCATTTAAACAAAACAATTTTCTTTATGTAAATAAGTTTATTTTTGAAGGATTTTGCCTCAAACAAGAGCTTGTCCTGGTACTGTTTTATTTTTATTAATCCATTCCTTGTTTTTTTTAATGTTAGCTGAAGTGATATATGTACAGAAGCTTTACTTTGCTTTCTTTTTAGATATGATATATCTTCAAAAGCTATTATTGATATAGCCAATATAGGCAGATGCAAATAAAATAGGAAGCAAAGAGCAAATTTTCTATTGAGAATTTTATTTATTTATAAAATTTAAAAACATGATTGTAAAATTCATTTAATTTTCCAGTTGTTCAACCGAGGTCTGTAAGGAGCGTTGACAGCCTCCTGAAAAGAGAGAAGAGGGTGCGTAGATGTGCCTGTGACTGCGCCTGCTAAATACATCCCCCACTACTAATATATAACTCATCTCCATACATTAATAGAAATTAAGGATAAATAATTTGTACATATATGTAACCCGTAAATATTAAAAATAAGAAGCAAGTTAATATCAAAATATTTGAGGTAATGTGCAATACTACTGACTCTGTTAAATACTGTAAAGAATGATGTGATCTTTGTACAAAGAAAAATCTTGTGAGACTTTGTTTTGTTTTTTGTTTTTTTTTTATAGAAAAATTGATGAAAAAAATATTTTTGTAGATATAACTTTTACTTTGTAATTTTATTATTTTTAAGAATAAAAAAAAATTAAAAGTATATTTTATTTTTTTAATTTTATTAATACATAATCTTTCAGCATGGACAAGCAGTTTATATACCCATACATGATCCATTTTTTTATTATTTATTAATAATCTTTATAGATAAACCAAGAGAATAAACAAATAGTTATCACACAGTGTTACTTAAAATAGCACACACTGCATGTACAAAATGCTGTTTGTACAAAAAACTGGATACTTCAGCATAAGGATTATCTCAGACAAGTGGAGCACAGACATTTGCTCTTCAAAAGTAATCGTCGAAGCTAAATGTAAAGTTAGAGACCTTCTTCCTATTTGCTGCTTTTATACAAAGCCATATTTACAAGAAATGAAACAAATAGGGCAATGATTTGAAAAATCTTTCGTGTAGAGGCCGCGTATGAAAGCAGATTTCTTATGTGCAGCAATGGTACATAAATTATGTCATCTAGACATCTCTATTTCTCACTTCATAATTATTCATGAACGCAAGATGAAAAATGAGATTTAGGTTTATTTTTCTTTCTCTCTCTTCTGTTGGCTTTATTGGCCTTTAAGATCCTTAGCCACCTCTGACAGAGCTAATGGAGTCATAATCGTTTGTCATACTAAGGTGCAGTCAGACATATATAATCTTTAGACTCCCACTGATCCATAAGCACAGCGAGACTGGCATGCTTTGTTAGCAACCTCGTGAACTAATATTCTTCCTTGGCGGGGAACAAACCTGGTCCTATTAGCAGATATCCCTTAAGGGAAATCAGCTATTGAGGTTGTACTCATGACGGAATTTTCGAAATTTTTCTTCAAATGTCCATCGATCCTACCTAGTAGATGACGAAAATGAGGTGCGTTGAAAACTGTGTATATATATTTGTCTGTTACCGCCCTAGCTGTCACAATTTTTGTTTAATCGTTACTAAACTCGATATTTAGTCGTTTTATGTAAAAAGAAAGATCAAGTTCCTTAACGGCTGAAATCGGACCAGTGGGAGGGGGGGTTTAGAGGGGAGGATTTTCGAAAATTCGAAATATCTCCGTTACTATACGTCGGATCGAAAAATTGTACATAACCAATCTTATTGCAAATTAAATTTACTATAAATATTGTCATATATTTTTTCTTTATCTTGAATATTAACCGAGATTTTTGCATTTTTATTAAATCGGGGTGCCTAAAGGACGAGTTGCTTTCCCGCCAAAAGCTAGTTCAGCCGTTTCCTTCACTGGCTCGGCTCTCGTGAAATTTCACTATTGTAAAACTTCACGTGGGAAATCTGCTTAATTTACGCTGTCCTTGTGTGACAGACTTTTTTTACCTTCAGCTTGCTGACATTAGTGGTATAAGTACCCACATCTTAACCCTCATAGCCACTATGATGCCCCCATAATCTGTATGTATATGGGATGTTAAATAACAGAGAAATAAATAAAAATCACATGAAAACCAGTAAGTTATAATATGAAATAAAAAAATGATTCTATTAATCCAGTTATAGAATAATCAGTAGAAAAATACCTGAAACACATTAAATTAGCAATATGCTTGCCGAATGAGAGAGTTTTTGGCAATTTATAGACATATCTGGTCACAACAACCATTCTAATTGTAAAGACAACTTCTATTATCTTATTCTCTACGTTACCATTCCTCCTAGATAATTATGATGTAACAAGTAGTAAATGTGAACTTTTACAAATTGACAGAATCACATGCCACTCTGGTCTGTCTAGACAATCTCTCATACTTCATCTAATCCATATCAACAGTGAGCCCTAAGTTGTGCATTCCTCGTGCAAAGGCTTCTACTGCATCAGCTAATACCTCAAATGTATAGATTTGTTTCATGGAACAACTACACTGCTAACACTGACCTAATATTAAATAAGAGAAAAGTGCATTTTTTTAATAGTATATAATTAAAATTAACCATATTAAACTTGAGATTCAAGCTTAGCTTCATGTCTTTTTTTAGATGAAAGGTACTTATTCCAACTTCTCAAAGAGCGGAGCTGCTCTTCTCTATCATTCAGTGCTCCTTTCAAAACAAACAAGAAATTAATAGTTATTTATAACAATGAATGAAGAACTACATATATATCTTTATTATTCTAGGCTATGTATTTATAGTGAAACAATAGAATAGCATTAAATGTTTTGGAGGTTGTACCATGCAATTAAAAGCTTTACTTGATTTTGAAATACTTCAACTTTACTTGCAAGTACCTTTGAGTATTGAAAATGAGAGGAAAAATAAAAATCTAACCGTAAGGAAAGTTCTATAGTTAGGGATTGATTGAATATTTCAGTCTGCTCTGATATTAGGAGGAATGGGAAGGTGAACTTTTATCCCAAATAAAATAGTCATTTATAATAATAGAGGTATGCCAAATATAGAAACATCAAGAAACATACAAGTTCCTCCCAAAGATTTTATAAGGTCATGGCAATAGCTATTATCAAAAGGTTTGTGAAGGAAGTGTAACACGATTTCTAGGAATGAGGGAGAAAGAGAAACTGAAGCTGTCCACATCTTACATGAATTTCTGGCAATCTCCTCCAGTAGAAGCACACTAAAATTGTGTAAGTAATATACTGTTAGCAGCAGGCCATTTACAATGTTGCCCAGTCAACTGGTTTATACCAATGTAGATACAGAAGAAAGCAGATGACTTCAGTATACATTATAAGTACATCGAGTCATTTAACATATCTTCTGTGCTATACAGAAATTAAGACTGGGTATAGAACAGATACTTTGAGTAAGATTTGTGGAGGCCAAAGATTCAAAACAGGAGGTGATGATGTGGGAAGGACATACGTGATTTTAGTGTCATATTTTTTGGTGGGAACTCTTGTCACTGCCTGATCATCAAGTAAAGCTGATAAGTGCTTTTGATGAAGGAGAGCTATCTTCGAGTCTGCCAAAAGTTGTACTCTAGCAGTAGTTATCACTACCTATAAGGACTGTTTTGTATAAGTATAGTATTTAATGCCATGAACTATAGAGATTTCTTTCATGAAGTAGAACAATAGATAAATTGACATACTGCTAACACAACACCACTGAAAATATTAAGTGAATAAGTACAAAAGGTAATAAGAAAATTTCAGTCAATTTTAATAACCTCCAGACGGAAACCTTCTGAAATGTAAACGAACAGGTCACCCCTCTCTAGGTTCTGGTCACCAGAACATTTTTACATTTATTTCGTATAATAAAGATGTGTTGAAAAGAATATTTGGTATTTAAGTTTCAAATAATCTGGTTTATTATGTAACAGAGTTTTCTTTATGTAACATGAGTAGAAATGCTGGTTTGCTGAGGGCAGAAAACTGAATAATGCAAATCACTCGGTTAGTATTCAAGATAGAGAATAAATGTAACAATATTTATAGTTCATTGCAATAAGATTGGTTCGAAGAATTTTTCGATCTGACGCATAGTAACAGAGATATTTCGAAATTTTCAAAATAACTTTCAAAAAATGTCTTGACAAATCACCAAATCAAAAAATGTATGAACCTATCACATAAAGACCTTCTAACTCAAATATTTCCAGTTTAACAGAAGATGCAATAAGTGATTATTTATATAGGTTAACCCTCTGTCAGACCCAGCTGGACTGAGAGGCCAGCAAAACACACTTTTTGATGCCTAAACACTTGAGATGACACTCCCATTGAGATGTCATTCCCAAAAGCTTCCTGATTCATGTTCATGCCTAGAATTCCCTACTTTAGTCTATTGTCATCCTTCATCCAGCCCATCTGGTCCCTAGGTTGCTTTTGAGGCCGATTGCACCTTAATTTTGAAGGTGAGTTTTTTCAAGATATATCTATTGCAATCGTTCATTTTACTAAAAATAATCCTATTCTGTTTGGAAGTTCATAGATATCTTGAGACATAAGTGCTATTCTGACACTTGTCTCTCAGGGCGAGTGCACCTGAACAATTTGACTTGTTTTTGTTTAAGCTTCATTCTATTTAATAAAGTTATTATTTTATGTTCCTAAAGGTATATTTGCTTACCTTAGATCCTAACCAAAGCTGTCCAACCAGTGTTTTAAATTAAAATTGATTAAGTGGGAAGTAGGGGTTAAAATATGTGGGTGGCCTCTCAGGCCGGGTGCATCCAATTTTGTTTTGTTCACAGGTGCGACTGACAGAGGGTTAAGAAAACCACAAATGAAAATTAAGCTTTAAAGAATTGCAATACTGATATCAGGTAGCAGGGGTTAATAAGGTCTATCTTCTTGAGGTACACTGACATCCGTTAAATAGGTTAACACCTGATTTATTTACTAACGTACATAGATTACTCTTACCAACAAATATATTGAGACGATTCGGATCTGTTACTGGCCCAGTTTCATCAGCACCAGGACATGGCATAAGGATTGGCCTCCCATCATAAAGTAAATCAAAGCCACCTATACGAATTTCATTCCCTGACATTCTGAAATTAATATTTTGTAACTACATTATCCCTAAATCAACATGGTAATGATAAGAAAAATTGTTATATTTGAATTATGCCTAAGATTCTCTTAGGGTTCCAATCTATCCCAAGACAGCTTAAAAAAAAATCAGCTTGGTTCTGATTATTTGTCTGTTCCAACTAGGATTAAGTTCTAAGCCCAGTACTCTAGTTGGAAAATAATTTTGTATAATAGTATTTTAACCCCTGCAGAGGTAAAGTTGTGAGTGAAACATGAAGAGCTAAAATATATAAATGGAATTTAACAAATGTGTCTTTTTTTGTTTTGTTTTTTTTTTTTCATTTTGATCTTGTGCCAAAGTTAATGTGTTACAAAAAAACATTATTTGTACTTCTTTTTTCCCTTTAAAATATTTTATGAATAGAAAAATCAGGTCACTTAATTTAGTATTTATTTCACCCTTTCAAACTTGGCAGAAGGTAATTAATAAATACTCCTTTCATTAAATACTCTTCACCCCCCCCCCATAGATGACTTTTCAGGGCAAAAATTTAGCTGCTCACCAAGAACATTACTTTTAGTCAGGATGAAAAAACTACAATATGAAGTAGCTGCTGAGTAGAGCTCAATCCCTCGTTCCATCGGAATTATCTCTTGTAAACAACTGATGATGGCAGTAAGGTCTGCCAAAAACATGTTTGTGCCAGGCACTGTTTTTAAATCCTGAGTTTTATGCCACAAACCAGTATACCAAGTAACTTTACTTTTAGTATCAATACATAGAGTGCAGTAAGAGTTATATATTAATATTTTGAAAATAAGGAATTCCCCAATCATAGGTGTACAGAGTCAAAAGTTACGAATCCCTCCCCATTTCAGGTAAAATAGTGATTTAATAGTTTACTTACTTAAAGATTACATTCATAAATAGATAAGTATAATTATATTGTTTGAAAGAGAGAGATAATAATAGAGTAAATTGTAAACATTGACAATAAGTATTTGTTAGTAGATTATATTTAGTTAGTATCAAAATGTCACTGTACCAAATTTTGGTTTGATCTTTTCAAAGGCTAATTTCTTGCTAAAAAAACTTTTTCAAAAGGATTGAACTCTCAAGTACTGTTTGATTATTATATTACAAAATGGATATGTTTTCAAATAAGGATCAAAGGGTAGAAATTTGCTAGTCTCATGAATAACCCAAATGACATTCAGTTTATCAAACGAATTGTGATATAAGATGAAAAATAATTCCGTTTAATAAAACTTAATTGCCAAAAACAGTATATTCAATCAGGACAACCAGCTCTATTCATCCCTAGAACTGAAATTTGAAAAAATGTTATAATCTGCCTACAAAAAGGGCTTATGTTTTTATTAATGGTAAATGATCTATTAGTATGGTTGGATAAAAAATTCAGTTTTCACCTCTCTTCAAAATCCATTACGTTCATAACATCTGATATTAAGTTATATTTCAGATCATGATCTTCTTTATCAGTCGACTCTAAAGCTGGTCTTGAATTGACTTCTAAAAGCCACCTTCAATAAAGCATATGTGAAATCTTTTGGTTAAATAATTAATCTTAATACAAAGTTTACTAGGTGACTTACATTGTCCTTGCCATTATTACTATTACATCTGGTATCACCAGAGTTACATCTTTCTTTTTATCTAATTTTCTGCCATGAAAGATGAATGACAAATAATTTACTTAATCTGATTGCAACTCTCTTTAGATGTTGTTATAGGGCTTCAAAGTTTGTATGGCTTCCCTTGCAGCTCTTTCTTGATATTAACCAAGATTTACCAGCAAGTGCCTTGACTTCCTCGAATTATATTGTCGATTGGCTTGCCCAAAGAAGCAATAGAAATAGTATAAGCTTAAAAAGTCTGTGAAACTCTGTTATTCCACCAATAGAGAAAATTGTAGATAAGGAAGAAGTTAAAACAAGCATTGGACCTGGAGATATCTGAAAGAGAAGACTTGACCTGAAGCACTAAACAAATTACTCAGAAACTCCCAAGCAAGATTAGAGGAGATATGTAGTTAGATATTGACGTTGATCCAATGAAAACATTTCTTATTATTTATATAAATGTATTATACACCCCACATTAGAGGTACAGGGTTCAAGGGCAGGGCTCACACATTAGAGTTTAATTAACTATGGAGTTACCAGACTTTAAGATTGGACTTTTATCCATTTCCTGATGCTCAGCCAACACTATGTTGCAATAATAAGAGTTAGTGACCTTTGGTGTGTAATGCCACCCCAGTATTGCAACAAGCAGACTGATTGACGCTAATTTGGCTCTTCAAACGATTGTTGAGCCAAACAGTTTAATTTTTTTTAACATTTATAAAACAAAAATACAATAAATATAGTGAAACTTAGAATACATCAAGGGTAAGAAAATTGGGAAATAAAAATATAAAAAGTCAAAGTTTATTAATATTGTAATTCTAATTTACTAAATAATATATAAGGCGTAGGCAACGTGTATGTTCCCGCCACATTGTACTATGAGAGTTGTCTACGGGAGCTGTTACCGGGTCCGCTAAATCCTTTACTAGAGGTACCTGGGGAAGATCGGAGCCGTTGAAGCCAACTGCAGCGACAGGAGTGGTTGGTGTACGAGCAGTCGTGGATGATATGGAGATGGTCCCGTCCACTGCAGAGATGGACCCCGATGACGACTGTTGAGCTATTTGCACCGGCGCCGGCTTGAAGGTCCGCAAGGCATGTATGAAGGCTTGACGCACCTTGTTGTAGACAGATGATGGGCAAGACTGTATGGACGAGTGTCCTAGTTGTTCTAACAGATAAGTAATCCAGCTCTGCTTGTCTGAGCAGCCCGGACCACCATCTATCTCGTCCGTCGCCTGCATGCATCGCCAGAGCTCCATAATCAGGCTCTGGCTCTCCGTCTCCTCCACTGTCACCAACACTGTCCTCAAGAATTCCAATCCATCGTTGATGGGATCCAATGTCGTGCGCAGAATCAGTCTCATCACTCCAAAAAGTAGTTGTAAGGGTTTCTCCACCTGTAACGTATATATGTTAGAACTATTCGTCTCTATATATGTAATAGTCTAAACATATATACTTACCTTCTTCGAGGAATTGTTCGATGAAAAGCGTGAAGTCCTCCGCTTTTTCGCCGGCGGACTCTTCGGCCTGAAGTCCTCGTTCCCCTCCGCATACATAACGGAATACTGACATTCCTCTTCTTGATTTGGATTCGTAGTAGGAACCTCTTCAACTAGTTCGTCTATATCAGAAAGTATGTCTTCCTGAGTAACGATGTTTCCTCCAGAATAAGACATTATAACACTCGAGCTATAGACACGAATGATGTGAAACGGAATAGGTCGCCTATATATACATATTCCCCCCTCCACCTTCCCTGTGTGATGCCTGAGGAACAAGGAAAGGAAGATTCTAAAAACCCTCCACCAACACCGACGACGACGACAAATAAGAAAAAGACAACCGGGCGCAGCCCGTAAACCGGTCCCTGGGAGCGGGCTATGTCTCTACACATACGTCCGGCAAGCGCGCCGCAGGCGCATGCTTAGCCATGGGACTGAGTCATGAGTTGAGGGTGCACTGAGATTATGTTTGAGTATTAAATCTTATTTTATCTCTCGAATCTTTCTTTATTTATTAACCAACAAAGTTTGAGGAGGCTCTCAAACAATAAACAAAATTGTTGACTGACTCTGTAGATTCATTCTTTAGGAAATAACCCAAAAGTAGTGCAACTTCCATTTAGGTGAATTTCTGAGTGTAGAATATAAGGTATGCAATATGAAAAATACAGTGAATTCAAGAAAATAAATGTATTTTTAGAAAGAATGTATTCATAACAACTGGTATAGTAATAAAATGCTGAGACCCCAAAAATCTTGACTCTATATTCAAAAGTTCTAGCTGACCATAGATAAATTGCCTAATAGACTGATATTATTACTTACGGATTAAGCTCATCATCAATTAGAATGTCATATCCAAACAATTCAAAAGAGTGTTTATCATGTGTTATTACTTTATGGACACTCAGAAGACTTATTAGTATTATTTTCCCAAGTTTTTGTATCAGCTTGTCTGTTGTACTAACTCCATGGCGAGCAGAAAACAATTGTCGAAGCTGTCTTATATGGAGCTTGCTGCCCTAGGAATTTATACTTCTATTAGACTAGTATTTACTAAAGGTGTACAATTTCCTAGCTGTGTGTATTCTCTTTTACAGAAACATTAAGTAAATAACACTTGATTTGCCTGTACTTGTGAAAGCCTAAGAGATTTCAAATGAAAATCACTGCAGTGTAAAAATGGAGGCATACTTACTCCACTTGGTTAGATATGGACCTTGAATGACTTCCATATCCCTAGCAATCTTTAATAGCCCCACGTATTTTGATTATTAAGATAACTGTCCAAGAAAACTTGTGAATTACTTTTACTGTCATATAAAACAGGGAGAAATGGATATTAATTAGAATGAAATGAGCATCTGGGAATTTGTTGTATACAATCACCAAGATAAAATACCTTATATATATAGATGAGAAGTTAAAAGAAAATGTAAGCATAATCAATGAAATCACTTAAACTACATCACATTTTTTTACAAATCAACTTCTGTAGCAATGAGTTATTTTTGCAGTGTATGCAAAAGGAATAATATGTTGAAGTTTCACAGCTAAGAGAATAGAGAATAATTTCAATATAAAATATTTTTTTGGATAAACAACTTTTGTTTGCCTAATGATTAATCATCAGCCCAACGGGAAAGCTGTAGACAGACTGGTCGACTGAGTAAAATTAATATATGCAGAGGGAAGGAGAGATATATCTCCACCATTTTCTCATTTAACTTTTTCCCCATTTTATGCGTATATGGAAAATTCATTCCGCCCACCCTCTCGATTCTGCTGGTTATTTTTTCTATCCACAGGTCATCAATTAACTAACAGACCTCAACCCTTGTAAAAGCATCTCCTGCATACTTTAATAATTCAGATGGGATTTTGTCCCTGTGGCTTTTTATAATTCCTAGACAAGACAATTTTCATAGTCAAATCTCTATCAAGTTGCTCAGTTTCCTCAGCATTATTGTTACTGCTTGAATGGGCTGGAAAATTACCAGCCCCAGAATTTCGAACATTCTTGAAGTAATGGACCCACCTGCCTACCCTTTGATTTTTCTTTGAGCTTTCAATGAGAAATTTTCGTAGTTCATCTAAACAGGATTCAGGTCGCCTATAATTATCTGCCTTAGGGTTTTTTTTGCCACCCTAATAAAACTCGTGGCTTTCTCATATCTGAAAATACTCGAGTATCTCCTTGCTCCAGCTTTTTAATATAAAACAGTCTTTTTGTGGCTCTTCTGTTTTAGGATATGCTTTGCATGTATCACATTTTCTTTGGACGCTTCCTCCCACTATCATTACCTCCTCCTCTGTTCGTCACTGATGTCTTTATGGCTCTATTGCTGGGACCTATTTTGAAAATTTTCCCTGTAATTATTCTCATATGCTTTATCTGAAGACATTGTCCATTCCAAAACAGAAGGGGTTTCTCAAATCATTTTCTAAGTCAGTATCTGGCTGTCAGCTTTGTCAAGCTTTATGCAATGGAAATGTGAGAGGTGTTCCTGACACTCAACAAAGTGTGGTGTATTTGTAGAGTGGCCATCCAAGTTTATTTGTTTCTTTATTCATCTCCCTATGAGGGAATTAAGTGGACAAAACTTTCACATACCTACAATTTACATCTCAACCATTTGTATACCATTATCATTGGTTAGAGTTTGATTCTTTGTCTCCAGAACTCCTCCCTGCTTACCTGGGTCATTAAAATAAAACGTAATGAATCACATGTAATGTTTTAATAGTAATAATTTAGCTGATTTTTATTTATACATGCCAGTTACCTGTTTGTGGTTGTCCATAGAAATACATTTTTCAGATAACTGTAAAGAAGCATTGGTAAGGTGGATATAGTTGTCCTTTAGTTCAAAACGATTGTATGTTGTTCCACACATTCGAGCAAATCCCTCTCTGTTGACCCACACTTTTAAAGGTGAAAACTGAAAAAAAAAAAATAAATGAAATTCCATAAATAATTTGGTGCCATTAATTCCAGAATACGACTTAATTTATAATGTCTATTATTTTGAGTTTGTTGATTTCTGAGAGATTATTAATTTTAATCTAAGCTATGAACCCTTTACATGCCTGGATATTAATTGAAGAAATCTAAAATTTCAATCTCTCTTGGGATAGCCCATTGTACCAAAATAATTCTGGAATCCTAACCATAGATATAATGAAATTTTGTTGCGGATTTTTTATGTTTACATATTTTTAACTTACCATTGAATATTATAATGATTATCACCATCCATTTCTATAGAAATGGATTTCCATTGTAGAATATGGGAAGGAGTTAATTACCCCTTAAAAAGAAAATTATAAAGTAAAACATATAAAATTATAATTATTTATGAAATGTCAAACAAATTGCTTACAGATTGGACCAAAACGTAAAGCCTCAAGTCAAATTTCTTCCCTCCTAGAAGGTATGGGTTTTCAATGTATTTCTGTACAAGCCAAATATCAGGCAACGTTTCTTCACCTTCAGGGCTAATTTTTTGAAAATCCCTTCCAGCTTTCCATTCATTGAGATCCTTTAAGCTGGAATATTCAGTGTAAACAACATGCTTTAGTTAGTGAAGTAAATGGATTATTCTTTAAACTTCCATGTTCCAATTTATTTAGGTTGAGATTGTAATTTTATATATTTTTTTATTGTGTCTAAGGTAGAAATCTAAAATAAAAAGTATAGAAATATTAAATGTAACTCATGGCAGGAATGGTTTGACATTTTATAAAGAAAGTGTTCATAGTTATTCCACATATTGGGTTATTTATTAATTTCCACTAGGTGTTGGTAAGGATAATCAGGATGGGTAATCTATAGGCTGCCAATGCTTTCTCTATTCATGGTAGAACTTCAGACTTTATTTAGTGAGTTCTTCACTAAATAAATTCCTATTTGCCATTTGGGAATCAAACCCATGTTTTACTCTATGATCATGGATGTCGGTGGTTAAATTCTATGATGATTTTATCGCTCAACACAGTTTCATAATTTTCATTTTGTATATACTGCATATTGTCATTTCCTATGTGAAAGGTAATAAGGGACCAAAAATCTGCCAAGAAAATATATATTTAATGATATTTATAGGTAATTTAATTTTCAATAAGATTGGTTATATACATTCTTTTAATCCTGCATAATAGTGAAGATATTTTGAATTATCAAAATCTGCCCCCTCTAAACCCCTCTTCCCCAGAGTCTAGATTCAACCGTTAACGAAAATGATTTTTAGTGTTGCATAATCTTGTATATAGAGTTTGGTATGGATAAAACAAAAATTGTGACTGCTAGAGCAGTAACAGACATACGTGTGTGAGTATATATATATATATCAGGTAAGAAAAAACACCTCGTTCCTTCACTATTCTTTATTCGAGCGCTTTCAGAGCATACGCTCCATCATCAGTGCCCTGCTGGCAAACAAATACCATAAAAACGTTGTACAATATGTAATTTAATTGAGAAATTTAGAAAATATATGTACATGTCGATGGTCAAGAGTTAAAAACATACAACTTTAAATTACAACCTAAAAATTAGTGTCCCAGAGAATATTTACAGAAATAAGAAAAACTATTTTCACAGATTAAAATTAAAAATTAAAAACTTGTCAGTAGAATATATAGACAATTGCAATAAATAGTTAAAATAAATAAATTAATATTTACAGTTAAAAAGTCTAAAATAGAATAAATAGTAAAAAACGAATAGTCCAATTAAAATTAAAAAAACAAAAATGAAGGAACAACCACCGGAGGAGCTACAGAAAGCAATACATACAAAAAACGTAAAAGAAGAAAAATAGAAAAGCGAGACAATGACTAACCTCTTCACAATGATGTGACAGGAACCAAGGATTCCCGGTAACTGAGGCCTCGGGACCGGAGAGCCATGAGAGAGGCTTCCGAGACATGCCTCAACCTGGTTCCTTCTCCCGTCTTATTAATATTCAGGCCTCCTTTTTTCATCCTATCTAGCTTTATAAATAGGTTTTCGGCTATGCTCAGGGTCGTGCCTTTTTTTGCTTCGTAGAGGAGCTCATACTTTATAGCAGATTTCTCATGACCCTCCTTCTTGGTGTGGGCATGGAACTCTGTGTCTCTGGTAACATGCTCTTTCAGACGGGTTCTGATCTTTCTTCCACTTTGACCGACGTACGATGCCTCACAGCTAGAGCATGTTACCTTGTACACTCCCGACTTGTTCAGTGAGTCAACAGGATCCTTGACCCTCGGGAGCATTGCTTTCAAAGAGTGTCGACTTTTGAAAGCATTTGTCATCCCGAGTGTCTTGAGTTTATTTCCTATCTTATGAGACGCAGAGCCCAGATACGGAATAGAAAGAGGGAAACGTACGTCCTTATTTCGGTTTATCTGACCGTCGCCGACCTCCATATCCCTAGTCAACTTCCGACGGAGCCTCTTCTGGACTAGTCTGTCCACCACCCCATCCTTGTAGCCGTTGTTGGATGCTATGCACTTGATGTTGCGCAGCTCAGCTTCATAGTTCTTTTCATCCAACGGCACATTCAACAGCCTGTCTACGAGGAAAATCAGGCCTGACATCTTGTATTGGGGGTGATGGAAAGAATCCGCCGGTATTATCAGGTCTGTCGATGATCTCTTCCTAAAAATACTAAAAGAATGGCCACTACCTCACTTCTCTATCTCCAAATCTAGGTAGCACAGCTTATTATGCTGCTCTACTTCCAGGGTGTACTTTATTGTCTCATGGCAACTATTCAGGTACGAGTGCAACCCATTAAGTTCTAGCATGGTACCTTTAAAAACGATAAGAATATCATCAACATAGCGACCCCAGAACTCAATGAACTTGAAGAATGGGTTGCGTGGGGACAATATATACCTTTCTTCCATGTAGTTCATAAACATATCGGCAGCTAGAGGGCTGATCCCCGATCCCATAATTAAACCATGGTCCATTTTGTAACAGCTGCCACTGAATTTGAAATAATTTTGACCCAAACAGACCGAGAGTAAGCTGACAAATTCGTTTGAAATTAAGGGATGGACATTTTTGTTTTTGAAAAATGTCTCGAACACCTTGATGACGTGTGGGGGTGGAATGTTCCCAAACATATTGACAACATCAAATGATGCCAAGATTCTTGGTTCCGTGAAAGAAACACTGTTTAATTTAGAGACAAGCTCTCTACTATTGGATATTGAGTGGGTGGGTTTGAATTTAGTAAAATTTTTAAATATTTGTACTAAACGTTTACTGAGTTTTTCCGAAGGAGCCGAGTTAAATGAAACAATGGGTCTGAAGGGGTGGTTTTCTTTATGAACTTTGGGTAAACAATATAGCAACGGGGGGAGTGGTTTCATGTGTACTAGGTATGGCAATTCCTCCTTTTTAAATAGATTAGGGGCTCGTAATATAGCTTCTTTTATTTTTGTATTGAACGAGTCCATTGGGTCACGTGCTAGTTGGATGCAGCCTTCCTCAATCAACAGAGAATACACATTATTCTCATACTCATCTTTGCTCATAATGACTAAACCTTGGCCTTTATCGGCCTTAAGAACAATCAAAGTGTTCTCTTTTAACCTTTTATTTATATTCTTAATTATCTTTAAGACCCTTGCCGAATTATTTTTATTATGGATGAGTTTACTATTATTATTTTTGTTCTGAGAACCACTAAGAGAATCCGAACTTAAAAACCTCTCGATTTCAATAGCTATTTCCTTCATCGTGGCATTATAACAATCAATACCCTCTACAGCTACCTTAAGATCAATTATATCCCTTTCCCCTGGTGCCACCTTAGGACAAAATTTAAGCCCTTTATTTAAAATTGATAGCTCCTCCTGTGAGAAAATAACATCAGTTAAGTTAATTGTCCTCGGGAAGAAATTAAGACGATTACAATACGTATTATCACAGTTATTAGTATCACATTTATTTTTATTTTTATTGCTATTTAAATCGCCCGAGGAGACACTATTGATTTCTGACATTCTATCATTTAGGCTACAATCACTAATCCTATGGTTACAACTAATCCTAGGAGCAGCCTTACCCATCTTACTATCTCTCATGGGATTAGCTCAACTTCTTGTCAATTCATTTAATTTCTTTTTAATAGTCTGGCATTTAATAGCCAGCTTTTTAGAATGAATATCTTTAACACGTTGCTCGAACGCATCCCACTCAGCTCTATTGCTATTTTCAATACACTTTTTTCCTATAAGCCTCATGTAGAATGCGAGGCTGTCCCGGATACTAAACCATTTTTTGATTTCAGTTCTTAAATGAGGCGTTTTTTCTTACCTGAGATAATAATTCCTTCAACATGCAGCACCTCAAAAATGGATATATATATATATGTATATATATATATATATATATATATATATATATATATATATATATATATATATGTATGTATTTATATAATTTTGAATGGACCTAATTTTCCTCATTTCCTAGGTGGGATAAACAACATTTAAGGAAATTCCTTCATTTTCAAAAATCGCAACCCCAAAAGCTGATTTCCCTTAAGGGAATTCTGCTAATAAGTGTGAGGTGATTATAATTATATATTTATATGAACAGGCATACATGTCACACACATCCAAGCACCCATTCAAAAACACATGTATGCCCACGCACACGCACACACACACACACACACACACACTTGCCTCCTGGTGCACTGCCGATTTTGTTTGATCAATGCCAAATGATATTTATATATTTTCTATAAGACTAAAATTATGATTTGTTAATGTTTGAAGTTAATCTATCCTCCCAACAGAAGTCAAATTTTGTTTTGATGATTCATCCATTTTATATAATTCTATTTTTTTTTTTATATAATGTAACTTGTGGAGTCGAAATTTACCTCCTAAATAAAAATATGCCTCTTCCCCTGCTTCCAACCGCAGGCTTTACAATCCAAGTTTGCCTCGAATTGTTTCTATATTCATCGACAAACATCATATATTGTCCCTAAAAACAGAGAAATTCAAAACAATATTTTCACTATAAATATTAATGGGTTAGTTCTTGGAAAAAGAGTCTCCAAGTATTTCTATAAGCAAAAATAAATGAGAAATAAATGAGAATGACATTCATTATCAATTTTTAGGTTTTTCTTGAATTTATTTTAAATGGGACTTTAAAGTATCAACTGATTCAAAAGTCTTATAATGGATCTCCCTTCAGTTTATAAGGTACATCATGAAATATTTTGTATTAGTTATGTCAACTGTCCTCTCTCTTCCTCTGAATCATGACTGGCTTCTTTCTTGCTTGGGGAGTGGGGCTGGTTACAGAGATGAACCCCTTGTGTTTGGCGACAATGCTTTGCTTGCTCAGCAGAAAAAAAAATCTTGTGATCAAAAATGTTTGTTGATTTGAGAAAAAAAAGAGAGAATTAAACAGATGCTTGGTACAAATAAAATTGTGACTGTTAAATACAAAGTGTTAAAATGAATGAAGGTATATAAACTATGTGAAATAATAAAAATTGCTTTGGTATGCTCAAACCATATAAAAAACACATGGATTCACTTGCAGGGATACCTGTGGTATATTGATAGAGATTGATTATGGGAAGAAATTGGGTTGAGAAAAAAAAGAAGGAAATTTCTAAAGAATCACCAACTTGACAGGCGTGCCACTCGCTAAGCAGGAAATTGACACCTAGGTTGTAGTATACTGTGAGTTATTATTCTGCCCTACTAGTCTAAAATGC
Source organism: Riptortus pedestris (assembly GCA_019009955.1). Lineage (NCBI taxonomy): Eukaryota > Metazoa > Arthropoda > Insecta > Hemiptera > Alydidae > Riptortus > Riptortus pedestris. The sequence goes on along the minus strand of CM032232.1, from coordinate 29,982,761 downwards.
AGTATATCCAAGTTTTACCCGTAACGAGTTACATAGCTCCATAGGTTCATTTCAACGTTTTCTAGCACCTCACAGAGCTATAATGCAGTATAATAACTCTTTCTTATGGTATTTGATTATTAGCTTTGCAGTATATGCCACAATTCTTCCGATTTACTAAGCTAAAATGCAGTAAGTCAAGTTACTAGACTAGAATGCAGTATAACCTAAACTTTGAGGATATACTGCTCTCTAGTGTTGTATATAGTAACTACATTGTGGAAGTTCACTGCTTCTTACCATAGAGCACTGTTATTTATCTATTTCTTGTTGTTGTTTGAGTAATCAAAGAGGCTCTAATTATTCAGTGCGGGAGTAGTAAAAACTCTGTGAGTGTTTTGGTGTAATTGGCTGCAACCGATTTCATGACATCCAGCAATTCAAAAAATTTCAGAGGGGTAGGAGGATTTTGGAAATGGCTCTCAACCAAGATATGCTCATGGTTTCTGAGAACAATGACTGTATGTTACCCCTGACTTATAAAAGAAGTGAAAAGGAAAGTGCAGTGAATGATTTATTAATCCCACCCCAAGACTCGACTAAAAATACCTCAGGTAATGAAAATTTAGTTATTTCAAAACACAATGGTGCAGTTGTTGTTCGCAGTGTCTCAAATCAGGAAATACATGTTTCTAATGACATGTTTCCTTCTCTTTCACCAAGTGAATGTCCACCTGAGCTACTAGACTTGGATAATTTGTCCGAAGATCCAAATTTCATCCCAGCTGATTCTTCTGCTGAATTTGATGACTCCTTCATAGCTGAATTTCTTGGTTCAGGAAAGGGAAGAGAAAATAAATTATTGCACGGTTCCAACAAAATAGATGACTCGAAAGGGAAAAAAATAGTTCTGCCTAATTTTTCAGATGATGAACCTAACACTTCGAGTAAGTTTGGAAGTATTGTTGAAATCCAGCTGAATGCAAGTTCTGATATTGCACAGCAGGATGAATTTACAAAACAAGGAAAAATCAGACAAAGAAAAAAATATGATAAAAGTATGGCAGAAAGAAGAAAGGACAAATCAGAGCAAATAAAAGTGAAGCGCCAAATTGCAGCCTCCTGTAATGATTGCCCCAAACATTGTAATACCCTCATATCTAAAGAGAAACGGAATGAGATAAACAAACAGTACTGCTCAATGACTAGGCAGGAGCAAAACATTTTTGTTTGTTCCAATGTATCAACATCAAAGGTCAAAAGACGTCGGACTGAATCATTGGATTCGAAGAAAAAAAAATCGTTATCTTACTATTTGAAAAATGAGAAGGGAGAGATAAAACAGGTGTGCAAAACCTTTTTCCTAACTACTTTAGGCTACAACAAAAAAAATGACCGGGTGATTACAAATGCTGTACGTGAAGGACGTGAGGCAAATATTCTGTCAGCCATAGATATGCGTGGTAAACACCAGAAAACCCCTAAAACGGATCGGGAACTTTTAAGACTCCAGTGGAATCATGTGGCCCTTGTGTATCACATTACAGAAGAGAACATGCACCCAATAAACGGTATTTACCTAAGGACATCACAATAGCAAAAATGCATGACGATTTTGTTAAGAAAAATCCTGAGGTGAAGTGTTCGTATGAGCTTTACAGGAAGTTTGTGTCAAACGAAATGAATATTTCTTTTACATCCCTTGGTCACGAGGAATGTGAGACATGTGAATCTTTTCAGTTGCACAACACCGATCACAAGGAAAATTCTCTATATCCGGACTGTTCTACCTGCTGTTCATGGAAGGTACATTTGGATAAAGCTAAGGAAGCCCGAGAAAAATACCGAAGTGATGGTGAAAATATTCCTGAGGGTTCAGTGTGTTTCTCTGGGGACCTGCAGAAAGTTGTGATGTTACCCAGACTTGAAATGTTCAAGGCTGCAGTGTTTTGCCAGAGGATTGTTGTGTTTAATGAGAGTTTTGTTCCAGTAGGAAAATCTCAAGACTTGAAGCCCTATGCCTGTGTATGGCACGAGTGCGTAAGTGGTAGAAAAAAAGAGGATATATGCAGTGCATTTCATGCATTTCTACTACACATGAGGGACGCACGCAATATAGTAATCTGGCTTGATAACTGCAGTGGGCAGAATAAAAACTGGTCCTTCCTATGTTATTTAGTATACATTATCAACTCCAATTTGATAAATGCACAGTCTGTGATTATTAGATATTTTGAGCCCGATCATACTTTTATGTCCGCGGATAGCTTTCATCATCAGGTGGAATTATCTATGAACCATATGAAAAAAAATTATGACTTCTATGACATTGTCGAAGTTGTAGCAACAAAGGGAAAACACACTTTGGGATATAAAACAAGTTTTGCTTCTGAAACAATAGAAATGGATTTTTTGCTGGTCAAAGCTATGAAGAAACTGCAGCAAGCAAACAGTGCAGCAGCACCACTCATACGGAAGGAGCTTCGAGGAATCAAGTGGGATAGGAAGAGAGGGATCATTGAAAAGCTGCTACCGTTGATGCCAGAAAACCGCCATTCTTTTTGGCAGAATCTTGATGTAGATGAGTCAGCAGTAGATTTACGTACAGAACACGAAGGAGAAGAGAAGGATTGAATAATAATTATTCATTTTTTCCTAAAAGGTCAATATCAATTTTAATTTATGTAAAATCTCGTTTATAATAAATTTGTTTTAATAAATATTTATTTTTCTTCTTTACCTTAATAGATTCCTATAATTTAATTTATTTTTCTTTAACTTATTTATTGTGTCATGAAGACGGGACTTTGTTCTGTTACATTTGATTGTACTTTGGGTCGTTATAAAAAATTGTGTTTTTAACATACTGGAACTTTTCTTAGAATGAACTTCATATCTACAAGTTTTTTTTTGTTTTTGTTTTTTTTTTTGTTAACTCATGTTTTTTTACATGAGATCTTCTCTTTGGTCATCGATTGTGAACTCTTTTTGGAACAAAATGTCAGTATTGCTTTGAAAACTGTCTCTTAAGAACGCTTGCTGCATTTCTTAGCTAATATTCATTTGTGGTAAGCCGAGAAAATGCTATGCTAAAACGCAGTAAGCGACATATTTAATAGAAATTACACATAAAAAATGATTAAACTTTGTTTACGTCATTGAGGTTAAATTGTATATAACAAAAAATAAAAAAAATATTATAGAAATTCAAATTAAATTGGTAGCTCAGTAAAAAAATGCTGTAACGCTCATATCTCAAAACCAGGTCTGAGGCGTATACTGCATTTTAGACTAGTAGGGCAGTATTGATACAGTAATATGATATAATCATAATGATAAAACCTCCTAAAGACAGAGTGAACTTGTACCACTTATGGAAGTGCACTCCCATCCAAAAGTCTAACTAGGTTAGTCTATTCTATGAATTTATTAGAAAAACAAGAGAATTTAACACTATCATAAAATGGTTCACAATTATCAATAAACATAGGCATTTAAACATCTCACCAAAATAGACACCAAACCTATTAATAATACTAACTGAATGAAGTATAAGATAGGCTTGTAGCAAAGAGCCACTTTTAAAGAAATCATAATTCGAACAAGAATAAATTTAATTTCAGAGTCTAGACCATGCCTAGCCTTGCTTAGCTACAACCGGAATAGTGAGTCCTTTGTAAGGCAGCTGGTAGTAATGTTGCTCCATTGGGTACATAATCTCCATAATCTAAATTAATGAACATGTAATGTGTTTGATGCTGCTGAAGGAGGAATGCAACAAGACAAATAAGTGAAATAAAATGTAATAAGTCAAACAAATAATTGAAGAAGAAAGAATAAAAATAAACCTGCTCTATACAGAAGACATCAAACAAAGTGATAACCTTAGAAAATAGAGTACATTGTCAAATATCAAAATACAGCTTGAAAATACAGTAGTGACTATATTGAAATTGATTTTTTTTTTTTTTTTTTTTTTTTTTTTTTTTTTTTTTTTTTTTGAGGTAGAGATTTGACACTTTTCAAACTGAAACACCCTAACATATCACCACATTATTAAAAAAAATCCTTAGTTATTTTAATATACCATTAAATTAGAAGATTAAATATTGAAAATAGTAATGCCAATCTAAATTAACTTCTTGTTGAATCTATATATTTGCAAATATAAATTAAAATTTTCTTGTTAAGCTGTTAAGCTAAAACGTTACAATTTATTTGAAGAAACACTACGGAAGCTCTGGGCACTTACAGGCAATTCATAAGTAACTGGAACGCAGTCACAGATTTTTGCTTCATCATATTTACCTTCTTTTAAATAAGATTTCCTGAAACAATAAGAAATAGTAACTGGATAACAAATAATTACTATTTATTGTGCCGTGATTAAATATTTCTTAAATTTGTTTAATCTGTATAAATAAACTCTAATTTTTTTCTGATTTTTTATTTTAATTTGTTGGTGAAAAGTTTTTTTTTTTTTTTTTTTTTTTTTTTTTTTTTTTTTTTCTGAGAACAATAGCATCAAAATTGGAAATCTTGTCTGCCTATCTGTCTGCCTTTTTGTTACTCTATCACTCAAAAATTGCTTGGAGGTGTTTTATGAAATTTTATTTTTGTGAGTTAGAACATAGGCTATATGAGAATCCAAAATTTTAACTAGGAGGGTACATTTACATCGGTGTGAAAATTGATATTCATCAATATCTCCATTAGAATTGGCCTTATGAAAAAAATATAACGATCGAATTGTGTTTAGAATATCGATTTCGACCCTAATTTGTTATTTAGATTTACAGTTTTATGCGCCAAAGACTTTTCTTTTCATGGGAATGCCTGAGTACAATTGGGGAATTGTTTGTACACCATTAGAGGACTGAGTATTGTTAATATGAGCGATTTCATACTTTACTCCTTATACTATGATTCTTCTTGTATCGTATTACAACAGAATGGCTGAACAAATTTTTATCATATGTTTTCTTTGAATGCTAAGATAATACTTTATTTTGATGGGAAACTAGATTGATTTGAATGATGATAAATTCGTCAATATTCATCCAATAGGTATTTCACGCTTCATGATTAAAACTATAAATATGACTAATTTGAAATTAATAAATGGATTATTCAGTGCTTCTGTTATGAAATATTTATATTTCAATGGAAATCCATTATTATTCCGGATAGCAGTAATTCTAATCATAAATTTGTCTAAATGATTATATAGGGCTCATGTTAGCCATGTGAGTTAAAATTCCGCCCTTAATCTCACTTGGTAAACCTAGGGTGGCGAGTTCGATCCCCGCCTGGACAATAGGAATTTATTTAGTAGTGAACTCATTAAATAAAATCCTTAGTTGGATAGAAAAGGGTGGTAACCTATAGATAACCCGTCCCAATTAGCCATCATTTGGTAAAATAAATGAATGGCAGAAGTTTTACTGGTCATGTTACAGGGCATTTTTATTATTGGTTAATATAATGGAAAATACGGATTCCTAACGCTTTGAATGTCTATCACAAAATTAATGGTATGAGTTAATTATTATTCTGAGAGTAGAAGAAGAAAAAAATTCAATGAGGTATTTATTTACTTTCACTAAATATTAAACATTGGTAAATAACCTTATCAGAATATAATATTATCTAATACATCATATTATCTAAACTTCTGATATACTCAAGCTCATTCTGTCCTAATATGATGTTTTTTTCAAATAAATGTTATTCAGTATCTATCATTGCGTAATTGGAAATAGGCAAATTAAGTCGCATACTTCAGCTTTGCCATGTTTCTAAGCAGTAATGTTTTTCTCGACAATTCATAGAAATTCCAAAAATTAGGAACCATTTGCTTATCATCCAGCCTGTTCTTCAATACGTTCTGAATGTCACTCAAATCACACCAATTAAGATTCCACAGACTGCTGTCTTCAACCTTCAAACATTTATATTCTGGTAAGAAATGAAGAGAGTACAGTATGATATTTCAACTAGGCAAAAAGAATGAATAAATTTTATTGTTTATTTTTAAACAATATGTCAGTTTTTCTACACTAAAACAGCTATGAATTTGTCCAATTGTCATCCTAACAAAAAAATTGTACTTACACTACCGATTGCAAAAAATAAAATTTTACTGGAGTGACAAGTATGGTGATCTAAAATCATGAAAATATTTAAAACATTCCACTTTAAATTTAAAATTGTTAAATAATACAAATATGCCTAGATTTTGAACAATAAAGCTCCAAATCATGTACAGTTGGTAGCATATATATATTTTAAAACCCAAATTAACCCTAAAATATCGTGCTTCTTTAAAAAATACTTTGTAATAGAGTTAATTTTATTTTATAAAATACACAAACCTACTTTAAGTCAAAATATTTCCCCACCAACGAAACTATTTATGTTTGACAGGTATTTGACTCATTATTTTGTTTTTTCAATTTATAACTGCTGATGGTTTGTTATGTTTTAAATAAATATTTAAAAAAATCACATTATTCATTAATTAATGAATATTATTATTATTATTTATTAACGTCCACTATTTGCAACTCAGGCTAATTGGGAAGGGTTATCTGCAGTTTACCATCCTTTTCTAGTCAGGGTGGGACTGAGGATGTTATTTAATGAATTTCGTCATTAAATAATTTCCTTTGCCCAGGCAAGAATCGAACTCGCAACTCTAGGTTTACCATTTGAGATTAACGTCAAAGCTTTAACACACATGGCTAACCTGAGCCCCTGAAGTTATGAATAACTACAATAATAAGGGAGTAGAAGAAAATATAGCATTAACAAAGCTTAGGCAAACAAGCATTTCACAAGTGCTATGCGGGTTAGAACCTAAGATCATAAGGGGTTGCTATTTCAGGATCTTAATGTATGCATTCTATTCTCTATCCATCTTTTAGATGGAGCAACTGAACAAAATTTAAGCTGGACACGAAATTTTTAGTGGCGTTAAAAGATTAATAAAAAACTGATGTATTTTATTTTAAAATAAATTTTATGAAATTTAAAGTTTAACCTAAAAGAGAGACATTGTTTTCTCTTCATTAAACCATTTTTTTTTAAAGAAAAAATGGAGGTATTTATGTTGACTAGTGGAATGAAAAAAGGATTTTTTTCCCCCTTTTGCCAAGGGAAAACTAGGTCGGAATCTCCTCCTACACGCCAGATTTCGAGTCGATCCGCCCTAATCCCATCCCACTATCAAGGTGCGAGACCACCATTTGTAAGGCATTCGAGTTCGTAGGGAATTGTTTGGTTAAGCTGATATTTTATTTCTGGTTAATTTTGGCTTGAATGTAATAATTATTGATATATTATTTTATATTATGGGGCTCAGTTTAGCCATGTGTGTTAACGCATTGACCTTAATCTCACATGGTAAACCTAGAGGGGTGAGTTCGATTCCCGCCTGGGCAACAGGAATTTATTTAGTGAATTCATTAAATAAAAGCCCGTCACACAGGGGCTGCGTAAACTAAGCAGATTTCCCACGTAAAGTTATACAATAGAGAAATCTCCATACGAGTGGCGCTCAGTTACAGACACGGCCGAACTAGCTTTTGGCGGAAACCATAGCTCGTCCGTTATACTTATAAAAATAAAAATATCTCGGTTAATATTCAAGATAGAGAATAAATGTATATAACAATATTTACAGTAAATTTAATTTGCAATTAGATTGGTTCTATACAATGTTTCGATCCGACGTATAGTAACGGAGATACTTCGAAATTTCGAAAATCCCTCCTCTAAACCCTCCCTCCCACTGTTTCGATTTCAGCCGTTAACGAACTTGATCATCCTTTTTACATCAAACGATTAAACACCGAGTTTGGTGACGATTAAACAAGAATTTCGACCGCTATAGTGTTAACAGGCAAATATATATATAGTTTTGAACGGACCTCATTTTCGTCATCTCCTAGGTAGGATCGATGGACATTTGAAGAAATTTTTCGAAAATGAGTACGACCTCAATAGCTGATTTCCCCTAAGGAAAATCTGCTAAAATCCATAGTCCCACCCTGGCTAGAAAAGGGTGCTAATCTGTAGATAACCCGCCCCAATTAGCCTTAGTTACAAAAAGTGGACGTTAATAAATAATTTTAAAATTTATATGATTTTAGTTATTTTGGCGATTTATTATAGATTTTCTATGGCTTACATTTAATTAGAAATAAATAAATAAGATATTGAAGTACGTATTTATCGGTACTAGATTTTAAATTAAAGTAAAAATATGAGTCCTTGATCTACTTCATTCTCAAATGCAAAATTTTTTGTTTCCTTTTTTTTCTCTAACACAACGTAATAGGTAGTACAAAAATTTTACATTAAGAATACCAATGTCACATAGTTCCTTCAAGTAAATTTACCATAGAACTCTCTATATAAAATGAAATTCTATGCATTAATGGAAGAAGACAAAACTCTTTTACTGCAAGCACTTTGCGTAAAATGATTTTAATCATTTCAAAACCAGTTCATGTACATATCTAATTAATTATTGAGAGCAGTGTATTACTGTATGTAGGAATGAAAACTCAACTGTAACCCCTTTAAATAACTCATATGAAAATATATATGAACAAAGTGACATATTTCAGAGGCTAAAATAATTATTTAATTTATAATAAATTATCATTGTATATTGATGAGTAATAACCTGATACCATCCTCTGTCTTTAAGTACTTCTCCAACAACATGACCAGTCGATCTGTCTGATTTATATCTCAGTATAATGTTATTTTTTTTATTTTCCTCACATATGATTTCATTATCTGAAAAAAAGAAAAAAAAAAAACAAGAAATAATTACACGCAAAGATTTCCTTCTGTTGATTATTACCGTCTACTGTGCTACTACGGTTAATTGGGACGGGTTATCTACAGGTTATCCCCTTTACTAGCTTGGGTGGGACTAAAGATTTTATTTTAAAGAGTTCGTCACTATATAAATGCCTATAGCCTAGGCGGGAACCGAACCCACCTGACAAGGTTTCCAAAGGAGAATACGACCATCGCCTTAACTCACAGGGCTAACCTGAGCCATAGGAAGGATGTAAAAATAAAAGAGAAAAATACACATACACACACACACACACATGTATATATATATATATATATATATATATATATATATATATATATATATATATATACATGCATTATTTTTATCGATGTCTAAAAGCCAAATTTAATATCCCAGGTAAGACTTAATAAAAGGAGACTTGGAATAAAAGGAGTTCGGGGAAGGCCAAAAAAAAAATCAAGTATCACCATCGGAATTAGATGATATACTGTAAAGCATGGATGGATCTGATGAATAGAATCTGGTATTATAACTATTTTCTTTTTTGAAGATCCTTACATCTCAATTAGGGCTGTTTTAAGTGGTGTGTGTTTGTGGCCTACCCCCCAAAAAAAAAAAAAAAAAACCCGGTGGAGTTAAATTTGATTCAATTGGGAGATCGATCTACTCTTCCCTACAGTGGTGTAGGAGAAGCCATTTATAATTAATAATGTATTCAACGATGTATTGATGTAACATTCGTTAAATCAAAAGTGATATGCAGAACAAGTTTTAAGTACAGTCCTCCAACATTTGCTAAGTAATGTAGCACCCTGAATACTTATATTCTTTATTTTACCACTGCTCTTATGCTTAGTAAAATGTATTGAGAAATGGACATTTTTCTATCATGTGTATTTTTGATCGTCAGAGTAAAAATACCACAGTGAGTAGGCTATTATTTTTTTTTTCTAAATATAAAATCGATGAATGACAAAAATATATATATATATATATAAGTACCTTAAAGCACTTCTGCAAAATGTTAGGACAAATATGTCGTCCATATACTTTATATGTTTTTAGCAATATTAATTCAGTTCACTAGCTTAGATAGACTTTGTGTAGGTCGCAAGAGGGTGGAAACGGAATGAAATGGTACCGAGCCGTCAGGCCTAAACCCTTCTCATCCTCTCCTAAACTGGAGGCTGAAAGAAATCCTAACTTCTCTAACTAACTCTCAGAATCTCAGATAATCGCCTTTTTAAATGAAATGGTTATGGATGATTACCGAAGGGATTAACAAGCTCCTTCTTTAATTATTCTTAGATAGACAGAAAGCACAGAGTATTAGACAAACAATTTTTTGAAAAGAGTTTATAACATCAATAAGAGAAAATCGTACTTATCAACGCCCACTCAATGCTATTAGAGGTAATCTAGAGTACAGAGAATATTAACAATAATATGATTAGACTTTCATTTGTGAATTGATCAAGTTTTAACCGCAACTTACTATATGTTGACATCTGCGGTTGTAAGGGATATTAAATTTTTTGTAGTGTAACAAAGGATGGCGCATTGTAAGTATGCCTTAATCAATTTAAACTTAGGAATTAATTAAGGCGATTTCCATAAGAAGTATAAGTGTATTTTTGGAACGAGGAAAGATACTTTTCGACTATCAGGATTCCGCCCCTTTAATGAAGATTATTAAATCTGAATTTAAAAAAAAAAATATAAATAAATCACAAAATAGTTAAGGGGAGGCCACTCATTATTTATACATAAAAGATTTACTGCTTGAAAACTAATTATTTTTAATTTAAAACGCTGGTAGGACAGACTTCGCTAGGATCTTTGGAAACCAAATATAATATTTAGAACGTAAAATATTGTTTTTATTAGAATAGAATGAAGCTTATACTAAAACAAGTAAAATTGATCAGGCGCATTCGGCCTGAGAGGCCAGAGTTAGACTAGCACTTATTTCTCAAGATATCGACGAACTTCCATATAGAATAGCATTAATCTTAGTAAAAGGGACGATTGCAATAGATATATCTTGAAAAAAAAAATCATCTTCGAAATTAAGGAGCAATTGGGCGCAGTCGGCCTCACAAGCCACCTAGGGACCAGTCGGTCTGGACGAAGGATGGCAATAGACTAAAGTAGGGGATTCTAAGCATGAACACAAATCAGGAAATTACTGGGAATGACCCCTCACAGTGGAAACAGAATGAGGCGCGGTATCAAAAAGTATGTTTTCCTGGCCTCTCAGGCTAGCTGCGCCCGACGGAGGGTTAACACAGAACTGAAGAATATGCTGTTTATTTTGATCAATCAAAAGGGTTGCTACCCGTTACAAAACGGTGTCAGAATGGATATGAAATTCGGTTATATTTTACGGAATGTAAACCATTTTGGCAGAATAAAATTAAGCAATGCCGTAAAAAACTAGGGATTAAGGAACTAGCAAGTTAGCCAGCGAGGGTTTACAATAGATAAATATACATACAGGTAACACTTCCGTGAATATTAGTGAATAATTACAAACGGCAATGAGAAATCTTTCAGAAAATTTACAATATAAGTTAATAGTCCCTACTACGTAATACGGCTGGATTGTAAACAAACAGGTTAGCCAACCTTGTAGCGCAGTATCGATAGATAGACCGGAAAAACAAACAATCAAAGAAATATATCTCAATATAAAATATTAATTTTATTGGAAACTATTTATTATAGTTAGTGGAGTAATTTGAAATGAATCAAAATAATTTCTATCTCAATCACTCAGATTATTGTAGTCCAAGAAAAAAAAGGGGGGAGGGTTCAACAGAACGTATTTGTTTGTACCTCGTAAAATAAAGCTTTGTTGAAAACAATATTTTGTATTTAACCTAATAATGAGGTGGTTCATGAGATATCAACTTACTATTAATATGTCCCTAGTAGGAGTATATATATATATATATATATATATATATATATATATATATATATACAGTTTTGAACGGACCTCATTTTCGTCATCTACTAAGTAGGATCGAAGGACATTTGAAGAAAAATGTCGAAAATCCCGCCATGAACACAACCTCAATAGCTGATTTCCCTTATGGGAAATCTGCTGACAATAAATAATGTGAGTTAAGTGTACTTTAAATCGCCCTTAATGACTAGCTGGTCAATTTGACCCAACGTTCTTACTAATGTGAGGATTTTTCACGTTCCCACTGCTGGGTTAAGTGGGTGGCGTCCCGAAGATCTAAAAATACCCGAGCAAGTTTATATTTGAAACGTGCGAATAAGGAAAAGATTTTTGTTTTGAAAGCTAAGAAATAAAAAGGAAAGGAAAGAAATGCAAAGTCCAATTGAAAAGTACTTTCTCCTCTTCTAGTTAAAAGTTGTGAATATAGAACGAGATAAAAGTGTCCCCAATCCTTGGTTCATATCGGACGTGACTAACAGGTTCTCAGTAGATGCAGTTTCTCTCTCTTTCACTAGCAGCGGGCAACGGTACATGCAGTGCCAGTAGAGAGATTCTGCATTTCTACCTGAGATATAAGCCAGCAGAGTGCGTTCCTACTCGATATTAGCAAAGAAAATGAGGAGACATCTCGCAGCCAAAATTCCCCCTTTCTCTAGTCCACTCGTGAACAACGGGACTTTCTGGAAGAAGAAGCAGATTGTATTGTGTCAGCTTCCAGCGATGGATAGAAGTAGCCTTCAAAGTCCTAGAATCGAATCTCTTTCGCATATCTTTTAACGGCCCTTACTGGGAAGAAAGTGTTGTAAATCCTTATAAAAACTCCGCCCCCTAACTTTGACGGACAATATCATGGGTAATATTTTGCACTGTGATACCGGTTAATTTATTCCTAGTGTTCTTGGTTAAAAAATAAACATTTTGGAGTTAAGAACTACAGACGTCATAACACAAGGTATTTGAATGTATCTGATCTAGTAAAAACCAGTTGCAAAGAATATTTAAGGTTCGAATTAGGAATAGGGTTTTTTTGAATGCAAAAATCTCAGTTAATATTCAATATACAAAAGTCCATCACGCAGGGCCTACGTAAACCAGGAGACGGTTTAAAATAGATAACTCTATATACTGGTAATGCTACGGCGAACATTAAGTTTATAAATACAAACGGTAAAAACAAATCTTCCCCTCCAGGCGGGAAGCGTCTGAAATGTAAACAAACAGGTCTGCCAACCCGACTCTCGCCGGAAAGAAAAACAGTTACTGAAATATATCAGAATACAGCATATTAATTTGATTGAAAACTATTTACGATATCTAGTACTGTAATTTATAATGAATCAGAATAATTTTCATCTCAATCAATCAAGTTTAAGTAATCCCCACACTTAACCACCACCCTCTCACATACCCGTTTTCAGACATTAACGAACTTCATCTTTCTTTTTACATAAAACGATTAAATATCGAGTTTGGTAACGATCAAACAAAAATTGCGACCGCTAGATAGTTAACAGACACACACACACACACACACACCATTCTTTTATTCATTCCGGATAGTTAAGTTTACTAATTTACAAAATGACATTGGACCTACAGAATAGTCTTGGCGTGCGAATAGACTATAGTATCCTTAATCTCTGGGAAAGAAGAACCGAAATATTACAATTTGGAGCTGAGGACGATATCAACTACTTACATACGTACAACTTCTGGAGTACCAGAATCGACTCAGAAGTGATGTGTTGGTACGGAGGTCTTGTCGGATAAGAGAGGTGTCATTTTTAGATGGGTTACACCCGAAAAGAATCCGATAGGACTTTAGGTCGTTCAAGTGACTCGATGGTACACCGGGTACGTGACCTGTGTCATGTAGGCCAGTGGTCCAACTTGGGGTGATACTGCGACGAACTGTGGTGAATAGCATGGTTGGCAACTTGAGACCCTATTGAAGAACTCTGATACATGATAGTTAAATAAAAATGTCCATCATGATGGAGCTGCGTATACTAAGCAGATTTTTCACATGATGGTATGACACACTATTGACCTCATCCCACTGTATGCTTTCTACTTCTACTTCTAAGTAAAACTCCCATGAGTAGAGGTAGTGCTTTACTAGTGTTGAATGGGAACTATTAAATAATGAGAAAGATCAGATTAACATTTTGTAGTTAATAACGTAGACTCTGAATTTATAATGCCATCATACAACGTATTTGTATCTTTCATAGTAAAGTTCCCTTTGAAAACAAAAGTTGTTATTTAAGCTTAGATTAAGACGTTTAAATGAAACGTGTGCTTATTGTTAACCTGTACTGAATAGAAATGGGGGAGGGGGTGAGAAATTACAAAGGCTGAAAATTAAAAAAATGTAATTCATGACATATAAAATTATATAAAGCAATATTCATAGAAAACTAAATTTCAAAAAAGCAAATAGCTTGGATATATGCATTTATTGATATAGTGAATTTTTGTATTTTCTCTTAAACCTCCACCTGTCCAATATCAGCCGTTAAAGAAACTTAATATTTTAGTTTAACATGAAACACTTATATATTGAGTTTGGTAACGATCAAATATAAATTGATTGGAACTAAAGTATATATATCTTCCTAACAGTAGAAGACCACCTTGATAAATTGTTTGAAAATTCAGCCATTCTGGGTCAACGAATAAAAACTCCTTTTCTTCCTTAAAACACGTATTTTATTTAATTCTCCAACGCGTTTCAGGTTCTTATCAAGGTGATCTATCTAAAATTAAAATTTCATTTTTTTTTTTTGTAAATTGAGTACAATCCATTTACAAACACTCTTATTATTATTTCCATTCCTCACTTTTATCTCCACCATCTAATTACTAAACTGGTATTTTCAATTTTTATTTACTTTCTCCATGACCGTTTAAAATAATCTTTTTAAAATTGTTTACAATGCATCTATATTGGTTTTATAACAACAGCTCGACGATTAAGAGGAGTTGACTAACCAATGTTTATTAATCTTTATTCTGAGGAGTTTACTATATAGACAATTTTTATGAATTCAGTTTCTTTTATTTTGAGAGATAAGAAAGAAGAAGAAATATAGATAGATTATTTTATATGTTGATGTCAAAAGTAAAAAAATTGACCATGGTTAGGAAGTAGATGGTATGAAAATAATTAAAACAGATGTATGTAAATAATGTTCAATATTTAGATGGAAACTGTAGATTTAGGTAGAAAGGAACCCCTTGATAAGGAACTATTGAACTTGATACGCGTTAGGGAATTAAATAAAACAGCTGTTGTATTGAATAACAGGAACTACTGCATTTTCAAACTATGAATGTATATAAAATTTTCAGATGACTTTTTCTATGTCATCTTCAAGGTAGACAGATACCCTTTAATGAACAAAAATAAACCACTGAAACTGACCTACGCAACACTACTTTACAAAACACTCATACTCCCTATATTAACATACGCATGTCCAGTCTGGCTGGGCATCAGTAACACACACAAAAAGAAACTCCAGTCCTTCCAGAGAAAAGTACTTCGAATAGCGGCGAATGCTCCCTGGTTTGTTAGGAACAGCCAAATCCACAGGGAATAGGAGGTTGCTCCTATTTCAGTGCATCTTCAACAACTTGTAAGGAAGTATCATAGCAGACTCACAATTTCAAGTGGAGCAACTCATTATAATTTAGGTGCAATGACTGAAGGACGACTACGTCCGAAGTTGTACCAAAATCTCTTAATTTTGTAAAGAATCTTGTATAATAACATCCTTTTGTGTATAATACTTATTGGTCCAAATAAAATTTTCTTTTCTTTTTCTTTCTTTTCTTTCAAGGTAGACAGTCATTTGAGGAAAATTAAAAAGAAAAAAGCTACAATAGCTAATTTTCTTAATGATTAATCAGCTAAAACTTGGGAAGCTCCTATTTTACCTAAATGACTTTTCAAGGAAGAAAATAAATGCATATACTGAGGAAGAGCTCGTAAAGACAGAATTAACACTTGTAAGTAGTGTTCCAGTTGCATAGTGGTTTACTGCTCGCTGCAAATTAGCGGAAACTGTAGCGGTACACTGCACTCACTGACATTCTACTGCAGCCGCAAGTCGGCGCTTTGTAGGCCAAGATCAACACCTAACCGCTGCATTTTAGTACTGGTGACCGATATTTCCCTGAGACTTATAGTAAGGCCACTTCCTGTAGGGTCACAATGTATGTTTTGCAGTACGTTCTTTAATTAAATAGTCGTACATATTAATTGCATGACTTAAGAAGGCCTTTTAGCAGATTTCCCTTAAGGGAAATCAGCTATTGAGGTTGTACTCATGACGGAATTTTCGAAATTTTTCTTCAAATGTCCATCGATCCTACCTAGTAGATGACGAAAATGAGGTCCGTTCAAAACTGTATATATATATATATATATATATATATATATATATATATATATATATATATATATATATATATATATATATATATATTTAGAGTCGTCTGTTACCGCTCTAGCGGTCGCAATTTTTGTTTAATCGTTATCAAACTTGATATTTAGTCGTTTTATGTAAAAAGAAAGATCAAGTTCGTTAACGGCTGAAATCGGGCCAGTGAGAGTGGGGAGGTTTAGAGGGGAGGATTTTTGAAAATTCGAAATATCTCCGTTACGATACGTCGGATCGAAAAATTGCACAGAATCAATCTTATTGCAAATTAAATTTACTATAAATATTGTCATATACATTTTTTCTCTATCTTGAATATTAACCGAGATATTTGCATTTTTATTAAATCTGGGTGCCTAACGGACGAGTTACTTTCCCGCCAAAGACTAGTTTGCTATTTCCTTGACTGGCTCAGCTCTCGTGAAATTTCTCTATTGTAAAACTTCACGTGGCAAATCTGCTGAGTTTACGCTGCCCCTGCGTACGGACTTTTATATCTTATAGGAAGATAGAGCTAACATTTTTTAGCAGATTTCCCTTCAAGTTGTACTCGCGACTCGATTTCAGACAAATTTCCTCATATGTACATCGATTCTACCTAGTAGACGACGAAAATGAAGTAAGTCCAAATTATATATATATATATATATATATATATATATATATGTGTGTGTGTGTGTGTGTGTGTGTGTGTGTGTGTGTGTGTGTGTCTCTGTCTAGCGGTCGCCATTTTTGTTTGATCTTTGACAAGCTCGATGTTTAATCGTCGGATCAGAAAATACCTCTGTGTGACGGACTTTTCCCAACGTTTATTTGGATTTCAAATGGGAATAAAGAACTTAATACCCTAGTAATAATATTTTACTTTATTTAAGATGTCTAGATTGTTTATGAATAACCTTATACATTTCTTCATAATCTATCATCGAGAAAAGTGAAATCATATGAGTAGACCTATTTTTCCTTTCAGTAGATTTCTCTTAAGCGAAATCAGCTATTGAGGTTGTACTCATGACGCGATTTTGAAAATATTTCTTGAAATGTCCATCGATCCAACGTAGGAGAAGACGAAAATGAAATTCGTTCCAAATGGGTTAGGGGGTGGGGTCCAATTATATAGGTTAGGTATTATAACATGAGCGTTCCAACGGAACTTTATTCTCAATCATATAAAATGTGCTCAGATTATAAATCCAAATCTGGATAACTAAGAAATACCATAGCTAAATTTGTGGTATTGATCAGGTTTTAAAACTTCCGGTTGGTTTACAAGAGTGGAACAATGTGGCACCCGGTCTTTTACCACAAACGTTTGATCCCAAATGCACAAATCCTCTCACATTATACATCCAAATCTAGACAACCAACAAATACCTTAGTCCAACTTATGTACAGATTTGTGGATAATACCTTTCATTTTCTTCATTGAAGTAATTAGTAAACTTTTTCGTTTGATGAAACTTAAAACAGTCTGGATACCAGATGTTAATAGTTCTTAACGTTAACAACAGAAAAGATAACCCGTCCCAATATGCCATAGTTGCATAAAGTAGACGTTAATAGATAAAAAAAATAAACAACAGAAAAAAAATCGCAATGCTATAATTAACTTACACAAATATCTAGAAACTTTATTGTACATTGCAGCTTAATAAATCCGAGTGCATCGTTAATTCAATGTTCAGCTAAACGCTCGTAAGTACGGGTTATATATGGGTTACCACCCTTTTTTAATTAAATTTATCTGGAATTTCCATATCGTTGAAAATTGTTGTTCCTAATTTTGAGGCTTATGAGACGTAAAGTACATGAACATGATATGCTGTGACTGGCATCTTTTTCAGAAGAATGCAAGTGACACGTTTTTGAAATAAAATAATTATCAGCAGTTTTATTTGGTTATTGATCTCTTCTTGGAATTTAATTAGTCTTAAAACTCCAGAAGTGAAGTTTTGCCAGCTGTAATTCTCATTACTGCATTTCTCGGTTTAAAATTTATTCTGTTTGAAATTCACCACCAGACGCAACGTATGTCCATTCTGAATGGAATTTCATGTAAATTCGTTTTTATTTATTTTTTTTTTCATTGAAAGTTTAGGCATCTTAAACTGAATTAATCTTTCATGGTATTTATTGGTGATTATCGGAGATCGGGAGAAGAAACTAAAAAAATATTATTTTAAAATGAACGTTTTGGCAGAAATAAATTAAAGTAGCTGCTTAATAAATGATCGGTAAAACGAGGGGGTAATAAAGTAACCCAGGAAGATAATAAACTCAGATTGTCTTCGAATAAAACTTTTGTGTAAAGAGTAACCCCGGTGGCAATTTTTTTGACCATTTAATCGTTTGATATTCAATTTTTATTTTTAAGTATTTATTTAGGTGTGACGCAATTTTAGAGTTTCACACTTCTCATATTGAAATTCAAAAATATATGTATTTTAAAACTATAGTAAGTAGTGATTATTCTGTATCTATTATGAAAAAATAGTTATTCAATTAAGACTGTATGTTGACTGCTTTTATTTGAACATTCGATGCGATGTTTTTGAATAGTGGGTGTTTCTCAAGATCCGAGGAAAGATATCTTCCCGTTTTGTGAAGAAGACACTGTTCCTGCCACCTGACTTTTTCTGTATTGTCAAGCAATCAACGAACCTATGGCGCAAAGTGCAAAGAGACTTTCTCTCGGCTGAATTGTAAGGCCTCGTTCGAAGCCTAACTAGGAACAGATCTCGGGTGTTGCGAAATAAGGAACAGGTGTTCGCGATTGGGAATTGCTACAGATGTCTCGTGAAGCTCTTGGAAAAAGGCAATCCAACTCACGCAAAGCCCCCTTAAATGGTTCCTTTAGCACCGGATTAAACAAACCTCTTTTAAATGTTTCGAATACATTATTACTAGGCTACATTATTTACTTATCTTAGTCATCCTGGGTCTCCTTAGTGTCTTCCCAAGTTGTGGTGAATTACACACTACTTAAACCTCTAATGGGCTCACGTTAGATCGATTTGTTTCAAGGATGTGTTGATAGGTCCCCAAGGATAATTTGATCACTGCTTCCTGTTAAACTGTGGTCGAGCCAAGAGGGGGTTTAAGATGAGGGAATTCTGAAAAAATTCAAAATATCTCCCATATTATGAGTAGTATCGAAAAGTTTTATGGAACCAATCTTGTTACTCTATTGACGCTCTACAATTATATTTCAGTAAATATTATTAATAATAAGCAAGTAATACGTATTTTATTCTATTTCTGAGGATGCATCGCTGCCAAGTGTCGCCATTGTGAGGACTTCGGCTATATGCTCCAGCGGTTGGAATTTTTGTTGTTCTGCCAACTCGACTTGTTTCGATGGAAATGCGTCCATCTTCGTCAGGCAATAAATTTGATTTGAATAGCTACTTCAATTAATCATATGTTTTGGAGTTTTTTATTATTTATTTATTTATTAACGTCCACTTTTTGCAACTTAGGCTAATTGGGACGGGTTATCTACAGGTTACCACCCTTTTCTAGCCAGGGTGGGATTTTAGGATGTTATTTAATGAATTTCGTAACTAAATAATTTCCTTTGCCCAGGCGAGAATCGAACTCGCCACTCTAGGTTTACCAAGTGAGATATGGCTGTTTTTTTTAATATGGCTTTCCACGTTTTTGAAAGTACGACACCGTCCACGACGTTTATAGTATTCGCTCTCTTATTTATTTCTAAGGCTTCCAGGACTAATCTTTTACAGAGGTGGTCGAATTTAATTTGTTGAGGACAAAATACTTGCGTGTTTAGCAATGGCGGATGTCTTTGTTCTGTTATGTTTTATTATTATTATTTATTAACGTCCAGTTTTTGCAACTAGGGCTAATTGGGACGGTTTATCTACAGATTACCACTCTTTTCTAGCCAGGGTGGGATTTTAGGACGTTATTTAATGAATTTCGCCACTAAATAATTTCCTTTACCCAGGTGGGAATCGAACTCGACACTCAACCATTTGGGATATAGGTCAACGCTTTAACTCGCATGGCTAACCTGAGCCCCTGTTATGTTTTAAATCAGCCATATCTTGGTGAACTCGTGTAGCTGTCTTTTTGCCTGTCTGTCCCACATAAAGCTTACCGCAATCACACGGTATCATATATACTCTAATATCTTGCAAAAACTGGGTGTCTTTTGGGCTCTTTAGATATTCGTTGAATATTTTATGTGGCCTGAATACTGCTCGTAAATTATTTTATTCTTTTCAGCCTTCAGTATACCCCTACTTCTACTCGTTGGAGTTTTAGCAGATTTGGCTTAAGCGTTCGTTCATTAGGAGTAAGTTTATTAGCTGATTACTAAACTCCAATTCCGCTATCCATTTAAACGATACGTGTTTAAGAAACCTTGTTGCAGAACATGAAAACCTACACCTGACTGTAGTGCTAACACAAGGAAGAATATGATATATGTTCATTATAAATAAATAAAGGGCTCATGTTAGCCATGTGTGTTAAAGCGTTGGCCTTAATCTCAAATGGTATACCTAGAGTGGCGAGTTCGATTCCCGCCTTGGAAATAGGAATTTATTCATGACCAACTCATTAAATAAAATCCTTAGTCCCACCATTAGCTAAGAAAAGGATGGTAAACTGCAGATAGCCCGTCCCATTAGGCCATAGTTGCAAAAAGTGGACGTTAATGAGTAATAATAATATAATTATAGCTTGCTCAAGTAACATACATACTATAATAATGAAAACATTCCATTTATTATTTACAAAAAGATAATAGACATAACCTTGCCACAAAAGCAGGTAGATTGTTTCTTTCTAACAGGAATTCTAAATCATAATAAAAGCCGAATAAAGTGTTCTAGAAAATTTCAGTTACGTGACAGGAGCTGGGCTATTATTCAGCTCAACGAACCATAGTAACTACCAACAAAGACACATTGCTACTCCTGGGAGAATAGTAGTATCTGGTCAAGGAACATATAAATATAAATGACATCCAGTTTTTCAGATCTTAAAGGAAATCAGCTGCAGAAGTTGTATTCATAAATCGGATAAACATTCTTCTAATATCCACCGATCCTACCTAACAGATATAAAAAATCCATAAAACAAAAATTATAGAAAATCAAGAGTTAACAAAATTTGTTCTATTACATTTTATAATCCGACTTATTATAACGAAAATATTTTGAATTTTATAATCCCTCCTAAAACCACCACTATTCCAGGTCTGACTTTAGCCAATAACAAATATGATCTTTAGTTCAATGGAAAACATAATTGGTATTTAACTTTGGAAGTGGTTCATGAAAAAACAGCTTGTAGTTTACTGAAGGCCAAAACTAAAATAAAGAAATATCTCGATTAATACTCAATATAGAGAAAACGAGTAGATAACAACATTTATAGAACATTAAATTTGCAATATGTCTGTCTGCAAGAGGAGTGTATACAATTTTTCGATCCGACGCACACGAATTTTCGAAATTCTCCCCCCATTGCACACTGGAGCGAGTGATAGGGTAAGCCGGACATTCATTCCGTTTCTACTGGTCCTAGAATATTGATTCTGGTGCCATTTTAAAGGACATCGAATACTCTATTGAACTACCTCATCAGCAATTTTTTAAGCAATTTTGCCAGATGCGATATAACGGTAGGATGAATTTTAAATGTGTACATACAGATTATGTATCGCTTACTAAGTAGAGAATTGTGATTTGTTGACACATAATATCAACATATGTTTTATAAATTTTAATTTTTTTAATATTTTATTTATTTATTTATTAACGTCCACTTTTTGCAACTTAGGCTAATTGGGACGGGTTATCTACAGGTTACCACCCTTTTCTAGCCAGGTTGGGATTTTAGGACGTTATTTAATGAATTTCGTCACTAAATAATTTCCTTTGCCCAGGCGAGAATCGAACTCGCCACTCTAGGTTTACCATGTGAGATAAAGGTCAACGCTTTAACTCGCATGGCTAACCTGAGACCCAAAATTTGTTTTAATAAATTGAAGTTCACATACACAATACTATAATTGTAAACAAAAATATATCTAGAATAAAAATTAAAAAAAAAAAAAAATCTATGTATTTAATAATGAGAATTTGTAAGCTGGAAGAATATCTAACATTTCTAAAATTTCAGATGTTTTTTATTTTTCAATTAGAAGTTCTTTTACTTCCGAAGATATTGTTTCTAAGCGATCGCTATCGTTGTTATGTGCTGGCCTTAAATGTGATACACCGTTCGTAGTTGGGAAAGGTCCGCGGGAGATACGTCTTCCGCACCGAAAGTGTTAACACTAAAAGTAAAATATTTAATGAATAGGCAAGTTTAGGCAAGATCTGATGACGTTGAAAATAAGACAATATACTCCTAAAAGAGTGCCAAGTGGTATTTTTTCAAGAAAATACAAGCGATTTGCGAATTCAATTAAATACAATTATTTTCAACTCGATGTAAAAAAAAATTAGAAGAATTTTAAAAACATTTTGTTCCAGTTTTTGATTTGTTATAATACCCTTAAAGTGTACTGGAAGCAACAATAATTTATAAAATGAAATAAGAGTTCACGACGAATTTAATAAGCCAAGGCTTTTTTTAACATAGCTATTATAACCAGGCATTATGTAAAAACCATTGCAATAATATGGCTAAAAATCAATCTGCTCAATTGAAAAGTGTTTATGTGGTACTAACAATACAATCAAAGTCCCAAATTAAATCTTTTATTTTTCCCCCCAATGTCCAACATTACTGAAGGATCTCTCCAGTGTGCATCGGTCCGATTTTAGTCGTTAACGAACTTCTTTATTTGTACATAGAACGTTTAAATATCGAGATTGGTAAAGTTTAGACAAAAACTGTATATATTTTATATATATACAAATATATATAGTTTTGAACGGACCCTATTCTCGTTTTCTCCTTGGTAGGATCGATGGACATTTGAAGAAATGTTTCAAAAATCTCACCATGAGTACAACCTCAATGGCTGATTTCCTCTAAATTTCCCACACTGATAGATGACAAACTGTAGATCTCATTTCACAATACGTTCTCTAATTCTAAGCCAAAATCCGAGGAATAGATGTTGAGGTTTATTGAAGGCAGATTTTAATACTTAATATAACCACATTTCTGGCTCAATTTTGGCATCAAACATGAAAGTGAGAGTTGAATGAAACAGTTAAATATTGAAAAAATCTTAATTGATGACGTCAGCGCACTACATATTTGCATGCATCACACAATAAAGATGAAGATTCAATGAAGATAATATTTGGCCATGAAGCTTAGAAAAAAGTGATTCATGATATAATTTCTTATTGTATGACGTATATGACATGAGTCGGAGTGGGGTTTTACTACAGGCTGAAAATAAAGAAATGCAAATATCCCAGCTATAAATCAAGAAAGTGACAAACACATTTATAGGGGATTACATTTGCAATAAGATTGGCTCCGTACAACGTTTCGATCCGACTTATAACGAAGGTATTTTGAATTTAGGCTATTCCCACCTCTTAACCCCCCCCTCCCAATGGTCCGGTTTCAGCCGTTAACGAACTTGTTCTTTCGATTTGCATCGAGTTTGGTAAAGATCAAACAATAATTGCGGCCGCTACAATGGTACCAGAACATATAACACACACACACACACACACACACACACATATATATATATATATATATATATATATAAAACGGACCTCATTTTCGTCACCTACTATTTATGATCCATGTATATTTGAAGCCATTTTAAATACTTCCAAGTCCACATCAAAAATACACCATTCTTTTCCCCAGAGTCTACCATCTTATCTTAGGTTATAGTGATATAGCCTTTAATATTGATTCATTTACAAAAAAAAAATGTGTTTAAATATTGGTATTCGACGCATTTCTCAGTGCTTCGGGTTACCATAATAATCAACTTCAAATGATATATTATGGGAATGAATATTTACTATAATTTAGATACTTAACTCCTGAGTATTTGCTACGAACTGGCTAAAGTAAAACCTTGATGATGGTTCCTTGAAGTTGTTATGTAACAAGGTTACTGATGAACAACTTAAACATACGAAATTACTCGTGAAGGGAAGACATCAGTAGCCAAGATTTACGATGTACATATTTACCTTTGAGTGCATTCCATCAGAATAAAAGATTTATAAGTGAATTGTAAATGAGCTTAACAAATACAGTATTCTGAATTACTCTTTGAACTATCATTTATGAAATGAAAGACAATGAAAAACATGACAAATGGTCGAAAAACTAAGTAGTTTGGGGGCCTGTTGCGTTGACCGAACGTCAATAAAATTCCATAAGGGGGACTGCGTAAACTAAGCAGATTTCCCAGGCGACGGTTTACAATAGATAAATCTACATACTGGTAATACCACCGTAAATGTTAAGTGAATAAATACAAACGGTAATGTAAAATATGGCAGTCAATTTACAAATTAATACTCTCTACAACGGAAAGCGGTTGAACTGTAAACAAACAGGCCAGCCAACCTCGTAGCGCTGAATGGATAGATAGGAAAGAAAAAATATTAATAAAATATATCTGAATATAACATATTAATTTTATTGAATACTATTTAACTAGTGCTGTAATTTGTAATGAATCAGAAGCATTTTTATCTCAATCATTCAAACTGTAGTAATCTTAAAACAAAAGTAGGGGGAGGGGGGCCAACAACTCGTATTTGCGTATATCTCACAAAGTAAAAGTTCAATGAAAACAATATTTGATATTCAATCTTGGAATAAAGTGGTTCATGATATAAGAGCTTATTATTAATATGAAATTAGTAGGAGTGGCGGTTCGCTGAAGGCTCAAAACTGAAAAATGCAAATATCTTGGTTTACATTCAATATAGAAAATAAATGTTTATAACAATATTTAGAGTACATTTAATTTGCAATAAGTTCTATACACTTTTTCGATCCGACTTAGAGTAACCGAGATTGTCGAACTTTTTGAAATCCCCCCTCAAAACTCCACCCCACCCACTCATCCGATTTCAGTCATTAACTAGCTTGATATTTTTTTTTAAAGAAATAACTGGGGCTCAGGTTAGTCATGCGAGTTAAAGCGTTGCCTTTAATCTCATATGGTAATTCTAGAGTTCGATTCCCGCCTGGGCAAGGGAATTTATTTAGTGACGAAATTCATTAAATAAAATCCTACCCACCCTGGCTAGAAAAGGGTGGTAACCTGCCGATAACCCGCCCTAATTAGCCTTAGTTGCAAAAAGTGGACGTTAATAAATAATAATAATTAAAAAAATAAAGAATATAAAGTTTGGTAACGATCAGACAAAAATTGCGACCGCTAGAGGGTAAGCAGACAAATATATATCATCTCCAGGGTAGGATCGATGGACATTTGAAAAAATTATTCGATAACCGCGTCATTAGTTTGATCTCAATAGCTGGTTTCCCTTAAGGGAAATCTACTAAAACGCTAAAAGGACAGAAGCATTCTGTTCCACTCGTGGGAGAATATTTTATCCCCTTAGTAGGTTGGACGACTGATGTGCTTGTGTGTGAAGGCAAAAAACTCAAGCTTCTTTACGCGTGGAGGAATTCGAAGGGAAACGATTTCTCATGGAATTGTTTGAAAACACGTACGTATGAATTCCTTTTGTGTCGCTATTTCTATATTGTTAAGGAAAGGTTAGTGCCCACCTACAAAAAACCTTCGGTAGACTTGCAAATCATTCCATTACATTTATTTATTTATTTTTTTTATGTATGAGTCAATGCATGATTTCATAAATTAAAAACTGCTATTACCTGCAGAACTTCTTTAAGTAGTTGATTCGTCTGGCTGGTCGGGGTTGAAGGTCAACCCTTATGCTAGGTTTTAAACCGTTTTAGTGGGGTCTGAGATAGTAGGGTGTTAACATTGCTGATTTATAGAGGAAAAGCACTGATCAGATTGGGTCATCGAAAGCTAGCTCTGGAATTAACATTTAAAACCTATTGGAGGTGTTGACATTTCATTAAATACTACATTCCCCATATTTAGCCAGAGTTTAGCTATGGTTTTGTGCGCCAATGGTGTAGCTAGGCTTAAAGCTGAAATATCCTGATGCACATTATGCTTCTGATGTGAATAAGGGGCTCAAGTACTTGGGACGGTTTTTACCAAAATGAATTGTGTGGAACCCGGTATAGAAACCGTAGGTAGAATGGATCAGATGGTTTTATAAGTTGCTTTAAGAGTTCATCATAGAAAGATAATGAGCAAATATACTAAAAGCCCTTCAATCCTACAGTTATACTATCCTACTAATGTTTTCACTCTAGAAAAGGGAGAAACGAGTCGTGAGAAAGTTTTTTTCCCTACGAGAGTATCACAGATGGTGGATCAGAGCAACACGCGGGTAGGATTTACTCCAATATTCTATCCAGGAAGGGGTGACCCCCCCCCCATCTTAAAGTTTTGGACTACTAAAATTTTATTGATTGAGATAACAATTATTCTGACTCATTATAAATTACACTACTAGATATAGTAAATAGTTCTCAATAAAATTAATGTGTTATATTCTGATTTATTTCAGTAATTGTTTTTCTTTCCGGTGTGAGGCGGGGAGGCCCGTTTGTTTACATTTCTAACCTAACGCTTCCTGTCGGCAGGTTATTGAAATTGTATGAAACATTTATTTCCGTTTGTATTTATTCACGGTGTTGTTATGTTAGCAGTATGTATATTTATCTATTACTAAACTTCACGAGGGAAATCTGCTTAGTTTACGCAGCCCCTGCACTGACTGACTTTTTTGTATTAGAATTTCCTCTGATGAAGCGTCATGTGCACCCGGAACTAGTACAGATAATTGATAATTTTAACAATCATCTGAGAATTTCAGTATCATCTGAGGATTTAAGTAGCCTCTCCATCATTTACCAATTAAAAGTAAATAATGTGGTTTTGAAATTACCTACCAAGTACTATACTTTTCATCATATTACGCATTGTCTTTCAATTTGGATCATATTTGGAAAAACTTTTTATATTGATTTCAGGACACTTTCAAGAATTTAATTAACGTTCTTTACAAACAAGTCAGCATTATTCTTTTTGGAGAGAAGTTAGCTGGTTAATCACAAAACTTTTTTATGGCTCCTCACAATTTTATTTCTTATAAACGCTGAGCGCTTTCGGGGACTAAATCCCCATCCTCAGAGCCTCAGAGCGTAGGGCTATCCCATAGACTTGCTACTAGGCTAAACCCTGCCGATGCACTCGGAGGGAGTGCTCAGCGTTTATAAGAAATAAAATTGTGAGGAGCCATAAAAACGTTTTGTGATTAACCATTCATCACCCTCACCACCAGCTAAAAATAAATATGAGAAAAGTTAGCCACAATATAAACTTATTTTTTAAATAAATTATACATCTTGGTTATATATTTGTTATTTATTAACGTCCATTTTTTTGCTACTAAGGCTAATCCGTTTTCCTAATCAGGACGGGTTATCTACAGGTATATCACAAGGGTGCCAAGGAGAGGGGCGGGGCTAAGGTTCATTAGACTGACGTTTGTCAAAGGTTTGCTTGCATATAAAATTGTATTATTATACAACTAACGAGAACTTCTACAACTTCTTAAACGAATAATCTGGGATTTTGCTACACATACTTGAAACTAGCTACAGACTACATTAATGGTAGCTGCACACACGAGCATAATGTATATAATACTGCTTTTGTGAAGACGTATTGCTTGCTAGAACAGTGCTATAAACGAGTCGCCATTGCTTGAGTGAGAGAGCTAAACGCCTGTAACCCGATCCTTTGTTTAATCTGAGCCGACCTAGAGCTTGCTCAATTTCCTAGTCGTAGCCGAAAAATAACCATTTGTTTGAAGGAGGATATATAAACCAGCTGACTAGTTATGGCCTTCCTCGGCCGACCAAGGTCAAACTTGTTGTCATCAATGAAAATTTGCGACATCTATTCTAGCCCGAGATTGTGGGTCGTAGATTTCCTCGTCATAGGTTATTGACACATTTGCAATAGGCAACGAGGACTAGATCAGGAATTTGAAAAACATAAATAAGGATACCTTATTTCTAGCGGTAAGAGAAAATTGATTTAATAATTGTTTTTCAACCATTTAATTTATCTTATTATTAATATTTTGATTCAAATTCGAAAATATCGCCGGAAGGTCGATTGAGAAGTACATTTCAGTAACTTCTTCAATCAAATCTCGGGTCTTTTATAGATACCGGCAGCCAGTGATTTGAATTGCTATTAGGTGATAACATAAGGTTTAGAAATAAAATCATATGGTATTTTATAACCTAATCATTTGATAGTTTATTTAAAATTTTTGAAGGAGCACTACCATTTCAGCTTTTCTTAAACGTTTTTTATTGAAACAATGGGACTTTTGAATTTGGTGAGAGATATTCCTGACAAGAATAGTGCTGTCACATTCCTGCAGACAAGAGGACTTCTTCATAGCAGGAGAATATGTAGAAACGGAAATCAGATGAAACTTGTAATAACCGAAAAAGAAGACAGATGGATGTGCCACTTGAGAGGTTGCAGGCAAACAATTAGACTGAGGTAAGATACTTGGTTTGAGTTTACAAAAATTTCTTTTGAAAAAATTATATATTTCATATATCGAGTACCTATTTGAAATTTATAACTTTAGAAATATGAGAAATCAAAATATTTTTTTTTTTTTTCATTTCATAAATAACATTTAATACATTTCATGTTTATATCTTTTATTGGCAGGTTATAATTTGATATCATATGTTATCACCTAATAGCAATTCAAATCACTGGCTGCCGGTATCTATAAAAGACCCCAAATCTCTTCATGTTTCACTTCTCTTGACCTCTTTAGAAGTTTAGATCCATTCCAAATTCAATATTTTTTTCTGATTTCAGCCCTCAGCTTAATACCAGTACATGTGAAAATGTGGCATATAAGAGCACCTAAAGCTATTTGTTCTTCTATTAAGATTTTCCTGTTTTTTTCACTTTAATCAAATGACTCATTTTAATGACGTTGAAACATTTGTTTTAAAAGGCTTGTAAAATAAAATAACCACTCATACCACTAACCCCTAATAATTATGATTTAAGTGGCTAACATTTCTTGCTTAAAGTGATGTCTTAGTTTCAATATTGAACTATATATTCAATAGTTTATTTATATTAAATTTATTTTATACATGGTTAATGTATGCTTTAATTAATTAATTCCTTCTTAATTACTTAAATTAGGATTTCCTCGTGGTCTATTGTGACTCTTATTTTATTTATTTAGTTTTTGGACCTTATTTTGTCTTTTCATTTGATCTTTTTATGTATATATATATATATATATGTATGTATATATATATATATATATATATATATATATATATATATATATATACTTGTGTGTTAACGCTCTACCGACCGCTAGTATTGTTTGATCGTTACCAAACTCGATATCTAATAGTTTAATTTTAAAAGGAAGATCAAGTTCGTTAATTGCAGAAATCGGAAAGGAGGGAAGGGGGGGGTTTAGTGGTGAATTTTGAAAATTCCCTTACTATACGTTGGATCGAAAAAATTTATACAACCAATCTTATTTTAAATTGAATTACCTATAAATTTTGTGATACACATATTTTCTATACTATGAATATTAATCGAAATGATTGGGTTAATATTCATATTCCTCCTGCTTATGTCATATTAACAATAAGCTAATTATGTCAGATTAATAATAAGCTGTTATATCACGAACCACTTTATTCTAATTTTATAAAGCCAAATATTGTTTTCAAGAAACCTTTATTATGCGAGAATGATTCGTTGTGTGATGACATCATCAATTAAGATTTTATGTATGCTACCACAAGGGAAATTTGCTTAGTTTACGCAGCTCCTGCGTGATGGACTTATATTTAATTTTACGATTCATTGAGCAACAACGCCACAGCGGGGAATATCTACTTAAATTAATACTATTCCGTGTAATGCTTCTGCTATTTTCTATAAATTATTTTGGCCTTTATCGCTTAGAAATTGTTGTATTTTTTCATTCTGAAGAAAATGAAATTGCTCAATATTTTCTTAGAGCGTGACTAGGGTTAATCGACTAATATTTATTTCAGATTATCTGCTCCGATTCACAAATGACTTCCCAAGTAAAACTGGAGTATTACTAATATAAAATGAGAGTAACGGAAACGCCACCTGTTGCCATTAATAAGAAATAGTGAGGAAGTAGATAGAAGATAATGATGCTACACAGCTTTCTATGAAATGGGAGTGCACAAATAGTTGCCTTAAATCACGATGTACCTTTCTAGAAGGCATTGAGTTGCCGAAGTACTTCCGGGGAACGGACTAGCTACTGATCCAGAAACAACTTATTCACCAAAAATGGAGTAATCATTATCTACTTTCTCCTTTATTGCGAGGAATTTTTTTTTTGTTTAATTTAAAGGAAAGTAAGCTTTAAATTATAGTGTTTCGGGGTTTTCGTTTGTATTTATAGAGGAAATTTAGAAATATTGAAAATAGTTTTATAAAGAATGTATGTGATTCAACAGGTTACCTAAAGGTACTATCCCTTAACCGGTGAAGATGGCCTAGAATGACTCCCTTTGCTCACGACAATATTGGACTCAAAAGTTATTCAGGAGAATTAAGGGATTAATTAATGGTAAATGATAATATTTGCAAAAAATAATACCGGAATGAAATTAATTTTCTGCGGTTCAATGATTTAAACAAGGAAGAAGAACTGGTTTATAATAAAGCTTTGTTCACAAAGCTGAAGCTCATTGTTTAATATTTATTGACGTCCACTTTGTGCAGATTCGGAGCTCAGTGTAGTTTACATAGCTGTTCATAATAACAAATTAATTAACGAATAGGTATTTGGTCAAGTGAAACACATAGTTATCAATAACTGAAGAGATTTTTTTTTTTAATTCCTGTATGGAACTATTCCTTAGTGCAAGAGATTAGGTTACATTGTGATTTTTTTAGTTTTCTCGGTGGTTAATCACAATTAAAATTAACAAAAGTCCGTCACGCAGGGGCTGCGTAAACTAAGCAGATTTCCCACGAGAAGTTTTACAATAGAGAAATCTGCCTAATAACAACTGTAGTAGTAAGAAACCTCTAAACCTAAAACATTATTTAGGGCGTAATAACCCAGTAGTTTCTAGCCCCAAAAACAGTTAACCTAACCTCTAAACCTATTCACGAACCTACCTAAGGGATGAATAGTTATAGAAACGGCCGCCAGAGCTCTCGGCGGAAAGTCCGAACATAGCCTACTGGTGAC
This sequence comes from Riptortus pedestris, assembly GCA_019009955.1. Classification (NCBI taxonomy): domain Eukaryota; kingdom Metazoa; phylum Arthropoda; class Insecta; order Hemiptera; family Alydidae; genus Riptortus; species Riptortus pedestris. The sequence continues at coordinate 29,951,174 of CM032232.1, read as the reverse complement.
CACACGCAGAATACAAATGCAAATATCTCGGTTAATATTCAAGATACAGAATAAATGTATATAACAATATTTATAGTAAATTTAATTTGCAATAAGATTTATTCTATACAATTTTTCGATCCGACGCATAATAACGGAGATATGTTGAATTTTCAAAAATCCCCCCTCCCACTGGTCCGATTTCAGCCATTAACGAACTTGATCTTCCTTTTTACATAAAACGATTAAATTCCGAGTTTGGTAACGATCAAACAAAAATTGCGACCACTAGAGCGTTAACAGACAAATATATATATATATAATTTTGAACGGACCTTATTTTCGTCATCTCCTCGGTAGGATCGATGGACATTTGAAGAAATTTTTCGAAACTCGCATCATGAGTACGACCTCAATAGCTGATTTCCCTTAAGGGAAATCTGCTAATAAAATAAAAAATAACAACCAGTTACCAATGAATTCAAAATGCAATAGCCATGTGTCTTAATGCACTTCATGTAAATTTGTTATGGGTTGAAGGGGGGACAAGGGAAATATATTTCTATTTATAAAAACCACTTTCGCTTTGCCAAACTAGAAAAGTCAGCCACGTAGGGATTTCCCACGTCCTGGTGTTACACTTTGCCATATAAGCTCACCACATATTCTCAATTTATGTGCAAAATACTGATGAGGAGAAGTGGACCGGGAAATGGGCCGGGTGGTGGGGGGTTCTTGATTTAATCAAATACGAATAACTGGCTTAATACTTGAGTTACGAAAAAAAGGAATAGAACAACAATTGTAGAACATCAATAGTTTAACAAGATTGGTTTTATAACATTTTACGATCCGACTCATAATAACGGAGATATTATGAATTTTCTAATCCCCACCATTGCAGTCCGATTCCAAACAATAACAAGTTTGACCTTTAGTCTTGATTGAAACGCTTAAATATCGTGTATGGTATATCGTGTATAGATCAATTAAACATTTATGAGTAAAGAACGAAAAATCTTAATTGATGAGGTCATCAGCACATAACGTACGTATTTGCATGTAAAGTAAAAGTTTAATGAAAACCATATTTGGTATTTTACCTTGAAATGAAGTGGTTCATGATATGACAGCTTTTTGTTCATATGACATAAGTAGGAGTGGTGTTTAATTGATGGAAAAAAAACACTAAAATTTGGAAATATCTCGGTGAATATTAACTATAGAGAAAAAATGCACATAACATTTATAGAACATTACATTTTCAACAAGATTGACTCTATGCACTTTTTCGATCCAATGCAAAATAACGGAGATATTTTAAATTTTCAAAATTCAACCCCTCCAAACCCCTCTCCTACTGGCCAGATTTCAACCATTAACGACCCTGATCTTTAGTTTTACATGAAATGATTAAGAGATAAATTAAAAGATGAGAAAGACTATGAGTGGAGGTGTGTTTGACCTTTTGATCCTTCCGTTTATGAATATAGAGTTTGGTAACGGTTAAACAAAACTTTCAACCCCTAGAGAGTTAACAGCAAATATATATACCTAGTTTCGAACGGACTTCATTTTAGTCATCCCCTGGGTAGGATCGATGGACATGTGAAAAATGTTTCGAAATTATCGTCTCCAGAACAACCTCTAAGTTGATTTCCCTAAAGAGTAGTAACATGTGCATAACACGTTTTGATTACCCTTAGGCCCAACAGCTCCAGAGACATGGTCCATATTAATTCAATGGTTCTCTGCCTGTAATAAAGGAATTACGAGAGTGGATTGTGTGCATTCTTATCTTACTTGTAGTCCATAATATTAATAATGGGCCACTATAGAAAATAAAAAATGTACAGAGTAAAAAAAAATGTCTCTGTATACACAAAGTTTCAGTAGGGACCCCTCTTTCAGCGGCGACTAAAAAAAAATACATTACGCAGGTGCTTCGTTATCTAAGCAGATTTCCCACCTACGCCAATTATCTTGACCCACGAATTTGCTCCTGTCTTAAAAAGTACGATTTCAATGAGAACAAAATTTGGTATTTAAGTTTGAAATAAAGTGTTTCGTTATATAAAAGCAAATTTTGTTGACATGATTAGGAGTTGGGGTTTACTGACGGCCGAAATCTAAAAAAAAAAAAATGCAAATATTTGAGTTAATAATTAAGATAATGAAAGAACGTACATAAATAATTTTGTAGAACATTAAATTTGCAGTAAGACTGTATATTGTTACGTTTTATTACAAAACCAGTAATAAACGTTGTTAATAAGAGTTCTTTTTGGATTGCAAAATTAAATACTCACAAGTTTCACAGTTTTTAACACTGCACAATTTATTTCACAATGCACAATACACTTAGTAGTTATTCTTAAATACTACTCACAGTATACACTGATAGCATTCTTAAAAACGGCACTAATCTGTTACTTACAGTCACGGCAGACCACTGTTCTTCTTATAAAAACACTTTACCGCACTGCACTAAATCGCACTGTAGCATCGAACGCACATATAAGCACTTGAGAAGAATACTGACTCGCTTGTGGCTGGCCGGTTCTTTATGTAGGTCGTCGGCATACATCAAAGGGGAATTGGCTAGGCCCTTCGACGCTGGACTGAAAGGGTCTATCAGGAGCTCGACCCTCTGTCAGATTCTTTGATCTACCTCGCACTTCCCAAATACGCGACTCTCTCTCTGAAGGATTATTCATGCATTTAATTTTCGCAACAATATATCTATACTAATTTTTGATCCGATGCATAATAAAGGAAATATTTCGAAAATCCACTCAATATCCCCTCCCCCCCTCTCCTGGCCCGATTTTAGCCGTTAACGAAGTTGATCTTCATTTTTTACATAAAACGTTTAAATATCGAGTTTGTTATCGATCAGACTAAAATTTCAACCGCTACACACTGGAGCGATCCTTCAGTAATGTTGGACATTGGGGGAAAAAATAAAAGTTTTAATTTGGGATTTTGATTGTATTGTTAGTACCACATAAACCCTTTTCAATTGAGCAGATTGATTTTTAGCCATATTATTGCAATGATTTTTACATAATGCCTGGTTATAATAGTTATGTTAAAAAAAGCCTTGGCTTATTAAATTCGTCGTGAACTCTTATTTCATTTTATAAATCATTGTTGCTTCCAGTACACATTAAGGGTATTATAACAAATCAAAAACTGGGGACAAAGGTTTTTAAAATTCCTCTAATTTTTTTTTTTTACATCGAGCTAAAAATAATTTTATTTAATTGAATTCGCAAATCGCTTGTATTTGCTTGAAAAAATACCACTTGGCATGCTTTTAGGAGTATATTGTCTTATTTACAACGTCGTCCGATCTTGCCTAAACTTGCCTATTCATTAAATATTTTACTTTTAGTGTTAACACTTTCGGTGCGGAAGACGTATTATACCTCCCGTGGACCTTTCCTAACTACGGACTGTGTAAAACGCCTCCTCCTCTACGCAATTGACGCCGCCATTCACGTTCGAAGAAATAGTTTAATACGTGTTTTTCTTGTCTAAATATTTTTACTGTCCTTTTTAAAAGGTCCAAGGTTAAATAAAGTGAGCTGAGATATTTGTGGATTAGTATGGATGGTATTACAGGCCAGTAACAGTGCACAAACTGTTAATACATGGCCCCGAAATAGTCAAACACGCTATTGTACCAATTGGTATGCTGTTAGAAGATGTCCAGGAGGCTAACCATAAATACTTCCGAGCATACAGAGAATCTTTTTCAAGAAAATTTTCAAGGACGGCTACCAACAGAGATATCCTGAATAATTTGTTAATTAATTCAGACCCTTTAATATCACATTTAAGGTCAACACTTAACAACGATAGCGATCGCTTAGAAACAATATCTTCGGAAGTAAAAGAACTTCTAATTGAAAAATAAAAAAAAACATTTGAAATTTTAGAAATGTTAGATATTCATTCTTCCAGCTTACAAATTCTCATTATTAAATTAAATACATAGATATTTTTTTTTAAAATTTTTATTCTAGATATATTTTTGTTTACAATTTTATTATTGCGTTTGTGAACTTCAATTTATTAAAAAAATAAAAATGTATAAAACATATGTTGATATTATGTGTCTACAAATCACAATTCTCTACTTAGTAAGCGATACATGATCTGTATGTACACATTTAAAATTCATCCTACTGTTATATCGCATTTGGCAAAATTGCTTAAAAAATTGCTGATGAGTTAGTTCAATAGAGTATTCGATGTGCTTGAAAATGACACCAGAATCAATATTCTAGGACCAGTAGAAACGGAGATATTAATGAATGTCCGGCTTACCCTATCACTCGCTCCAGTGTGCGCTAGAGCGTTAACAGACAAATATCAAACAAATAATAAATATATAGGATCGATGGAAGTTTGAAATTTTTTTTGAAAATCCCTTCATGAGTACGACCTCAATAGCATATTTCCCTTAAGGGAAATATGATAATATGTTACTCATTTAAAGTAGAAATAGTGCTGAAGATTTTTTTTTCGCACGTCAGATAAACGGATTATCTGTTAACGAAAACTTTCACATTCACTAAAGAGGATAATCAGAATGCTTATTAACAATGTAACGCTTACCCTTCATGAGCTTTCCATCTGTAAATGAGATCGTAATGGAAACGATTTGTTCTAGCATGTACCACTATACATATAGTTGATATAATCAGGCACGATATCCCGACGGTGTATCAGATGAACATCTTGTAATGCAGCAATAAATAACATCTCCTTTCAAATGAACGTTACGCCATTGCTATGGAAAGTGTTTATACAAAGAGGTTCCGCTTAGAAAATCTCATACTCGCTTCGATTAGAGCAAAAGTCACTAAAAAAGATAATTTATATCATACAAAATGAATAAGAACTATATTTACGACGGTAAAAAATTGTCAGTAAAGGTGATAAAGAATTTTTACGTGCATTACTTAAGGGAAATAACTGATGGTTTTTTAGCATGATTTCTGATGTGCTGGTATAACACAGACGAGATCTCATTTCAACAGATATTCTCTATTTATATGTAAATAACCGATGTGTAGAGATGGACGGGGAAGGGTTAGTGAATGCTGTAAACAGTGAAGTACTAATAATTCGCTTAGTACTTCAGTAACGAAGAAATGCATAGAAGAAGTCCGTCAAGCAGGATCCTTGGCTGCGAAAACTAAGCATATTTCCCACGTGAAGTTATACAATAGAGAAATCTCCATTCGAGAGGCGAACAGTTACGGAAACGGCCTAACTAGCTTTTGGCGGGAAACTAACTCGATCGTTATGCACCCACATTTAATAAAAATGCACATATCTCGGTTAGTATTCAAGATAGAGAATACATTTATAGAACAATATTTATAGTAAATTTAATTTGCAATAAGATTGGTTCTATACAATTTTTGATCCGACGTATGGTAACGAAGATATTTCGAATTTTCGAGAATCCCTCCTTCTTAACTCCCCCTCCAACTCGTCCGATTTCAGCTATTAACGAACTTGATCTGTCTTTTAGCATAAAACGTTTAAATATCGAGTTTGGTAACGATTAAACAAAAAATGCGACCGCTAGAGCGTTAACAGACAAATATATATATAATTTTGAAAGGACCTCATTTTCGTCATCGCCTGGGTAGGATCGATAGACTTTAGAAGAAATTTTTCGAAAATCGCGTCATGAGTACGACGTCAATAGCTAATTTCCTCCAAGAGAAATCTGCTAAAAACAATTTTAGAACATCGATAATTTAACAAGATTGATCCTTGTTGACATTTTGCGATCCGACTCATTATAACGGAGATATTTGGTATGTCAGCCAATAACAATTATGATCTTTTGTGTTGACTGAAAAGATCAAATCTTGAGTATGGTATAGATCAAATAAACATTTTGCACCCAAGAACGTAAAATGTTTTTTCCATTACGTCACCATACAACGAATATCTATGTGTCTAGCATAAGAAGGGCCTCTTGAAAACATAATTTGGTGTTTATGCTTCGAATTAAGTGTTTTATTATATAAAAGAGTATTGACTGTGTATCCTGAGTAGTAGTGGAGGTTTGCTGAGGGCTGAAAACTGAAAAATGCAAATATCTCTGTCAATATTAATGATAGGGAAAATATGTATGTGATAACATTTATAGGTAATATAATTTTTCATAAGATCGGTTATATACATTTTTTCGATCCGATGTATAATAACGAAGATATTTCGAATTTTCAAAATACCACCTCTCCCCCTTCTTCGCCGTGGTCTGATTTTAGCCATTAATGAACTTGATTTTTAGTTCTACATAAAACGCATCTACATCGAATTTGGTAAAGACAAGACAAAAATTGCGACCGCTAGATTGGTAACAATCCAATATATATATATATATATATATATATATATATATATATTCTGGGTAGGATCGATGGACATTTGAGGATTTTTTCGAAAATCGACACGTGAGTGCACTCTCAAAAGCTGATTTCCCTTAAGGCAAATCTGCTAATAGGAGAAAGGCAAGGCTGAAAGAGGTACCTAAATAAAGACGTGAGGAGGCTTATTATGTCCTGCAATTGGACCAATTTTTAAAGTCTAAAGAGATACCGGATGCCTGGAAAACGATAAATACCACAGCTGGAAGGGATGGATCTTTGCAACATTTTCTTTAGCTATAAGAAAATTTCTTCTAGGAAAGCTGGGAGGTAGAGGAATGAAGTAGTCTGGATGTGCTGGCCTGGTTTCCTCTACAATACGTTTTGTTTTGACAGAGTGCACTTTCAGAGCAACAGCTCCATCTTCCGTGCCTTTTTAGCAGATTTCCCCTAAGGGAAATCAGCTATTGAGGTCGTACTCATGACGCGATTTTCTAAATTTTTCTTCAAATGTCCATCGACCCTACCTAGGAGATGACGAAAATGAGGTCCGTTCAAAACGTATGTATGTATATATGTATATATATATATATATATATACATATATATATATATATATATATATATACATATATCCTACCGCTCTAGAGGTCGCAATTATTGGTTAATCGTTACCAAACTCGATATTTAGTCCTTTTACGTAAAAAGGATGATCAAGTTCGCTAACAGCTGAAATCGGACAATGGGGAGAAGGGGGAGGGAGGGTTTAGAGGGGAGAATTTTGAAAATTCGAAATATTTCCGTTACTATGCGCTGAACGGTAAAAATGTATAGAATCAATCTTATAGGGAATTAAATTTAATATAAATATAGTTATGTACACATTTTCCCTGTATTGAATTTCAATGTGTTACTGGCATGTAGATTTATTTATTGTTAAACTTCACTTGGGAAATCTGCTTAGTTCTCGCAGCCCCTGCGTGACGGACTTATTTGAAGGGCGTCAGAGAGAACTTGCCTGTACAAGGGCTGCAGGGCTCGTTGTACAAGCAAGTTCTCTCTAACGCTCTTCAAAAAAGGGCTCTGAAGATGGAGCTTTTGCCCTGAAAGTTCACGTGTCAAAATAAAACGTATTGTAGAGGAAAACAGGCCTACCGTGTACATCCAGACTATTAGAGAATGTCTGACGTTTTAAAAACCTACAGCTCTTCAGATGACTGTACGGTGCTCTCCTTTCATTGCATAAACGACACCTTATAAAGCCAGACAGTGGTAATTGAGTCTGCTGAATGCAATGGCCGTCCATCGCTAGCTGATAGAGGTTAGGTTGTGTATATAGAGATGCGAGAGCAAGAAGCAGGCCTAACCCAAGATGGACAGATGAGATCCCAAACAGGCAGAGCCCAGCTGCTTATATTCAACGAGGAGGTGGCAAAGTACCACGCTTCAAGAGAGAATGTTTGGCGAATACATGAGCGGGAGGACTACTTACATTAAAAAGTCCGGCACGCAGGGGCTGCGTTAACTAAGCCGAATCCTTGTGTGCGTCACGTATTTACATTTATCTCAAAACGTAAAAGTTCATTGACAATAATATTTTGCAGTTAGGGTTCAAATGATGTGATTCATAATACAACCACCACTTATTATTAATACGACATAAGTAGGAGCGAGGGTTTACTAACAGGCAAAAACTTAAAAAAATCTAATATTTCGGTTAATAATCAAGATTGTAAAAAAAAATACACATAGCAATATTTATAGAACATTAAATATGCACTAGAATTGGTTCTATACAATTTTTCGATCCGAGATATTTCCAATTTTCAGAAAAAGTCCGTCACGCAGGGCCTGCGTAAACTAAGCAGATTTCCCACGTGAAGTTTTATAATAGAGAAATTTCAGAATAGAGAGTCAAACAGTTAAGGGAAGGGCCCGAACTAGCTCTTGACGGAAACTCACGACTAGACCCGAAGTTAGCCGATTTCATCTCAGAAGCTGAAAAAAGAAAAATGCAAATATCTCGGTTAATATTCAAGATACAGAATAAATGTATATAACATTATTTATAGTAAATTTAATTTGCAATAAGATTGATTTATATAATTTTTCAGTCCGACGTATAGTAACGGAGATATTTTGAATTTTCTAAAATCCTCCCCTCTAAACCCCCCCTCCCACTGGTCCGATTTCAGCCATTAATTAACTTTATTTTTGCATAAAACGTTTAAATATCGAGTTTGGTAGCGATCTAACGAAAATTGCGACCACTAGAGCGTTAACAGGCAAGTGTGTGTGTGTGTGTGTGTGTGTGTGTGTGTGTATCATTTTGAATGGACCTCATTTTCGTCATCTCCTGGGTAGAATCAATGGAGATTATAAGAAATTTTTCGAAAATCGCTTCATGAGTACGGCCACAATAGCTTATTTCCTTTAAGGAATATATGCTAACAAGAAGAGCTCGTCTGCTTGTATTCAACGAGGAGGAGGCAAAGAATCATGCTACAAAAAAGTCTGTTTAGCAAATATTAGAGTGGGATGACTGCTTACAAAAGAGCAGCCAGACGTCACTCTAAATTTTAAAAAGAATACGAGTTTTCTCAAACCCAAAACTCAACTTTCATTCTCATTCGGGTTTGTTAATCTCGCTTTGAATAATAGATGAGTGTGTAAAATGTATAGAAAGTGCTAAGCCGTACTTATGATAAGCATCACATTCTAAATACCGAAACCACCTAATCAGAGCTGTGCAACATTTCTCTCTCAGCTCAGGAGGCAATGCTTTGCAAAAATACGACTCGCCTTTTAACAGATTTCCCTTAAAGGAAATCAGCTATTGAGGTTGTACTCATGACGCGATCTAAGAAAAATTTCTTCAAACGCCCATTGATTCTACCAACTACATAGCGAATATAAGGCCCGTTAAAAATTATATATGTATGTCTGTTGCCTCTCTATCGGTCACAATTTGGTCTTGTTGCTACCAAACTCGATATATAAGCGTTTCATGCTGAACTAAAGATCAAGTTCGTTACCGGCTGAAATCTGACAGGACGGAGGAGGGGGCGTTTAAAGGGGGGTAATTTTGATAATGTGACATGTCTCCGTTATTATTAGTCGGGTCATTAAATGTTACAGAACAATCTTATTGCAAATGTAATATTCAATAACTGCTGTTATATTCATAGTTTTTGTATCTTGAATACTCTCCCAGTACCATGGGGTCCTCCGAGGAACCCAGCTCTCGGAATTTTCACGAAAACTTTATGAAAAACTTGACCAATCGAATTGTTACTTTGTGACTTTTCCTTTGAAACGGTTTTGTATCAGATCGTATTAACAGTTTTTATAGATTCTACTAGATAAACCATTAATAATTTATTTATTTCTAAAAAAAACTTGGTTTGAGTACCCCATGGTACTACACGTCCAATACCACGGGTCAGGATTTTGTTTCTTAATCAATAAATATTTTACAATCAATAAATTCTGTAAATAAATAAATTTCATACCATCAATAAAATTGTCATAGGTATGTATTAATTGAAGTCATTTTTCATATTCCTAACTAATCCAAATAAAGTATGTTTTATATGAAAAACGTTTTACAAAAGAGTGGGGTCCCGTAAGGACCCCCGTGGTAGTCTGTGATTGTCCGGACCCATGGTATTGGGAGGGTTAATTAACCGAGATATTCCAACTCCTACTCATGTCATATTTACAATAAGTTTTTATGTCTTGAACCACTTAATTCTAAGCTTAAATGACAAATATTGTTTTCATAGAACTTTGACTCTGCGCGGCACTCGTAAATAAATTGTGTGATGTCGCGTATTGAACAGAACGACGCCTAAATGTATCCCGGAAATGATCATTTGTTGTATGGCATACTCGATTTATTTAATTGTTTCATTCGACACTAAATATAATATTACTTAATGGCTGAAATCGGACCCGGAATAGGGGGGGGGTGGTGGGGAGGGGGAATGTGAAAAAGTCAATATATTTCCATTACTATGGGTCGGATTGAAAAATGTTATATAACAACTCTTGTTAAGCTATTGATTTTCTATAATTGATGTTCTATATATTTTCTCTTAACCCAATTATTAGTCTAGTTATTTGTATTTTCTTGTACAATAGTGTGCCAAACCAGCACGTGGGAAATCTGCTAAGTTTAAGCAGCACCTGCGTGACTTTTCTAATGGAATTGTTGATGTCGTGATGTTAGGGTGAACGAACTTTAGTAATAAATACTACTAAATAAATATCTCTCTACATAATACGATACATGTAGATATGTTTTTTTAATGGATTTATTGGCTCTTGGAAACATATTTAATACATCTTGTTTATTCCTATTTGGTTTGATGTTTCGTGAGATTTCCCTGTCTGCCTTTCCTCTACAAGCCTTCGTGAGCGGAAGTCTCTCTTCACTCTTAACGGTGCGCTTGTCAAGGAAAACATATACATGCATTAAGTCAAGAAGTATGAAACATGTTACGTACTCATTATTAGCAGATTTACTTTAAGGGAAATCAGATATTGAGGTCGTACTAATGACGTGCTTTTCGAAATTTTTCTTCAAATGCCCATCGATCCTACCTAGGAAAGGCCCAAAAAATGAGGTCCGTTCAAAATTGTATATATATATATATATATATATGTCTGTTACTGCTCTAACGGTCGCAATTATTGTTTGATCGTCACCAAACTCGATATTTAGTCATTTTATGTAAAAAGAAAGATCATGTTCGTTAAAGTCTGAAATCGGGACATCGGGAGGGTTTTGCTATGGGATTATATTTCAATGATTTTCTTCACTGATAATTCTGTAGAAATCGGAAAACCGGAAATATTCGTTCGATGTATCTACTTCGGAGTAAGTAAAAAAGTCCGTCACGCAGGGGCTGCGTTAACTAAGCAGATTTCTCACGTGCTTCATTTAAATTCACAGGTCTCAAGACGTAAAAGTTCATTGAGAAGGGTATTTAGTATGTTGGCTTCAAATAAAGTGATTCATAATATAATAGCTTATTGTTAATACGGCATAGTAGGATTGGAGGTTTACTGAAGACCTAAAACTACAAAATGCAGATATCACGGTGAAATCGTAAAAAAGCGTACGTAACAACATTTATAGAACATTACATTTGCTATAAGATTGTTTCTATACAATATTTCGATCTGACGGAATAATAACTTATTTATTAAGAATTTTCGAAATTCTCCCCCTCTAAATTCCCCTCCACCCTATCCAATTTCACCTATTAACGAACTTGATCTTTACTATTGCATAAAACGTTTAAATATGGAGTTTGGTAACGATAAAAAAATCACACACACACACACACCCACACATATATATGTTACTGTAAAACCCCGAAGTGTGGTAAATGTCAGGACTTACCCGTAAATCCTAGGATTTACCAAGAGCACTGGTTAAAGTCCGAAATCTAGATGAAATTCGAGCTTTTACCGTCTGGCTTGGTGCATTCCCGAAAACCAATAAATAAATGTGAGATTTCGTACTTTTACCAATGCTGTTTGTCATTGGTAAATGTCCAGTGAAGAGGAGTGGGGACAGGGATACTCCCTACTAACCTGGCCTGGGATGCACAGTAACCCCTCTCTCAACTTTATTGCGTCAAATTCAACAGTTCGTCAAGAGTAATTGGTTGGTGGCCAGGGTTTCAAAAAATGCAACTGCTTAAAAAAATGTCCAAATAAGAAATGTTTGTGCAAGTTAGCTAATATGAAGTGCAATTAAAAGTGCCACAATTCTCTCCCATGCTGTAACAAATAATAATAAAACTTATTCTAAAATTTTCATTTCAAATAATCTTTATTCCAACTTTTACCGGCAGACACTGGGAAATGTTAGGATTTACCAAAATTTGTTGGTAAAAGTCCGAAAGACGCATCCTGATTGAGATAATACTAGCTTTTACCGAGCATCTTGGGAAATCCTAAGATAGGTTTTCTATATTTGAAAGATAAAATCGGACATTTACCAACGCTTCTGGTAAATCCTAAGATTTACCGGTAAATCTTAGGATTTACCACACTCCGGGGTTTTACAGTAACATATGTTTAGTTTTTAACGGACCACATTTTTGTCATCTCCAGGGTAGGATCGATGGTCATATGAGAAAAATCGTGCCGTGACTACAACCTCAATTGCTGATCCCAGAAGGGAGAATTGCTATTTTAATGAAAATTAAAGTAGTTCTTTTTTTAAAATTGGACCTACACTATTACGCTAACAGGTTAGTATAAAAGATAAAATATATATACAAAACATGGCGGAATTTGCAACCTCTGTTGCTTATATAAACACTCATTTTACTAAAACTCATGTATACATGCGCAGGTACACTAATAGAGTATATTATGCTAAACGCCAATTGCTCCTTAATTAAATAAATGTTAAAAAGCTTGTTTGCAGTGTAATTTAAATTCATTAAAAAAACTATTTAAAGTTCATGGCTTTTAAAGGTTAGAGTGGAGTATACACCTTGTAGCAGCAGTTAATAGTCACAGGTGCAACCTTCTCTAACGGTTGTCACCTGACATGGGGAGTCAGTGTTGCCAAAAATAAATAATAGAATTTTTAATTAATTAGCATAAATCTACCTGGATACACTGCTGATAACGAGACAATAGACTCTCTTTTAGTGTGTGTGTGTGTGTGTGCACGTGTTTCCACTGCTAGTGGACAGAGTAAATCGGGCTTTTCTTTTGATTTTATTATTAATATTTATTACAAGAATTGTTGTTTATTTTCATTATTTATTTTATTATTATTTTGCAATATAGTGCACCTTTTAATTTCGAAGTTATTATTCTTGTGGCAGAGAAAAACACTCGAAAGGAGGAGGAGGGAAATAGTTCTGCCATAACCTAACAAGGAAGAAGCTAATGAGTTTCTCAGCTATGAAATGAGTTAATGAAAGATGCAATCTATTTTATTAGGGTCTCTCTACAAATACCCCTCCAGATCTCATAAAGCAATAAAATCCATACCTTTCACTACAAGATGTACCCAGACAAAGGTGAGGGGGAGACGTACCTTTCTAAAGGAAACCTGTGGTCTAAGAAAGCCTTCATTCCTTCAATGAATCCTCAATCGGAAAGAAGAGACACTTTCTATGGATCTACTAGAGAGGGAAAATTAACAATGGAATTATCTCCCAGGATTTGATCAACAGCACCATTGTAATCAACCTTGGGAAAACCCCAAGCAAATTTTTCTTTTACCACTCTTTCTTCGGTCCTTAATTGCTAGGCTTTAACAGGTCCGGTTGTTTCAATAGTTAACTTAAATCCCTAGAGTTAGATATTTAGCTAACATAACTCAGATATCAAGGAGGAACACGATATATTTAAACTGAAACCTTGATCTTTAAATTAAATTACATTAAGAAGAAGAATTGCTTTCCCGCAGAATTTTATTCTAATAGGCCTTTTGAGGCTCTGCTTAGCCATATGAGTTAAAGCGTTGACCTTAATCTTACATAGTTAACCTAGTGTGGCGAGCTCTATTCCCGCCTGGACCATCAGGAATTTATTTAGTGAATAACTCATTAAGTAAAAAGTCTAGAAAAGAGTGGTAACCTGTAAATAACTCCTCCTCCAATTGGCCATAGTAGCAACAAATGGACGTAAATGAATAATAATAATATAACTCGGAAACTCGTAAAAAAAAAGAACAACAGTAACCTTCATCTCATCTTTTTTAAAGGTGGTAGTCAGACTGGTCAAGAAACATGATAGCAAACTGCGACAAATTATAGAAATTACTGAACGTTGGAATACTGAAAGTATTTTTATTTATGTAATCTTACAATAATCACATTTCAATCTAGATCCATCTACTGCTAATTACAATAGCAAATGCTGTATATTCTAATAAATAAATAAATGATTGGCTTTTCAGCACACGTGTGCTATCCAGCTTCAAATGAAAAAATGATATAACCATCACATGGATTCCTTGTAATCCTATTAAATTAAACAAACAAAATGTTGACTGTATTTGAATGTGATATCGGAGTGCGTCGGATAGATACATTTCTTAAAGTAGATGCATTTTTTTTAAGGTCAACAAAAAATGTTCCTTAACTATGTTGTATTACTAATAATTAAAATGCTGGGAATCGAAAGATAAGTTTTTCCGCAAATAGTGAGAAGGAATGATTCGGTCTACTGAGGACACTGGTCCATTGATTTATTTATTATTTATTTGTTTCTTTTGTGTCACGCAATTAGTACCGATTTACACCCTTTATCAGATAAACCTAATGGTAAAAAATACTCCAAATAATTGAATGTAGTAAATATAAATTTATAACTGCTGCTGTAGAAGCATTTAATTAGAACTAATTAAATAAATACTATTAAAACAGAGACAATTATTTAACGGGAAACGTCATGAAAAGGAAATAGAAACAGAACACGAGTAATTAACAAAATATAAAAAACAAAACAAAAGCGTAAAGCTAAATTCGAAAACAAAAAATATTTTATTTTAGATTCCTTAAGATTCAAAAGAATAAATAAAATATTTATTCTAATTTCTTTTAGTATAAATATTTTATTCTATTTTCTTTATAATGTCTATTTTAGCACAATGGATATCATAAAGAATATAGTTTAAATTTCATCTTCATTTTAACGACTTTAATGGAATGCTCTTAGGTTGAGAGCGTTACTGATCTCAACTAAGTGGTTTTATATGTCAAGATGCGAATGCAAGGCTAAATTTTATGTCAACATGTGTGCCCTGTACCATATCCACAATTTCATTGGCGTCCTGCCTGTATACACCATTACATGTTACACCCCACATTGCATAAACACCAGACTTAAACGTGTAATTCAGAACTACTTTAATGGACCCAAAATATGTCTTCAATCTGAGCCTACCTATTTAAAACATGTCTATCTGTTTTTTCTTTGGTTAGCAATTTGACACTGAAATGACCATTAGAAAGGAAGCTAATTTGGGGGAAAAATTGCCTTTCCATAATCCCACTGCAATAACCCCAAATCCGTGATGCAATAATGAACTTTCAGCCTTCATAATTCCACATTTCCTTTCATTGAAAATTGTGGTTTGTTCTATAGTGACACTGAAATACTTTTTTAGAATACTTACAGTACTTAAACTGTAATATTCAATGTTTATACCTTCGGAATATAAGGAAATACTTTGCCACTACAAGCATAACAAATTACTAATGATTCTTAGTACCATGCTAAATAAAATAAGTTCAGACATTTAAGGTGTTCTTCGAATTGAGTTTACTAACCTCAGAAAAGCAACAATTACTAGAAATATAATTGTACAAATTTATTAATACAAGAAAAGTGTTAAATTGATAAAATTGCTTCTTTGGGGTGAAAGTAGTTATTTTATTTTATTCACACTTGTATGCTTTATTTAGCCTTTTCTCTAAGTTCGCGTTCTTAATTATAATTATCTTTTTACTGTAAAGATAGATTTAAAATAAAATTTCTGTGGTAGAAACAAGCACTTTGTAAATTAAAATGTAGTGAATCATTTATTATCATCTTACTTTGAATTAATACTTCGAAAAATTGAAGTATCTCCGTTTATATAAGTCGGATGGTAAAATATGTTTATGTACATATTTTCTGTATCACGTATATTTGTCGGGATATTTTGATCTTTTTAATTGTCAGCCCACAGTAAACCCCACACTCCATCTCATGTCTTGTTAACAATCAGTCGTTATATCATGAGCCACATAATTCAATGGTTATATACCAAATATTGTTTTCAAAGAGAACTTAAGTATGCGAGACACATACAAATTCGTTGTGGGATGACGTCATCACTTAAGAGTTTACGTTTTAACTCGAAAATGTTTATTTGATCCTTTACCATTGTCGATATTTAATTGTTTCAGTCAACAATAAAGATCATGTTTGGTAATGGCTGAAATCGGACCTGAAATGTTTAAGAGGGGTGGTATTCGAAAATTCGAATTATCTCTGTTACAATGTGCAGGATCGTAAAGTGTTATAGAACCAATTGTGTTAAGCTATTGATGCTCTTAAATACGAATCGAGTTATTCGTACTTCCTTATTTTCTAGCCTTAGCTTACCAGCCTTCCACTCCTCGATTCTTTACATAGAAATGGAAAATATTTGGTTAGATGATGTGTGTTTCTCCAGCATGTGAGAAATCTGCTTAGTTTACGCTACGTGACGTACTTGGAAGGTGGAATGAGGTCTGTAGTGTGTCATACCTGCACATGGGAAATACGCCTAAATTCTACTATCTTGGTTTCATATTTTTTAAATTATTTTAAGGAAACTCAGGATTTAATTAAAAAGTTAGTCCCCTTTTGTAGGCCTAGACATACGTATGACCGTCAACGAAAACATTTTTGGGCTTTCATTGTACGACATTTCAACAGATGGCCAAAGTCCTTATTGATATACACAGGGACTGCAAGACGACTTCATAATTACAAACTACTGAAACTGAAAAATATAAATATTTATAAACTATCGAAACCTGTTCGAGAACTTAAGACTGCTTCTGCATCAAGGGAGAGATTATTGCCCCCAAGGCAGACGTAACCTTCTGCAACGGAAGTTCTTGATAAGAATTCAACCTTGAAGCGAATGTTAAAGGCGTTCATATCGAGATAAGCCCAACGATATCTTCTCTGAACTATTCATGCCTTAAGGTATAAACTTCTCTATCTCTATAGCATCTTGTAAAATGTTTCCATGTGAAGAAATATGGTAATGGATAATATATATAATTTTTAAACATATTCCTAATTGTTCACGTTGAATATACAACTAACATTGGGGTTAGCTAAGAAGAGACGAAACCTCCAATATTTAAATCGTCATATAACAAAAAATGCTGCAAAAACCCAAAGAATTACAAGCAATGATGAGAAATATAATATCATTAAATAAGTTTTATTGCTGACAATATAACTTTAATGCATTTTATATGTGCGTTCCTGCATTGTATTGCTTATTTTACAATTTTCAGTTTGCTCTCGGCTACCCGACATCTTTATTTGTTTATCCAATGAAAAAGTTGAAAAACTAATGATCAAATTCGTTAGCCTTGAAGAAAAATTAAAAATCTGAAATTTTCCCGTTCACAGGCATATTAACAAGCAGTCTAACAAACAGACTTGCTGAGATTAATATCTTTGCTTGAACCGATAGCCAACGTCGCCAAAAAGTACTTCTCTAGCATATTTCCATGTTATAAACTCAGGCGGGGATTTGGCACCTGATCCTACGCAGGAAATGACAAAAATGAGGTCCGTTCAAAATTATACATATACATATATATGTGGTTATCGATATTTAATTGTTTCATTCAACACTAAAGATCATATTTGTTAATGGCTGAAATCGGACATGAAATAATGAGGTTTGAGAGGGGTGGTATTTGAAAATTCGAAATATCTCCGTTACAATGTGCCGGATCGTAAAATGTTATTAAATAAATTTTGTTAAGCTATTGATGCACTACAATTGTTGTTCTATGCATTTTTCCATAACTTAAATACTAATCGAGTTCTTCGTAATTCCTTGTTTGCAGCCTTCAGTATACCGGCTCTTCAACTCCTCGATTTTTAGCAGATTTACATTCAGGGAAATCAGCTATTGAGGTAGTACTCATGACGCAATTTTCGAACATGAGGCCCGTTCAAAATTATATATATATATATATATATATATATATATATATATATATATATTTGTCTGTTAACGCTCTAGCGGTCGCAAGTTTTGTTTGATCGTTACCAAACTCGATATTTAAACGTTTTATGCAAAAAGACAGATCAAGTTCGTTAATGGCTGAAATCGGACCAGTGGGGGGGGGGTTTAGAGGGGGGATTTTCGAAAATTCAAAATATTTCCGTTACCATTCGTCGGATCAAAACATTGCATACAAGCAATCTAATTGGAAATTAAATTTACTATAAATATTTTTCCTATATATTTATTCTTTATCTTGCATATTAACCGAGATATTTGCATTTTTATTAATTGTGGGCCGATAACGAATGAATAGTTTCCCACCAAAAGCTAGTTCGGCCCTTTGCTGTAACTGTTCGGCTCTCGTATAGATATTTCTCTATTGTATAACTTCACGTGCGAAATCTGCTTAGTTTACGCAGCCCCTGCGTGACGGACTTTATTTTTAAAGTAGAAAATATTTCGTGAGATGATGTGTGTTTCTCCAGCGTGAGGGTTCCTCGCGTGGGCATGATGGCTTTTGTCGTCCACATCATCTGCCTGAGGGGTCGGGTTTACCTCCTGCTAAGTCTATGTTTTGGTGCCGTCAGCTGAGACGAGACCCTGGCCAGACAGGGCCTAAACCACATTGTGTAAACCTTGAGTGAATCTAGGAAGTGAAAGGCTTCCACCCATTGATTGGCCTTTGCTATGGAATCCATCTCCGGGTGCGATTCTCCACATTTGGCAACGCCAATGCACTCTCATCAGAAAATTTTGTGGTTGGAGGTCTGACGGTCAAATGCCCTTGTAGAAAGGACTTCATCCCTTTCTTTTCTCTCACCCATCAGTGCCATTTTTCTCAAGGTAAATAAATGCTCCACAGGGATGACTGATTGATTACAATATTTTATTCATTTATGCATTTGCCTACTTTATTAACTCAAGTTTGGCTAGTGTTTATAACTATAGCCCACACTAAATCGCACGTTATCTACGTAATGAGATAGTTTCGGTTCCTCCACGGAAGTAAGACTATCTACTAGCTACCGTGCAGGGTTCGTGTGACCTTACGGGTTTCGTACGCCATGCTGAAAATTGGAGGAATTGAGTGGATCAACAGGTATTTGTAGCCTGTAAGTGCTCTTCCGGTTATCATCGCCTAGGGGCTAGAAATGTTGTTGAATTATTGGGGAATATATTCCATTTCATTGGAATAAGTAGTTTTCGGTCACATTGGTTGGAATGAAACTGTATCAGCTTGCTAAGTTTCGGTAAAATACACTTTTTCAAGGCCTGCAATATTACACACATATTAATGACAAAAGGGAGGGGGGTCATTGATTTGAAACTGAATTTTTTTTCCCTCAAAGATCCTCTTTTTGTCATTAATATATGTAGAATATAGCAGGCCATGAAAAAGATAATACATTTTATACAAACGTCGGTAGGCTGATGTAGTTTCAATTCAGCCCAAGTGACCAACTACATTAGACAAGGATGGCTACAACGGCGGTCATCGCCAATGATATTCAATTTTCTATATTTTTATTTATTTACTTATTTGGTGAGCTCCGCAACTAGGCGATGCCTCTCAGTATCATTTATTATACTGATCCTCATTATGGAATATAACTTTTAGCAGATTTCCCTCATGGGAAATCAGCTATTGAGGTCGTACTCATACTACCTCTAAGGGTATAGGTTTCTAACCTTACCTTACCTTCGTTACTTTGTGAGATTTATGCAAATACGTTCTGTTCACACCCCCCCCCCCCTCTTCTTTAGTTGTTCGACTACAAAAATTTGAGTTATTATAATATAAATTGCTCTTACAATTCAGAAGCCGTTTCAGTTGGGAATTTGTTTTAATTAACTGAAAGATATCACGGTGGTATAGTGTAACCTGTATGCAGATTTCTCTACTGTGAAACTTCACATGGGAAATCTGCTTAGTTTACGCAGCCCCTGCATGACGGACTTTTGTTTAAGTATTCCATGTTGTGGAAAGTATCCGTTGTTATTATTGTTACATTATGAAGTAACAATATAAGTTTACAATATACAGTTTATAATTAGAGCAATTGTACAATGTATTGCCCCCTTTGGGCGTTTATGAAATGTCGTAATTAATAATTGGACAGTTTTATCTATGAGCGAAAAATCATAGTTATTAGCCTGGTCTCGAACCATGGTCTTCAGTTTATCTAGGCCTGTTAGTTATTTTAGTCTGCTGATAATCTAGTCCAATTGGTTATCGTTGGCTCTTGGTAATCAATACCATTTGGTTATATTGGGCTACTGGTAATTCTGGGCCAATTGGTTATCTAGGTCAGCCGGCAATCTAGGCCAATTGGTTATCCAGGTCAACTGGTAAACTAGTCCAATTGGTTATCTTGGGCTACTAGTAATCTAGGCGAATTGGTTATCTTGGCTACCAGTAATCTAGGCCAATTGGTTATCCAGGTCAACTGGTAAACTAGTATAATTGGTTATCTTGGGCTGGCAGTAATCTAGGCCAATTCGTTATCTTGGCTACCAGTAATCTAGGCCAATTGGCTATCTTGGGCTACTAGTATTGTAGACGGATTGGTTATCTTGGGCTCTTAGTAATCTAGGTGTAATTGTTATCTTAGGCTACTAGTAATCTAGCCCAATTGGTTATCTTAGGCTTTTAGTAATCTAGGCCAATTGGTTATCTTGGGCTACTAGTAATCTAGGCGAATTGGTTATCTTGGGCTCTTAGTAATCTAGGTGAATTGGTTATCTTAGGCTACTAGTAATCTAGCCCAATTGGTTATCTTAGGCTCTTAGTAATCTAGGCGAATTGGTTATCTTAGGCTACTAGTAATCTAGCCCAATTGGTTAACTTAGGCTACTAGTAATCTAGCCCAATTGGTTATCTTATGCTGCCAGTAATCTATACACACTCGTTATTTTGAGCCATAGTTAATTGGTTAACTGCGCTATCAAACAGGACTATGTCACAAATGGAAGTGCTCTAATACGACCAAGTCGAAACTTCACTGCTTAAGAATTGATCACTCTTCCAGGCGGCGTAGGTTAGCTTAATGGACTCGGGTGCGCAATGGCTTGGGTTTAGAGTATAGGGGAATTAGAATTTTTCTCACATATAAAATTATTCATGTTTTCCAGGGGTGTGTTCCGTTTATAATATTAATAAAATATAGTGTTGCAATTGATTCTCACTGCATTCGTATAAGAACTGGTCTCAGTCACACGTTCCAATTCGGCACAATGTCATTGACAGTATATTTCATTTTACCGAGAAGTTTATATGCAATTTAATTGCCCAGCGTTTAATAAGTAAGAAGTCCACCACACTGGGGATGCGTAAACCAAGATTTCACAAGTCCCGGATGGCACGCTGGTCATCTCATCTTACCTTCTAATCCCTACTCCTCTCCTAGTAAGAACCATATGTAAACAGGATTTAAATTTTTAAACTTGGCTTGAAATTTTTCGTCAATGAGTTACTCAAATTGAAAATCAGATGCCTAGAAATGAGGGTTTCTGAAGGCTGAAACCAAGAAAATTACACAAGTGCTGGGTAGTTTAAGCTGATTTTGCATGCGCTGGAGTATAAGTATACCAAAAAACCTAAGACGCTTGGAATAAAGACGACGAATATGCCGTGCATTATTGAATATATATATATATATATAAAATTGTAACCTCTGTCTGTACATTGATTTTTTTCGCGAATTTTCGCGATAACTTTTCGTTTCACATGTCATAGACACCATAACTGCATTTTGTTTCTTTCGTGTGTGTGTTTGTTTGTTACCTTTTCACGCATAAACGGCTGAACCGAATTTTATGAAACTTGGTATTTATATTACTACTAACCCAACTTAGACTTTAGGCTATATTAATATCCTCTGAGACGAACAAGAGTGGGGGTTATAAGGGAAGCCTGAAATTAAAAATAGCGATATTTCGCTTCCTATTGGTTTTTCGGCAAATATGAGCATTACAAAAGTTATTTAATTTGTTATTTAAAGTAACTTTTATTATATACTCTTTTTTCGTATACCGAATTATAAACGAGATATACGCTAAAACCTAAAGCTGAAGTGAGCAATTTTATTTGGGAAAAAAGACCCAACCGAAATGAATAAAACCCGGTGTAGGATTAGCACTAACGCTTTCATTATAATAAGCCATACCAACATTTCTAGGGACGGGCATGAGTGTAAGAGGAGGGTTGTAAGGGAGGCCTGAATTTAAAATAGCGGTATTTCGTTTTCTATTCGTTTTTTGGCAAATATGAACATAAAAAAAGTTGTTTATTTTGTTATTTAGAGTAACTTTTGTCATATTCATTTTTGTCTTTTAACAATGTATAAACGAGATATACACTATAAACTAAAGCGGGAGTCAACTATTTTATTGGGCGCTACCTATTGAACAGAACTTAACAAAACTCGGTATGTCAATTAGCATTAACTCTTCCATGATTTTAAGCTATATTTAAATGTTTATGTTAAAACGGGAGTGGGGGTTATAAGGGAGGCCTGAAATAAAAATTCGCGATATTTCATTGTCTATTTGTTTTTCGACAAACATGCACATAACGAAAGTTGTTTACTTTGTTATTTAGATTAACTTTTGTTTTATACATTTCTCCAGGAACAATGTGTGGAGCAAGTAATTTGCGTAGAAATATTGATATGCTCAACAATTCTTTACAACATGAACTACCAGGTACCTCATCTGGAAACATTAATTCAAATCTATGTTAATATTTTGACTTTAATAACTGAAATCTATGCATAATGCACAGGAGACAGGAAATATGACAATATGGAGGACAGTGAAGTCATACATAAAAAATTAATTTTATTATTAACAAATGCGAACAACGAGTATAAACCCTAAACACTGGGATGGGTAAATGTCAAAATATTGTGCAAAATAAAGCCTTGCCAAAAAAATACCATCAATATTCAGCCTCAAATGAATTCCCGGGCGAAGCTGGGTATCTGAGCTAGTCTCTCATATGACAGACGCTTATAATAGAAACGTGCGTATTCAGTACCCATACATAACATTGTGTTTATTAATATAAACACAAATAACCATTTCTACATTTTCTAGTTTATATTAAATTATATATTAGTGCTATTAGCGCAAGAATAATGAGTTATTAACTCTGGTCTAACCTGAAACATTGAAGAAAGTGTAGTAGAAAAGAAGTGATTTAGAGAAATAACACTGGCCTTTAACTGAACAGTTAAAATTTTTTACCAAAACATTGGGAATATGAATCCAGAAAATTAAAAATATAAAGTAAAACAAATGGTAACTAATGATCTTTTCTAGAAATCATATTAGTGAAGCTCCCTCAACCAGTCAGGATGGCCGAGCGGTCTAAGGCGCTGCGTTCAGGTCGCAGTCCACTCTGTGGGCGTGGGTTCGAATCCCACTTCTGACAAGGAACTTTTTTTCTCAATAAAAATTTTTGTTTCCTATTGCTTATTATTATTTTTTACTAAAATACATTTAATTTAATAATTAATATTTTTTTAAATTAATTTATTATTAGTTATTTATTTGATGAGCTCCGCCACTAGATGTTGCCATTTAATTTAAATAATGGTATTAACCCAAGAACGGTAGTGATATTATTTCCCACTTAATGGTATTGATACGTAAATTTTACGTGTGCAACTAGTAATTGGTGAAATTATTCAAAATTTGTTAATGTTTGTGACTATTTTTTTTATTTTATTAAAACATACACTCATGTTTAACTTATATCTACGTTAATATCTAATAATGTGCACGACATTCCTTTCAGGCGCTTTGTTTGAAACACGTTCCGGAGGTTGTGTGCTCCGATCATATCCATTCTTACCAAGCACAACCCCACCTTATACATTTACTGTGACTGACTAGCTTTTGGCGGGAAAGTCACTTTCGTCCGTTGGCCGGACAGATTTAATAAAAATGCAAATATCTCGGTTAATATTCAAGATAGAGAATAAATGTATATAACACTATTTATAGTACATTTTATTTGCAATAAGATTTATTCTGTACAATTTTTCAATCCGACGTATAGTAAGGGAGATATTTTGAATTTTCGAAAATCCTCCCCTCTAAACCCCCCCCCTCCCACTAGTCCGATTTCAGCCGTTAACTAACTTGATCTTTCTTTTTACATAAAACGACTAAATATCGAGTTTGGTAACGATCAAACAAAAATTACGACGAGTGGTAACAGACAAATATATATATACAGTTTTGAACGGACCTGATTTTCGTCATCTACTAGGTAGGATCGATGGACATTTGAAGACAAATTTCGAAAATTCCGTCATGAGTACAACCTCAAT
The DNA here is from genome assembly GCA_019009955.1 of Riptortus pedestris. NCBI lineage: Eukaryota > Metazoa > Arthropoda > Insecta > Hemiptera > Alydidae > Riptortus > Riptortus pedestris. Next base: position 29,926,683 of record CM032232.1, on the reverse strand, counting down.
AGCTGATTTCCCTTAAGGGAAATCTGCTAAAACACAAGAAAATTTAGAATATATAATTTTTTTTTTTGGTAGAGGTAGTTTTCATTAATTCTCAAAAAAAAACTTTTTCAACCGTGAAAGAACTATTTTTAAAAATTCATCTGAGTAATTAACACAGTTAATTCGGGAAAATTTTACATTCAGATAATTAAGAAAGACCATAGCCAGCTAAATAAATAAAAATTTTTTTTTCAGGATAAAAAATCATAAATGCAGTTAGTATTAAATGTTTTTATTCTTTCCTTCCACAATTTAAGTTATGTTTTGTCCACACTTTTAGCAGATTTCCATTTATGGATTTTTTTCTTTTAGCAGATTTCCCTCAGGGGGGAGATTTCCCATAACATTTTTCGATCCGATGCATTGGAGCGGAGATATCCTACTTAACTTTCAAATCAAATTATGTTATATGAAGAGCATCAAACCATTTTGTTAATATAATATAATCCTTCTAAACGGCTGGTCCGATTTGAATGAATTTTTTTTTTTTTTTTTATGCGTTTGGGTGACGCCCTGGATGGTTTAGATTCACAAATTAGCCCGGCAGATGGGGGTAGTGAGCGAGGCCTAAAATTAAAAATAGCGATATTTCGTTTCCTATTGGTTTTTCGGCACATATGCACAGATTAAAAGTTGTTTATTTTGTTATTTACTGTAATTTTTGTTATATTTACTTTTGTCGTATAGCAAAGTGTAAATGAAATATGAACTAAAAAATAATGGTGGAAACCAACAATTTTATTAGCCACTAACGATTGAACCGAAAATAACTAAACTCTACATGCAAATTAGAATATTAAAATTTTTAGGTTCGAACGGGAGTGGGGGTTATAAGGGAGGTCTGAATTAAAAAATCGCGATATTTCATTTTCAATTTGTTTTTAGGCAGACGTGCGCATAACAAAAGTTGTTTTTTTGTGATTTTAAAAGTAGCTTTTGTTTTAAACATTTTTAGGAACTGTGTGAGAAGCAAGTAGTTTTCATAGAAATATTGATATCCTTAACAATTCTTTCCAATATGGACATTATTGATTATAACAAATATTTTTTAGGAAAAATGGTGTTATTTCAAAATGAAGAATAATGAAACTAATATATTATTTTTTTCATTTCATACTTTGTGTAATTTCCTAATCGCTTGAAATATCATCCAGGACAACGTCTCGAGGTTCACTAGTTTTCTATAAATAGATTTGTGTTCTATTTTTCAACATCTTGATTATTAACCAAGATATATGCATTCCTCAGTTTTCGGCCTTCGGTAAACCCCCACTCCTTCTCATCTCATATTAACAATATGCTATTATATTATGAAGCACATTATTTGAAGCCTAAATACCAAATATTTCTCTCATTGAACTTTTACGTCATGAGGTAAATGCTAATAGTTGGCGCCTTTGGGAAATCTTCTTAGTTCACGCAGACTTTTTTGTTTGAAACATTCAGGTCAAACGGGTACTTTTGTAAGGGTTCGTGTATGAAAATATGATTAAGAAATTCCAGAGAATTATTTATCAGCCTGAATTTATACCGTACTTTGCAATTGCACGTCCATCACAGTTTCACAACCTAACTGTCACATGAGGAGGCCCCATTTTCTAATTCTTCATCAAAAGGAAATGACAATGGAGAGACAACACTTATTTTCCTCCTTTTGAGAAGTACCTAGACACCGTCATTCTGACTGTATAAACGGACGGACAATTCGGTTGGAGGAAGTAATTACCATATGCAGAGGGAACAGCCACCTGTTGTAATACATGACATGCAAAAAGGCCTTGGTCATGGTCTAGAAAACTGAAACATTGACCTCCTAAGCCCGGCCAGAATTGCCCTCCACGGATCCAGAGCAAAACAGATATGCTCCTCTAATCTGCGCACGGAGTAAATGTACTGTTACAGTTTATAAGATTTAATGGCTCCGTTTAGTATTGGTCTCGTTAGAAGATATTCCGTCCATATTGAAGGAAAGCAGCACTATTTTCCACGATTTCTCCCATTTAGGAGGAATCATTTTTTTTTTTATTACATAATTGAGGCTGAGGTTTAATGGCGAGGTATTAAGGCTTTAATCTTCACACTCTTTCTGAAGCTGTATGTCTCTACTTGTACTCTTTAGCAGCGGTTTCACTCCGTAATACCCATAGCATCCGTTTGGATAGAAAAAGACCAGAAATGCCGTTACTTCTATATAAGTCCGTCACGCAGGGGATGCGTAAACTAAGTGAATTTCTCACGCTCTGGAATGACACACCGGTAGTGACATCTCAACATATATTCTCTATTTCTAAGTCAAAATGCTATAAATTGCAGTGCGAGTTTAGTTAACACTGAAAATGTACGAATAGTTCATTTAATATTTGCATTGCATACAAAAATACATAAAACGTGAATAGTTTAACAAGACTGGTCCATAAATATATGTTAGTTGTACACACGACGCGATTTTCGTATATATATATATATATATATATATATATATATATATATATATATATATACACACACATGAAAATAATTTTGAACGGACCTCATTTTCGTCATCTCCTAGGTAGGATCGCTGAATATTTGTGAACATTATACGAAAATCGTGTTATGAGTACAACCTCAATAGCCGATTTTCCTTGAGGAATACCTGCTTAAAATTAAGACAGACAGGAACTTCGCGAAACAAAAACGTCCGTCACACAGGGGCTGCGTAAACTATGCGTTTCCCGCATGAAGTTTAACAATAGTTTAGTCTACATACCGGTAACACAACACCACTATGAATATTAAGTGAATAAAAACAAACGATAATGAGAAACCTCCCGACGGCAAGCATCTGAAATGCAAACAAACAGTTCTGCCAACTTCTTACCGGAAAGAAAAACAATTACTGTAATATATCTGAATGTAACGTATTAATTTGATTGAAAACTATTTACTATATCTAGTACTGTAATTTATAATGAATCAGAATAATTTTTATCTCAATCAATCAAATTTTAGTTGTCAAAAACTTAAGAAGGGAGAGGGGGGGGGGGTTCCTAGAACATATTTGCATGCATCTCGTATAATAAATGTCTCTTGAAAACAATATTTGGTATTTAAGCTTCGAATAATGTGGTTTATTCCATAACCGAGTATTGTTTATGTAACGTGAGTTGAAAAGGGGGTTTGCTGAAGGCTGAAAACTGAAAAATGCAAATATCTAGGTTAATATTCAAGATAAGAAATACACACACACACACACACACACATATATATATATATATATATATATATATATATATATATATATAGTACATTCAATTTTCAATAAGATTGATTTTATATATTTTTTCAATCCGAAGTTCGAATTTTCAAAATTCTTCCTCTCAAAACCTCCCCTCTCCCTGTTCCGACTTCAGCCGTTTACGAACTTGATCTTTCTTTTTACATAAAACACTAAATATCGATTAAACAATAATTGTGACCGCTAGAGTGGTAACAGACAATATATATATATATATATATATATATATATACATACAGTTTTCAACTGACCTCATTTTCGTCATCTTCTGGGTAGGATCGATGGACATTTGAAAAAAAAAATTTCGAAAATCGGGTGATGAGTACGAACTCAATAGCTGATTTCCCCTAAGGGAAATCTGCTAAAACAATCAAGTATATATATATATATATATATATATATATATATATATATATATATATATATATATACTTATATACTTCTCTGCTACCGCTCAATCCGTCACAATTTTTATCGCAATTACGATGTATAAGCGTTTCATTTAAGAAGTAAACCAAGTCGACATTCAGGGCAAAATAGGGCTGCAGGAGGAGGGGGGGGGTAGAAGAGGAAATATTTCAAATATCTCCATTATTGAAAGTCGGAACTAAAAGTTGTATACAACTTGATCTTTAGTTTAACAGAAAACGCTTATAAATCTATATAATATTTTAACTTCCGACCCATTATAAAGGACATATTCTGAGTTTTCGAATTTCTCTCCCTCTAAACATCCTCCAATTTTTTAAGACATTAATGAATAGAATATTTGTGTTGAATGAAACGGTTAAATATCGAATATGGTGGAGAACAAATAAACATAGTCCAGTTAACAAACTAAAGCTGCTGACGGATGATGTCATCACACTACGTTTTTGCATGTATCTCAAATAATGAAGGTCTGTTGAAAACAATATTTGGCATTTCATCACCAATGCAATAATGTGGTGCATGATATAACAATGTTTTGTTAATATGACATGAGTGGGGCCTGGGGCTTACTGAAGACTGTACATTAAAAAAAATCTGACTACCTTGTTAATATTCAAGGTAGAGAAACAATTTTTTATAACCACATTTATTAGCAATAAATTAGCAATCAGATTGGCTCTATACGGTGTTTCGATACGATTTATAATAACAGAGATACACTCAACCGCAAAAAAAAAATCGGACACTTAGATTTAGTCGTATAATTTTGTTAAATACTTAATATATATGTATATTGACCTTTTTGATTAAAATAATTGGTTAATCTATAGGTTATTTAAACAAAATACAAAATAAAAAAAATAAATTAACACATTTAAAAAGAAAAATTATTCTTAATTTTTATTACAGTGAATGGTAGACTTCGCTACCCCAAGCGTTTCGGCAATGTAACGTAAGCTCCGGCCTTCCATCTAAGTTTGAAAGACCCATTATTCTGGACCGAAATAAAAATAAAACATTAATTAAAGAAAATGCTTGGTTAATAATTAAAGATGTTTAAATGTGGGAAAAACTACTTACAGTTTAGAATAGATCAACTTCACGACAAATAACTGTAATCTGAGTTATATCTAATTGTTTACCAATCCTGAAGGGATTAGTTCAATGGACTTAGACTCTAAATTCTCTGTAATAACTAGAATACCCACGTAAAGAAAATTGCTGAAAATTAGCTTTTAATACGACAAAAATGAAGTGTGCGGTTTTTTTTTTTTTTGCGGTTGAGTGTATTTTGAATTTTTATGATTGCCGCTCTAACTCCCCCCCCCCTCTCACAGATCCAATTTCAGCCATTAACAAACTTGATATTTCTTCCATAAAACGTTTAAATAACGTTATTGGTATCGGCCAGTCAAAAATACTGAACAGATAGACGCATAAATTTTAATATAATAATGACACATAATAGCCAACCATTTAAAGGGCAAACAATTAAATACATTAATACTGAATTATTAATAAGAGTGAAAGCAATATAATCGTTAATGGCCTATTGGGCGAACACATACAATTTGAGCACTTGACAGACCAGTTAATGTAAAAAAAAAAAAAAAAAAATTGTAGACTTTCGAAGGCGAAATGCCTGCTTAAAATGCATGAATTTTAGATTCATTAGAAAACCTGAGAAGTTCTTCGTTTGCGCTTAATGACTCAGTGAAAGGACGAGCTATCTAACGGAGATATTGATCATTAAAAAAACCTTACTCATTTGCTGCAATTAAAATATAAGTTGCATAGATACTCATAACCCTAGTGGCCAATGTCTCAGAAGCACATTTTAGTAAATAAATAGAAGTTATAGAGCTTTTACTCGTTATATGAAAAATTTCTCCAAATGCCCTTCGTATAACTAATCTTAATCTCTGAAGTGTAATACACTCCAATTGATTTTGTATAGATTTTGTTCATCTAAACTCGTATAACTGTGTAACTTGTACGTATATGTTTTACGTTTAGCAGATTTCCCTTAAGGGCTATCACCTATTGAGGTCGTACTCATGACGCGATTATCGAAAATTTTCTTCAAATGCCCATCGAGCCTAACCAGGAGATGACGAAAATGAGGTCCGTTCAAAATTATATATATTTGTCTGTTAACACTCTAGCGGTCGAAATTTTTGTTTAATCGTCACCAAACTCGGTATTTAATCGTTTTATGTAAAAAGAAAGTTCAAGTTCGTTAACGGCTGCAATCGGACCAGTGGGATGGAGGGTTTAGAGGGGAGATTTTTGAAAATTCGAAATATCTCCGTTACTGTACGTCGGATCGAAAAATTGTACATAACTAATCTTATTGCAAATTAAAGTTACTATAAATAATGTTATAATACATTTATCCTCTATCTTGAATATTAACCGAGATATTTGCATTTTTATTAAGTGTGTGTGTGTGGCTATTGTCGGAACTTTCTGGATTAGTTCGGCCATTTCCGTCACTGTTCAGCACTCGTGTAACCTAAACATTCTCCGTTCTTGCCTTTTTACCTTTTACTTTGTGAGATATATGCAAATACGCTCTGTTGATCCCTCCCCCTTATTCAAGATGGTGTTGTGTTACCGGTATGTAGATTTCTCTATTGTAAAACTTCACGTGGGAAATCTGCTTAGTTTACGCAGCCCCTGCGTGACGGACTTTTACGTATTGGGAGACTCTTTCTGTACTTCTTCTATTCATGCCGTTTTACGTAAAGCAACTATATATATATATATATATATATATATATATATATATATATATATATATATATATATATATACAAGACAGCACGAATGGCTCGCTAAATATTTGAATTACGAAAAAAAAGTATACAAATCAATTCTAATGCACCTATAGATTATTTCAGTAACATTTTTCTACCCCATTGATGATGGAGATATTTAATTCATCTCCCTCTAAATCTCCCTATATTCCAGGTCCGATTTCTGCCATTAACAGGTAGAATATGTAAATTTTAGCAGATTTCCCTGAAGGGAAATTTTCGAAATTTTCCTTCAAATGTCCATCGATCCTACCTAGTAGATGACGAAAATGAGGTCCGTTCAAAACTGTATATATATATATTTGTCTGTTAACACTCTAGCGGTCGCAATTTTTGTTTGATCGTTACCAAACTCAATATTTAGTCGTTTTATGTAAGAAGAAAGATCAAGTTCGTTAACGGCTGAAATCGGACCAGTGGGAGGGGGTTTAGAGGGGAGGATTTCGAAAATTCTAAATATCTCCGTTACTATACGTCGGATCGAAAAATTGTACAGAATCAATCTTATTGCAAATAATGTACAATGAATATTGTCATATACATTTATTCTTTATCTTGAATATTAACCGAGATATTTGCATTTTTATTAAATCTGGGCGGCTAACGGACGAAGTGACTTTCCCGCCAAAAGCTAGTTCGGCCGTTTCCTTAACTGCTCGGCTCATTGTGACGGAGATATTTTTTTTCTCAAAATCCCCCACTCACCCTCGCCTGGTCTTATATCAGCCGTTAGCGACGATGATTGTGTTACATGTTATAGTTTTATCTCTCAGTTTTATGTTATAATTGAGTTTAGTAACGATCAAGTATCGTTTAGAGTTGTAGCAGACAAGTTTATATATGTATATGATATGTAATTACCGTTAAGGGAAATCTGCTAGAAGAGGCTAAAAATTATATATATATATATATATATATTTATAACTTAACTGTTTATTCTACTAAACTGAAGGAATTACTCATTAAAAAATATAAAGTCTTTTATGATGTTTGTTAATTAAGCGCAATAGAACTCTATCAGTTTTCAGCTTTCTGTTAACCTCCGCTCCTATTCAGGTCTTACTAATAATAAGCTTTTATATCCACTTTATCCTAAGCTAAAATAAAATAAAAATGTTTTGAAAAGTCCTTTATTATACGAGATACACGTAAATTAGCTCCGTGAGGTCATTAATTATAATTTTACGTTCTTGTTTAATTAATTTATACTATACTGGAGATTGAACCGTTTCAGTCAACACTGAAGATCATTGTTATTGGCCTGTAATAGTGGGGGTTTGGGGGGGGGATTGGAAAATTCCAAATATTCTCGTAACGTAAGTATTCGGCTAATTATTAATATTTTCAAGCTTCAGTAACCCCCCTCTCTCCTTCTAGTCATCATTTTTTTTAAAATTGAATATCATGTGATAAGCGATTAAAAGTGTGCTATACAGTGAAATCTGCTTAGTTTACGCAGCCCCTGCATGACTTACTTTTTGTTATGAACACTTGAGGATATTTACGCTATGAGTTCAGCCGCCGATAGCTGATTTTCCTCTTCTACCAAGACAATGTCCTTGTACGGTTTTGAAGACTGGATGAGAGAGCGGTGATTCTTGCCCTTGATACGGACTGCACAATGTGTGGCACAAACCTTGCAAAACTCCCTCCAAACAGATTGCTCCGGGTACTGAAGACACGGTGCGCGTGACGCTTTTGGCGCGTAGAATAAAAGTGGGAATCCACGGCTGGAGTCGCACACCCCGGGCTGCGTCACGAGCACGCCTCTGCTCCTTGGGCAACACACGACACTTGAACCTCGTGACAGATCTTCCGTTAAGTAGGCGTTTCGTCACTCACTCACCTGGCAATCGTGAGATATATACATAGCTTATCAACAGAAAGAACAGTATTGAAAAAAAGAAGAAAAAAAAACTAGGAGTGGGGATACGACAAAACGCTCGCTCGAGAAATGACTATGTAGAGCATCTCTGAATAGAAGCACTCTTTTAGTGCAATGTTTATTCAGCACGAGACGTCTTTGATAGCTCCTCAAAGGTTCTCATGGAATTTACATTGACATTAAAATATAAAACGAAATTTTCTTTGAGGAATTATACTTTCAAATATCCTTCTTCAACAGCCATTAAAACGTCTTTATGCCTTTGAAGTTTCCCAATGCCTACTTTCCCACTTGAATTATTCACTGACGATATAATGATAGTCACAATTCTAACAAGATAAAATAAAGTCCTACTGTAAAAACCCTAAAAATTTGCAAACGTTTAACGATCATTTAATTGCATGTGATGAAAAATATGGTATTTCCGCAATGATGGCTTTTAGCGGAATGATTCTCTTAAGGGCAATCAGCCATTGAGGTTGTACTCATAACGCGATTTTTGACAAATTTCCTCAAAAGTCCATCTATTCTTTCTAGAAGATGAGAAAAAAGTCCGTCACGCAAGGGCTGCATTAACTAAGTAGATTTCCCACGTATTTGCATTTACATCAAAACTTAAAAGTTCAATGAGAACAGTATTCGGTATATAGGCTTCAAAGAAAGTCCTTCATAAAATAACAGCTTTTGTCAGTATGAGATTAGCAGGAGTGAGGGTTTACTGAAGGCCGAAAACTATAAAACCCAAATATCTTGGATAATAACCAAGATAGTGGAAAACGTACAAAAAAAAAAAAAAATAAAGTCCGACACGCAGGGGCTACGTTAACTAAGCAGATTTCCCACGTCAAGTTATACAATAGAGAAATCTCCATACGAGAGCCGAACAGTTGCGGCAAAGGGCCAAACTAGCTTTTGGCGGGAAACCCGTTCGTCATCCGTTATCGGCCAAAATTTAATAAAAATGCAAATATCTCGGTTAATATTCAAGATAGCGAATAAATTTGTAGAACAATATTTATAGTAAATTAAATTTGCAATAAGATTAGTTCTATACAATTATTTGATCCGACGTATGGTAAGGGTGATATTTCGAATTTTCGAAAATACCCCCCTCTAAACCCCCCCTCCACTGGTCCGATTTCAGCCATTAACGAACTTGATCTGTCTTATTGCTTAATACGTTTAAATATCGAGTTTGGTACCGATCAAACCAAAATTGCGACCGCTAGAGCGTTAACAGACAAATATATATATATATATATATATATATATATATATATATATATATATATATATATAATTTTGAACGGACCTCATTTTCGTCATCTCCTGGGTAGGATCGATGGACATTTGAAGAACATTTTCAAAAATCGCGTCATGAGTACGATCTCAATAGCTGATTTCCCTTAAGGGAAATCTGCTGAAAAAGAAACCACTTAAAGAACATTACATTTGCAGTATGATTGGTTCTATACTATTTTTCGACCCGATGTACAATAATGGAGATAATTCAATTTTTTGAAATTCTCCATCTAAACACCTTAAGGGAAATCAGCTATTGACGTTGTACTCATAGCGCGATTTTCGATATATTCCTTCAAAAGTCCATCTATTCTTTCTAGAAGATGAGAACAAAATCCGTCATCATGGCCTGCATTAACTAAGTAGACTTCCCACGTGCATCACGTATTTGCATTTACATCAAAACTTAAAAGTTCAATGAGAACAATATTCGGTATATAGGCTTCAAATAAAGTGCTTCAGTATGCCATTAGGAGGAGTAAGGGTTTACTGATTGCCGAAAACTATAAACCCAAATATCTGGGATAATAACCAAGATAGTGGAAAACGTACAAAAATAAAAACACTTAAAGAACATTACATTTGCAATATGATTGGTTCTGTACTATTTTTTGACCCGATGCACAATAACAGAGATAATTAGATATTTTGAAATTCTCCATCTAAACACCTTAAGGGAAATCAGCTATTGACGTACTCATAACACGATTTTCGATAAAGGAAGGATGACAAAAGTGATGCCTGTTAAATCAATCATGTTAATATGTATATAATATATATTATATGCCATTAGAGCTCTGGCGCTATATAACTAATTTTATTACAAATTGAATTACCAATAAACGTTGTTAAATACATGTGTTCTTCACCATGAATATTACGATTTTTTTTTTGGTTCTGTCTCAGAAATGTTAATTTGATTTATACCATACTTGATATTTAACCGTTTCAGAAAAAAAACTAAAGATCATATTTCATGTTGGCTGATATTGGACCCAAAATAGTGGGGGTTTGAAGGGGGGGGGGGAGAACTCGAAAATTCAAAATATCTAGGTTATTATGAGTCTGATCGTAAAATGTCATAGAACCAATCTTTTTAAACTACTTTTGGTGTACATTCGGTTTTATTTTATTTTATTATTTTTTTTTGTATTTTTTCTTAGCTCAACTGTTAAAGGAATTAATCGTACTCAATATCCCCTCCCTGCAGTCTACTCATCGGCATTTTACTTGGAAATGGAGAATATGTGGTGAGATGAGTTCTGATTTGTTTAATACCACCAAAGTGGAAATCTGCTTAGTTTACACAGTTCTTGCGTGAGAGACTTTCATTTATTCTAGGAGGCCTCTCAGCACATGTGTTCCTTTCTCAAGCGCTAGGAGCAATGATGGATTCTACCTTATGGGTCCTTGGGCAGCAACTAATAAATGAAACTAACCTTACAATTTTTGATCGCTGGAAAAAAGTTTTTGTCTTTACCAAGAATCGGATCCAGGTATCCTAAATATGTAGTCCAATAAATTGAGCTGAAGGCACGACTCGCTCAAAGAGTTCTTCTGCCAAAGTCGAACACTCCAAATTAGACATCCATCTTGGAGGAAAATTCTTTTTGTGGATGTGGTAGTAAAGTACTCGACTATTTTTAGCCATTTGCTTTTTGTATTATTTCCAGAAAACCAATAAAATACAATAGTAATAAATATCCTATTGGATGTCGTAATCTGTCTACTGAATAGATCTTGTTAATGTAAAATTAAGAAATAATTAAAAACATATTCCTGAACAAACAACACATTAAAAACACAACTTATTATTTTATTTTCTCAGAAATATGGTTTTTAATTCCTCTTTTTTACTTTTAGAAAGTAAGTAAAATATATTACTAAGCGTTAGCTAAACTGTCACTTTATGTTTAATGGCATCCGTCAGTTTACTGCTTAATACATCCTATACACCTTAAATAATTATTTTGGTCAATTACTAATACTTACGATAGTAAACGTCTCTGGAGACGATTATTGAGACAAACATGTACTTTTATGGCACTTTCACTGCAAGAAAGACCATAAGCCGCAAACTAAACCACATAAAACCCCCGGTTATTCCTCATAAACAAACCACATGCATTCTACTTCATCCCCATCGGAAAAGAAAATCCACAAGGATTCTCTGTATGATAAGCAAAACTTGTTTTAAAGTCACACAGAAAACCTCAGCCCACATACTGTTGTTTATTTTTCCACAGTATAAATTTGAGGATAAACAAACCCCTCGGGGGGGGGGGGGAGGTGAGTAAACAAATTAAACGATATTGAACTATGTAGTCCACTAACACAATCGGAAAATTATTATTCCAGTAAAGGAAAGACCGAAGAGTGGAAACCAAAAAATAAAAATATTTTGTAATATTCAAGAGAATGTTTAGAACACTTATGAAAACCAAAAAAGTCCGTCACGCAGTGGCTGCGTAAACAAAGCAGATTTCCCTCGTGAAGTTTTACAATAAAGAAATTTCACGAGAGCCAAACAAGTCAAGGAAACGGCCGAACTAGCTTTTGGCGGGAAAGTAACTCTCGTCCGTTAGGCTCCGAGATTAAATTAAAAACAATTCAATCTCAAAAAAACAACAAGAACACAAAACATGGACTTACCTTTAATGATAGCAGCGCTCTGAACACTTATTACACCAACATTAAATAGTACCACAGAATATCTATTATTTGTAAGACTTAATACTGCTGTGAATATTAAGTAAACAAATAAAGGGCAAGTCAAATGGTAAGAACCTTCCTGATAGCAAACAGGCTGAGTTGTAAACAATCAGGTTAGCCAGCTTTTACCGGAAATAAAAGCAATTACGGAAATATATTTGAATATAAGTTATACATTTTATTCATAACTAGTTATTATATCTACTACTGTAATTAATAATAAACCAGAATAATTTTTATCACAACCATTCCAAAATACGATACAGACGGTTATGAGATTTTCATATGATTAAGGAACAAACAGGTTAGCCAGAGAAGATTTACAATAGATAAATATACATACAGGTAACACTTCCGTGAATATTAGTGAATAATTACAAACGGCAATGAGAAATCTTTCAGCGAATTTACAATATAAGTTAAAAGTCCCTACAACGTAATACGGCTGGATTGTAAACAAACAGGTTAGGCAACCTTGTAGCGCAGTATCGATAGATAGACCGGAAAAACAAACAATTAAAGAAATATATCTGAATATAAAATATTAATTTTATTGGAAATTATTTACTATAGTTAGTGGAATAATTTGAAATAAATCAAAATAATTTCTATCTCAATCACTCAGATTTTTGTAGTCCAAGAAAAAAAAGGGGGGGGGGGTCAACAGAACGTATTTGTTTGTATCTCGTAAAATAAAGCTTTGTTGAAAGAAATATTTTGTATTTAACCTAATAATGAGGTAGTTTATGAGATATGAGCTTATTATTAATATGCCCCTAGTAGAAGTGGAGGTTTACTGAAAGCGGAACTCATTACGAAAAATACAAATATCTCGGTTAATACTCATTATACGGAAAATATGCATAGAACAATATTTATAGTAAATGTAATTTCCAATAAGATTGATTCTATACAACTTTTCGATCCGACGTACAGTAACGGAGATATTTCGAGTTTTCAAAAATCCTCCCCTCTAAACCCCCCCTCCCACTGGTCCGATTTCAGCCGTTAACGAACTTGATCTTTCTTTTTACATAAAACGACTAAATTTCGAGTTTCGTAACGATCTAACAAAAATTGCGACCGCTAGAGCGGTAACAGACAAATATATATATATATATATATATATATATATATATATATATATACAGTTTTGAACGGACCTCATTTTCGTCATCTACTAAGTAGGATCGATGGACATTTGAAGAAAAATGTCGAAAATTCCGTCATGAGTACAACCTCAATAGCTGATTTCCCTTAAGGGAAATCTGCTAAAACTGCAGAATTTTATGTTAACCGCCAAGGTAGGTTAAATAAAAGCTTTTCAATCAAACAAATAATAATGAGGATATTTAATTGTACATTGTAAATTCTATACCATTTCTAAAACAATGCCCATCGTAGTCCATTTTGACCATTAGTCATTCTTCAGTTTCATATTTTTTCAGCTAGAGTGACAGACAACAAAAATTGTTGTCTCCAGTGCATTTACTGAGGAACATTTATATAAATTTGAACTGGCCTTTTTTCTGTCATCTCCTGGTTACATTAGATGGACTTATGAATTCATTTTTCGTAATTCGTGAATAGAATACCTTCAATAGGAGGGGGGGAGGGGTCAGTAATGGGAAATGGTAAAATGGTAAAAGAACCTTTCTGAAAAGTATCTTAAATTCAAACGAATATCAATATCGCGCAAGGAAAATTCATTTATTGCTTACTATAATTTATTTTCAAATACAGATGAATCAAATAAATGTAAATAGCTCTGCTTTTACTATGCTTAACATTAAAGTTTTAACTAAAAGGTAATACGACGTTAAAAGTGGAAATCTTTTATTAGGCCATTGCGAGCAACGCGTAAACGCCAGAACCAAGGACTGATACTAGATCTTCAAATTCAAGATTTTAGCTGAGATATTATAAGAAGTAAAAATAAAACTTAAGTAAGGCCATAATTCTATTTCCGTTGCAATAGTATAACTTTTATTTTAAATGTAACATTTCTAATTAATGAAGAGAATTCAGGAACCTCGTTTTGTTGGTAAAATTACTTTATTATAAACAGAAAATAATGTCCCCTATAAGGTTATTTACACGCAAAACGAAGTCACGATGTGATATTCATGCTAATCACATTAATTGTGAGTACACACTTAATTCGTAGTTACTTTATTATTACTATTATCTCTTTTTAATTATAAAGGCGTGGCTGGTAATTAACATGCAAAATACATTTATTTTAATGGTTAAAATTACTGAATGTTCGAGAATAATTTATTTTAAATGAATTTTTTAAATATTTTTTCTAACGTATTTACTTTATTATTGGAGAGTTGAAAACAGCTCTTAGTTGTTGTGAAAGTAGCCAATAGCTTGATTTTTTTTAGGGAACTATTAAATTGGAACTTATCTAATAAAAGTAGTTTAACTATACAAATATTACTTTCTAGCACTTTACAATGCGAATTTAATTACTAACAAGCACGCGCATAAGCAAACCGAGGCGGTAGTTAATTAACTACCGTCATTACATTCTGTCAATGAATTCTGCTACATAAAAAATCTATAAAGAATGAAATTATAGATACCCAAGCTGATGAGGAAGACAAAAATAATTGTTAGCTTCCTTATCAACTTCGTATACATTCTGATGATTATACTTGTAAATTTATTGACTAAATTATGCTAATAGCGCTTCAATAATTAGTAAAAACAAAGTTTTCCACACTCATGATTTTCACGACCACAGTTTCCTTGGCCGGTCTGAAACTAACTTACTGTTTTTGTTTGTCTGAGGGGTTCTTGTTCTAGTACTTAGTGTGTAGATCACCAGACCAGTCAATTACTCTAATTCAAATAATCCAAGATGGCGGGGAGGGGGGGGGGTGAGAATTATCAGAACGTATTTTCATGTATCTCATCTAGGAATGATTTGTTGAACACGATATTTCTTCTTCCCGCTTAAAATAAGACATCCACGATATACTAGCTTCTTCTTAACTTGCGATGACAGTGGGGGTTTACTGTTGGCTGAAATATAAAAAAAATGCCTGTACCTTGACTAATATTGAAGATAGAGAAAACATGTATATAGCAATATTTATATAACTTAAGTTTGCAATAATATTAGTTCGATCCCCCCCCTCCAAACTCCCCGTCACACTGGTTCAATTTCAGCCGTTAAAGAACTTAAGTTTTACATAAGACGTTTAAATATCGAGTCTGGTAACGAAGAAACAAAAATTTTGGCCTGTAGAGTGATAACAAACAAATCTTGATATATATAATTCTACTGTTCGTTTGTATGTCACTGAACTCCTCCTAAACGGCAGGACCGATTTGATTGAATTGTTTTGTATGCGTTTGGATGTCGCCCTAAATAGTTTAGATTCACAAATCAGCCCGGCAGATGGAGCAGGAGTGGGGGTTATAAGGGAGGCCTAAACTTAAAAATAGCGATATTTCGTATCCAATTGGTTTTTTTGGCAAATATGCACAGGATAAAAGCTGTTTATTTTGTTATTTGGAGTAACTTCTGTTATGTTCACTTTTGTCGTATTACAAAGGATAAACGAGATATACACTAAAAGATTAAAGTGGGAGCCAACAGTTTTATGGGGGGGGGGGAGACTAACGATTGAACCGAACTTACTATGTCTAAATTAGCATTAAATCTTTCATGATTATATGTATTAACTATAAGCTTAATATAGCTTATAGTTAATATATATATATATATATATATATATATATATATATATATATATAAAGCTATATTAACTTTTTAGGTAAGAACGGGAGTAGGGGTTATAAGGGACGACTGAATAAAATATTCGCGATATTTCATTTTCTATTTGTTTTTAGGCAAACGTGCACTTAACAAAAAGTGTTTTTTTGTATTGTTAAAAGTAGCTTTTGTTTTAAACATAATATTATTATGTTTAATATCCTAATGACTTGAAATATCATGCGTGACAACGTTTGTCGGGTCCGATAGTTATATATAATTTTGAATGAACCTCATTTTTGTCATTTCTTTGGTAGGGTCGATGGCCATTTGTGGAAATGTGTCAAAAATCGCGTCATGAGTTCCTTAGAGAAAATCTGCTAAAAGTGTTTTATCTAGGTTGACTTTATTGCACCACAGCTTTTAGGGATAGGTTAACTGCTGGTTACTATCCTGGTAAATTTTAAAGTTAATTACTTTTGGAATTTGGTAGAATATATTTTTAAATGATCAAACGTTATAGACCAATTTTTAGTCTTATTTACAGATAATCGACCTATGCATTCACAGCCATACAATATAACATTTATAACCAATATATTTTTCACATAAATAAACAAACTAAATCCTCCTTGAGCTGTATTTGTTATTTATTGGTTGAGTTGATTATTTATTCCCTGAATATTTCATCTACTGGCTTAAGTTTCTGACTTATTGCTCACATAATTATTTCAGTGGTATTGAACGACTGGGTTAGGATGAGCAGGGAGTGCGTTACCTCCTCCAAACCGCTAACAGGAAACCTTCCGCATTTCTTCTTGCACCGCAATGTGAATGCACTTACGTCTAATCTCATGTTCATCGAGACAGAAAAGAAAAAGAACATAACTGAATAGCAAAAACATAGGTGCGCTATTATCATTTATGAACGGTGCCTATTTTCCACCTACAAGAAGTTAAGCAAAAAAGTTAATTCCTTAGCTCCCAAAGATGGTATTGAACGACGTTAGGATAAGCTGAGTACGTTACCTCCTCCTATAGATCCAGAAATAATTTAGTCATTATCTTGCACGATTCTTTCAATTTGCAAGTGAAAACTGAATCGACATTTCTCAATTTAAAAACATTAGTCAAGTATAAGACTTTGTAAGAATCGTTGAGATGTTCCAGAAAAAGGACATTATTTTTATAACGAGACTTGTCATCATCACGAACTCATACATTTAGAAGAACAAATAATTTTGAGGAATTCTTTGTTGGTCGCCCAAACATTTAAAACTAAATAAATCAACACATTAGAGATATTCTTATACTACTGTTAAATAACGTCCTAAAATCCCACCCTGGCTAGAAAAGGGTGGTAACCTGTAGATAACCCGTCCCGATTAGCCTAAGTTGCAAAAAGTGGACGTTAATAAATAAATAAATACTACTGTTGTTTGGAATATAACCTCGTTCCCAGAACAACGAAAGGAATTTTTGGTATAATCAGGACTATTTAGCAATATTATAAAATATAGAATTTAATATTTGTTTATTAATCTAATTACTTAATAATTAACTAGTAAATACTCTTGACATATTTCGTACTAATTTAGAGTAAAGTTTATTTCAGAAATAAAGAGTGTCATTAACTTTTTCTATTAGAAAAATCACATTATTGACTAATATTAGGCCCAAATTCTGCTTTATTTCAATAAATGTAAAATGGTGTATAAGGGTATATGACAAGCACTTTGTAAAATATGTATTTCTGAAATAATTGTAATGAAATTTACTTGAAAATAAATTAACTTTACTTCCTACATTTCAATAAATGTATTATTCACCTCATGTACTCCCTTGATGACTGAATTAAAGCGTTTCGTTCAATATATTGAGTAACATTAAAAAAAATAGCAGGTAAATAAAAAAATAAAAAATGTAATGTCTATTTATTGCTGAATTGGGGAAGGGAGGGGGGGTCCTCAGATTTTTCATAAGTTAAAGAGTTAGCCTTTATCTCACGTGTTAAACATAGAGTAGTGAGTTCGATGCCCGCCTGGCTAATAGGAATTTTTTTAATGACGTACTCATTTAACAATTCTTAGTCCCACCCTGGCTAGAAAGGGATGGTAACCTGTTGATGACCCACCCAAATTAGCAGTAGTAGCAAAAAGTGGACGTTAATAAATAATAGTAATACTGCTGAGTTATAATAAAGAAGTTCCAACTACAAAAATGTTTTTTTTTTTCATTCATTCTGAAAAGAAACAACAAAAAAAAAAACACTTGATTGGCTTAAGAAAATTATCTAAAAATGGAATCATGGAATGGAAGATAAATTAATATTCTGAAGATCAGCGCCTCTATGGGTGGCCTATTACCATTTATCCTGGTGTATGATAAAACTCCAGTAAATAATTTAAAATGAGCATAATTATTGAGGTTATTTTCTCAGGCATATATAATAAGTGAAATATAAAAAAAAAATTGGCTTAAAGAAGATTAAAATAACGGACCGAAGTGGTGCTTAACGGGACCATGTTACTTCTTCATTGACTTGGTACTTCGTTTCACTTATGTTACACCTTTCTTTTCACGTTCATGAAATGTTACATAAAAACGTCTCGGCCATCAAGTCGGAAGGATACGCCTCCCTTCACTCTCAATTACAGTCCTTCAACATTTAACAACCTTTAGGAGAAGGGGACTCTCTTATAACGAGCAAACGTAGCGTCTGCCGTGCATTTTAGAATGGAGGATACATAATAGAAATTACATATTGCGCAATCACAAGGCGATATAAATACGTAACTTAAGATTTCTCTGTCAAAAACTCGTAGAGAGCCCAAGAGATCTGCCTTAAGCACCTATTATATTATGTATGAATACAAACATTTATTCAATTCGTTATCTGGAAATCATGGAAATCGGTGGTCAAGATCTGTGCTGAACCCGTCCATCTACAACTCAACACAGTTTCATAATTTTAATTTTTTATATTTTGCATATCTTTCTTTCCGATGTGATAGAAAAAAGTTTGTCACACAAGGGGCCGCGTAAACTAAGCAGATTTCTCACGTAATGCTATACAATAGAGAAATCTCCATAAGAGTGTCGAACATTTATGGAAACGGCCGAACTTGCTTTCGGAGGGAACGTACAGAAGTGACCATAGCTCTTACATTATAAAAATGCAAATATCTCGGTTAAAATACAAAATAGAGAATAAATGTATATAGTAATATTTATAGTCAATTTACTTTTCAATAAGATTAGTACTATACAATTTTTTCGATCCGACGTATAGTAAGGAAGATATTTCGAATTTTCGAAACTCCTCCCCTCTAAACTCCCAACCCTCCCACTTGTCCGATTTCAACCGTTAACGAACATGATCTTTCTTTTTACATAAAACGATTAAATGCCGCGTTTGGTGATGATTAAACAAAATTTGCGACGCTAGATTGGTAACAGACATATATATAGTTTTGAACGGACCTCATTTTCGTCATCTCCTAGGTATGGTCGAAGGACATTTGAAGAAAAAATTCAAAAATCGCGTCATGAGTACGACCTCAATAGTTGATAAAACTAATAAAAGACCAAAACAGTCCGTCATGCCAATATCTTGGTTAATACTCATGGTAGAGAAAATATGTATATGACAACATTTATAGGTAATTTAATTTTCAATAAGAATGATTATGTACCTTTTTTGGATCCCCTTTAACACCCCCCCCTCCTCCCTACCCCGAGTACTATTTCAGTCATTAACAAACTTGATCTTTGGTTTTACATTAATCTCTTATATATCGAGTTTGGCAACGATAAGACAAAGAATGCAGCTGCTAGAGAGGTAACAAAAAAATATTCATAATTTTGTTTGGACCTCATTTTTACCACATTTCCTAGGTATGTACGTTGGATTTGAGGAAAATGTTTGGAAAACCACGTCGAGAACAACCTGAATAGCTCATTTCACTAGATATCTCTAAACACATATAGGGGGCTCACGTTAGCCATGTGGATTAAAACGTTGACCTCAATCTTCCATGGTAAACCTAGAGTTGCTAGTTTGATTCCCGCCTAAGCAATAGAAATATATTTAGTGAAATGAAATCATTTAATAAAAGCCAAATACTCCCATCTTGGCTAGAAAATTGTGTAAGCCTGTAGATAACCCGTCCTAATTAGCCATAGTAGCAAAAATGGTATTAATAAATGATAACAATGGTAAACACTCTTTTTCTCCCGTATTATGATTTTAATTGATAGAACTGAAACATGCCATGCTGCCACTAGAAATATCGATACTCCATGTCAGAAGCAATCCTGAACTAACTCAGGAGGGGGGTGGCAATCTGATATCGTTTGTAGAATCAGGAAGGGATGTGATTCTTAGGAAATATTAGAAGGATGGAACCTTACAATCTGCCCAATGGACAAATGGTCCTTACAATGGTCCTTAGGAGAAAGTAAGTTTGAAGTGAAGTCGGCCATAACAAAGGTGCCTTGATCACCTGATTGAGGATTGGAAGCGGTAAACTTAAAAAGCCTTGTTGTGTACCGCAAGAAGAATAGTCCAAGATGGAGGTTCTAGATAAAGCCCAGGTCCTTCATGAACTATAGGGCCAATAAAGTGGGTGATGATGGTCGTTGACAAAAATTCTCGAACGTCCTTGGGGATACGAAAATTAAGAAGCCCTTAAAATATCCGAGTGTTAGAATGACACTCTGGTGATTTCATCATCCATTCTATATTTCTCCTCTAATAAGAAACCTGTGAAACAGAAATTGTTATTTAATATAAGAAGATTGGTGACTTAGAAGCTCAAAATTAAAAGTGGATAAGTATATTTATTTATTTGAGCTTTACAGCTGTGGCGATGTTGCTCAGATAAAAAAAACTGTATTAAAGAAAAAAAAAACAAAATTAATTTAAACGAATATTATAAGATTAAACCACAAAACAGAAATGGAACACTTAAGAACAGAAAGAGAATTATTGTCATTTATTTATTAAATTCCACTTTTTGCTACTAAGGCTAATTGGGGCGGGTTATCTACAGATTACCACCCTTTCCTAGCCAGGGTGGAACTATGGATTTCATTTATGAATTCGTCACTAAATAAATTTCTATTACTCAGGAGAGAGTCGAACTAAATAAATGTTGAGATTACCAATAATTACAGACTCTAGAAAGTTAAGAGGTGGCTATTGTTTTTTTTAAATTGTTTTTGTAGTTTGAATGCTATGCTTTCTATTATTTTATTTACTTATTATTTTATGGAAGTGTTTTTATTTTGTCTTTGTATTATATATGTATGTATATATATATATATATATATATATATATATCTTATGACGAAGCATGTGCATTAGGTAATAGATATAGATAATACCAATAGATCTCAGTGCAAAGCTGTATGTAACTCAATTCTATCATTTTGATAACCTCAACAGCCAACGTGAACTATTGCCTTAGGAAACAGAAAGGGATGTCCATTATAATTATATAGGCACATACAAGTAAATGTTTAAGTCCCTAAGATAATGCCGAAATAAGTATTTATACTGATGGTAGCAAGGATGAAACTCGAATCGGTTGTGCTTTTGTAGTTTTTAAAAGAGATGAAATAATAGAAATACAAATATTCAGACTTGTAAAACTTTGTATCAATAATCAGCAAGAAAAAATTGCAATCTTAAATAGTTTACTGTACATAGACAACTAACATATACATGTGTGTATTGATTAAATTTTGAAATAGACCTAATTCTTCTCGATAGTTCCCATGATCAATTATAGATATTTTTCGAAACCTCGATAGATGAATTTCCCATTTTATCAAATCTTTTTTCACTTTCAATTAAAATGGTGCCTTGAGTAAAACCTCGACAGCCGATTTCCCTCAAGAAAAATCAGAAAAAACTCAAGGAGAAAAACAAAAAGGTTATGTATGTTTTTGGTAAGAGAGCATCTTTTAGATACATGAATTTTAGTAAAGTACTATAAATACTTTTGGCCTATTCAAGTCTGTAATATTTAAACAACCAATAACAATGATAAGAAGCATGGTTAATGTTGGAGGAATTATTATTATTATTTATTGACGTCCAATTTTTGCAACTCAGGCTAATCGGGACGGGTTATCTACAGGTTACCACCCTTTTCTAGCCAGGGTGGGGTTTTAGGATGTTATTTAATGAATGCCGTAACTAAATAATTTCCTTTGCCCAGGCGAGAATCGAACTCGCCACTCTAGGTTAAATTGGAGCAATTAGGTAACTTTAAAACGCGACCTTGTAATTGCCAATCTTATGCGTGCAGTTCACGATAGGTTCAAAAACGTTATGGTAACTATTTTGCTTAACTGTTTATAGGTTGCGAAGGTCCATAACACGAACTCCATCCCACTTTCCTGCGATGGCTGCCAGTTACTCGGCAGCTCTCAATTAAACCGATAATCTTTTAACTGCTACCTTTCACCCCTGAAGACAGTTCGGTAGCTGTAGCAATCTCAGGCCAATCACTCTGGACTACTTTACAAAGAAGATGTTAGCTGATTCCCCCCAAGGGAAATCAGCTATTGAGGTTGTACTCATGACGCAATATTTGGAAAATTGTTTTCAAATGTCCAACTATCTTACCCAGGAAATCACAACAATGATTTCTGGCCGAATTTTTATACCTATCTGTTTGTTAACAAGGTGCCACAATTTTTGTTTTACCTTTACTATACGCCCTATTAACATGTTTCAGGCATTCATACTAATGATTGAGACAGGTACAGTGGAGCTTTAGAGAAGGGGGGAAGGATCGAACAATCACTCATATTAACCTCATTATCACGTTCATTAAAAACTGTAATATAGTCCATTTTACTGATAATTTAATATTCTACAACAATAGGTAGAAGAATTTCATTTCAAACTTAAATATTAAAAGAATTGTTTTTATTAGTCAATTATTAGCAGGGAAATCAGCCATTGAGATTCCCGATGGATGGACATTTGAGGAAATTTTCGAAATATTTCCTCAAATGTCCATTGATCCTACCTACCATGGAAATTACGAAAATGAGGTTTATATATATATATATATATATATATATATATATATATATATATATATATATACACACACACACACACACATACTTGTCTATAACAGCTTTAGCGATTGCAATTTTTTTCATATCCTTACCGAACTCTATATATAAGACATATTTAAAGGTTTTACATAAAAATAAAGGCCAAGGTCGTTAATGGCTGAAATCTGACTAATGGGAGGGGAGGGTGGCCTTTCCAATACTGGAATATGCCTGTTATTATACGACGGATCGAAAAATTGTAAAGCACCAATCTTATTGCGAATATAATTTCCTATAATTGTTGTTCCATATATATTTTCTTTATTATGAATATTAACGGAAATGTTTGTATTTTAGTTTTCGGTCTTGAATTACCACCACTTCTGCACATGTCTGAAGCTCTTCATTCCAAGGATAAAAGCAACAATGGTTCTCATTGAACTTTTACTTTGCGAGATGCATGCGACTCTGTCAAACATATTTATTTTATCTATTCCATACTCGATATTTAAAATTGTCAACACTAGATATCTTATTTGCTAGCGGTTAAAACCGGACTCGGAATACTGGTGGTTTAGGTGAAGGGAAATTCGAAAGTTCAACATTTCGAATACTTGAAATATGTCTCTTATTATAAGTCGGACCGTAAAATGTTATAAGCCAAAATTATTAGACTTTATTAGAATTAAATCTCTAGAATTGTTGTTTTTGCATTTTTTCGTAATATTAACTGAGTTATTCGGACTTTCTTATTTTTTGCCGTCATTGAGTAACCCCCTTCCTTCTACTCATCAATTTCGTGTAGGATAGAAACGATACTATTTATTTTAGATTCAGAACCTTGGAAGAAAGGCACATACTGGTATAATGGGCAATGAAATAGTCTATATCCACGCCAAGTGTGCTTCTAAATGTAACGAAGAGGTAATTTACAATAAAATTACTCCAACTGTCTTGAAATCTTTACTGAGAGAAAAAAGTATTAATTTTGTGGCAACAGAGATGGAATCAAATAGACAAAGGATCACATCTAAAATTATATATCCCTATTTTAAAAACCAATATCCCACTATCCCAACATACATTTTATCTCACACAAATACTAACAGGACACGGTAATACATACTTTTACTTATACAGATTCAAACTTACTGACTCCAATACTTGTAAATGCTACAGTTACACTGAACAGACATTCACCCACCTGATTTATGAATGTAGACTGACTCAAGACATACAAAGACAGTTAAATACTCATATTCCCGGACGGCCTATCAGTCCTGATATTTTACTTTCAAAACATCTAAATTTGTTAAAATCAATAGCCTATGATATTCTTAAGCTGAGAGAGGAAAATATAATATAATACCAATATTATGTAATATTTTATTGGTTATTTAACTGTATTCCTAATTGTTCTTCTTTAATGTTTTTTTTAAAAGTTTAATTTTCATGTTCTTATTTACATTTTAATATGTATATATATATATTATTATATAAAATTGTTAAATGTTTTGACTAAATGCACATATAATGCAAATAAGCATGCATGGGATGTGCAGAAAATAAAATCCCTCCACATAGGGTTACTATGTAGAGGAAATACATAAAAAAAAACCTTGGAAGAATGAAACATTTTTGGTTCAACAGCTCAAGAAGGGTCACAAAGCATTAATGGGAAAATATAGTTGTCAAACAGACACGATTACCGCCATATTGTGGTTCTTCACTCATGTAGCTAATTAATTGTTTCACGGTGCCGAATGAGCACTTGGAGAGCGGATAGAAATCCAACTTAATGCTCGGTAAATGCTCACTAAATACATTTTTGGGTACAATCTCCGGACTTTAACATGTCATCGCCGAAAGTATGAACGTGATAAAACTGAAGAAAGTTTTATAACGAAA
The DNA here is from genome assembly GCA_019009955.1 of Riptortus pedestris. Lineage (NCBI taxonomy): Eukaryota > Metazoa > Arthropoda > Insecta > Hemiptera > Alydidae > Riptortus > Riptortus pedestris. Next base: position 29,901,499 of record CM032232.1, on the reverse strand, counting down.
TAAAAAGCAGTTCCGTGATAGTAAAAGGAGTACGTTGAGTAACATAATATTGTAAAGTAATTGTTTAGGTACACGAAACACACAAACTAGAAATGGCCGCTTCATTTTTATTCTAGGCTCGGCATGAAAGCAAATATGTAACCGCGTTATCTTTTCCTGGGGATAAGATTGCAATTCACGATGAAGCTCTAACTGAATCAAAAATTCGGAGTTGTTTGATTACGTCATTTTATTTGAGGCTAGGACTAATTTTCAAGCTAAACATGGGAAATGAGTAATAAATATACATAAAGTATTTGTTCTCTATGTGATAAAATTTCTACAAATGTTAAAGATCTTGGAAAAAAAAGAGTAATAGAAGGTTTAGTTATAGTAGAAAGTGTTCCCTTGTATCACTAACAACTTCATCATACACTTCATAATTCATCATTTTGGACATCAATAAATTATTTTTAGAAATCAGCTAATGATGTCGTACTCATGACACGATTTTCGAAAATTTTACTCAAATGTCCATCGTTACTACCTAGGAGATGACGAAAATGACGTTCGTTAAATATATATATCTATATATATATATATAAAATTGTAACCTCTGTCTGTATATTGATTTTTTTCGCGAAATTTCACGATAACTTTTCGTTTCACATGTCATAGACACCATAACTGCATTTTGTTTCTTTGGTGTCTGTTTGTTTATTTGTTTGTTTGTTTGTTACCTTTTCACGCAAAAACGGCTGAACCGTATTTTATGAAACTTGGTATGTATATTACTACTAACCAAACTTAGACTTTAGGCTATATTAATATCCTCTGAGACGAACAGGAGTGGGGGTTATAAGGGAAGCCTGAAATTAAAAATAGCGATATTTCGTTTCCTGTTGGTTTTTCGGCAAATATGAACATAACAAAAGTTGTTTATTTTGTTATTTAAAGTAACTTTTGTTATATACATTTTTTTTGTATACCGAATTATAAACGAGATATACGCTAAAACCTATAGCGGAAGTGAACAATTTTATTTGGGACAAAATACCCAACCGAAATAAATAAAACTCGGTATATGTATTAGCACTAACGCTCTCATTATAACAAGCCATACCAACATTTTTAGGGACGGGCAGGAATGGGGGTTGTAAGGGAGGCCTGAATTTAAAAATAGCTTTATTTCGTTTTCTATTCTTTTTTCGGCAAATATGAATCTAACAAAAGTTGTTTATTTTGTTATTTAGAGTAACTTTTGTGATATTCATTTTTGTCTTTTAACAAAGTATAAACGAGATATACACTATAAACTAAAGCGGGAGTCAACTATTTCATTGGGCGCTAACGATTAAACCGAACTTAAAAAAACTCGCTATGTCAATTAGCATTAATTCTTCCATGATTATAAACTATATTAAAATTTTTAGATTAGAACGGGAGTGGGGGTTATAAGGGAGGCCTGAAATAAAAATTCGCGATATTTCATTGTCTATTTGTTTTTCGACAAAGGTGCACATAACAAAATTTGTTTACTTGGTTATTTAGAGTAACTTTTGTTTTATACATTCTTTTGGAAACAATTTATGAAGAAAGTAATTTGGGTAGAAATATTGATATGCTCAACAATTCTTTCCATCATGAACTCCCAGGTACCTCAACTGGAAAAATTAATTGAAATCTATGTTAATATTTTGTCCTTAATAATTCAAATCTATGCACGGGAGGAGACGGGAAATATGATAATATGGAGGACAGTTAAGTCTTACATAAAAAATTAATTTTATTATTAACAAATGCCAACAACGGGTATTAACCCTAAACACTGGGACGGGTAAATGTCAAAATATTGTGCAAAGCAAAGCCTTGCTAAAAAAATACCATCACCATTCAGACTCAAATCAATTCCCGGGCGAAGCCGGGTATCTTAGCTAGTATATATATATATATATATATATATATATATATATATATATATATATTCATAGATGGGGTTTTACTGAGGGGGCATTACGAAAATTCGATATATGTCCGTTATTATGTATCGGATGAAAAAATTCTATGGATCCAATCTTATAGTCAACGTATTAACAATAGCCTGTTATATTATGAAGCACTTCATTTGAAACATTATTAAATTTCCCCTTAAGGAAAATCAGCTATTGAGGTTGTACTCATGACGGAATTTTCGACATTTTTCTTCAAATGTCCATCGATTCTACCTAGTAGATGACGAAATTGAGGTCCGTTCAAAACTGTATATATTTATCTATATATATATATATCTATCTATCTATCTATATATTTGTCTGTTACCGCTCTAGCGGTCGCAATTTTTGTTTAATCCTTACCAAACTTCATATTTAAGCGTTTTATGTAAAAAGAAAGATCAAGTTCGTTAACGGCTGAAATCGGACCAGTGGGAGGGGGGGTTTAGAGGGGAGGATTTTCGAAAATTCGAAATATCTCCGTTACTATACGTCGGATCGAAAATTTATACTGTTTTTAATTTAATTGCAAATTAAATTTACTATAAATATTGTTATATACATTTATTCTCTATCTTGAATATTAACCGAGATATTTGCATTTTTCAGTTTTCAGCAAACCGCCACTTCTACTCATGTTACGTAAACAATACTCTGCTACATAATAAATCACATTATTGGAAGTTTAAATACCAAAAATTGTATTCAAGAGACCTTTATTATACGAGATACATGCAAATATGCCCTTGTGACCCCCCCCCCTTCTTAAAGTTTTGGACTACTAAAATTTTATTGATTGAGATAACAATTATTCTGACTCATTATTAAATACAGTACTAAATATAGTATGTAAATAGTTCTCAATAAAATAATGTGTTATATTCTGATATATTTCAGTAATTGTTTTTCTTTCCGGTGTGAGGCGGGCCGACCCGTTTGTATACGTTTCTAACCTAACGCTTCCTGTCGGCAGGTTATTGAAATTGGAAGAAACATTTCTTTTTTCCGTTTGTATTTATTCACGGTGTTGTTGTGTTAGCAGTATGTATATTTATCTATTACTAAACTTCACGAGGGAAATCTGCTTAGTTTACGCAGTCCCTGCGTGACGGACTTTTATGTTTGTTTTTTTTTAATCTAGAATGAACTTACAACAACACCCAACAACTTACATTTACTCACTGGACTTTTTATTTATTTGCCGTTTGGCTATTTTTACATCTATTTTTAGTTAATCTATTGTTATTAACAATGGTAGGGACATTTTTAATAAATATATATGTTACCTCTATTTTCGCTACTTTCCTTTTTCATTTAGCAGATTTCCCTTAAGGGAAATCAGCTATTGAGGTTGTACTCGTGACGGAATTTTCGAAATTTTCTTTAAATTTCCATCGATCCTACCTAATAGATGACGAAAATGAGGTCCGTTCAAAACTGTATATATATATATATATATATATATATATATATATATATATATATATATATATATATATATATATAAAATTGTAACCTCTGTCTGTACATTGATTTTTTTCGCGAAATTTCATGATAACTTTTCGTTTCACATGTCATAGACACCATAACTGCATTTTGTTTCTTTCGTGTCTGTTTGTTTGTTTGTTTGTTTGTTTATTTGTTTGTTTGTTTGTTACCTTTTCACGCATAAACGGCTGAACCGAATTTTATGAAACTTGGTATGTATATTACTACTAGCCCAACTTAGACTTTAGGCTATACTAATATTCGCTGAGACGAACAGGAGTGGGGGTTATAAGGGAGGCCTGAAATTAAAAATAGCTATATTTCGTTTCCTATTGGTTTTTCGGCAAATATGCACATAACAAAAGTTATTCATTTTATTATTTAGAGTAACTTTTGTTATATACACTTTCGTCGTATACCTAAGTATAAATGAGTTATAAGCTAAAAATTATAGCGGGAGTCAACAATTTTATTTGGCACAAAAGAATCAACCGAACTAAATAAAACTCGGTACGTGTATTAGAACAAACGCCTTCATTACAACAAGCCATACCAACATTTCTAGGGACGGGCAGGAGTGGGGGTTGTAAGGGAGCCCTGAAATTAAAAATAGCGATATTTCGCTTCCTATTGGTTTTTCCGCAAATATTAACATAACAAAAGTTGTTTATTTTGTTATTTGGAGTAACTTTTGTTATATACACTTTTGTCGTATACCTAAGTATAAATGAGTTATACGTTAAAACTTTAGCGGGAGCCAACAATTTTATTGGGCACTAACGGCTGAACCGAACTTAACAAAGCTCGGTATGTCAATTAGCATTAATTCTTCCATGATTATAAGTTATATTAAAATTTTTATGTTGGAACGGGAGGGGGGTTATAAGGGAGGCCTGAAATAAAAATTCACCACATTTACATGTATAAGAGACGGGAAATATAAAAATATCGAAGACAGTGAAGCCTCATCGAACAAATATTCTATTATTAGCAAATCCACGGCAACGACGGGTATCAATCCTAAACACTGGGACGGGTAAATATCAAAATATTGTGCAATGTAAAGCCTACTAAAAAATACCATCGCCATTCAGCCTCAAATGAATTCCCGGGCGAAGCCGGGTATCTGAGCTAGTATATATATATATATATATCTATCTATCTATCTATATATTTGTCTGTTACCGCTCTAGCGGTCGCAATTTTTGTTTGATCGTTACCAAACTCGATGTTTAGTCGTTTTATGTAAAAAGAAAGATCAAGTTCGTTAACGGGTGAAATCGGGCCAGGGGAAGGGGGGGTTTAGAGCTGAGGATTTTTGAAAATTTAAAATATCTTCGTTACCATAGGTCGGATCGAAAAATTGTATAGTACCAATCATATTGAAAATTAAATGCACTATAAATATTGTTATATACATTTATTCATTATCTTGAATATTAACCGAGATATTTGCATTTTTCAGTTTTCAGCCATCAGCAAACCGCCACTTCTACTCATGTTGCATAAACAATACTCTGCTAGATAATAAATCACATTATTTGAATCTTAAATACCAAGTATTGTATTCAAGAGACCTTTATTATACGAGATACATGCAAATATGTTCTGGTGACCCCCACCCCCCCACCGTCTTAAGGTTTTGATCTACTAATATTGATTGAGATAACAATTATTCTGACTCATTATTAATTAAAGTACTAGATATAGTAAATAGTTCTCAATAAAATTAATATGTTATATTCTGATATATTTCAGTAATTGTTTTTCTTTCCGGTGTGAGGTGGGCAGACCCGTTTGTTTACATTTCTAACCCAACGCTTCCTGTCAGCAGGTTATTGAAATTGGATGAAACATTTCTTATTTCCGTTTGTATTTATTCACGGTGGTGTTATAGTATATGTTATAGTAGCAGTATGTATATTTATCTATTACTAAACTTCACGAGGGAAATCTGCTTAGTTTACGCAGTCCCTGCGTGACGGACTTTTATGTTTGTTTTTTTTTAATCTAGAATGAACTTACAACAACACCCAACAACTTACATTTACTCATATGCATCATATTTTATGTCTTATGAAGTCTTGAATTTCTTTATAAAAAGTTATAATTGTAATAAAATTAACTAATTTATCTAGCTGTTTGGGTTCCCCAAGACCAACTGCTATACTATTGGAAATATTGCATTCTTTTCGAATATTTGTATACGTATGTCATTCCATTAATGTATAGTTGATAGTTAAATTTGCGCTACACTTCCCACATATCTGTGGTCGATCTTTTAATATAAGATAACTATGCGTAAACCTTGTGTGGCATATTCGGGGTTTTCCTAGTACGACTTCATCTCTCCTGTTGTCTCTTGTCGAATATTTCCATGGACGGATGGAGGTTTTAATAGTTTTTAGTTTATTGTTCCGGGTTTCGATTCATATTTGTTGTCAGTTTTTATCTATATTTGAGTCGTTCTCTGTAGATGTAGTTGTTGTTGGGGTGAAAGAGTCGAGTAGGTGGGCATCTCTGGCTGCTACATCTGCTTTTTCATTTCCATCTATTCCCACGTGGCTCGGAATCCTCATGAAACAGACGATCCTTTTTAACTCTCGGAGCATTTGTATACAATTATATATTTTTTTTGTACTATTGGATTGCTCGTAAATGTATCTTTAATACTCATTAGGGCACTCAACAACTTGGTGAGGGCTTTTTTTGTGTCGATTGCTTGCAAATGCAGTGATATTCTGCGAACTGAATTGCGAATAGTTCGACCGAATAGATGCTGGTTAATTTGTTGAGCTTGAATTTTTGGCAGACATTTTCTTCGTAGAATGCACAGAAGGAAGAACCAGCAGTTTTCCAGACATCAGCGCATACGATCTCGTGGGATGATTTGTATATGAGTTTGGTGATTTGTGTAACTATAGATAGTTCCAAGAAAGTAATAAAGCTATCAGAGTATGCCATTCGTAAATCCATTTACGTAAAGACATCAAATGGTCTCATAAGAAATGAAAGATAATTATACAGGACTTTCTTTATTTGAAAACAGCTATATAGATAGCTCTGTTACGTTTTAGATATCGCACGACTTTATGTAATACCTGACGATCAGACCATCTCTATCCTAGAGTGATGTAAAAAAAAAAAACTAATTGGGACTTAAAAAGCTATAAAATTTTCAGGAAGAGTTAAGATGAAGAAAGAAAATTAAAAGCGTAATGATTTGGCAGTCCATTGTAGGTGTCTCAAAGCATAAAACCTCCTACGTCAGCCATTATGGTATCATCTTGACAACATAATGACACAGAGAGGATATCGTGAGTCGAATGCTTGCTCATACATTCCAGCAATACAATATCTTTGATGAAGCGACGGAATATATCAAGCAGTCGGTAGTTATCCATTGTACAAAATAATCAGATCTAAAAGGCAGGCTCCAATGTAATATTAATGAATAGCTAGTCTTACTGGAATTGTAATTTGGAATTTTTTCAGTGAGTAATTATAAACTACCCTTCTAAAGACAACTAATACAAATTAATTTAAAATTATATTTTTGAAAAATATATATTTTTTTAATAATAATTGAAAGGTTGAGAATTGGCCATTCACGACTAACTCACACTTACCTACTTACTGGAGAAGACGAACCCTACTGCCAACACTGTAACTGTAGACTTACTATAAAACATATACTAACTGACTGCTATCTAAGGACTCACATAGACCTACCATACACTTTGACTGAATTACTACACGACTGTAGCTCGTATATAGACCGCGTATTACAATACTTGAAACAAAACAACATTTTCAAAAAATTATAATGTAGGGCAATACTGAAAATATTTGCAGAAATGAGCATACTTACGCAAATATAATAATTATATGTTATAGGTTACATATGGTATATGTTGAATATGTTATATATTAAATATGTTATATGTTAAATAGGTTAAATGTTGAATAGGTTATATGTTAAATATGTTATATGTTAAATAGGTTATATGTTAAATATGTTATATGTTAAATAGGTTATATGTTAAATAGGTTATATGTTAAATAGGTTATATGTTAAATAGGTTATATGTTAAATAGGTTATATGTTAAATAGGTTATATGTTATATAGGTTATATGTTAAATATGTTATATAGGTTATATGTTAAATATGTTATATGTTAAATAGGTTATATGTTAAATATGTTATATGATATATAGGTTATATGTTAAATAGGTTATATGTTAAATATGTTATATGTTAAATAGGTTATATGTTAAATATGTTATATGTTATATAGGTTATATGTTTAATAGGTTATATGTTAAATATGTTATATGTTAAATAACTGATTCGTCGCTAAATCGCCCCTGTTGCGAAATGCGATTATTGTATGAATAATAATAATAATAATTCCAGTCGTCGAGCACAATCATCAGCCAGTGACATCAGCCAGTGACGACGGTTTTCACCGACGGGTATGACAACAGCTCAATATTTGTTTTTACGTGTGAATTAATAATATAACATTTAACAAAACCAGAGAAATATAGGCAAATACAAAGAGGGGAAAAAATGACAAAAGACAACAAAGAAAAAATACAAAAAGGTGCGCTTAAACATTTAAATGAGAAAAAAATCATTACTTCTACTATATTAATGCATAACAGAGAAATAATAATAATTCTGGTCTTAAAACTTGATAAACTTTTCACTATTAAAAAATGGCTTTATAAGAAAAAATAAAAAGTTAAAAATATTATGATGAAAGAGAAAATTATTTCTTATTTCATTTGACTAAAAATTGCCATCAGTTTTGTATATTGTTGATGAACTAAAAAATGTATTCAAAATGAGTTGTAGAGTTAGAGCCAAGCGAAGAATATACCATAATTGAAGAATTGTTGATAAGAATAAGATACACATTTTCGTTAATATTACTATTATATAATGTACACGTGGCTTTGGGGACTATATTATAAAGAACAAATTTGAATTTAGCTTTACACATAACCTGCTGCATTGATGTAATTTATTTTTTATAACGGAATACATAATTTGTAAGATGTAGGTTTATTTTTTTTATTAGAAGGAAAATAGTATATCTTTAGGTTAACGAAATGGGATCGGGCCGAGCTATTTAGAACGTTGAGAAATATCATATTTAATAGGAAATATCTCAGTTATTGAAAATGCTTGGAGAGTTGCCATGCAGAAGACCCTAAGAAGGAGCGCGCCTTGGCTTCCTTACGGTACATTATCGGATAAAATAAACCATGAATAAAGGGAAATAGGGATTCGTGTTCTATTCAAAAGTTTTGGGAGCGTCACGAGTCACGTTAGCGATGGGGAATAGATTGCCTAGGAAGCTGTAACACATAGCAAGTCCCGGGTGATAACACACTCGGATGCAACCTCAACAACCCAAGGATTTGCTAAAAATTGTTCTTGTATATATATATATATATATATATATATATATATATATATATATATATATATATATATATATAAGTCCGTCACGCAGGGGCTGCGTAAACTAAGCAGATTTCCCACGTGAAGTTAAACAATAGAGAAATCTCCATACGGGAGCCGAACAGTTACGGCAAATGGCTGAACTAGCTTTAGGCGGGAAATTAAGTCATCCGTTATCGGCCCACAATTAATAAAAATGGAAATATCTCGGTTAGTATTCAAGATAGAGAAAAAAAACATAGAACAATATTTATAGTAAATTTAATTTACAATAAGATTGGTTCTATACAATTTTTTGATCAGACGTATGGTAACGGAGATATTTCACATTTTCGAAAATTCCCCCTCTAACCCCCCCCCCTCCCACTGGTCCGATTTCAGCCATTAACGAACTTGATCTGTCTTTTTGCATAAAACGTTTAAATATCGAGTTTGGTAACGATCAAACAAAAATTGCGACTGCTAGAGCGTTAAAAGACAAATATATATATAATTTTGAACGGACCTCATTTTCGTCATCTCCTGGGTAGGATCGATGGAAATTTGAAGAAATTTTTCGAAAATCGCGTCATGAGTACGACCTCAATAGCTGATTTCCCTTAAGGGAAATCTGCTAAAAGAACAATTGTTTATTTAATACAATTAATAAATTATTTATAACAGAAAAAAAAAAAAAAACGTTTGGTTTCAATGATGGATTAAATAATTAAACTGACAGTAGTGGAGTTTTAAATAATTCAGATATATATATATATATATATATATATATATATATATATATATATGTGTGTGTGTGTGTGTGTGGGTGTATGTAAAACGTAACTAAAGATCAAATTCGTTAATGGCTAAAATCGGACGAGGGGAAGGAAAGTTAAATGGGGGAAAACGAAATTTCAAAATATCACCGCTATTATGAGCATGATCGAAAAATATCATTTGTCAAATATTATTGTAAGTTTAGCTTATATATTTACAAAAATGTTCTACTTACTTTTTCTATCATGAATATTAACACATATTTGTTTACTTTTTAAAACTTTTTAGACCTCATTAAACGACCAGTATCTCATCGTACGTTAACAATAAGCGAAAGTATCATGAAGCGTCTTATTCTGAGATTAAAAACCAAATATATACTACTAAATACCAGAAAACGTTTAATACTATTATTATACCACTCTCGGTTATTACAACACAAACGGTTATTATTTATTATTATACCATTCTCGATCTTTAACCGTTATATTCAATACTAAAGACCATAGTTGTTAATGGATGAAATCGTATAAGGAATTTAGGGGCGGAGGCAGTTAAAGGGAGAGGTATTCGAAAATTGCTTCCAAAAATTATGAGCAATTCGAAAAATGTTTTCTTTTTGGTTTATTTTTATTTACGTCCACTTTATGCTTCTATGACTAATCGGGGCGGGGTATCAACAGGTTACCACCCTTTTTAGCAGATTTCCCTTAAGGGAAATCAGCTATTGAGGTTGTACTCATGACGGAATTTTCGACATTTTTCTTCAAATGTCCATCGATCCTACCTAGTAGATGACCAAAATGAGGTCCGTTCAAAACTGTATATATATATATATATATATATATATATATATATATATATATACATATATCTATATATATATATATATCTATCTATCTATCTATATATTTGTCTGTTACCGCTCTAGCGGTCGCAATTTTTGTTTGATCCTTACCAAACTTCATATTTAAGCGTTTTATGTAAAAAGAAAGGTCAAGTTCGTTAACGGCTGAAATCGGACCAGTGGGAGGGGGGGTTTAGAGGGGAGGATTTTCGAAAATTCGAAATATCTCCGTTACTATACGTCGGATCAAACGATTGTATATAACCAATCTTATTGCAAATTAAATTTACTATAAATATTGTTCTATACATTAAGTCTCTATCTTGAATATTAACCGAGATATTTGCATTTGTATTCTGCGTGTGTTCACCAATAGGCTATGTTCGGAGTTTCCGACGAGATCTCTGGCGGCCGTTTCCATAACTATCGTCCCTCGTGAATAGGTTTAGAGGTTAGGTTAACTGTTTTTTGGACTAGAAACTACTGGGTTATTACGCCCTAAATAATGTTTTTTAGGTTTAGAGGTTTCTTACTACTACAGTTGTTATTAGGCAGATTTCTCTATTGTAAAACTTCACGTGGGAAATCTGCTTAGTTTACGCAGCCCCTGCGTGACGGACTTTCTAGGGTTGTTATTCCTTCACTTAATAAATGTCTACTGCCCACGGCGGGAGTCGAACTAGCCGATCTAGGCTCCTCGCGAGATTAAGACCAACGCCCTAATTCGCACCTGAGCCCCAAAAAAATGTTTTTGAGACCAATCTTATTAAACTATTGATCCTCTACAGTTGTTGTTTTAGACATTTTTTTTTAGCTCAAATGTTAAGCTATTATTGTGTTTTCAGCATTCAGTAATCCCCCACTTCTAATCATAGGATTCATACTTAGAAACAGAATATATGTGGTGAGATGAGATTATCAGATCTCCCACTTGGGTTACCTATTTGATTTTTTCTCAAAACGTAAAAGTCCAATGAGAACAATATTTGGTATTTAGGCTTCAAATAAAGTGCTTCATAACACAATAGAATATTGTTAATATCAGTTGACTAGGAGTGGGGGTTTACAAAAGATCAAAAACTCTAGAATGCATATACCTCGGTTAATAATCAAGATAGTGAACAAATGTACAATTTACATTTATAGAACATTACATTTGCAATAAGATTGGTTCTATACACTTTTTCAATCCGTATTGTAACGGAGGTATTTTGAATTTTCGAAAATCCTCCCCTCGCACTGTTCCTATTTCTGCCATTAACGAACTTGATCTCCCTTTTTACATAAAACGTTTAAATATGGAGTTTGGGTACGATCAAGCAGGGATTGCGACCGCTTGGGCGTTAACTGACAAATATATATATATATATATATATATATATATATATATATATATAAATATAATTTTGAACGGTCATCTCCAGGGTAGGATCGATGGACATTTGAAGAAAATTCTCGAAATTCGCGTTATGAGTACGACCTCAGGGAAATCTGCTAAAAATAATATCTCGTTGATGTGCGCTCAACTGATTCTTTGGGATTTATTTTAAGTTGCTTATTTGATCCGTAAGCAGGTATCATTGCGCTATATGAAGCGCGGAGCGGGATATATGCGAGAACAGCTGACTAATACGTACGTCCTTGCTGAGAGGCCGAGCTAGTGCTGTGTATCAGCTGATCGGGGGTGTTTGGACGGGACGCGGGGGTGGTGGAGGGGGAATGGTAAACATCCCTCCCCTCCCCTCCATCTCTCCCTATCCCAGGCCTGCTCTTCTCCGGCTCAGAGTAGTGTACGACGGGATGAGGCTCGCACTTGACGCAGGTCTCTCGAGGTCCAAGGGGATCGACGGCATATTCAAGTGTCGCAGGATGTATCTACCCAAAAGGTAAGTCTCTTCACAATTATTTACTCATGCCGCTATTCCTTTAATACATTCCCATATATAAATATTCAGGAAGCACTGGCAATTTTTGAAATTTTCTTCAAAATAGTGTGCAAGCCAAAGCCATAAATTTAGTTGTACAAGTAGACATACTTCCTAAATATTTGTATAAAAAAAAAAAAAAAAAAAAAAAAAAAAAAAAAAAAAAAAAAAAAAAACTTGTCTAGTACTCTAATCCTTCTAAAAAAAAAAGACCCTTAAAACTGAAAAAAGGGGTTAGCCTTATGAAAACATACCCTCTAATTTCACTCCTAAAATCTAAATTGGGGTAAAAAGTGAATAAAGCATTAAATGTAGCACTTTATTTTTTGAATAGTTTGATTTTCGTTCCATTGTTATAGGACAAATAGTTTAGGCGTAAACGCTTGAATGTAGAATTTCACAGAACGGCCAAAATTAAAAAAAACTAAAAAACTATTGGCAGTAAAAATTTTAAAATGAGGATTTTGTAAGGCATGAAAAAAAAATCATATATATATTTTTTTTAAAAATAGTGAAGCCACCACTGCTGGATGACTTGAAATGACCGTACTTAAATTTATTTTGAATGTAATAATCAACAAACATTCCCTATTGGGAATTCTGTTAAAAGGAGTGGTTGAGAAGTTAAGACAACAGTTTTGCTAACTATTCAGCGAACTTAATAAAAATTTAAGTGAGTGGTTAATGAATAACATGCCTATGGTAGATATCATTTTTAAACATAAGCTGGTCTGTTTGTCATTTTTTAATTATTAGTTAGCATAACATCGTCGATTTCTAAAATAAATATTAAAACTATTATAGGTTATTTTCGCCGGTCTGACAATTAACCTAAAAATAGACGAATTCTCTTATTTTATATATGTATACGTACAATAAATTAAATATATATATATATATATATATATATATATATATATATATATATATATATATATATTCTTCCAAAGCAGAATTTGAGTTGAACGGCATAAATTGAAAAAAATAAATTTTATTTATTTTTTTTCTTTTATTTTCACCATTTTATTGATTTCAATAGCTCAGCTAGTTGTATCCTTGTAGAATATCATAATTTCAGTTCTTATGAATGTTTTTTTTTTCTCTAAATAACCACGATTTTCTTTACTTTTATGGGCCAAAAATACATAGATTAAGAAAAGCATAAGAATACTCTGTGTAAAGGTTGTGGTCATATTAAATATTAGTTGATAATCTCATACTGTTAACTCTTTATAAGAAAATAATTAATGTTTTTTTTCATATTGACAAATTATTTTTGGTTAGTCCGCTCCTAAGATTTATATATGGTTAATCCATATATTTGTGGGCTTGTGTAATTTAATGTCATGCAACAAGTGAAATTTTATACTTAGTAAGTAGATCAAAACCTTATAGGTAGTTTAGGCTACCAATTTTGTAAAACGACCCAGATTTAAAATATTTTTTACCTATGAACCCATTATATCCCCATTTTCAAACTTTTACGTACGCTTAGTATAAATACAAGCTAGACCTAGAAATTTTTTCGAGACGTCCTTTTCAAATTAATCAAAACAAAAATGTTTATTTTGGGTTTTAGAAAAAAATCCTTTCATTATAACCTATAGCGTGTTACATTTCATATGAAATGCCATGAATAACAGAGTACACTGGTACCACCACCCTCACCTTCCTATGTCAATTAGAACAGCTTCTAGAGCCCTTTTAAGAAACCCTGTCCGGCATTTGTTCGGAAACCGTTTGAGGTAGAAAAAAATAGAATTTGATATTTTTCTTAATCTCAGTACCTACTACCAGTTTACAAATTTTTAGGAAATTCTAAATATGTGAGGCAAAATGTGTGTGCTGACATGGAATGCCCCTTGTGTACATATTTTTAGTGTGTTAATATTTTGAAAATAATACATTTTACTGGGAAAGTCTCTTATATCAGTATATATTTCTGTAATTACTTACTAGTAGTAATATTTATAATTGTTAAAAATGTAAATCCACTTTTTGTCAATTGCACAAACATAGTTGGGCTTTCTACGGGTAAACATGGTATTCTTGTGGAGCATAATCCCGCTACACCATATTGCCTCGAACCTGCACCTATCACCTTGCGAGGGTTACGAGCATTGCGCTCGCCGCCCAGTTATCGATGTGGCTAGACATCAGTTGCGCAACTCATTATGATACCATCACATGGGCATGAATCATATTCTTCCAGAAGTACTAATTGCATTTTTTTCTTTAACTGTTTATTCTACTAAACTGAAGGAGTTGATCATTAAAATATTTAAAGTGGTTTATGGTGGTTTTAATTAAGAGCATTAGGACTCTCTTTTCGACTTTAGTGTTGTATAATTCTTTTTTCTATTTAGTTAAACTTTTTTAATATATATTTATTCTAGCATTTGATCTATTCAAATGAAAAGGGTTGTTTTTGTGTGTAGTTAATTTACATCTTGAGCATTTCTCGGAAATAAACATCAAAAATTCAGTGTTTTTTGATGAGCAATATCGCCTCGCAGCGAATGATCCACAATAAATAAACTAAATAACAAAATTCCGTCACGCAGGGTCTGCGTAAACAAAGCAGATTTCCTTCGTGAAGTTTAATAATAGATAAATCTACTCACTACACAACATAAAACATATAAAGCTACACTGGTAACACAACACCACCTTGAATATTAAGTAAATAAATACAAACGGTAGTAAGAAACCTCCCTACGGGAAGCGTTTAAATTTAAACAAACGCCAACCCGACTCTCCCCGAAAAGAAAACCAATTACTGAAATATATCAGAATATTAACATATTAATTTGATTGAAAAATATTTACTATATCTAGTACTGTAATTTATAATGAATCAGAATAATTTTTATCTCTTTGAATCAAATTTTATTAGCCCAAAAACTTAAGAGGGGGGGGGTTCACCACAACATATTTGCATGTATCTCGTATAATAAATGTCTCTTGAAACCAATATTTGGTATTTAGACTTCTGGTAAGAATCTGGTTAATATGTAATAATGTGGTTTATTACATAACCGTGTATTGTTTATGTAACATGAGTAGAAGTGGGGCTTTGCTGACGGGTGAAAACTGAAAAAAGCAAATATCTCGGTTAATATTTAAGATAAGGAATAAACGTATAGAAATATATTTAAATTACATTTAATTTGCAATAAGATTGAGTCTATACATTATTTCAATCCGACATCTAGTAACGGAGTTATTTGGAATTTTCGAAAATCTCCCCCCCCCCTAAACCACCCCTTCCACTGGTCGTTTAAATATCGAGTTTGGCCATGATAAAGCCAAAATTGCGACCGCAAGAGCGTTAACAGACAAATATATATATATATATATATATATATATATATATATATATAAATATCGAAAATCGCGTAATGAGTACGACCTCAATAGCAGATTTCCCTTAAGGGAATTCTACTAAAACTACTGTATGTATAAACATCCCGCGTCCTGTTTATATAGGATTCAGGTTAAGGTAGAAATAGGTAACAGAATGTGGGAGGAAAGTGTTTGCAAAGTATTGCATGAGGGGGAAATCTGCTTAGTTTACGTAACACCTGCGTGACGTAATTTTTTTGTGACTTGAAAAACCTCACAAGTACAACCGAAGCAGCTGAGAGAAAGGTTTTAATAACTCTGGACATATTGCATGATAAATAGTTAAGCAAATAAATAATGCATGCATTATAAAATATTATGTATGTAATGTAGAAGACTTTCTCTGAATTTCTCCTATGCTCGGAGGCAGGGTATATTGAATTGCGCCGCTTTGTCTTTTCCCGCCGCTATATACTGGTTTGAATTTCCGGAAGTGAAATCTGACATACTTTCAATGTTTTTGCTGTAAGGACCTTGAAGGAGGTTCCGATGAGGCAAAGCATACAGCCTCTTCAACTCTACAACCTCTTTCGCTATTTGGAAGCATCGTCAACTATCATTGCAGTTCGTGACTCCAAATTGTTGCAATAATTGTTCTGCCAATTTGCTTCCCTGCAAAATATGTTTCTCTTTTTCCCACCAGCTTAAGTACAGCTCTTCGAACGAGCTGAGGTTCAGCGTTTCCAAGCTATAAATCAGTAATTATTCCAAATCGCGCTGTAATTGCCCCATTATTTCCAGACTGTATAATTTACCTTAATAACCTACAAAAGCTACTTATTGTATAAAGTAAATGGGTGAATTTTCTTTTTATGGAACGTTTATTGTTTGTGTATTTGTTTTGTCTTTACAGTATTTAAAATTAAAATAGTATGGGTGCTGCTATGTTGCCATGTAATTTTAACAATTTTAGTACGTTAACGTTTATTTATTAGTTTTAATAATAAAAATTAATAATAACTTATTTTCGTGAATTTGGCCATTGAGACCAAAATAAATATTTTTACCTATTAATCAAACTGTCGATTTATGTAAACTATGGAAATCAAATTCTAATATTTGAACGGAGCTCAGGTTAGCCATGGGAGTTAAAGCGATGACCTTAATCTCACACGGTAAACCTAGAGTCGCGATTTCGATTCCCACCTGGGCAATAGGAATTTATTTAGCGAAGAACTCATTAAATTAAATCCTTAGTCCCATCCTGGCTAGAAATTCTTAGTAACCTGTAGATAACCCTTCCCGATTAATCCACAGTAGCAAAAAGCGGTCGTTAATAAATAATATTAATAATTATATTTAAATTTGGTTGTCATAAATCTATATATAGAAAAAATCTGGCTACTAAGCCAAATTTGTAACTAAGTGCAAATTCATCAATACATAAATAATAAAATGAGCAGATACTGTTTTTATGTGAAAAAAAATATATGGATTTCAGATCTATTTTATAACTTCTATTAGTCTTTTGGTTTACACGTCATTCTTTTTCAGGTTCATACAAAGTAAAATAAAACTGTATAAACCGATTTACAAATTCAACATAAATGCTGAATTTCCTTAAAAACCACTACATTATACAGACTGATATTAATATGTTGTTTTTTTTTTTAATAAATAACATTAATTACTCTAATTTAAATCTTTTTCTTTTAATCAAAAAATAATTAAAAATGTTATATTATTATTTTTTGAAAATATAAAGCCGGACATAAAAGATTTTCATTATTTCTTTCAGAAAATCGGAAACGTGGACTATTCTTTACGTTGTAATATATTACTGTTTATTATAGTCTGGGTAACCATTCAATAAGATAGTACGTTTTTATATAGCCATACGTACAATAATTGAATCACATAGCATGGGTTTCAAAAAAAAAAAAAAAAAAAACCTAATAATATTGTATTTCATAAATACTACTTCCAATAATTACTCAATAACGCCGTATAATGTTTCAGCGATTTACTAACAATAACTTTATTACACTTCCAAAATAAAAAACAAGATTTGTGCTCAAATAGAAAACACATATCATGTACTTTTAATAATTTTATATTAAATTAATGGCTTCCTGCGCTAAGAACGGGAATATCGACAAAGAATTAAGAGTCGAACAAATAGTCTATTGATGGCGTTTTATTGGTTTAGTTTGGGTATCGTTTTACCATAAGGATTCGCCTGTCTGGACGAAGTGAAGAAAAATATGAACTAGTAGAAACTTCTTCCAGGATACTGGAAGGGATTTATTAGGTGAACCATTTGATAAATGACCTGAGACTTACATAAGTTAGGGTCAGCAATCGCCGGTTGGGGTCAAGAAACTAAGTGGAATAAGGAAAAGGCTTGCAGAAATGAAGTCCCAATTAGCTACTTGCAGAGGCGGGGCATGAGTAGGTCAGTATGGTCACAGACATCTCCAAAGTATACAGGAAATCGTGCGAAAACTTGTGTGTGCTTCACTAGATCGTGTTTACTTGGACTCAGGAGAACCTCACCCATCGTTGCGATATGCAGGGAAGTTCTTCTGTAGATGCAGCTCAGATTACGTAAGCCGTACTCCAGGTCACGTCTGCCTAGAACTGCATTTTAGCAGATTTCCCTTAAAGTAAATTAGTCAGCCAGCTACTGAGGTTGTACTCATGGCACGATTTTCGATAAGTTTCCTCAACTGTACACCAATCCTACACAGGAGATGACGAAAATGAAATCCGTTCAAATTTCTCTCTCTCTCTCTCTCTCTTCTCTCTCTCTCTTCTTTCTTAATATATATATATACGCTCTAGTGGTAGCAATTTTTGTTACCAAACCCCATATTTAAACGTTTTATATCAGGGGTGAGCAACCTTTTTAATCAACGGACCAATTGAAATTTTAAATATTTTTGGGGGCCGCACGGAAAAATATTTACATATATGTATATATTTTATTACAATATTTTCAGTGGAGAAAGTCGATGAAATAAATTCAATTTTAGAAATGCTTGGTGGGCCACATAAACATTATGAAAGGGCCGCACGTTGCTCATCCCTGTTTTATATTAAAATAAAGATCGTGTTTGTTCATGGCTAAAATAGGACCATTGGGACGGGGTCTAGAGGGGGAAATTCGAATATTCATAATACAGCCGTTATTATGAGTCGGAGATGGAAATGTTACAGAACCAATCTTGTTATACTATTGATGTTCTGCAATTGTTGTACTTCGCGAGTTTTTTCGTAACGCAAGTTATTGGTACTTTCTTGCTTATGCTCCAGAACATATACAGTATGGTTGATAAAAAAATAACTTAAAAAATAATATTCTTAAGTATTTTCATTTAAAATTTTGCCCACCGTCACTTTAAAATTGATTACAATTTTCATTAGGTACGTCGACACATAAATGAAAATTTACTAATAAAAATGATACATCAACAAATGTAAACACTTCTAAATAAAATTGAGTTTTAATATTTTTAAAAGCACTACCTAGTGAAGCATGAACCATTCCCTCTACGTAGAAAGTCTGAAATTGCTTTCTCTCAAAAATTGCCAAGAATTAATTCGTAGACTTTTTTTTTTTTATTTTATGATGAACATAAAAATTCTTATGTAAATTTCCTGTATCTTTAATAAGGAGAAATTCTTAATTGTATGTCCTTCGATGTACTAATGAGAGACTGTATGAGATAGTTGGCTGTTTAATGAAAGGGTCACATGTCCTCTAACTGGCCTATATGTATACTTACTGCTTAGTTTTCACTCACCTTTCTTCTGGTGAAACTTCATACCGTGTGTGTTTTAGCAGATTCCCCTTGATGGAAATATATAAAAAAATAGGGGAATATATATATATATATATATGGTATATATATATATATATATATATATATATATATATATATATATATTTATATATATTTATACGGCTACATGAATCATTTTTACGTCTTTCCTCTTCTGGACCATTACTATCCTATTTGGCAAAACTTCACGGTTCACTGCAGTTCGTAACGGTATTACCAGAGTTGAAACATAGCTATTCTATCTCTGACATAATTATTTCTTAGCTGAATTGACACGACTTCAAGAAAAACTAGAAAACAAATAGATTAATTGTTCATATAAGTAGAATCTTTATAAGATTTTAAAACTCAAATCTGAATAGATATATTATATTTTTCCAGCTCCTGCTCTTGTCTGCATTCAGGAATGACTAATGCATTTGCATTTTAATTTAGAATATTCACACTCCTACAACGGACTATTTTGAATACAATGCCCTATGCGTGATCACATTTTTAATTGAACGTTCGAATGCATTAAAAGAATACAAATTTTTTTGTCCGCAATAAACTTTGGCTTTATGTTAAACATATATGGGCTTGTTAAGCACAAAAAGTCCGTCACGCATTGGCTGCATAAACTAAGCAGATTTCCCACGTGATTTTATAAGACATTTGTGATCTACTCTCACCACATATTTTCTATTTATACGGAAAAATAACCGATGAGTAGAAGGGGGGGAGGGGTTACTGAAGGTTGACAAGAAAGAGAGAATAATTCGCTTAATACTTAAGTTACGAAACCATGCATAAAACAACAATTGTAGAACATCAATTACTTAGCATGATTGGTTAAATAACATTTTACCATACTAACTAAACAATCACTATTCCTTCCCCGATTTCAGCCAATATCAAATACAATCTTTAGTCTGATTTTAAAAATTAATTATCGAATATAGTATAGAAAAAATAAACATTTTCAAATAAACAGCTTTAACTCTTAATTGATCATCATCACAACATATTTGCATGCGTTTCAAAAAGTAAAAGATCAATGAAAACCATATTTGGTATTTAATCTTGAGATTAAGTGATTCATGATATATTGTCAATATGACATGAATGGGAGTGGGGGTTTACTGAAAGCTAAAAAATCCATACATCTCGGTTAATGTTCATGGGTTAGAAAATATGTATAGAACAACATGTATAGAACATTAAATTTGCAATAAGTTTAATCTTATACACTTTTTAGATTCGAAGTGTAATATCGGAGATATGTTTAATTTTCGAAATTCTTTTCCTCTAAATCCCCTTCTTACTGGTCTGATTTCAGCCGCTACTGAATTTCTCTTTCTTTTTACATGAAACGATTATATATCGAGTTTGGTAACGATAATACAAGTTTTGGGACTGCTAGACAGGTAACAGACATATATACATATAATATTGACCGAAACTCATTTTCGTCATCTATTACGAAGGATCGATAGACATTTGAAGAAAGGTTTCGAAAATCGCGTCATGAGTACAACCTGAATAGCGGATTTCCCCGAGGGGGAAAAAGCACACAGGAAAACCAAGGTTTTCAATAAAGCCTGCTGTATAAAAATGACTCTTGCTCGGCATAATGACACTATCAGTTGTGGCTCATTTGTCGCATGCTTGGCAAAATAGCCATTGAATCTATATACGGCAAATAGACGCTTACTTGGTTATTTTAGTATTTTTTCCCATTGTCATTTCGTTCTTACTGAGAAATAGAGAATTTGTGTTAAGATGAGATCAATATTGTGTTATACCAGCAAGTGTGTGATCTGGGTGGTTTACGCAGCCCCTGGCCTGACGGATTTGTTTTCTTTATGGAAGGAACTTAGCTCGAATCAAATTCTGGCCCAAAAGAAAAAGAAGAAATTTCACTCGGACTTTTGCTAATTGGTATTCGTTTTGCTGAGCTAATCTAAGACACCCACGGTAAGACATCACGAAGCTACCTATATAACGGAACAAAGAGGTTCGATCGGCCCCTCGTGACTTGGACCTACCTGCTTATGCATTCAATTGTGGAGCTCCTCAAATAGGGGGCTGTGATCAATAGACTTGTTCCGGGAATCTATGCAGGCCTCTTGTCTTGCCATTTACCAAGACAACTTCCCATGTACGTAGGTGGTTCTCGGATACAGATCCATACGAGAAACCCAATACCTTATTCACGAACCTCAGCTTACAAACCTTTCACCACGCCTTATTTTGAATATGGCGGAGTCAGCGTCTCAAGATTGAAGTCCCTTCTTATCTGATGATTTCAATTTTCAAAACAATGCCCTCCTCGATATGTCAATGTCTTTGCATCGATAGTTATATATGTATTTCAACTATTTTTAAATCGAATTGAAACCTAATTCGGTACTTCTAGGGGCTAATTAATTGTAGGTAGTTAATTTACTTAAAAAGGACTTACCAAAAAAGAACATTTCATTTATATCTAACACAATGTTTTATTTTTGCGAAACCACCTTTTACTTATAAATTCAAACTGCTTTATGTAAAACAACATACAGTAAATAATCTTTCGGCTGATTTCTCTCCATGACACTCATTTGTCTGTTAGTGCTCTAGAGGTCCCATTTTTTTTTTTTTTTTTTTTACCGAACTTGATATTTAAACGTTTTATGACAAACTAAAGATCAAGTTCCTTAATGACTGAAATCCGACTGATTGGAGGGGGAGTTTACTGGGGGGGGTGTATTTTGAAAATTATTAATATATCCATCATTATGCGTTGGATCAAATAATTGTACAGAATCCATACATTGCAAATGTAATGTTTTATAAATGTTCTTATGTGTGTTTTTTCAATATCCTAATTATTAACCGAGATATTTGAATTTTTTCAGTTTTCCACTTTCAGTAAACCTCGACTCCTACTCGTGTCATTTTAACAATAAGCTGTTATGTTATGAAACAATTTAATCGAAGTATTATTATTATGTAGCTAATATTGTTCTAATTGAACTTTTACGTTTGGAGATAAATGCAAATACATAATGTACGTGGGATATCTGCTTAGTTTATGCAGCCCCTTGCGTGTCGGAATTTTTTCACCTTCAGCTTAAAACCAATACTTTAACCCGCATGGGCCATATATATATATATATATATACATATATATATATATATATATATATATATATATATATAATATTAGACAAGCGTCTCAAAGGAAAGTAAATCATAATGTCACGTAACATGCTCGCATAGGAGTAATTTATTTCTTCCCAACATCCTTCTAATATAAAGAATTTCGTTCAACGAACTGATCCTAAAGAACTTCAGACTTGCTTCCGTCCATGTGTAGAATACTAATAAGGTACGGACGAGTTCATCTAGTAGCGGAAGGAAAAAAAAATGTTGCTCTTCCGGAATGAGGACGACATCAATTGGATTCCGAGGAAACGTGGGGGGTATTTGAGCGGAATTCCGGCGTAAGACAATAATCACTGCTGAGTTCTAGGAACTGTTGTGCCATTGATCGTATAGTAGTCGGGATCACCTTTCAAGATCGAATCGTGCTCACGACCTCACATACCCCTCGCAGCTACCAAGTTCAAGGGAACATGTGGAGTCTCGCAAGGACAACACCTAAGCCCAACACTGTTTTCTATTTTTTCCTTTTCTGTCAAAGGAATTATTTTAATTTTTTTTTTTTTTTTTTTGCAGAAAGTCATCCTTCCTTTTAAACTATAAAGTCTTCATTTCCGCATCTCTTATTTCTTGTAAAGACGGTTTATGGTGGAATTGAGCAATTGGGGAGTCAATGATCAACATTCAAATATCTAAAAATTAATTTTTTTCTGATTATAACAGAATTGATAATAATTTTGTCTTGCCATTAAATACTTTTAAACATTGTGTTTAAAACAAGATATGTACTTAACCAAAGTTGGAAAATGACATTAAAGAATTATTAGTGAAATTAATTTTTTTGTAAATCATTATTGACGATGCTAAAATCTTTAGTTTAATATACTCCGAGAACAATTTTGGTAAATGACAGGACTGATTTATTATAAAATAATAATGTTATAAATTACTTAACAAAAAACTAATTGTTTTTTAAGCTGATTTTCAGCTATTGAAATCGTATTCATGACGCAATTTTCAAAAACTTCCTCAAATGTACATCGACCCTACTAAGGAGATGACGAAAATGAGGTCCGTTCGAAATTATATATATATATCCTAGGTAGAATCAATGGATATCTGAAGAAATTTTCGCGTCATGGGTACAACATCAATAGCTGATTTTCCCCTGAGGGAAATCTGCTGAAAATATAACAGAAGGTTGAAAAATAATCATTTGCTAATATAACTCTAATGATATGCGCAATAAATTCAAATGTTTCCGGGTTATGAACTTCACTTACTTGCTCTGCATTCAAGATGTAGCCAAGCTATAAATATGAATAGGCCTGCGTACGGCCATTACGTTTTCCGACGGTACAGAAGTACTCTTGTAAAACTCTTTTAATGCATTACAGTCGTAAATCTCGAACATGGCTTCACCGGCAGTTTATATTGGAACAAACTGTTTTATAGCTACCGTTCATTATAAGATACGCCTATTTTATGCCGAGATGTCAACATAAATGTATATTTCAGTATAATGAATCATGACACCTCATTACTTTAAAATATACTGCGCATGTTTATTGAAGTAATGGGTGTAAGCACGTTATGATATAGCTATGTTTTGAAGAATTTAACTATAACATTTGTGTCACTTTTTCATAAGACATCTAGTCCGATTTATATTGGGATTTTCACCATTCAATCTCAGAGTAATAATAAATTCAATTTTTTGCTTCAAAGAAACTGTTTTTTTTTTGTTTTTAAATATAAAATTATATCGTAAAAAAATCGGCGAGATTCGATCTCGAGATCTGGTGATTAAAAAAAGAAGATGCTACCCACTGAAACACTGAATCTCTTTGTAGTAGATGCTATACAACACCTTAAGACTTTCGGGCAATCTTTAACATTTTTTAAGACGAACACGAGAGAAGTGCGTTCCCTCGCTTTAACAGAGTTTGTTTTCATTAGGTACTACACACCAAAGAATTTTCTCTCAAATCGGGGGGGGGGCGTACACTCCCCTTGTTAGAGTTCACACACAGTGTGACGAACTTAACATTCACATACCGATTTTCAAGAGTGTTTCAATAATGGTATTTACAGTTATGGAGTTTTTTTTTTTTTTTTTTATTTATTTCCTCTACATAGTAACCCTATGTGGGGGGATTTTATTTTCTTCACATCCCATGCATATTTGCATTATATATGCATTTTGTAAAAATTTTAACATTTTTTTATATAATAATATATATACATACTAAATGTAAATAAGATTATAAAAATTAAACTTGATAAAATAAACAAAAAATATTAAATAGTACAATTAAATAAACAATAAAAATTACATAATATTAATTTGTTATTATTTTTTCCTCTCTCAGCTTAAGGATATTGTAGGATATTTCTTTTAATAAATGTATGTGTTTTGAAAATAAAATATCAGGACTGATAGGCCATCCGGGAATAAAAGTCTTTAACTGTCTTCGTATGCTTTGAGTCAGTTGTGTCTGGGTGTAGTAGAATGTAAGTATTTGGTGGCAAGTCCATTTCATTTACATATTTTAGAGCTTGTAAGACGGCAATAATTTCTATCTGATTATGGAGTAGTTCCACGTTTCAAATTGTATTAACAATATTGGAATAATAAAAGAAGCCTCCGTTGTCTACAGATACAAGTACTTTGTTCGCATTTCAGCGTTTTTAGCAAATCAGGAATTGTCTTTTAAACCAAGTAAAATTATTTCATCAACGTCCAGTACCTCCTTGAGCAATATCTTTGTTATTCATATTTATCGAATATACTTCGGTGACTCCTCAAAATATATTTGCATAGCACTTAGAGCAATTTACACTGTCATGTGCAGAGCTTTAGAGAGTAAGGATTTGGTTAGAGAAATGTTACTGTGCAGAACTCAGCAGGTTTTGGCACAAGATGGCTACCTGAAGAAAACCTTTACATACGTGAAACATTTATAACTGAAGTTGACTGGACTCATTTATTGTCTCATGTGTGATTCATCTTCTGGTTGTAGACTACAAGCTATTGTCGCAAAAATTATTGCGATTGGTTTGAAAAAATAACATGAAATATGCTTGAAATTGTCAATAAGACGGTAATTTATAGGCATATCTAGACTCATTAATCCCCTATTAAATAACTAATTGTGTCAATTTGTATTTAATGGAATTAAATGTAGAGAGTTAGATCCTATGAAAGTGTTTGGTGGGCCAAATAGTTCTCCAAGCGGGATGCCGAGTTTAGTTCGGCTTTTCCGAGATGAAACGCCCCAATGAGCCGAGTTTTCTTTTTTACGCTCTTCCTCTCTTATTGTTTTTCACAGTGCTAAAATTCGGAGCGTGAAGTTTAAAGAAAGTGAACATTTTAGGGTTTTCAATTTCTCTATTCTTGGGTGGCTGAGCTCTTATTTTATCAATAAATGTTATTTCGAATAAACTCATTAAATAATCGGATTATTTTTGTAATATTTATAAAAATATATAATAACAAAATTTTTCCTAATGTATTCATTCATAGTTTCACTTTCTGTTATCTTATAAATATATGGTGTATTTTATAATAAGTCCTAACAAAAAAATAACTATTATTGTAAATACCCAAGTCAAGTTTAAGAAACATGGAAAGTTCTATCATTTAAAACTTATGGTGTGCTGATTAGTTATGAATGTTTAAGATTGAGTCGTGGGTTCTATTCGCGCCTGTGGGGAACGTGTGGAAACTGACTCAATAAATAAATAAATCCCTTGGTCCCGTCTCAATTAACCGTAATTTTATAAAGTAGGAGCTCATTTACAAATTTAAATAAAATACATTTTTAAAAAAAAATTAAAATAACGTTAACTTTAACGTTAATGGGGAATTGTTTGAGACGGTTACTGTCCTGAAGGATATCTTTTCTAGGTAGGATGGTGATTTAGTTAGTAACTAAACGAAGTCGTACGAAAGAACCTGTCACAACTCCATGATCATTAAGGCTTGCCTTTTAAGTTCAGAGGCCGCTCACAGAGGCAAAAGAAAAAAAATGCAAAATGTATGTTGTGGTGTGGTTTTTTAGTGAATCCTTCTTGGAAAACTAATTTAAAGTGTATATTTTATGCTAGTTTTTGGTCAGCTTTTTATTGAATTTTAATTACAAACTAACAGACTATTTTCTTCAGTATAGTAAACGTTCTGACGCGCTTCTTCCTCGTCAGAATTCTGCGTGATTCTTACTCGAGGCCATTTCCTTGCATAAATTCGTTGCGCTAAGCGTTATCGAAGTCATGAGACCTTGTGCTTTCTTAGAGAACTGTCTTCTGTAGCTTGGCTTACACTTCCTTGGGTGCGTTCCTCTCTCTGCATCTATCTCATTTAGTATTCGTATTTGCCTTTAGAGAATTTTTCTTCTATTTTAGTTTACTTGTTTTGGTATCAATGTCTTCACTTCGGCACTTGAAGTCTCTTGAGAATATTTTACAATCCTATTCGACAAATTAAAACATTTGTCGTCTTGCCTCTTGTCATGTCATCTGCTTTATGTAAATTAAACTTGTATTTAGCTTGCACACATTTTTTCTAAAAGTTGGACTGTGGAAGGTAGATATCATGAAGAAAACACAAAAAACAGGCCTTCCTTCCACGAAAACGACAAAGCTCTTTCAGACGAAGAATTCCATCATCAATGCACTGTCAACATACAAACCATTTAAAAATATTTAACTGCAACAAGTTAATTATTATATGGTACATACTCCGAAACTTTCCTTAATAATTAAAATTTAAAAGAAAACATATAAAATATTTTTATAAATTTTCCCAATACACTAAAAAAGATATAAATTTATCTACGACCAATATATTTCAAAATATATTTGAACTATTTTAGATAGAATTCTTGAGTAATTCATTAAGTTAATCAATATCCACTACAAGACCTCACTTATGCACCTGTCTTCATGCATAGAGATATATACATGTACCCTTGACGAAGAAATGCAATTTTTATTTATAAGCGTAGGCAAGGTAGCTGCAAATGGCTTTCTCCTCCAGGTCCGCCTAGGGATGGGGATCGTTTCTTCCGTTCTTCGGTTTTTTTCAGGAGTTCTTCTAGGAATTAATGATAGCTAATTATCTCCTGCATACTCTCTTGATAACGCTTAATGAATTGTAATCTTTGCCATATGCTTATAGGTACCCTTCCTTTGCAGCTAGCCTCAACGAATTTTCTCATACTGGCTGAAGCATTGCGACTGTAATATTGTATTGCGAAATGTACTATAATTAACAATACCTCAAAGAAGAGGCCTAATTCTACTTCTTGAATTGTACAACTATATCATCAAATCCAATGTTGCCTTAATGATAAGTTCGAGTAGAACAATTTCATGTTCACTGACCGAAATTTCTATATTATCAATAGAAAGTGTACTTAATATCCTTATTTCTAACGATTGTTACTATACAATAGTTTCATGACTAATTTGTGGGTAATATTGTCTTTCTACTTCTATCTACCAATCTAATATTGTTGTTTTTTTTTAAATATATTAATATTTTTATAATAACTGTCAATAAATGAGACGATAAATAGCAAACAAAGAATCCGTTATGAGGGATGTATTGCTCCAGGTTTCCCAGGAAGGCATGGCCAATCTCTTCATTGTAACCCTGTTTGTTCGGGTTCCTTGCTCACCCCAGGGTCGCATTTTCCACAGTTTGCGTCCATGTTTACGAGAATTGTCTTGGGATATTCCGATCGCTTATAGAGGAAAAAATATTCAAAATAAACCACCAATGGTATAGTTGGGAGTAAGATTAATTTTCACAGAATCGTTTACTTTTCTTATCTTGAATAACCGAGCGTGGCAGAGTGAGAATAAACATTTTAATGAATGAGTTAATCACTAAAGAAATGTCTATTGCCGACAGGGAATCGAACCCACAATTCAACTTTTATAAAATGCATTAAGACTAGTAGCCACACTGCAACTGGTCATAATCTGATTATAGTAAAATGCTGTTTTACGGTCGTTTTTCTGCTTCATTTAGAATTCGTTTCCCATTTGTCGTAAATTATAGCATTTTCAGCGATAGAAAGTAATTTCCTTACTAAAGAAAAATATTCATCTTAAATTTGCCATTAAAAAGATTTCTTTCTATAAGTTATTGTCTTAGTAATGTGGAAATAGGGTAGCTCGGTTAATTTAGCTAATTGGTTAAAAGCTAATGCTATTCAGATAAAGATGGCCATTAAATTTGAAAGAATTCGCTAATATATTATTCACTGAAGATCATAGCTGATACAGTAATTGAGTAAAGATACGTTTTATAAACGGGTAGTATTCTACCCCGGGTAGAATTCTTCCGAGTTTACGGATTCTTGAAAGGTTAGAAATATTACATTAAACGATAAGTCTATATCCCTTTAGGGCGACTATGCATACGAAAACAAAGTAATTACTAACCATGGGCGACCACCCCTCCGAAAAAAAAATTTTATGCTCAAAAATATCAATAACAAATAATCTATATGATGATTATGTTTATTCGTTTGATTGTCTTATTCAAAATGAGTTTAATTTAAAAGATACTCATATATCATTTTTATATGAAATTCAAATTTTTATGATTTTCATTCCCTTTTTTTTCTGATTCATTACCCCGTCTCAACCAAAACGGAAAGTTTGCAACAGTTTTATAAAATAAAACGGCTAAAGTATATTAGTCAACGAATGCATAATTAATTTTCATTATATTCAAACTAATTTTGTACGATACATTATTGTTACAATAAGTGCCCCCTTTCCAAAATAATACTTTTTATAATCAGGAAGAATATGATTTATTTAATTGCCGAATGTTCTGTTTTATGATTATTTGTGGTTTTCGAAAGTTTATCACGGGATACAAGTAGCTTTTCCATTTTAGAATTAGTATTGACCAGGTGCTAATCCAGAAACATTCTAGGGGAATTCAAGCAATGTACTATACCTGCTAAGCGGTGTATATGTACTATATGCTCTGCATGATTTAGAAAGGTTAGGCACCCATTTTTCGTACAGGTGTCCCTGTTTGAGTTCATGTTTGACTACAAGCTTAAGTTTTAAGGCTTACATTGTTTTTTACCCTATTAAAGTAGACACTAATTATGATGTAAGTGAGATTTAGACCAAGAGAGGGATTTTGAGGCTATATGGAATAACTTGAATGTAGAAAAGATACAATGTTCACTATCTGAAGTATATAACTTTAGACCAATTTTCCTTTCAGTAAATAAAAAAGAAAATTGTCTAATAAATGTTCCAAGTGACTAGTTAGTGTTGAGTGGAAAGCGTTGAACTAAATCCTTTGAAGAGGTTCAGTAAGAGTAGACTTTTCGCCTCAAGGGATTATAAATCCTGGTTTAACGAACCTCGGAACTGGAGTCTTTGGATCTGCTTCTAATAATAAAGATGGAGCTTTTTCTTGAAGCGAGAGAAAGGCACGTTCAGAAGATGATCTGTGGAAGTCATCAAAGAACTCTTTTCCTGTGGGAGTACAAAAACTAAAGGCTGAACAATATTCTCTCTAGAATAGGCCTATTCTAATGCTTGCTATAAATACTGCTTTAATCATTTCTGCCAAAAATATTCTTAAGGCACTTATGATCTTACTCCTTTACGTCTTCAAATATACGAGTACTTCACCAGAAGAAAAAGTCTACCACGCAGGTGATGGCATAACCAGAGCAGATTTCCGTCCCTTTGGAAAAAAAACATTTGTTGAAGGAAATTAATGTATAAATAACGTTTTTCCGTTCTACTCATCGTAAATGAGTAACTTTTAATTTTCGGTTCCAACCCCTATCTCTCTCTCTCTCTCTCTCTCTCTCTCTCTCTCTCTCTCTCTCTCTCTCTCTCACACACACACACACACACACTCCTCTTCCAGCCATTATTAGTCCAGAATGTTTTGTCACTTTAGTTAGGTCAACAGTCGGATATCAGCATTTTAAATGAGGTTATCATGTGGGCAGTGATATCTACTACTAATGAAGTATATAGTTACTTAACATTATTGTACTTCACACGAACTCACATCAAGAGCATAACCTCTCTTTAAGCCTGACAATATTGTACAATTAGATATATTTAAAGACGAGAATTGTGTTTCACAACTTGAGAGTAATTGACCCACAAGTGATTAACAACTTTCAGATGAATCATTCTTTAAGAATAGAATAGTCTTTCACACTTTTAATTTTACTGTTCTTCGTATCCTATATCAATCAGGACATTTGAAATTCCTAAGTGACTCAACATTTAAAGATAGTTGATACACTGGCTGCTTTTTAATTTCGGCATAA
Organism: Riptortus pedestris; assembly: GCA_019009955.1. NCBI lineage: Eukaryota > Metazoa > Arthropoda > Insecta > Hemiptera > Alydidae > Riptortus > Riptortus pedestris. The sequence continues at coordinate 29,870,390 of CM032232.1, read as the reverse complement.
GAAATTTGAGAAAAACATATAATATTTCCTTTACGCATTATAATTCTACGTACCTTTAATTCAAATGTACTCAAGTAGTCTTATGATGTCAGTTGTAGATTTAAACACATAATTATATCCTTTTTTTCAAATACTTGTTATAGTTAGTCCCCTAAGCAGCCGTAAATGGATTTTTCTTTCTTCCTTATGCCATTGATGTTGGATAGTCTCAGTTTTACGAAACGGGAAAACATTGCATGTCGTTATGACTCTTATTTTTCCTGTTCGTTCCACTTGTACTTGAACTTAAAGAAAGTCAATATCGCATCAAAGAAATGTTCAATATCCAGGCTACTCCCAGCATTCATTGTTCTATGAGTTTTTCTGAGCTATTTGTATTAACCTTTAACAAGGCTGTGTTATACGTGACACCTATGCCGTACGTTGTACACGTATGAGCTTGTAACAAACAGGACAAAACTGGTGTGCTTAATACCCTCTATTCAAAAGTCAACTACATGTCAAGGTCATTGCACGCTCTGCCCTCCACCATTTTTCCAAGTTTTTGGGAGTGTTTGAGCTGATAAGTGTCGTATTTGACACAGCATTGTTGTTTAACTTCCATTTAATAAATTTTATATGACACTGAATTCGCTATTTATCACTGAAGATGAGATTAGAAATGAACTTTTAAGACAAATGAAACAAAGTGATAGTAATTTATAAACACATAGTATACTACGTTTCCGTGAATGTTTCGCCAATAAAGAATCGTCAATTGCATAGTTACAAGATTTTTTTTTTGCATTATTTTCCTTATAAATGAGTGTCCTTTGATTTTTATTTTGTTCTGTATAGGTTAATATTTGTATATAAGTTTTTATACTTGGGTATATTTTTGTATAATAATAATATGCTAATATGTTATGCTTCTTTGCTAATTTATTTTGTAAGTAAAGATATTACATACTATGTTATTATATAATAAATATTATATAATATATTAGTATACAATAAATATATTTTTTGCATATTTTTATTTAATATTTCATTTTAAGCTCTCATTGTTGACGAGGGGGGAGTGTACTATCAAGCACACGCACACACTAACACACTATTCTTCTTAACTTTTCTAAATGTTATTTTGAGCCAAGAAGAGTGATTCTGTGCAGAATAAAATGGAAAATATACATATGGCAGACAGGTGTCATGTATGATACCTACTTGTCAAATTTGTCCTGAGTCACAGCCTTGTCGTTCACAGGTTCAGCGTCCACTTAACATATTCTCATCCTGGTATTATATACCCCAGGATCTTAGTGTGGGTAAATTGAGAATAGAATGAATGATTAAGCCATGTGCGGTGCCTTTCTAGAGCGTGAGAAATCTGCTCAGCTTACGGAGCCCCTGTGTGACAGACTTTATTAGAGCTAAACTAAATATATAAATAGTCATGCATATACACTGCGAACTAGAACACAGAATATCAAGTTCCTTTGTGTTACCGCTATAGCGGAAGGAACACAGGACCGTTATAAAAGTTAAGTATAAATAGAAAATTATCTATATATCCGCGGACTTCTCAATTAACTTAAAACACTTCTAATTGACAAAGCATTGCGAAAACTATTACAGTTGAAATTCATCCTCAAAATAAAAAAAAAAAATCTTAAGTCACGCCGCAATTACAGCTGACAGACATGAAATTCAACAGGTGTTTTCATTTAACATACATCACATTTTCACCTGAATGGGACTATTTAAACTCGCTACGGTTTCAACAATGAGTCGTTTTATATGGGAGGGTATTATTTTAACAACGATATAATATGTGCCATTAGAAAAAAAAAAAACGGTTGGTCCACAATTGCTGGACCCATTTAGCTTCTTCATAATTTATAGCAGGTATTAAGTGTAATTGTAGAAAGCGCACTGCTAATAGCTGAAGCATCTTAGAGACCGACGACTACCTGCTCCTTGAAATAGGTCAGTGGTCTTAAAAGGTTTATACTTTCAAACCTAAACAGCCATATCATACTGTCTAAGATGGTTCCCATCTTCAATCTTGTACTAATTATTTCTCTCAAGAATAGTTGATTGGTTTTATAAATGAGATATTGGTTTTTATTGAATTTTTATTCACAGGAGAAAAGTATTTAATAACTTTATTCAGTCACCATGGCAAAACATTGCTATTCCTTTATGCTACAAAGTAAGAATGTCTCTTTGTTCCTCTTATTTTTTTGTTTAAATTGGAGTAGAGATATTCAAATTACTAGTACTTCTTTTTTATTTTATCCTTTCAAGTGGAACGGACTGTGTCAGTATGCAAATTTGGGTTCTTAGTCTTAACTTAAATTTAAAAATTCGAAAGTGGTCGATATTACCAAACAGTAATAAATTAGAAAGCAAGTATGATCTAGGAATTTAATAAGAGAAACATCAAAAATACAACCTACCAATTTATGAGTTTAGTGCAAAAACGGATCAAATTTTTCTTTTCGAGATGGCCTCCTTCAGTGACCAATTATTAAATACTGATTAAGTGCAAGTGGTGTCAACAAATAAAAAAAGAGGACATTTCCGGTTCTAATGTCTTTGGAGGACCAGGACTTCTACCAGCACTATCTATAACAGCTATTGAGGTTGTATACATGAGGAAATTTTCAAAACAATTCTTCAAATGTCCATTGATTCTACAAAGAAGATGATGAAAACCATATACTTTCAAAATTATATACACACAGATTTAATTGTGTGGATGTTTTCGACCAGGTTATATTTATTATATATTATTATATTTATTAGTTGATGTTATTGTTTCTTGGAGTTTTTTTCAATTTTGGTGAACAAAATATTTTAGTTTATGCCAATTTTCAGGGCAAGGTTACGAATACATCAAAACGATTGTACATTATGTATTGCACTTTTGGTTACATTAGGAACACTGATTGTGTGAAAGGAACACAGCCAGTGTTCCTAATGTAACCAGAAGTGCAATACATATGTAGAACAGTTTTGAAGTATTTCTAGTCTTGCCGTGAAGAAGAGAAAATAAATATTCTCGAAATATTGGCATAAACTAAACTTTTTTTCACCAACATTGATCAAAGCTCTAAGAAACAATACGACACCATATATACACTTGGATTTATATATTGGTCTGTTAACGCTATAGCGATCGCAATTTTTATTCATTCGTTCAAAACTGGATACTTAAACATTGTATGCATTAAAGGTCAAGTTTGTTAACGGTCAACCGTCTAGTGATTGGACCGGGGAAGGGAGAGATAAAGAGGAAATTTCGAAAATTCAATATATCCCCCTTATTATATATCTGAGCGAAAAGAGCATAAAACACATTTTATTGAAAATTAAATATTCTACAAATGTTATTTCACTTCTTGATAATTAACCGAGATATTTGCATTTTGTTTAGTTTTAGGCCTTCAGTAAACCCCCACTCCTATATATGCCATATCAACAATAAGCTATTATACCATGAAGGACTTTATTTGGAGCCCAAGTGCCAAATATTACGCGCATTGGACTACTACTTTTTGAGATAAATGCAAAAATTAGTTAGGCCACCAGCCCGATTTCATATAAAACACATTTTATTAAAAAAGTCCGTCACGCAAGGGCTGCGTAAACTAAGCAGATTTCCCATGTGAAGTTTTACAAAAGAGAAATCTGCATACTTGTAACACAATACCACAGTGATTAAATACAAACGGCAATGAGAAATCTTTCAGTTAATTATAATAAATTCTCAACTGAAACGGCTTCTGAATTGTAATAATAATTTATATTTCAATAACTCAAATTTTAGTAGTCCAAGAACTAAAGAATGGGAGGGGGGTGAACAGAACGTATTTGCATAAATCTCACAAAGTAACAAGGATAAGGTAAGGTTAGGAACGACAGGTTAGAAGAAGCCTCCCACCTGAGCCGACGGAAATGACCGATCTAATCCGAACTATACCCGACCACAGACTTCATAAAAATGCAAATATCTCCATTAATATTCAAGATAGAGAATAAATGTATATAACAATATTTATAGTAAATTTAATTTGCAATAAGATTGGTTCTATACAATTTTTCGATCTGACGCATAATAACGGAGATATTTCGAACTTTCGAAAATCCCCCCTCTAAACCCCCCTCCTACTGGTCCGATTTCAGCCGTTAACGAACTTGATCTTCCTTTTTACATAAAACGCTTAAATACCGAGTTTGGTGACGACTAAACAAAAATTGTGACCGCTAGAGTGTTAACAGACAAATATATATATATATATATATATAAATATAAATATATATATATATATATATATATATATATATATATATATATTTGAACGGACCTCATTTTCGTCATACCCTGGGTAGGATCGATGGACATTTGAAAAAAAATTTCGAAAATTGCGTCATGAGTACGACCTCAATAGCTGAGGGAAGCTGGGGAAATCTGCTAAAATAAATGTTCTGCAAATATTGTTATTTCACTTCTTGATAATTAACCGAGATATTTGCATTGTTTTGTGTTTTGGCCTCCAGTAAACCCCCACTCCTATTCGTGCCATATCAACAATGAGCTATTATACTATGAAGCATTTTTATTGGAGCGTAAATACCAAATCTCGCTCTCATTGGACTTTAAATACAAATACATGACGTACGTGGGAAATGTGCTTAGTTAACGCAGCCCCTGTCTGCCGGACTTTTTGACCATGCCCAGTGATTCCTTGCTAGAATTCTCTCGCTTTTTGCTATACCACTACAATTGCTTCTCTTGGCATCAGAGCTAGCGTTAAGTTTCCTTATAGTCTGATTCTCTTCAGTCCTAGTAAGACAACAGTAGCTGTTAATTATATGTATATACTTTCGGCTTAACATAAATGATATGAAGTTTTTTTTAAGAACATTATTATAAATAATGAGTTCTTCAGAGAGTGCCAAGAAGGATAATCTCTGTATTAAATACCTTAATATCGTATACTATTTTGCATAATTCCAAGTTATAATTTCCTGAATGTATTAGCCCAGTGTAAAAAGCTCAACTTCAGAATTCTCATGACAGAACCATTGAAGGAATGGAATTCCATTGTGAGCGATTACGGAAAATGCTACATATATGCGTCACCAAGATATTTTTGCCAATGTTTACAAGTTCAGGGAAAAGCTGTTTTATAAGCTGATAACCACTATTTGCAAACAATCTTGCTATCTTATCATTTCCGTTTTCAAAGGATGCAGTCATCTTGGATGATAACGTCACGAATATTGTTACGTTTTTTTTTGTGTTTTCTTGAAAACAGTATTAAGTAAAAGAGTATATCATTTTAAGCCATTCACTGATTTTTAATAAACAAAATAACAACTGTGTACTGGTTAACCGGAAATACAAACATTAAACAAAGCACACAAGTAAACGAACTCACCAAACCAGCTACTCATAAAAGAACTCACGAGAACACACATGGTACACATCAAGGTATTCAAGCACAAGCAAAATATATGATACTCAACTCATGGCAGAAATCTTGGTTTGCCACAACTTACAACAAACTTCCAGACCTGAAATATATACTTCGTACTCAAAAAGGCTATTTTGAAGTGAAGAAGTAACTTTAACAAGAATAAGAATTCGCCATTCGCGACTGACTCACAATTACTAACTTACTGGAGAAGAGGAACCCTACTGCCAACACTGTAACTGTAGACTTACTATGAAACATATACTAACTGACTGCTTTCTAAGGGTTAACATAGACTTAACATCCTGCATTACTACATGACCGTAGCCAGTATAGAGACCGCGTATTACACTACTTGAGATGTAACAACAATTTTCAACAAATTATTATGTAGGACAATATTGAAAATATTTGTAAAAATGAGCATAGATATGTAAATATGATAAACTAATGATAAGAATTTAACTGATACGTCGCTCAATCGTCCCAGTAGCGAAATACGATTACTATAAAAATAAATAAATACAATAAACTATTGTCATACCTCTCGGTGGAGACCGTCGTCACTGACAGATGGTTGAGTACCGCTGGCAAGCGCTTTCGATGCGATGGCATCATCTTCAATCCTGCTAATAGTTGTACTGAGTTGGTTGTCCGCCAGTCAGTGGGTTTTATGCTCTGTTCACCGTATTAGTTGTTTACGTTTAGTCCAGATCTGTTTACTTACCACTAAGATCTGTCAAACGAGGGATGTTGATGTTCAGGTAAATTGTTTTCGTGTGGTGGGTTGTTTACGTTATAAATCGAGATCTGTTTACTTACCACTCAGATCTGTCAAACGAGGTGCGTTTAAACTAGTGTTCAGGTAAATTGTTATCGTGTAGTGGGTCATTGTCCTCATCCGTATGGGCGTTTACATTTCTAGTGTTATTGTTGTGTGGTGGTCTGGTGTACGTAATTTGATATGTAGATACGGGTATAATGTGATATTTGTAACATTGTTATTATACATTAAAAATGATGTATCATAGATAAATAAATAAATGATTAAATACTATATGGAACTACCTGCGTCGTCGCTTTGTCTGTTGGTAATCCTGCGTGAGTCCGTCCGTTGACGTCTTCCCTTTATTATTCCTTTTAAATAGTTGTAGTGGTCTGAAGATCGTGTCCGAGCTAGTGTTGAATGTCCGTTGTTTGTATATCTCCATTTTCTCCAAAAAAGACTGTATAAGAACAATAGTATATCCCAATAGTAGATTTCTCTGAATTGTGTTAGCAGCCCGGTCTTTGAGTGACGCCTCTTCTTCGACAAGCACAAGATAATAAATCAAAAGTAAGAAAAAAGGAAAATACTTTAATAAGTTTGTGTTAGAGGGACGAGTGCAATAAACAGAGCCATTAAGCACCGACAGACAAGCCACTGACCTGAAGTCACCTTTCTACTTCAGTGTCGGCCATTAACTCAGGTCAACCGGCGCACAATGTTCTCCGGAAAACTTAGGACAACCCGAAGAGTGTTAGTAGTAAGAGTATTTATCTCAGTCCTTTCTCCGAAAGCGAGTCCGTTATTTTCTTCCTACGAGTCAGGATCTTAGTAGATTTCATGTAATTTTTGTAAATCTGAACACGGGGCCGAAAGTTCGCCAATTACACTTTTTAGGATACTGCGTGAATTTCATGTAGACTTTTCAGAGGAAGAGTAAGCGATATAGTTTCCTGACGTTCCTTGTTGACGAACTTCCATTTTGAAATGGAAACTAATTTCTCATCTTTCAGTGGTAATGAATTATTAATATTATCGTTAACTTTCGAACGAACAAATTTCCTGTGGATAGAAAGACCAATATTATTTCATACGAACTCTATTTTTGGCACCTCTGGCCAAGAGCGATGATTATTTCGTGACACCTTCGACAAATCTCAGTATCTTGCTGATCTCAATGTCGGATTTTTGTAGAAGAAAATTTGTCAATAATGTGATGAATTTACTCATTTTCTTATTATTTCTGGAGAGCGATTCATGTCCTGTTTTATAATATGGCATCAGTTGGTTATGAAGTAAGAAAATTTTCTTATCGTCCTAGTTTAATGAAAGGTTGTACTATTCGTGATAAGGGCAAACGTACTCTATACATGAAAGCCCTTTACCAAATCCCCATGAATATAAAGTTTCGTGTTATCTCTTCCACAAACTTGGAAAATGGTATCTTTCTTTGTAACAACATGAAGAAACACAATTCGGTCATATTTCAAAAGGACATTGCGATAAATAGAAAGTCCAGGTATATCCCAATGATTCATTCATCACTATTGAAGATAAACAAAAACTACTATTTACAGTAAATCAATGTACACAGATTTTTTAGCCCTATGCACACAAAGTATACAATAGAGAAAATATTAAAAAATACGTGTACCATATCGGTAAAGTTTCTGTTATTTCTTTCTTCAGGTTCCTCAATACAAATGATCATTCTATAGTTAAATGCGTACAGTTCTTAACATTTTCGTGTAGCTAAGCAAGGTCCTAGCGTGTTTGTTAAATGGATGTAACTAGCGGTCCGTTCGTATAACAACGTGTTCCGGCTTCTGAACTCTTAACACGGGTCATTGAAACCACAAACTCCTTCTAGTCTGATTTCGCTCTTTAACACGGAACGTTAATTAACCATTTTGTTGCACAAAAAATAAGCGCACAAAGGAGCGAAAGAGAGTTCAAATCCATAACGATGATCTCTGTATCTCTCATAGTGAGAACACTACCTAAAAATTACATTCAACTTAAACACCATGGGATTATGAGTGATATAATATCTTAACTAGAAAATTGTATGACTAGGACTGGGTTTGAGCGTAAAAAAGAAAATGACAAATAATCCCGTTATCTCTATTAGAGGCACTTTTTCAGGGAAACAACTTAAATATATTTCTTTACCAAAAAAGGTTCTTTCTTAATTTAATTCATTAAGATAACTCTTAATCCCACGAAATAAAATGTGTGTATATAATGCATTCTGATTCGATGATGCAAATTGCTACCATTTTCAGTGTATTATGATGTATCTGCCCAAGTCTAGACGCTTGCGCACTTCTAGCTATTGGCTAGAACAGAGCATCAACATTTTGGACTCCCCTAACGTTTTTTGCCTTCTATTATTTCATAGTAATTTGGAAATTGTTAACATGGTATTATTTCATATTAATTTGAAAATAGCTTTGTTTTTCTAAATTCCTAGGTTCATTTAGGAAAACAAAGTTCATTCCTTCATACATATATATATATATATATATATATATATATACATATACATACTTATACTTTTTTTTGTATATATTTTCCTTTGCACATTACCTATGCACAAAGGGCGTTTATTTGCTACATGTACCATACTATTACAGTATACAACATGTAACTATGTTCATAATACGTCGTGTTTTGATACAAGAAATGATGTTCATACATTTGTTCTTGAGATTAGAAAATAAAATAAAAAGAAAAGAAAAGGAAACAAAAGAAAAAAAAATAATATACATAATAAAAGAACAAACAATCAAAGTGATGAAAAATTAGTACGCATAATAAGAAAAATCGAAACAATCCAATAAAATGTTAATTTAACTTCATTCAGAAAGTTATGCTACTCACTCTTATGCATTATTCTTGATGTGGCGTTAAAAAAATAAAAAAAAAAAGAATGAAAGGAAGACTTAATATATTATTTTTTAAGTACGGTGTTCAAAACGTCCGCTGTTTCTATTAAGGTTTTAGAAAAATGTCTAAATACTAATGGGTATTTTTTAAACAAACTCTTTAAATCCATTGGCCATTGGTCTCTGTTTCTGAGAAGTGTTTTTGGAGTGTGTTTCGTAATTGTGTAGTAAGTGTGCAAGTGTAGATAAGGTGTTTTATAGTCTGTTCACTCGTTCTGTCACAGGGGCAGTTTTTGTCATTTAGTGTTTTGAACCTATGTAAATAATATTTAGTAGTCCCGTGTCCAGTGAGTACTTGTGTAGAGTAATAGTCAGTAGCAGTACAGGTGTTGAGGTATTCCTCAATATTTGGGATGAATATTTTTAAATGCTTGCCTTTCTCTGTTTTGTCCCATCGCTCCTGCCACTGTTTTATTGTGTCCGTGCGTAATGTGTATTGTAGACTTTGTTTTGTTATGTTGGAGTATGTTATGGGAATGTTTTGGTCCTTGGATGTATTTTTTTGCAATTTTGTCAACTAATTCGCTTTTGTAAAGTCCGGCATGTCCTTTGACATATACATATACATATAAACGCATCTACAATAAATAAATATAGCTGAAGCAAGTAGTAAAATTTAACAACTTTTCATATGTTTGTTAAAATATCTCTATAACTTTTATTTTCGGTAGTTATTATTAAAATATTATTTCAACCAATCGACTATGCTGATTGAATCCCTGAAGTAAAAGACAAATAGACCAAGGGCATTATTAACGAAAATTTAAAACCACAATCGTTATGTGATTACCTTTTACCCAGCTGAACCGAGTTGTCCGATGAGCTTTGGAGAATGCTTTGTACTTGGTCGTTATTCATTTTCAAGTTCATACCATGCTGCAATTATGGAAGAACCACAATAGAGACGCCTGAGTAATAATTAGAAAAATAATTACGGTTTCCCAAAATGAAGGTTGTAGTAGACAGGTATAGAAGGACAATGTTATTATCAAACCTTATAGCGTAATTTAACACAATGATTTTCTTTATAAAGGTAATTATGAATATAACTCATTTGAAATTTACTCATCCTGATTATGACCAAAAAAGGATCACTCATTCATCCTGGGTATTTGAATTCTCATATCAGTTGTATAACATAACATTACATAAGTTGTAAAGCTGAAAGCATTTTATTCACTCCCATAAGTTAAACAATGAAAAAAAGAATATTCTACAGAATTTATACGTAGTAATTGAGATAATTAAACATTCTTAAAAAACTAAATTTCTTTTATTTTTTTGTGCTTGTGTTTAAAATTGTATAGTTAAATATGAAAATATATAATTTCAATTTTTCTTCAAATGGAATTTATTAACAACTTTTTATTATCATTCAAGAATAAAAAGATTTTTCTTTCCAAATGTGCCTATGGTTGTTATTATTTGCCTCTCCGCCAACGTAAGCCACAAGTTTTTAATTTCTGTCAAAACTTTTTTATGTATAGTTACATTATGCAACTTTAAGGATGTTCCAAAGAATGCTAACGGAATTTCCTGCATTTTGGTTTCAAGGAAATTCAGAAATACTTCTCGTTTTCCACTTACGTAATTTAGGAGGAGGATCGGGATAACCACAGTTTATTATAAGATTTTATACCGCAAATATACTAGTAAAATATTATTTTGGTTAAGACGATTCCCATTCTTTAATTCGGGCTCTACGTAGAAATCAAATCACTTTACTGACTTTATTGGATAGGTTGTATGGACGTATTGTAATAAATATTCATTGCTGATGGAGATAATTATTATACAATGTGGTCAAGATATAAACTAAGTATGATTTACGTTTAAATGCTAACTTCGTCAAACAGGCAAGTTGAGTGTCGGTTGATTGAGACTAGGCAGGTAATTATTAATATTATTTATTAACTTGGGTTTTGCAACTAACTGGAACGGGCTATCTACAGGTTACCAACTCCTTCTATCCAGGGTGGGACTAAGGATTTTATTTAATGAATTAATCACTAAATAAATTCCTCTGCCCAGGCGGGAATCGAACTCGCCACTCTAGGTTTACCATGTGAGATTAAGGTCAACGCTTTAACTCACATGTCTAACCTGAGCCCCATTGATATTTTAGTTATTATATTACGTACAGTAAATAATTAATGATTATTATTATTTATTAACTTCCAATTTTTACTACTATGACTAATTGCAGGTTCCCACCCTTTCCTAGCCAGAGTGAGACTTAGGATTTTATTTCATGGGTTCGTCAATAAATAAAGTCTAATTGCCTGGGCGGGAATCGAACTCTTCCACTCTAGGTTTACCATGTGAAATTAATGGCAACGGTTTCACTCACTTGGCTAACCCGATCCCTTAGAGTTTTCTATGCAACTTGTTTTTTAATTATTACTTTTTGCTTTATGCTAGGACGACTAAATGAGATGAATTATCTATAGATTTCCACCCTTTTCTATGTATGGGAATTTATTTAGAGACGAACCCATTAAATAAATTCCTAATGTCCAGGTGAGAATCGATCTCCAGACTAGCTTTGTCAATTGAATTGAGTTTATTGTTGGGAATTTCATAACATCTTTGAATCGGATCGAAATATTGCATAGAGCCAATCTTATTGCAAATGTAATGTTCTATAAATGTTGGTATGCGGGTTTTTTTTCACTTTGTTGATTATTATCGGAGATATTCGCATTTTTCAGTTTTTGGCCTTCACTAAACCCCCACTCCTGCTAGTGTCATATTAACAATAAGCGGTTATATTATGAACAACATTATTTGAAGCCTAAATTAAATCTGAGGTAAAGGCATATAAATACGTCACGCACGTCGGAAATCTGGTTAGTTAACTCAGCCCCTTGGATGTCGGAGTTTGCTGACGATGAACTATCATATATTAAAAATATGCTGGCTTTCAATAAAACATTAGTCACGTAACAAAGTTTCTTAACATCTTTACTGAAAGAGAATACGGAATTGTAAGGCAAATAAATCAGCTATTTTATGCCACGCTATTGTGTGTTTGAATATCAGAACACCTTCTCGACACGAACTTGGGCTTTGTAAACTTAGCGAGAGTCGTCTCTTGTACAATTTCACGTGGGAAATAATCTTACTTTACGCAGAATTGCACCAGCGTCTCTTTTCAATTTACTCGCCGGGGAGTACCTGTGTGTAACTCACACCTCATTAGCCTTGCCGTAAGAGGGTTGAGCAAGGCCGAACAGGGAAGTGCATATATGGTGCATATGCAACCCTGCATTTAATGAGCTATAGCAGGTCCCTGCTAGACGGACCGGACGCTCAGGAAATTCAGAACTGGTTTTAGCTTTACGTCAAGTCTTTCTTCTCTCTCTCTCTCTCTCTCTCACCCTTTCTCTTTTCGTGGCTGAGCGGCGTACCTTTTCTGTCCAACTTTATGCAGAGGCATATACTCCCGAATTAAGATGCGTTCTCCAACAATTGTATCCTATTAAATTTATTTTTGTATCACTATTCGAGACCACTGCTATGAATATTTCCGATCAAGTACGAGGTTCTTTTAATGATAATCGTTGCTTGCAGTATATTCTTACTTAAAATATCAACGTTTCCTCTATAATAATATACTTTATTATATAGAATATAATTAAAATCGTCGTCTGAATAACGACGCAAAACTTTTGTCGTTTTATCACTCACTTTTTATATTCTAATGATACTGAATGTGCAATGGAATCATTTTTATTTATTTCCCTGATACCAGTCCTATAGGTTAATTGGTTTAGAAGCCGTGCATTCAGTAGACTCCAACACTTGTATGGTAACCAGTTTACACAAAAAGAAGTTTGGTCTATATTCATTCTCATTAAAAAAAAAAATCACCCTTTTTTTTTACAACACAATAATTACAAATTATTTACCTACTTGTTGATTCTTCCTCCTTTTAAGGGTTTGCCTTCCTTGAATTTTACATAACATTTAGTATCTGCTTATTCTTCTACGGTCGTGTTATATTCTATCACCCAACTCGGTCAGCTCTGCCATCATGCCGTCTTGATGTCATTGCAGATGTTATGGTGGTATAAGATCTTGTACAGAACATCCTGTATGCAGTCTCCTTCAAACTCATTATCCCGAGAATCTCTTTATTCAAGATTCTGCCAAACTTCGAAAGCCCTTTTCTAGATGCAAAAGTTCAGGTTATAAAACTAAAAGTTAGTTCAACGATAAACTCCAGAATGTTGCATTTATTGTACAATTAATACAATATCCTTGTTGCATAATTATAAGAGTTGGTGAGAATGGAGTAATCAATTTCTTGTCTGGGCTATTGTGTGAATTATATACTTACAACGTCGTCTAATGTATTATTGAAACCTCTCAAGCTTAGTTCTGTAATTGTAGAAGCAGTTAAATAAACTTTTATATACCTTTGTTGTTAATATTTAAATTAACAGCCTGAAACCACTTTCATTATTTAGTTTTTCAACATGGTTTCATATATTAATCCTTTCTGCAGAATGAGAATTAGCAAAAGCAATGGAGACACAAGCAATTATCACTATGGCAGCAATAAAAAATTAAGTAGTTACTGGCTAAAATTAAAAGGCTACTCGGCATTTGTATCATTATAACTAATTAATAGACAATAAAAGAGCTTTATAAACAACAGATAATTTTAGGCCAAAGTGATGTTCTTGTCTGATTTTACCAGCACTAAGAATAATGCAATTAAATATAACCTGTACAACTTATAAAGCCATGAAGAACCCGGGCCTGCAACACACTTTTATTTTGTCATCATTACTCTTCCAAAGTTTACAAATCTTTTAAATTTCTTATAATGCCATGTAACACAAACCGGACGAATTATACGATTCTTAATTAGTAATATTTCTGTTTCGAAATATGTTAGGTTTAATTTATATTTTTGAAGGTGAAATATTTATAACAGCATCGGAAAGTGATTCATAACTCTGTTATATTATACCTTTTTAAATGTTTGTTCTGTTTTTCAAAAGTAGAAGGAAATTGTGACTGTTTTAACGGCCATTACTCTTGATGAAAGCAAATTTAAAACTCATTTCGCGAGACTACAGAAATTTAAAAAGATACATTTTTACGATCTTGGATAATCGAGCACAGGAAATAAAATAAATGGGTTCTCGGTCATTCCGTAGGGTAGTATAACTTCCTGGAGGCAGTTTCTGATGACCGGAGGGGGTTGTAAAAAAATCGAAGGAAAGGTTAATGACTGCGGGTTTCCACGAAGGGCCACCGGCGACCGACAAAAAGTAAGTAAGTAAGAAACCAATTATGCCGGCGCGATTAGAGTCCTATTCCTGGAGAAGAGAGAAGAGAACTATCCTGAGGATGTGGAGTCATTCAGTAGCGGTTTCAGGTCGTTTAAGCCCAAGAAACGGCTATGTTCTCAAGATGGGGGATTCAAACATGCATATCATTACTGGAAATGAACATAATTTTGCAGTTATGATGATTCTTGTAAGATAATAATCCAAAAAGACATGTCTCACAAATTTACACACTCTCAGGAATTGATTTCGAATAATCTATCCTTACTCTCTGTGAACTGGGAAAAGCGAACTTTTCAGGAGAAGGGAGGAGCTATCATTTTTTGACAAACGAATTACACCTCAAACGTCACGTTCTATGATTTTACTGATCAAAAAATGAATACAAAACTTTCATTTGATTTTAAAAAGAAAGAAAAAAAAAACACAAATACTGGAATAACTTGATCATAGTCAATATATATCATACTCACATATTTACACGACTGAAGACTATATTAGCAAATTTGATGCGATGAAGGAAAATAGATGCTGGAATCAATCGAATAGCCTATTGAGATTAATTGAAGCTATCAAATTTCCAATTGAACACCCAATTTACTAATTTATCACAGGAAATTAAAATAGTAGCTACTCTAACGAAGTTAGTAACTTGGAGAGGGGAAAAAACGTCAAATTCTTCACAAGTTTTTTTTTTTTTTATTTCATCATCCTAAGCGCTTTCTAAGACTATTGTCTCCAACTTCGGAGCTACAAATAAAAACAACTACGCCAATAAAATCTATATTAGCAGATTTCCCTTAAGGGAAATCAGCTATTGAGGTCGTGCTCATGACACGAGTTTCGAAAAATTTCTACCAAGGAGATGACGAAAATGAGGTCCGTTCAAGACTGTATGTATATATATATATATATATATATATATATATATATATATGTCTGTTAACGCTCTAGCGGTCGCAATTTGTGCTTGATCGTTACCAAACTCAGAATTTAATCGTTTTATGTAAAAAGGAAGATCAAGTTCGTTAATGGCTGAAATCGGACCAGTGGGAGGGGGGGGTTTAGAGAGGGGGATTTTCGGAAAATTCGAAATATCTCCGTTATTATGCGTCGGATTGAAAAATTGTACAGAATCAATCTTACCACAAATTAAATTTACTATAAATATTGTTCTATACATTTATTCTGTATCTTGAATATTAACCGAGATATTTGCATTTGTATTCTGCATTGGTCGGCAGGAGTGAGCTGTTTGGTACTTTACGAAGAGAGCTCTGGCGGCCGTTTTCGTAACTATTCGTCCCTCGTGTATAAGTTTAGTGATCCCTTACTACTTACTACACTTGTTATTGGGCAGATTTCTCTATTGTAAAACTTCACGTGGGAAATCTGCTTAGTTTACGCGGCCCCTGCGCGACGGACTTTACGTTATAACAGGGTCATTAAACATTCTAGTATCAATAAATGAAACACAAAATAAATATCTAAATGATGTGAATATAAATAAACTTACGTCAAATCTTAAATTAAAATACGGAGGGTGAGATATTCATTGGGGCATAGCTAAAAAATATCAACTGACCTACACCTACTCGCATACGCTCATGGGGAAATGATGGAGACAATATTCTTCTAAAGCGCTTAAATAAAAAACTTATGATTTTTTTTTTATATTTTTTTTCTCAAGTACACAATAATCTTCACTTCCGAAATCACTGCTGTGAAGTTAGTAAACTTTAATAATATTATTCCATACATGACATTAGATATCTATGACTCTATATTTATGTATGCAAATATATAAAAATATATGTATAAAATTATTATTCTTAAACTCTAATTTAACTATTCTGACAATAAATAAATAAATCTCATTTTTCTAGTACTTCGTGAAGAATATCCTATTTGCCGACTCTTATGTAGACAAAAGCCTCTACACACAAGGCTATCCTGAACTCTAAAACAAACATCCAAAACGTACAAAAGAAAAAGATTAAAAGGACATCAAATGATTGTCAGCTGTCTTCTATTTTGCACTAAACAACAATAAATAGGCATCATGAAGAGTTGGGGGTAGTTCACTTGAGGACAAAATGTACCATTCTGCAGCCAGAGAATGTCGGCCAATGATAACTATCATATATAGGGGTGAGGTTAGGGGTTGTTAGCCCCTGTGAGTTAAGACATGTGACTTAATGCACTTGGCAGCCAGTGCCATAGGTTCCATTCCCACATAGGAAACCAGAATTTAAAAAGCGACAATCTCATGAATTAAATTCCATAGTCCCACCCTGGCAAGAAGATAGTAGCCCGCAGATACTTGGGTAATGACATAAACCAACATATCAGAAAATAAATGTGTTTTTAACAGAAATGCAGTTTTGTTTACGTGACACACAACCACACATATGTGTGTGTGTCTGTATACTTTCCCGGAACAGGAGTTATTGTATTTTACGAAAATTGTCTATTTTTCTGTTTTCAATAATTCTGTGAAATATTGCGTTATAAACAGTTCATGTATGTTGTGGACAGAAAGAAAAAATATATTCTCCACTTATAGTATATTCTCCTATAGGAACACTATTAAAGGTGTGTGTGTATGTGTGTATGTATATATATATATATATATATATATATATATATATATATATATATATTATAATATACAGAAAATGGGAACATGGTGGAGAAAAGTGCTTTCAACTTTGATCTTGAGGAAGTTCACGGTGAAAGATGATCCCTGGAAAATTATCCTTGAATGCTGGTGTAATGAGGTTAAGCCCTATCTGCCAGGAATTATCGCCATCTTCTTCAGAGGTAATGGTCTCGGCCATTACAGCTGTTATCCTACAAACGTTACTGCTATGCGCCCCACATTTCATCCTATCTTCCATGAGAAGATCAGAAATTACCGTGAAAATATTATATTTCCCCGCTATTTATGCCCCCCCCCTCCTTGGGGTCGTAGAAGAAATAATAATGGTCTGCTATGACCCCATAAAACTACTAATATTACCAATTAGGAAAATGAGATCCAAGTTAATGGAAGGAATTCGTTGTAAAAGCACAAGGGAAATACTAAATATATTTTATATTCAACAATTGGCCAATCTACATCTGGGCACATTCGTTCTAAAAATATAAATTATTGTCACTGAATTAAAACGGTCATTCACAAAATTAAGAAGTACCCCAATGTATCCAGCATCACCAACAGGTGTTGTCATCACCTATTTCACTCTCGAATCCGCCTTTGGTGAAAGTCCAATGCAAAGTAGATTTGATATTAAATAATTTATTCAATATAAAAATTACGTCAGAATGTGAGGGGTTTCACTGTGCACTGGAAACATAAAACTGCAATGTCTCTTTAGCATAATAAAATAAAATCTTCCTGACTGTCATTTTCACCTGCATGTTTCGCGTCATAAAGCGGTTCTTCTTTCTTCTGAACAAAACTACAAGTCAAGACTAACCAAAAATAGCCGTTCATCTATCAACAGACAGTTTATCGAGTTATGAGAGCCAGAGTAATAAAATTATAAATAAGCACATACAAACATATTTATTATTTTTACTGTTTGATATGGAGCATGTTGCACATTATTTACGTGCGCATTATGCATCTATGGTTATTTGCAGTTATCTCCCTTTCCCGTCAAGATGGGATTTTATTTAATGAGTTTATCACCAGATGTATTTCTATTACTCAGATTTTAAGCTTTAATAATAAGTTTTAAATTTAAGCTTGTGTGGTCTATTTATTTTTTTTTTTCCATCCCTGTTATGTGTTCCGTTTCTATTTTTTTTTTTTTTTTTTTTTTTTGTTTTTTTTTTTTTTTTTTTTTTTGTCTTTTTTTTAACTTAAGCTTCTGTATAGAGCAACATCGCCATTGCTGAGAAGCTCCAAATAAATAAATAAAATATTACTTAGAAGGCGAACTCACGACTCTAAGTTTACTAAGTTCATTAAAACGCTTGGGTAACCTGAGCCCCTTGACAGTAAACCGTAATTCCACGTGAATTATCTATTTTCAATTAGTGAAAAGTGTAATATATTTGATATCAAGCATAATAACGGAGATATTTTTGACGTTGTGCCTTTTTCATAATGCACTTGACTCTCGGTTTTCTTCAAACGAAGAACCGGTTAAATTATTTGACTTTTTGGCTTCAAGATTTCAGCTCCATTAACGACCAAAAGTCCTCTTTCATTAATTCTTTCTTCCTAAACTAATTGTTAAGTGATCTGCATAAAATAGTCCAGATAATCTGGCTAATGATAGTAATTACCAAGTAAGAGTAAACAATTTACAAGTTTAGAGTACCGCCAAGGCTTTCTCCACTGATTCAGTGTCAGCGGAAATGTATACAATGAAACAACTTGTAATAGAGTAGGCAAATATTTCTCTAAATGCCTTTATTAATGTATCAAAAAATAAAATGGTAAATAATCTGGTCAGAAGAAAAGAATGGCTGATAAGTAATTCGATGAAATAAGCGTTCTACTGGTCTTCAATGTGGAATTTCAATGTCCACAATTAAACACAATAGTCTCAAGAAAACACCCAATTAAACACATTAAAACTGTGTCACGGATGTTAGCTAAGAACAATGCCAGCCAGATAATGGAGTAACACAAATGTACTTGAGCAGCCTCCAGTCAAACCATTACCAATTGCTAAATGGGAATTCAGAGCACATTAGGTTGTTATATGTGTCAGGGGACACATGATATTTCAATTAATGAACCATCAGGCAGGTTTTCTTAGGGACATATGTTAATCATTCTTGACAAAAATTATCCACGTGCTCTGTTGATTTTAAAATGTAAATCTCCATACTGGATCTACAGTTATAACCAGACTTTTTCTTCATTTTGGAAAGTAACCCTTTTAATTAAAAAAAAATAAATGAAAAAAAGGAAGCCCATTTTTTTAAACCATTTAGTGGCTTACTTTTTTTTTTATTCTTAGTGTTGTTTTTTTCCTTTTAAATTAACTAAAATGAATTTTACAGTGCGAAATTACCTTAATATTTGTAACGTTCAATAATAAATATAGAAGGTATATATTTACCCCTAACCCTTTAAGAACTAGGATGGATGATTTTGGGCGGGTTACTTGTGGAAACCACTTTTTAAGGAATTTATATATTTTTAAATTAGTATACGCCATGCTTAGTGGTTCAATTTTTACCAACAGAGGAACATAGATTTCTTTATGCCTCTAGGTACTCATATTTACAGCATTATGATGAAAATACTCAACCAATAAGATGTAAAAACGTCCGTCACGCAGGGGCTGCGTAAACTAAACAGATTTCCCACGTGAAGTTTTACAATAGAGAAATCTGCCCAATAACAAGTGTAGTAAGTAGTAAGGGATCACTAAACTTATACACGAGGGAGGAATAGTTACGAAAACGACCGCCAGAGCTCTCTTCGGAAAGTACCAAACAGCTCACTCCTGCTGACCAATGCAGAATACAAATGCAAATATCTCGGTTAACATTCAAGTTAGAGAATAAATGTATATAACAATATTTATAATAGATTTAATTTGAAATAAGATTGATTTTATACATTTTTTCGATCCAGCGCATAATAACGGAGATATTTCGCTATTTTCCAAAATCCCCCCTCCCACTGGTCCGATTTCAGCCATTAACGAATTTGATCTTCCTTTTTACATAAAACAATTAAATATCGAGTTTGGTAACGATCAAACAAAAATTGCAACCGCTAGAGCGCTAACGGACAAATATATATATATATATATATATATATATATATATATATATATAAATATATGTATAATTTTGAACGGACCTCATTTTCGTCATCTCCTGGGTAGTATCGATGGACTTTTGAACAAATTTTTCGAAAATCGTGTCATGAGTGCGACCTCAATAGCTGATTTCCCTTAAGGGAAATCTGCTAAAAAGGTGGTCTAGTAATAAAGCACAGGGATACTTTTTTGAGTTCAAACCACAGGATCCCACATTAAATTTCATTGAAGTGTTCTTTAAGGTTGGACTTATATTCGTTTCCTCAGTGCCAACTCAGCGTCTTAGGATAATAATTATTGAATATGAATTAAGTAAAGAAGTATCTATGTTTGATCTGCAGCGCCACCATAATACGAGCAGGGAATCCAACCCTTCTGTGCTAAAATACAAATGATTTGTTTTTCTTCTAATGTAATGATTTCTTACTATTTTTCGTTTATCGTAGATTTTGATACTAATAATTCATAAATATCAGACGAAGGAGAGCACCATTTATTTCCACTATGGAATTTTAAAGTTTCTTATAGTCTATACAAATAGAAATTTATTCGAATATGACACATTTTTATTTTCGAACTTTAAGGATTATTTTTAGTAACTATTACACTATAAAGCACGGGAATTTCTCACTTTTACTTTCAGTTTCAAGAGTCAGCTCCATTATTTTACCTCAAAATGTACCACTAAAAGTGGGAAACGAAAAAGATATTCTTCTTAATTTCATATTTAGCATTAGCGCTTGTGAATAATATTAAAGAAAACTGAGCATGAAGGAAAACATATATTTAATTTATCGCTCGACTTCGAGTTAGAATTATATTCGTGGGAAACTTTCCTTCCTGTTGTTTTATAATGTGCCTCTACATTATAAACTCAGATCAAATAGCATTAATACGCAAGCGAAAATATAAACGACTCGCTATTAATACGGCTTTTAAAGTTAAATGAATACTAAAAGCTTAAGTAGTCATTGGTTGTGACACTAAGTATCCGGCAATATTTCTTCGGAGTGCAATGACATCTGGGGTAAAGTCATCTAGGGTAATAATATTGGAGATTCATTTGCATGCTGTACATAAAGGAGAACTGGTTGTATTAAACGGTTTCAGTTGCTACAAATAAATTTCAATCTGCATTCGATAAGGTTTCAAATCATCTTCAAAGAGGCGGATGAAATTACTTTCAGCGGATTTCCCCCAAAGTGAAACATCTATTGAGGTAGTACTCATGACGTGATTTTAGAAACATTTCCTCAAAAGGCCTTCGATCCTATCTACAAGAAGAAGAAAATTAGATCCGTTAAAAATTATATATATATTTGTGTTACCGCTCTAGCGGTCGCAATTTTCGTATAATCGTTACAAAACTCGATATATAAGTGTTATATGTAAAAGAAAGGTCATTACGGCTGAAATCGGACATTGGGGAGGGGGATTTTAGAGGAGAGGAATTTGGAAAATTTGAAATATCTCTGTTAGTACACGCCGGATCGAAAAATTGTATAGAAACAATCTTATTGCAAATTTAATTTACTATAAATATTGTTATATACATATTTTCTCTATCATGAATATTACTCATGTCAACAATAACAATATGCTGTTATATCATGAACTACATTATTCTAAGCCTAAAAACGAAATATTTTTTTTTTTTATTTATAGAAGTCTTTATTATGTATATATACATGTAAATTGATTTCGTGATGTCATCAATTAAGATTTTACGTTATTTTTTGATGATGTTTACTTGATATGTACCACAATTGATATTTAACTGTTTCAGCCAATATAGTGGAGATCATGTTTGTTTTTGGCTGAAGTCGGACCTGAAATAGTGGGGGTATAGAGTGGGGGGTTTCGAAAATTGAAAACACTGTCGTTATCATGTGTAGGATCGATATCGTTAAATGTTATAGGAACAATCTTATTAAAATATTGACGCCCTATAAATGTTGCGCTATTCATTTTTTTCAACTCAAGTATTCAGTGAGTTGTTCGTAGTTTTTTGTTTTCAGCCTTCAGTAACCCCCTCCCCTCCGATCGCTCCCTTCTACTCATTTGTTTTATTGCATAGAAATAGGGAATATGTTGTGATATGACGTCAGAAGTGTGTTATACCGGCACGTGGAGATCTACTTAGGTAACGCTGCACCTGCCTGACGTCCTTTTTATCATTTTTTATGAAATTATCGGGACTCCTTTTGTAGTTTTTAACTCTCTCAACCGGTTTTTTGCTTAATATGCACAACTTCTCGAACATATAGTTTTTATGCTCTGATTTACTTACCACAATGGTAGGATGAGAAGCTCTTCCTAAATTACGGAAGGCAACCTTCGTACCAAGCTTCAACTGATAGGTTCCAGTCAGAGTTCGGTGGATAGGATGTCACCACTGTTGGGACAGTAGATCTGCAGGAAGTAAAATTAAAATTCAACACTTTTAGCAAATGGAAATAAAAACGTCAGCAATAAAAATCATCTCACATGTTACGTGGCCCGTTGCGCCACTTCTTCATTGGGCACTTTTTTCTCTTTCTCCTTTTCTCCTGTTTTACATTTTTGCCGCCCCTAAAGAACAATATATTCACTTTTTTATTGACATATTTGAAGTATATTTAATGTAACATTATTCACGTTGTTTTTACCTCAATGTTTGGTATTTAAATTATTTTCCCATCCTCTTTATTTATTTTTTTTTTGGGAACGGGACCTTCCCCTTTTCGAAAAAAAAAAATGAGGTCACAGGAAGTTTCCAGAACATCTCCTTTCACTTGTTTCAGTGCCTGATTTTTATCGAGGTTGCCTTGTTGGACACGTTTTAATGTCATGATTTTTTTATTTTTTGTTTACGCAGAAACACTGGAAATATTACATACATATTTAAAAACATGTATTTAGCGAACACTAACTATTCATATGAAAATTGGTTTTTAAATACAATAAAACAAATATTTTGATGGAAGTGTATATAGAAAGAAAGATGCACTAGGAGTGATGGCTTCATAAAACTACGATATAACCCTGCAACATAAATTATGTTATTGTTCAAGCTATTGCAGACTAAAGCTATTTGCAGCCACTGAAGATGGATCTGTTGCTCCGAAAGTACACTTTGTCACAATAAACTTGTTGCGGTATAAAACAAACCTATTTTGTTCATCCATATTGGTTTGTTCCAGTATCACCCAGCATATCTGGATCAATTAGTATAAAGTTTAACAATTCACAGGTGTTATTTACAATCCTCCTTAGTATTTAGAATTGTACCTTTAATTACCGAATAATCAATGAATACTCATTAGAATGTTAATGATTTTGAAAATATAATAGTTTTAATCAGTGCCGGACTGGTAAGGGCCCATGACCATAGGGGCCCACAGGCCTCAAATGAAAAAAAAGAGGAAAAACCTGAATTTAAAAAGGCTTTAATTTTATTATTAATTAATACTCCAAATAATATTTATTTACTTTTGTAAATACATCATTGATACATATTTCTGTTAGCAAATGTTATGATTCTATTTTGCACTTTATGCTATTCTTACAGGCTTTTTTTTAAAAAATAGATTACGCTTTCTAAGAAAATAATGTCTGGAATTATTATTACAGGTAAATCTAAATTTATTATTTTTTGTAATAGCCTTCAATCCCACAATAAATATTTGTATTAATTACATATAGCCTCAGTCATCAGCTACTTATTTCATTAATTTCAATTTAAAAAATATTCTTATTGATAATATGCTAGTAATGGTATATATATATATATATATATATATATATATATATATATATAAAAATTCTTTGTATTGTCTTTGGTATAAAACATTCCGCTAGTGGGGGGGGGGGAATTCCACAGAACTGACTGTCCGGCGCTGATTTTTAACGACTGAATCAGATTCAAAACAAATTGTAAAAATTGTATTTTACAAACTGAAATGGACTTCTTTTAACAATCGTGTAATTCATTCTTAATTTGTATTCATACGTCAGAAGGCCTTATTTACGATAAAGGAATTGTTGATAAGAACTTTCAAGTACTTTAAGCACCTGTTGTTCTAAGAAATCTAGGTTGTTGATTTTTATTTTATTATTTAAAAAAGAAGCCTAGGAAAGCCATGCATATTTAAGGATTAGCTGTCTTAGAAAAAAACGTGGAGTCTTGGGTTTGATTCCTTTACTGCAATATATATTTAATTCATGAGAGACTCAGTGATAGATTAGAAGACATATCCTGGATAGGAAAGGCTACTAACATTTAGATAACCTGTTCCAATTAACCAATGAACACAAAGTGCTAGTTAATTAATTTAAAAATAATTGATTAATGATAGCCTTTTAAAGGTTATATGTCGAGAATATATTCTCCAACATCTTGGTGTTTATCGATGAAATTGTGGACCATTAATGTGTAATGTGTAAAAAAATATTTCAAGTTCTAGAATGAACGGTTTATTTCTTTATACCCACAACCAGCCTGCATATTTATGCAGAGGATATTTGAAAATATTCTGGATGTAATCGAACATGAAATACCCCATGTTTTATGGTCTTCCATCGAATCACTGCAGAAAACTTTCTCTTTTGCCTCGGGATGGGAATAAAAAAGAGTAAAAAAAAAAACCCTGTCTGAGAGAAAGCCATCTGCGAACATAACTAAGAGAATATGATGAGAATGTGTGAGATAAGTGTTGATGATGATGTGGTGGACAGCTGTGATGAAGAGCTAGTTATAAGTGGACGTGCTCTGCTCTGTTTATTTTCTTTCCAGCTCCAGAGCACTCTCGCGAGAAATGGGACCTGTCAGCCATATTTGGAGTCCCCTCGCCCTCTCCTTTAATATGTTTACTTTTTCCCTTCGGACAAATCACACGTCCTTTCTTTTTATCTCGGCCATTTAGTACTTTTTGCTGTGCTTTGTAAACAGTTTTCTTCAAAACAATATTTCCTCTTTCGGATAAAATTACAGTTAATCGTGGATAACCGTCTTTAATTGCCACATCTTGAGCTACGGCGAGTCACCGAGTTAGAGAAGAGCTCCCACAGTTGGACTTACACAGCTATTCGCGACACAAGATGACGTAACAATTTACACTCCATTTCGAAGAGGGATGACTCCTAAAATGTCCTTTAAGTACTTATTCTAGAAGAAGAATAGATAGCGATTTATGTAATTTAAACTCACTCATCGTGGGTCTTTGACGTGCTCCTTCAGAAGACTTGAAATTAGCAAAACCAGAAAATAATTTAAAGAGAAAAAGAGCGAAAGAAAAATTATTTCAGACCAATTCACAAAGTGTTATTATACAAGATTACAAAACTTATTATATTTTATTACAACCTTGGACGGAGTCATTCTTCAGCGTTTGAATCTAAATTAAAACGGGTGGCTCCAGTTGGCATTGGAAGGCTACCATTATATTCCCTTAAAAGTTGTTGGATGTGAACTGAAATAGAAGCAACCTCCAATTCCCTGTAGCTTGGGCTGTTCCTAACAAACCAGGGAGCACTTGCCACTATTCAAAGTTCTTTGCTCTGGAAGGTCTGGAGTCACTTCTTGTATGTGTTGCTGATGCCATGCGTATATTAATATAGGGAAAACTAATGCAAGGTTATAAGCAGATCTCCCTTAAGGGACATCTAGGTATATTATCAATCTAGGGCGATTGTTCTCATGATACGATTTTCGAAAAACTCTTCAAGTGTCCATCTATCCTACCCAGGAGATGAAAATGAGTCTATTCATAACTGTATATATATGCATGTCTGTCAACACAACCTTTTAATCGTTACCAAACTCAATATTTAATCGTTTTATGTAAAACTCAAGTTCGTTAATGGCTGAACTCGGACCAGTGAGAGGGTGGATTTTAGAGAGGAAGTTTTTAAAATTCAAAATATCTCCGTTATTATGAGTCGGATCGAAAACTTGTATAAAACCAATCATATTTCAAATGTAATGTTCTATAAATATTCCTATGTACATTTTATTTTTTTTTACTATTATGATTATTACCCGTGATATTTGCATTTTTTAGTTTTCGGCTTTCAGTAAACCCCAACTGCTACTCACGTAACACTAAGCTCTCATATTATGAAGCACTTTTTTTGAAGCCTGAATATCAAATATTCTTCTCATTTAACTATTACGTTTTGGGATAAATTGCAAATTTCTTATTGTCCATTTTCCCAGATCCTACGTAATGCAACAATTATTGTTTATATATTCTTCATATTTTATGACAAGGGTCACAAATAAAAAACATTTTTTCAGTGCAAAACTTTATTGAAGCTGTCCTATATGTTTCGTGGCTTACTTGCCACCTCTCCAGGAATATCTCTTTCCAAAAAGTTGAGTCCTAAGATCACCACCACCTTGAGCTGAAACTATTTACTCTCTCTGAATATTTAGTCACGTTATTTTATACCGTCGGTTAATGTCCCCTAAATGCGGCCACAACTCAAGTTCTACAGGTATGATATAGTGAGATTATTCAGGCACATAATAAGCCTAGCTGATAAATCATTCGGTTCTTGGCAAGAGGGCAAGAAACCAGAGACATGAGTGAGTGTATTAGAAAGATATGTCTGATAGAAACTTCTCCATTTTCATTTTGCAGATTGCCGTTAAAAGAAATCAGCAATTGAGGTTGTGCTCTTTTTATAATTTATTTTTTTCGTTTTAGAATAAGTTGCAATACTTTTAGTAAATTTTTGACAAGACGTATGTGAATATCTCCATAAAACATGGGATGTGGGAAAATCATCCACTAATTGAATGAAGGTTATATTCAAGGATCAATTTTCGAAAATGTTCTTTCGAACTCTTCCTATCTTAGGAATGTCAAATAAAAACGGATACCTGCTTTCAATTTTAATCACTAAACGTTCAGAATTCAGTTCTTGTATTCATAAAAGTCCGTCACGCAGGGGCTGCGTAAACTAAGCAGATTTCCCACGTGAAGTTTAGTAATAGATAAATATACATACTGCTAACACAACAACATCGTGAATAAATACATACGGAAATAAGAAATGTTTCAACGAATTTCAATAACCTGCCGACAAGAAGCGTTAGGTTAGAAATGTAAACAAACGGGGGCCGACCCGTTTGTTTACATTTCTAACCTAACCTCTGCCTCACACCGGAAAGAAAAACAATTACTGAAATATATCAAAATATAACACATTATTTTATTGAGAACTATTTACTATATCTAGTACTGTAATTAATAATGAGTCTGAATAATTGTTATCTCAATCAATAAAATTTTAGTAGTCCAAAACTTTAAGATGTGGGGGGGGGGAGTCAGCTGGGCATATTTGCATGTATCTCGTATAATAAAGGTCTCTTGAATACAATTTTTGGTATTTAAACTTCCAATAATGTGATTTATTATGTAGCAGAGTATTGTTTACGTAACATGAGTAGAAGTGGCGGTTTGGTGAAAACTGAAAAATGCAAATATCTCGGTTAATATTCAAAATAGAGAATAAACGTATATAACAATATTTATAGTAAATTTAATTTGCAATAAGATCGGTTATATACAATTTTTCGATCCGACCTATGGTAACGGAGATATTTCGAAATTTCAAAAATCCTCCCCTCTAAACCCCCCCACCCCCTGGCCCCATTTCAGCGGTTAACGAACTTGATCTTTCTTTTTACATAAAACGACTAAATATCGAGTTTGGTAACGATTAAACAAAAATTGCGACCACTAGAGCGGTAACAGACAAATATATAGATATATATATATATATAGATATATATATACAGTTTTGAACGGACCTCATTTTCGTCATCTCCTGGGTAGGATCGATGGACATTTGAAGAAAAATTTCGAAAATCGCGTCATGAGTACAACCTCAATAGCTGATTTCCCTTAAGGGAAATCTGCTAAAACTTACTTTTTCTTTAACTGTTCAATTACGTTTAAGAAAAGGGTCAGAAATAATTGTAGAATTAACTAATTCATAGCCTAAAGAATTGGAACACATCGTTCAGTAGGAGCAGTAACGATCAAAGGAAATGGCGATTAGTAGCAAATGTGATTCTGATAACAAAAATAAAAAAAAACACTGACTCCTTTTCCTAAACATCCGTCGAGAAAATCGTATCAAATTCCATTGTAGTTTGTATGAGACTCTCGGAAATAATGTGAGTGTTTTAAAATAAATAACCGTACGAATTCCTCGGAGAAAAGTAGAATGGACATGCCTTCTCGTACTAAAAGATACCAGGTTTACTGGCGAACAATTCCTACGTCTAGGTGTGAGTTCCGTTATAACCTAAATCTGGCTGGCCACAATTGTAACACGATATATACCATCAGGCGGATAGGCAGGCCACAAAACTGATTTCGGGAAACATGATATCAGTAGGCTGAGCAGGAAAGATCAAATTAAGTGTTTATGATATTATCAACAAATTGATTAACTCACTAAAACATAAAAAGTCCGTCACGCAGGGGCTGCGTAGATTTCCCACGCGAAGGTTTACAATAGATAGAAATACATGCAGGTAACACTACCTTGAATGTAAGTGAATAAATACAAACGGAAATGAGAAATCTTTCAGTCAATTTACAATACAAGTTAATAATCTCAAATAATCTACAACGGAAAACTGCTGAATTGTTGAGCAGGATAGACAAACTCGTATCGCTGAATACATAGATAGACCGGGAAGGCTAAGAATTATTGAAATATATCTGAATATAAAATATTAATTTTATTGAAAACAGTTTACTATAGCTAGTGCTGTAATTTGTAATGAATCAGTTTTATTTATTTATTTGAAGAGCTCTACAACTAGGCGATGTCGCTCAGTATCATTTATTTGAATTCTCTAAATTAAAAATAATGAAAAAATGTTTTCAAAATTATTAAAACATAGTATAAAATATATGGAAATAAAATTAAAGAAATGTTAAAATAAAGCTATGTGAAACTGTAAATTTTGAGATAAATTCTGGCATGAAGGTGATGGAAGTCTAGCACACAAGTTTAAAAATGTATTATAGAGAGATATTAAACGTAGAGAAATGAGTGGAATAGGTGAGGTTTAAAGTTCGTTGTAAATGTCAGTTGTCTTCAAGGTGTTTAAGAGTGTATTTTATGTAGGTTACCTTCTGTTAATAGTTCGTACAAGTCGTTCGGTAAGTTCAAATTTACAGTTTTATCTCAATCACTTAAATTTTACTAATTCTAGAACAAAAAAAGAGGGGGGGGTCAACAAAACGTATATGCAAATATATCTCACAAAATAAAAGTTCAATGAAAACAATATTTGGTATTTAGCTTTGTAATGAAGTGGTTCATGATATAACAGCTTGTTATTAATATAACACAAGTCGGAGTGGGGGTTCACTGAAAGCGTAAAACTAAAAAAATCTAAATATCTCGGTTAATAATCATTACACGAAAGTCATTAGTAAACAAATTTTGTCCAGCTATTTACAATAAGCTGATTAATACAAGTGAGAAATAGTGAATACAATGAGAAATGAGATTATCTGTGTGTCATTGCAGAATGAGGGAAATCTGCTCAGTTTACGCAGAATCTGCCTAAGGACTTTTCCGAATTCAGTCTTCCCGAAAGGTGTTATATTATTGACGAACTTCTGCTGGCAAAACAATTCAAATTCTCCCATACAATTAAGGGAGAAAATAATTATTTTCCGCACAATGAAAATGTAAAATTTCTAAGGCGTGAATTTTTTGGAGTTTCATATAAGATTAAGTATGGCTGAAAATGCGTTAGTATGAATATTTATTTAAAATGCTGACAAAATATTAATTCACATATTTCATCGAAAGGTAGTCAATCATGGAGAAACATCCCAAAAATTGAATAATGATATTTTAATTTATTTGTTCACGAATTGTGACGAAAAAAAAGATATTACTAGTATTTCAAAGTTCTGTTGTTTACAAATATTTACAAATTAGAATTTAAATTAAAGCTCGTTAACCCGATTTTGAAAGCTTTCTCGTTTATTTTATCTAAATAATATATTTCAAAGTGTGCTTGATCAGGGCATTTGTATATGAGCTAACCCGGAAAGATAAAGCAAGTGAAAACTAGACTTGGAGGTTAGTTAAACATTTAATTACTTTCGCTATCGAACGCAGTTAACGAGGGAACAAAGCTAGCCGATGGTTATCTTTCAAACAGTTCCGTTACTCCAGCGGTTGCTATATTTCTTGTTATTTGCTCGATGCACATGCACGAGTTTGCTAATTGATTGATTTATTAGATAGATAAGAGCCCGCTCCAAATTTAACAGCCATTGCTGTGGGTTAGCATAAATTACTGAAGAAAAACTTAGGTGTTGAGTAGCGGGGAGAGGGAAAAAGTTAAATTGCAATAGTACCGAGAAAGGTTCTTTATTTTAGTTTCAGGAACTGATAACAATTATTGGGATAGGTTATCTATAGGTCACCACCTTTTTTCCAGCGAGGGTGGAACTAAGGATTTTATTTAAGGAGTTCTGCCTATATAATAAAATCCTATTGCCCATGCAGGAATCGGATACGCGATCCCATACGTTTGTCAAGTGCATAAGACCAACGCTAAGGTGGTCTTATGCACTTCTCACTTGGAACTAAGGTTCCCAAGATTAACTTTAGCTCCATGTATAAATAAAATTATGTATACACTATGAAAACTCCTTCAATCACCTCACAAAAGTGTCAAGAGAAAACTGTAATCATAGTTAAATGGTTTCGATAGATTTATATATAAATATATATATATACCGTATATACATAAAGGTATTTTTTGTGGGTATCTTGTTAAGCATTGAATTATTCATGCAAAATCTATTTGGAAATATCCTGTTTTACTTATGTTTCAGTTTGTTAATGTTGATTTTATTACTGTTGTACCATTAGTTTATTTCTTTTGTTATTCCTTCATCTCATTATAGGGCTCAGGTTAGCCATTTGAGTTAAAGCGTTGCCTTTAATCGCACATGGTAATACTAGAGTGGCGAGTTCGATTCCCGCCTGGGCAAAGGAATTTATTAATGACGGAATTCACTAAATAAAATCCTTAGTCCCACTCTGGCTAGAAAAGGGTGGTAACCTGTAGATACCCCGTCCCAAT
Source organism: Riptortus pedestris (assembly GCA_019009955.1). Taxonomy (NCBI): domain Eukaryota; kingdom Metazoa; phylum Arthropoda; class Insecta; order Hemiptera; family Alydidae; genus Riptortus; species Riptortus pedestris. The sequence continues at coordinate 29,838,997 of CM032232.1, read as the reverse complement.
TAGCCTTAGTTGCAAAAAGATGGACGTTAATAAATAATTAAATTAAATTCATAGGAAGGCGAACAGAAACGGACAATGAATCACATCAAAAGATTCATCATTTCTTCATTTCCTGGAAGAATTTATATACGTATAAAGCTTTCCTAACCCTCAGAAAGGTATATTTCCCATGGAGATTTCAGTAGTTTTTAATGTAATCTTTACAGTTTGATTGGCAACGAGACTATATCATGACGTGCACTACACCTGTGTTGTTCTTTGCATTCATTGAAATAATAGAATTAGTTCTGAAGAACTGCCATGCCAAATTGAAAAGATCCTCTGAAGAGAATAGCAAAGCGATGGATTTTTTTGCAACACACTTATAAATCTGCATATTTTCTTCAGTAAAATGCAGATACTGGATTGTTATAATCTTGAACTCTTATGCTTCTTAAGGTGGGTTTATGGATTGCATAGTACTTACATTTACAATATTCTATAGGATTATTTAAAATTGACAATTAACATATAATAAAGCCTAGAGCATCGATGAAACTAAAAATTGATATTTACATTTATATATTTTATGCTACATCAACTGCTCTGAAAATGTAGACTATTAGTTGTTCCACCGGAGCGGAAGGCACTTTTCACAATTAGAGAGGGCGCTGAGTCCAATGTTGTGTTTGAATGGCAGTAATTCTTGGGACGAAACAGCAACAACAGATTTCCATAATAGTTAGCGAACAATGGAGAGCATTGTTACAAATTTTCTGCTTTAGAAGCTGTTCCTATTTTAAACGAAGCGATTCATCAAATTAGCCAAGTGAATAAATCAAGCCCGTTTCCATATCGCTTTTCAGCGATTTTTGTAAACTTCTCTTCATGAAATTATCATTGTGGCACCAAAATCTTTCAATCGATTTCCAATTCGCGATGGGAGTGTTCTCAAATTATCGAAAGGGTAGAAATTGTTTCCACTCAGATATTTCTGGCACAGAAGTATAGGGGTGCAACAATTTTTCATTAATAGAAAAATTTCTTTAATGATAAAATCTAGTTTTTAAATAATTCTTTGGTCCTAAAAACTGATTGAATTATATCAAATGTTTTAAAGTACCTCTAAATCACAGCAGTATTATTGTAGCTCTAAATTACAGCTTTTATTATTGTGAGTTTTATAAATTTTAACAGTTTGTAAACTGACTTATTATTTTTTAATATTGGAAGGGGATTTTCACAGAAATTGAATTTATGGCATATCATTTTGAAGGCTACTTGCTCCATTCTCTGTACGTCTGTAGAGTGGTTGTCTATGCTCAAAATTGAATTGCTAATGGAGAAAAGGTGTCATTAATCCATCCTATGAATTTTAATAACGTTGTTGTTATATGATATTTTAGTTTAACATGTTTACGTTTTATTTGTGGATATTGGGAAATAAATACTCGTAATCAATGAAATTGTTTCAACTATGAAATGATGACCCTTATGTTAAAGTCTGAATCTTAATTTCATATGTTAAGTAGTCTTTCTTTTTAAATAGATGTACTTAATTTGCGTCACTCAAAAGTAAAACATGCTTAATGCATAATTTTTAAGAAAATTTGTATGCTAATAGTATTTACTATTTTGGAAAGAAAAGATACACATGTTTATCAGGTAATTAAATAAATTACAACTTTACCTAAAGTAAAAACAAATAGATGATTCAATGCTTATGATATGCTCAGAGTATTGGATTTAATTTATTTAGCAATTAACTCACTAACGAAATGCCTAAGTTTACTATACGGTTAGGAAACATTGGTGAAAGGGAGGAGATGTGTAGATAACTCGTTCAGATTATCCGTAAATGTACAAAGATGGAGATTATTTATAATATTTCATCTCATACTTTCCTGAGAGACCTTTAAAAAAAGCTGACTTCTGCTAGGTTTTTATGAGTGTAACTTATAACACAGACGGCCCATGGTCACACCTCTATGAAGTACTGGGATGGCATACTTTCGCAGGTCCCAGGCATGTACCCCATGCGCTTCAGGTTAGCAACGCATATGCACTCTATATGGAAGGCGGCTTCATGACCTAGCTTCTAGTACCCAGTCACCTATTTCTCACTCCAACATATTTCTACCGCAGCTCTCAGACCACAGGTGCCTCAGAAAATATGTTCACAACCTTTAAGAAGTGCTTTTTACTTATTCCCGTTCACGAGGGACTCATTTAAAATCTTTATGTATTGGGTGCCCTTACTAGTTTCTGGGAAAGGTTCAATAAAATTACGTTCTTGGAATTCATTTTTTCACTTTCATAACTGCCCAGTAGTACTTGGCATAGATAGATCGTAATATAAATAGCGTTTGGCCCTAATGATTAGAATTTTATGAGAATATTGTTGTAATATAAACAATTTTATATCAATTCACTTTATAAGCAAGGAATTATAGCTTACATTACTATATTATTCTTTACGAGTAGCCAATCTTTTGTACATTTAGAGAATAGTGCAAAATAATAATTCTTGGCGTTTGAGAAATAGAACATTGCTTGATTTGGCCTTTCAAGTTTTACTACCCTTAAAATGAAATAGTGTAAAATTTATAATACTGTTACTGGAAAATTCCTAACAAGAAAGCCATTTTAATCATCACTCACTATTCAACAAATAACCAATAGATTTTAAAATGATACAAAGTACCAAATGTACGATGTGCTCATGGTTACAGAAAACAACTCATGAGTGAAATCGCTTTAATTGCGTTACACCAAATAAAATAAATAAATAAGGACTGTAAGAAATGTGGTTTTTATCGTGGCACTAGATGAAATATTCAAAAATCCCATTATGCCTTCATACCATTCAACGAATCAGCTCACATTTCCCATCCTGATAAAAAAAAATAGGGGGAAAACACTAGAAAACAAATAACATTTAGCCTTTCTAATACAACGTAATAAACCAATATGCCGATAATTTAAAACTAAAAAAAATAATGTTATACCCAATGATTATTCATTATAATAGCTGCAATTTAAAGGAAGCATTAACGTTTCTTATTTGACTTTCTAGTTCCCTTCCTCGAAGAATTATTTTGAAACCGAAGGTAACAGTAATTTTCCATTATTTTCTTTGTTTTATTTTAAGGCATTTGAAGAATAACGCCTCTAAATTACAAGCTACAGTGGGTATATAGTGTATCTATTTTCTTTATGTATTAATTAAAAAAAAAACGTATTATATTTAAGATATGTACTTATAGTTAATGTATATTTCGTGATGTTAAGAAGCATCAAACTACCGAGTTCCTGAGGAAGGCATATATGTGAGAAGGTCAAAGAATATAATAGTGAAATTGCACTGGTAAATCTTTAAAAATATTCCTGAACTTCTAAGGGTAAACCTATAACCATTATCATATTGACAAAACCTAAATAATTTGTAATTGGGCAATTCGGCCGGGTAACCCCTAAGTTATTTATTTGGAATCGCCCATTTATGCCGCATTACAAATAATGAGGTCGTGTCACTCAATATTTTCAAGGTATAATTTTAACGGTAAGTTGATTATATTGGATTTACAAAATATTAATCCAGATGCAATAATAATAATAATAATAATCTCATAATATGAAAAATTCTGTAAAGTTTCGTTTCCACAACACATCCAGTTTCTAGTTAGTTTTCACCTCTAAACTATCCAAATCTTGAAAGTTATTAAAAAACTAAGCTACTGAATTAAGGTCTCTGGAAATCTTGTATAAATTCAGGATTGAATAGTTTGTGTTTGGCAATTATTGAAAAAATACTCAATAAATTCTCATTCCATTTGCACTAAGTAAATGCGGATTGAAATTTTAGTTTGTTCATACTCAGCAATGTTTATTACAAAATTGCAAGTGTCTAGAAAAAGTTCCACACTAAATGGCTGCATTACAACTTAAAATCCATAAATTTTATTTTCATCGTTTTACATTTCGAAGGATATATAATTTCTAAATAGAGATTAAAAATTTAGACATACTTAGTAAAATCCTTGATTTTTTTTACTTGGGGGGGATTTGATTTGAGAATTAAAAAAAAATAAATAGTTCAATTTCCTGTAAAACTGAAATATTATCGATAGGAGATGACGAAAATGAGGTCCGTTCATAATTATATATATATATATTAGTTAACGCTCTAGCGGTCACAATTATTGCTAAATCGTTACCAAACTCCATATTTCAACGTTTTAAATAAACATAAAGATCAAGTTTGTAAACGGCTGAAATAGGACAAGTGGGAAGGATGTTTTTCGAAAATTTGAAATATATCCGTTACTGTACGTCGGATCGAAAATATGTATATAATCAGTCATGGTCAAATTAAAAGACCTATAAATGTTTTTACATCACTCTGATCTGAAAGTAGTTACTTTCGCTACCGTATGTAAGTATGGAAAGTGGGTCTTTTTATAATAACTTGAAACAGCTGTTCTCTTTTCCGGTCTAGGGAGGGAATAGTTTTTCCCTCCCTAGACCGGGAAAGAGAACAGCTGTTTATACTTACTTACATACTATCAGTTGAAGTTACAGTTTCCAACACTAGGTTACGCTAGCGTTTCTATTCGAAAAACGATTTATACTTTAGTTATTTTAAAGCACTAAAGATATTATTGGTCGATTACTTATCATTAGAAAATATAATTACACTAATTTAACTTAGTTTTATTATAAAATTTGAAAGAGTTATTAAAGTTATGTTACTTGTATCAGGTTAGTGCTCTAAATCAGCTGTTCAGAAATAATCGATATTACAGAATGCAAAACAAATCATTTAATATGATAATACTTAATAATTACGAATTTAAATTATATTTTGCATTTTTTGCCTCGTGATGTAAAGTATCGTTCATAACTCGGGCGGAAAGTGAGTTTCCAATGCTCGATCTAATTTCCAGCCTCGGCCGTAAAACACGATCTCGCATAGGAAACAGTCACTTTCCGCCCTTGTAATGAAATATACTATTATATACATGTTTTCATTATCTTAAATATTAACCAAGATATTTGCGTTTTTTAGTTTTCGACCCTTAGTAAACGCCCACTCCTACTCATGTCATCAACAGTAAGCTGTTATATTATGAAACCCTTTATTCGCCTAAATAACAAATATTGTTCTCATTGCAATTTTACGTCATGAGATAAATGCAAATACGGGACATAAGCTGGAAATCTGCTTAGTTAACGCAGCCCCTGCATGACGGACTTTTTAATTTTGATAATAATAAGATGAATTTGTTGTAAGATTGTAAGATGATGAATTGATTTCGTGTATGAAAAAACAACAACCAATAATAGATTTACGAACTTGGGGTAGAAGATACTGGAAATTCAGTCAGTAACTGGAGTATCTTTGTGGTTAGTTTATTATTCTACTAGTTTGTTGGCCTCGTGGGAACCATTAGTACGTGACCGGTGGAGTACAAATATTCCCATGAAAAAGTATGAATTATTAGAAATGGTAAAATTTTAGTTCAACATTAGATCCATATGTTTTTATCTGCAACATTAGGATTTCTATGTATTTTTAGTAAGAATGGGTATTTAACTACATTACTATTTCGTTCAATTTCCTAAGAGCTTTTGCTTAAAGCTTCTAATAACTTCAATATCTGACCCATATTGGTGTTCAAGGTGGCCATATAGTTCAGTCGTGAGATCTGTTAATATCTATTGCAAAGGTAGTGTCGTAGGTTCGGTTCCCGAATGGCCAATAGGTGTTTATCCAGCCATGAACACATTTAATAAAAGTCCGTCAAGCACGGGCTGCGTTAACTAAGCAGATTACTACGTGCGCCCCGTATTTGCATTTATCTCAAAACTTAAAAGTTCAATGAGGACAATATTTGGTATTTAAGCTTCAAATAAAGTAAAATAAAGTTCTTCATAACATAATAGAGTTATGTTAATATGAAATGAGTAGGGCTTTACTGGACCGAAAACTAAAAAATGCAAATATCTCTGTTAATAATCAAGATAGTGAAAACATGTATATAGGCAACATTTATAGAACATTACATTTGCCATAAGATTGGTTTTATACAACATTTCTATACAATGCATGATAACGGAGATATTAAGAATTTTCTAAACCACCACTGGTCCGATTTCAGCAGTTATCAAACATGATCTTTCTTTTTATTTAAAAACGATTATATATCAAGATTGGTAACGATAAGTCAAAAATTGCGACCGCTAGACACACACATACACACACACACACACACACACATACACACAAACACACACACATATATACAATTTTGAACGCACCTCATTTTCGTCATCTACATCTACTAGGTAGGATCATGAGTGCGATCTCAATAACTGGTTTCCCTTGTGGGAAATATGCTAAAATCATTAACCCGACTGTCGCTTCGATAAGTTATTTACCCGTTGATAACTCGTCCCAGTTAGATACATTTAATTCATTCTTCGACTAACTGCTGGGGGAACTTTTAAATTTCGCTTTTAGTGTCCTGCCTACCCCTCGTACGATTTAGACTCAAGGCGAAGGACTTTTGACGAATAAGAATGGGCAAAGCATGATCAATCTATTCCTTCAATCAAGGCCGTGGATGGCGACTGCACGCTTTCGATAACGAATCAACGTCTCACGGTAGCTTTCTCATTACAAGCCGAGAAAATATTCCATTGATCAGGAAAATAGACCGACCATGAATCAAATTGTTTCACAATTTTAATTTAGGACAATAATTATAAATCTGGTTCTCCATAAATGGATATGAGATTATCAAATACAAAAGCATTGCTTCTTCAGCACTAAAACAACTTTTGCGTCAGATATTTGTCCATTTGTCAATCTGGGACATTTATCCCTTTCAGGAATTTTATTCATTTTTACTTCTTTCCTTCTCTACAATTCATTACGGTTGACAATGATGATGGAATGAATTGTTTTCTCCTTAATCAGCATGCCTTCTTAATTTTCGTTATTAATTCTAACGAACTTATTTAATAATTAGGGTAAATCCGGGCACCATTGCTTAAAATCTTTATTCATTAATAATAAATGCAGTATTATTAGTTGTTTTTTGTAAAATCAAGGAGAATTTGAAATCAAATTTCATTTTTTAGCATGGAATAATATCAACTTCCAAAGTTCGCAATGAATCGACCCCAAAATAAAAAAGGAAATCTTGGAAAACGATTATAGATTTCAGTTAGATATTTCTGATGCAACAATATATTCAGTAATGTTCTTTAAATTATCCTGCCTCCTAATTCAAAATAAAGGGAAAACAATGAAATCTGCAACCCAATAAATTATATGAATAAAAGATTTATTAAGACAATTACTACTTTTACTCTATTTCATGTGTAGGATGAGTTGTTCATACAATGCTTATTTGATATGAATGTTTTTAAAGCTAACTAAGACCCTAATTATGTTTTATTTTTTGTTTCAGGTAAGTTTAAACGAATCTACTACTTGGAACATTGGTGTGGTAATTTATAATTTCGTCATTGTTCCTATGTCTTTGGTAAGTAATTATTACCTAAATCTGCAGGAAGTTGGTTAGCTGGTGGTTTTTAAATTGTGCGAAAGTAGCTAGAAATCGGCTGCAGCAACTACTAAATCAATCTAAAGATTTGTATACTTGGCGCTGACAGTTTCCGACACCTCTAGCACTCTTTATACAATGGTATAAAATGAACCAACACTGTGCAAGACTATGGTTGAAATTATGTATTAGCTCAGTAGTATTTTTTTGGCCTCTATTATCAAACTTGTAAAAAATTAATTTATATTTTTTTCCACCTTATTCTAGTCAGTTTGTTTATTTCTGATGTTCCGAAGTAGATACTAAAGGTGCCCGTAACCTTAATCATCATAAATGCAATCATCTTTTGATTTATAAAATACTTCCTGCAGCTGATACCCAACTATCTTACAAATCACATACATATTTCCTTTTATCATTTTAACATTGAAAATTCCAGCCGCCACCCATATGATTTGTTTTATAAACTCCACCTCGATCTGCGTGGCTCCCGGTTCAGAGTTTTTCTATAATATGATGGTAGTTAATATGGTGATATTTATATTGTGTGGCTGTGCTATTCTTTGTTATCTATTTAATAGTTATGGCATGAAAAATTCCATGCATTTTTTCACATTGAAGATTAAGAGATAACAATTTAGATAATCGTCCATTTATGTTACATTTTTTTTTTTTATTTCGTTTGGTTCTCATTTTTCTTTTGATTCATTCTTTCCATTATACATTGTCAATTATCTTGAGTTTTTAGCAGGCCTCCCTCTCCCATCCCCCAATTTTGTGGATAACTATGAAGAAATAGACACAGTCGATTAAGCGCATTCTTTAATTATTAACTTCTGTCCGTTAAATATGTGATTAAGGAGGACTCATGTAAGATTTCTTATTACGTTTTGGAATTGTACAGTGATCCTAACTTTTAGATACTTATAATAAATCAACTAAAGTTTTGAAGACAATTTTACGTATCCTCTGAAACTGACATGGCTACTAATTAAGTATACTACAGAAGTATTAAAATATTTTAATGCTTACATATATTAATTGATAAACATTATAAATGTAACTCCTCGTTAATTTTGTCCTAATTTCTTAATCCTATAAAGGAGCTACGTAATAGACCACCATGATAGGTCACTCTTTGATTGTGGGTCAGCAATTGCTAATGTTAGAACGTTTCCCACGTGCTTGTATGACATACTCATGATGTTATCTCACTTCCTATTCTCTATTTCAACCCCTATGTAAACAATACACGAAATTTGAACTGAGAATGTGATATAATATATATAGTGACGTAATAGTTAAAAGCGAAAACCGTATGACCCGGAATCAATATATGTGTCAATATACTTATCAAGCACGTTGATCCAGTGAATGGTAATATGAATAGATCAACAGAGGGCCATTTTGTAAACAAAAACTCATTCATCTTCTTCATAACATTCAATAATCTTCCCTAAATGTTTCACTTCTTCCGAACCTTCTTCAAGAGATTACTCTACCTATCACACACCAAACGTCCGCTTAGACAGCCGCGTCAATACTGAACTGAACATAGTAGCCCTTATAGAAAACAGCTTAACAGTTTTGATGAGTGGGTTTAGTGAGTTGATGAGATCATATTTACCAGAAATCAGGTATTGAAGTTGTACTAATTACGCGATTTTCCAAAAATTTATACAAACGTCCATCGATCCTACCTCGGAAATGATGAAAATGAAGTAGGTATGGTCAAACTTGCGACACTGACGGATCACGAAGAGTGTTCTCCCATGGCGGTTATCAAACCTGAACCTACAGCCGGCTGATGGTAGAAATGTACCAACGCCTTAACCCGATGGCCACCGGCTCACTCTCTCTCTCTCTCTCCCTTTCTTTCTCTCTCTCCCTTTCTTTCTCTCTCTCTCTCTCTCTCTCTCTCTCTCTATATATATATATATATATATATATATATATATATATATATACACACACACACATTTCTTTCTACATTCAATATTAACCCAGGTATTGGTATTTTTTAGTTTTCTACCCCCACTTTTAGTCACCGCATTTTGAAAATAAGTTTATTCCAATCATAAAATCTCTAAAAATTACCTCAGATACAAGCCAATAGTTAGCCTGGTGTCGTTATCAATTAAAATTTTATTGACTGCCCATTTCTACAAATCGGATTTTTTTTAGGAAACGGTGAAAGACTTTTTATGGGAGAAAGAGAGATTTTTTTTTTGTGTCATTCAAACTTGTGGGAAATCTGTTTAGCTAAAGCATCCACTGTGTGACGGACTACTTTATTATCGTGAGTCAACCGATACCTGGAGTCCCTATTAAATATTGATATTTTAAGAAATAGCTAATCGGTGAAAAATGATTCAATTTTAATACTGATTGAAAACGGCAAATTCATTTATTTATTTTCTCTTTGATAGTAATTAAATAAAAGGACAGTCTTATATAGGATTTGACAGGATTATGGGGTTTACTCCTTCGCCGATAATCGGATTATGGCTTCTATCCATGTGACACCTGTTATTATCCTTGGCGCAGTTAGTCCTAATGGCGATATCTAGCGGATCTAACGAGCACTCCCTGTGTCCCAGCTGTTGTGTCATCCCTGGGAGACGGGCTATAGACCTGCCTTTCTATCTGCTACAGCCTGGGAGATTCCCACTCTCCGACAATGAGGAAACCACTAGGACTTACCTTGATCGCTCATCTTTCCTGAAAAATAATAACTGCTTTGTCTTATCTCTGTTGTATGACCCAGAATTTCGCTCAATTTAAAAATGAAACTGTGCCAGCTTCATTTAGGTTCAGAAGCTCCGGAAAAGCTGAACTAGGTGTGCTTACTTAGTGGCTCCCTTAACCAAGTAATATATGAAATTCAGCTGATAAATACCTTTTAAAACTTAAGGCAAGGTTACGCACTTTTAGCAGATTTCCCTTAAGGGAAATCAGCTATTGAGGTTGTACTCATGACGGAATTTTCCTTCATAATGATGAACATCTTCGAAATTTTTCTTCAAATGTTCATCGATCCTACCCAGGAGATGACGAAAATGAGGTCCGTTCAAAACTGTATATATACAGTATATATATATATATATATATATATATATATATACCGCTCTAGCGGTCGCAATTTTTGTTTGATCGGTACCTAACTCGATATTTAGTCGTTTTATGTAAAAAGAAAGATCAAGTTCGTTAACGGCTGAAACCGGACCAGTGGGAGGGGGGGTTTAGAGGGGAGGATTTTCGAATATTCAAAATATCTCCGTTACTATACGTCGGACCGAAAAATTGTACAGAATCAATCTTTATTTATTGAAAATTAAATTTACTATAAATATTGTTATATACATTTATTCTCTATCTTGAATAATAACCGAGATATTTGCATTTGTATTCTGCGTGTGGTCACCAGTAGGCTGTTCGGACTTTCCGCCGAGAGTTCTGGCGGCCGTTTCCATAACTATTCGTTCCTCGTGAATAGGTTTAGAGGTTAGGTTAACTGTTTTTGGGGCTAGAAACTACTGGGTTATTACGCCCTAAATAATGTTTTAGGTTTAGAGGTTTCTTACTACTACAGTTGTTATTAGGCAGATTTCTCTATTGTAAAACTTCACGTGGGAAATCTGCTTAGTTTACGCAGCGCCTGCGTGACGGACTTTTTGCTTTACAGATCAAGAAAAACCAATATTGATTGAATGAACTATAGAACTCGTTTTATTTACAGGTGTCAATTAAATGAATCAGCTGTTGAAGTTGTAGTCATGACAAGAGTTTCGAAAAATTTCTACACACACACTGGCGTATTTCTTCGAACCTCAAACATACTTTTTTGTCTTCAGCACTCATTTAACCCACACACGTGGAATTTTCACTTTTCAGCGGTTATATCACTAATCGCCCTTCGCCAGACGTAAATTTGATGTGGTTTCATTGACTAATTATTAGTGAAGAAGTTGAAAATATATTTTGAGACAATATAAATCTATGACAACATCAGCACGTCGGTGACGGACGTTTGTTAAAATCATTAGTGTTTAGAGTACTCTCACATTTGTCATCAATCATAACGCATGTAAAGTGGAAATCCTAAAAAGTAAGAAGGTGCGTAAACTAAGCAGATTTTTCATGTGATGGTACAGCATACATAAAATCTTAGTTGATGTTGTTATCACACAACAAATTTGCATATATTTCGAATAATAAACTATCTTGAAAGCAATATTTGGAATATAAGGTTAGTTAATTATTGATATTACATGAGTAGGAGTGGTTGTTTACTTGAGGATAACAACTAAAAAATCCAAATATCTCCGATAATATTCATAGTAGAGAAAATATGTAAACAACAACATTTATAGGTAATTTAATTTCCAAAGAGATTGGATGTGTACAATTTTTGGAAATCCTCCCCCCCCCCTCCGTAAGCCACGACTTACTCTGGTCCGATTTCTGCCATTACGGAACTCAATCTTTCATATTGAATAAAACTATTAAATGTCAACTTTGGTAACCATCAAACAAAAATTGCGACCCCTAGAGCGTTATCAGACGCTATATATGTATAATATATATATAAATATAATTTTTAGTCGACCTCATTTTCGTCATCTCCTGGGTAGGATAGAATTGAATAAATGTTTTGAAATTCGCGCCATGAGTACAATCTCAATAGCTGATTTAAGCAATATAAATATAATAAGAGATGCTGCTTGCAATGTAGCCTCATTGCGAAGTCATATCAATAAACGAATAAATAATGGACTCAAATATTAGTTACCTTTAATCTAGTTAAAGAAATAGTTATTACATATTGGCAGGTTTCCCTTAGGAGAAATAAGCTATTGAGGTTGTACTCATGACGGAATTGTCGAAATTTTTCTTCAAATGTCCATCGATCCTACTTAGTAGATGGCGAAAATGAGGTACGTTCAAAACTGTATATTATATATGTTTGTCTGTTACCACTCCAGCGGTCGTAATTTTTGTTTGATGGTTACCAAACTCGATATTTAGTCGTTTTATGTAAAAACAAAAGATCAAGCTCGATAACGGCTGAAATCGGACCAGTGGGAGGGGGGAGGGGTTTAGAGGTGAGGATATTCGAAAATTCGTAATACCTCCATTACTATGCGTCGGATCAAAACATTGTACAGAATCAATCTTATTGCAAATTAAATTTACTATAAATATTGTTCTATTCATTTATTCTCTATCTTGAATATTAACCAAGATATTTCCATTTTTAAAAAATCTGGGCGGCTAACGGACGAGTGGCTTTCCCTCCAAAAGCTAGTTCGGCCGTTTCTTTAACTGCTCGGCTCTCGTGAAATTTCTCTATTGTAAAACTTCACTTGGGAAATCTGCTTAGTTTACGCAGCCCCTGGGTGACGGTTTTTTTTGTTATGTTTATTTATTACATTCTTAATATTGTTTCTTTTTTTCAATTTTAGTAGTCAATAACTGAAAAGAGTTCTAAATACACACTCAGCTATAGCATTACCCCAGTCTTATCACGAACTCGTAATAAAGCCGACATTTCAACATCATTGAGTAGCGAGCGTATGATATCTTGTTTCAAATTTCCTCATCGTAAAACGCGGAAAACTTTATGTTCTAATCATATCAGTAGAGCATATCGTGAATCATGAACACGATACTCCGAACATATCAGAGGGAAGCGTCTGTGACACTTGCTCCGTCATGATAATCGTGACCCCCCCTCACGAAGAAACAATGACGACGTTAAAATATGAGCCATCATCATCTCTTATCTAATGGAAATGAAAGAGAATAATTTTTCAATAGAATTTCACAACCGTTTAATGCTTTCTTATCAGTGATTCATATCATAGAAATTCATGATAATGAATTAATATTATGTCCGTCGGCGTAACTAAAGAAAATTTCACACGTGCTGGTACATGCTAGTAATTTCATCTCACCATATATTCTCTATTTCCAAATCAAAATCTGATGAGTTGAAGAGGGGGTTTTCTAAGGCAGAAACCAAGAAGATACTAATAAATTGCATAATATTTGTGTAGCAAATAAATTTATAGAGCAACAATTGAAGATTACCCAATAAACAAGAAGATGGTTACTAAAAACGTTTTCAATACAAGTCATAATAAAGAAGAAATTTTAATTCCCCCTCACTTTCCTGTTCAGATATTAGCTATTAACGGTTACGAACATTGAAGATTACTGCAACAGTTAAATATCGAATATGGTATAGATCACATGAACATTTTCCATTCAGGATAAGGAGAACTTAAATGAAGTTAATATTTCGTATTCAAACTTCGAACAAAGTGGTTCATGATATAACAGCTGATTTGTTAATATGCAGAAGAGGTAGAAAATGGAGTTTGCCGAAAAAAAATACTTATTTTTTAAGAATGTGATGCACTCTGAAACATTTTCGACTTTTTCTTCAAGTCATTAGTTCCGAAACTTCTCTAACATCAATCAGATCCAGGCCACAAAGTAAGATTGGAAAACACCTAAGTATACTAATGAGTATTTAACAGTAATTAGAACAAAACTGTTTACAACTGAGTTGATCATGCAAAATGTATTTTATTACTGAGAGAAATTTATTTAAATCGTAAATCGATCACTTTTCTTATTTTAAATTAGTTATCCATTAAACGTTATTCATTTATGATAGCTATTTAACTGGCTTTACGGATGCAAAAGTAGAATGAACCGACATATTTTGATTAATACATTTAACTGGACGTTTAAAATCGCAAATAAGATCTTAATTACTCATCCATTACATATTTTTAGGACATTTCACACCCAGAAATCAGCTGTTTAGATTGTCTTCATAACATGATTTTGCGATATTCCTAAAATAAAGAACTCTAGTGGTCATGAAATCTATTACAATTTTAAAACTACATTTGAAGGGGTTAAATTATACTGCAGACAGAGTTTATTTCCCCAACAGAAGAGAAGTGAGGGCTTAGAAATGGATCAACTAATTAAAATTTTAATTAACTTATTTTGCTCAATTATTAAGACAGCATGTATATTTTATAGTGTATTGCCACGCACAATTAAACTCCCTCTTCATCTCATCAGAGAATATTATAGCTGTCGTTTGCGGCATTTCTCCAGCAGTGGCCCACGATATTTCGCCGGTCTTCCAACCGGCTTCTTCTGGTGGTCATGTTGGGTGTGTACTTGTGGCAGCTCTAAATGACTCACATTAATAGCTGATGTCATTAAGAGCTGTCACACGCACGCACCAAACATTACCACCAGAAAAAGACGGTTGGAAGAGCGGCGAAATATCGTGGGCCACCACACTAAGGACACCTGATATATATGGCGCAAACGAAATAAGTTACCAGCGACGGAGTTTATAACCACGCATCAGAGAATATTGTATCAGTTTTATCCTATACCAAGTGAAAACCACAGTGAATCAAAGATTTAAGTGGCAGCCATCTGGTGTCATCATGGTGGTAGATCTTTTCTTAACTCTTACTCAGTTTACACATTGCGTGACAGCCTTTCTTCATAATTCATAAAAAGTCCGTCACGCAGGGGCTGCGTAAACTAAGCAGATTTCCCACGTGAAGTTTTACAATAGAGAAATCTGCCTAATAACAACTGTAGTAGTAAGAAACCTCTTAACCTAAAACATTATTTAGGGCGTAATAACCCAGTAGTTTCTAGCCTCAAAAAACAGTTAACCTAACCTCTAAACCTATTCACGAGGGACGATTGGTTATGGAAACGGCCACCAGAGCTCTCGGCGGAAAGTCCGAACATAGCCTACTGGTACACGCAGAATACAAATGCAAATATCTCGGTTAATATTCAAGATACAGAAAAAATGTATATAACAATATTTATAGTAAATTTAATTTGCAAGAAGATTGATTCTGTACAATTGTTCGGTCCGACGTATAGTAACGGAGATATTTCGAATTTTCGAAAATCCTCCCCTCTAAACCCCCCCTCCCACTGGTCCGATTTCAGCCGTTAACGAACTTGATCTTTCTTTTTACATAAAACGACTAAATATCGAGTTTGGTAACGATCAAACAAAAATTGCGACCGCTAGAGCGGTAACAGACAAATATAT
This sequence comes from Riptortus pedestris, assembly GCA_019009955.1. Lineage (NCBI taxonomy): Eukaryota > Metazoa > Arthropoda > Insecta > Hemiptera > Alydidae > Riptortus > Riptortus pedestris. The sequence continues at coordinate 29,823,328 of CM032232.1, read as the reverse complement.
AGATAGATAGATTGATAGATAGATAGATAGATAGATAGATATATAGATATATATATATATACAGTTTTGAACGGACCTCATTTTCGTCATCTCCTTGGTAGGATCGATGGACATTTGAAGAAAAATTTCGAAATTTCCGTCATGAGTACAACCTCAATAGCTGATTTCCCTTAAGGGAAATCTGCTAAAAATCATTGGCATATCCATTAGAATTTCCAGATGCATATTCCTCTTTCGTTACGGCAACCAGGAATAAATTTTACTCAGATGAGAACGAGATTCATGAATAATCCAGAGTGAATAATAATAAATTGCAAAATTAAACAAATAAATAATGATAATTCTATCGTTCGCCAAATCAGCAGAGAAATCTCTTGAGATGACAAACCAGCTGTTCAAACCAACTTACTTAGAGCAATAGAGTATTCTTATTGGGAATGTATACCTTTTCATTAATAAAACATAATATTATCACACTTGTTGATATTTATTTTGGTTACAAAAATAAAACTTCCTAACCGTTATGCAAGTGGGGTGAAGATATTTCAAACTTCCCGATCTCAGCTCTTCAAATGAGCTCTTAAAATGCGCGCAATCATGACTTATGTTTGTATGTACATTCGCACATGAAATATTGATTCTTCTCACCATAGAAAAATACTGTTGGTTTTCCGACCTCATAATTTCCGATCAAAAGGAAGTATAGTATTTTTTATTTCCTTTGGAAACCAAGTTCAGTCCTGTAGTGTACACGGTAACAAGCTTAAAGCTCTAAGATGTATGTATTCTTCAACCTAATTATAATTACTATCACTCCTTATAGTAAGTAACTTTTACAGTGTGTTCTGAATTACAGTATGTTCATGTTTCTATTTTAAAAATGTTATTTATTAATTTGTTAGTTTTTTGTTTGGTGTCGCGCAGCTGGCGCGATTTACACCCTTCTTAAAATAACCAAAGGGTAAAAATATTCCAAATTGTTAAATGCTATTCATTTTATATTCACAGTTGATGCTGGGCGATATTTCTTGTGTAAAAAGGGAATTTAATAAGCAGCAAGAACTAATATTATACAAACTATTAAGGCAGAAAAACTATGAACAGAAACAAAAAAACAGAACGTGGATAATCAGCTCAGAGAAAGAACGGAATAAAAGCATAACATTAAATTGAAAAAAACAAAAAATGTTCTATAAAATTACCAGATAACTAAATGAAAAAAATATGTTACTATGATGAGTAATAATTTATAAGAATTTATGTGACTGAAAAATAGAGTGAATAATATTATTTAAAAAATCTAAAAATATTTTTATTATCAGACAGTATGAATTGTTTGATAAATCTACTAAGTATTCATTATTTTATTTATATTAAATGCCTCTTGATATATTATAAACTCACTATGCTTTTAAATATAATATTCACTAGAACGAACATTTGTCACGATTTCATTAAATTCTAAGAAATTTCCCGTTGGTGAATTAATTCAAAAAGAAAATCTTTGGTGAAGTTCACTACATCCCATAAATAACAATTTTGTAATTTAAATTGCATCTATGACACTCTGAATATATATATCTTGATTATAATTATGGAATATATATATAGTTCGCTAAATGTTTTTGTAAGTGAATAAGTACTGAGTATGTGTCACCTTTAGCTCACTTTGAAAAAGCCAGATCGCGGCACTTTCAGTCCCTAGAGATGGAACGAGCTATCTGAAGATTGTTATATATACATATAAAGAAGTGGTTTCCATCATTTCTAACTCTTTCTCATTAAGAAACTCCAGAATGGAAACCTTTTAAAATATCTTTCAACCACTCCTCAGTACTTCTCGATGCAGTCGTTTTCAGAAGAAAGTTGAATTCCTAACTTCCAACAAGTGCTCGTAGTGCTTCAAACCTTACTCCACTTTCGTTTTTCTTCACTTGCCCCGACTAGTACGAGCCAACTTTTTCACACTTTAATCCAACATAAACGCTTCTTATTACTTGATCCTCGTAGTGAAAGTAGTCCTGGGGCCGGGCTTTCGTTCGACTCCCATCTATCTTTGTCGGATTTCGAGGGCTTCTTGCTTTCCATCACGAACTAAGTCATGTAGCTATTTTAGTTGGCGAAGAAAGGTGTCTTGTTCATTACCGCTTTGTTACTATCAAAGAACCATTCTATCAGCTTTAGAAAATTGCAAAAAGATGACAGAGAGAGAGAGAAAATTGCTATATGAAAGTAACAATATCTTAATTAAAGTCCTTATTCTTTGACTTTTAGATCAATTTGTAATACTGAAGTATTGATTCCTACAATGGCTTATAGCTCTACAATATAAGAGATCTTTAGGAACTAATAACTTCCTGCATTTCTTTACTCTTATCCCATATAAGTTAGGCCATAGAAGCATTTAGTCACGACGTAACTTGTAAGGTACTTAAGTCTTTTCGATTAGAAAATGTTCAATGAGATCACTCATTTGGAATTATAATACGGTAACTACAAAATTCCGTAACACCTGGTAGCTCTTGGTCCGAGACGAAATTCCTCTAGAGGTTCATGACGAATCGCATAATTTGCTAACTAGTTACATTAGATTATGATAAAATGACTCCTTTATTATGTATTGGAAATAGTTAATCTCATACACCCAATATTGAGGATCAAAGAGAACCATGAAGGCTGATTCAAACATGCGGCATACTTATGAACAATTAAATACCCATTTATGATAAATGGTAAACATTCCATGACAGTCGCAAGACCACTTCTATTTATTCACTCGGTGAACATTAAGCTATTTCATGACATCTCGAAATTCCAGCACTTCACTTCGAAGCATTAGAAAGTGATATTTATGTAAATGAGTAAATGCGATTTTCTCATCCATTAAGAAAGACTAATAATCTGTTGGTATGTAGAGATCCACGTTAGCCATTGATGCTTGAAGGAGCCATCTCTGAAACATTGTGAAAATAATGACTATTTAAGTATTTAAGAATTAGTTACATAGAGAAAGTTTGAAGTAATGATATATGACTTAGTACTACGACGAGTTAGTATTATCACGTATCTAGCTAGCATTTTTGAACTTTTTTTATCAACTATTATTTGCGATAGGGCCGAAATAAAATATGGCGAATAGTGTATTAGCCATGAAGCTTACAAAGCACCAGTAAATAAATGCTCCGTCTAATTTATAAAGTGAGTTTTCATTAATAAATAAGAGGCTCAGTAGAAAACTGATCCAAGCCCGGAAAATCTAGTTCTTCGGAGATTCTAGTTCATCGTGAAATTGGTTTGAATGTATCAATAAATCTTCAGATTCAATATTCAGTATCCAGAGTGCGGTATATTACATGATGTCCAAATACAATCACGCCCTCTTTCGGAGTGATGGTGAAAATATTAATGAAAATATCTGGGCTCAACTTCCAAATAAGCTTGCATTTGCTCTCTTTCATCGTTAAAAAAATAATATTTACTTCCTTCATCCACAGTTAGTTTCGTTATTTTAATTTTGCACAAGCTATTTTTATAGTGTAAATTATGGATTTTGTGCACTTTTGTTCTGCTTTTATTAAAGTAGCGGACGTTTGACGCGTGTCGTGGCCTAAAATGTCGATCAAAAAATACTTGTTAAGAAAACTCGCAACGAGAAACCAATTGTTTTAAATTTTAGTCATTCTTTACTTCATTCAGCTCTTTTGATTTTATTAACATTGGTTCCCACCTGGTGGGAAAAATAGCACGTGCCCCTACATTCCTGCGTTCGAATAGAACAAAGAACTGTGGGATGATAATTGAAAAAATAATAATAAAAGAAATAACAAAAAAAAAAAAAAAGTAGGCAATATATTTGAATCCACAGATTTATTACAGCGGTAATATCTAATTGATGTTTTATTAATATCGCTAATGTTGGAATATACCTAAAGGACGGGAAGAAGGGTCGTAGGAGACATATTTTCTCGCATTCAAGTAGTCTTCGAATTAAAATATTGGTCAGCATAGTATTTTCAATGTCAGTAATATTAAGAAGTAATCATGGGCTAGTCTTTGTTATTGCTGTAAATTTTTTTGAAATCTTCAACAAAATTTAACTGCTGAAGCTACGTACCACTGATAAATGTATAGCCTTTTAAATGTGAGTCCCTGATTTGGACCCCTTGTGAATTATAAATATTAAAAGCCCTTCCGTGGTTCAACCCCTGCTTTGAGGTTGCCACTGCAATCCTATTTATCAGATGTCTTAATAGAGTCGGAACTGTGTCCATTATTTAGAAGGAACCAGTTCCTGAGAACTAACCGCACTATTAGTCTCCATTCAAGCCTATTTTAAGCTGCAAATCGACCTGTTAATAAGCCATTATGCAATTCAAAGTGAGACCTCTTTGCAGTCACCGTTGCTCGTAATCGTCGGCTTCCCAATAGTAGCACCCGGCTACGATTTCCGCATGTTGAAGGCTTAATGTTTTACTATTGAGAAAGGAAGCCATCTCAATTGGGTCTATTGAACCTCACGATACAGGATATATTGCCTTCTGTTGAGATATATTGCAACTGTATCACTCCCATTACTGGGAAGGTAATTTTGTTTCAAATATTTGCTGATATCTTCAGTAGTTCATTAAATTATTCAAGGTTCAATATGGTTTAAGGGAATAATACAATAACAACTTAATTTCCTTAATACATTAGAATTTTCGTAATTAAAGAAATTATTTTCATCATTATATGAATAACTAGCTAAGATACCCTGCTTCGCTCGGGAATCATTAGAGTCTGAATGTTGATGGTATTTTTTATTTGGGAAGGATACAATGTATACAACTACACTTTTCGTCTGGGCTAATGGTTTTGCCGTAAGGGTCAGTCAGGAAGGAGACTTATAGAATAGAAATTTTAATTTTGAATGTTTGACACACCATAAATAATTCAGATCATTATCATGGATAGCACTTATTATAATTAAATTCATCTAATGTGTACATATTTCCTGTCAAAAACCAATCCGAGCATAACATTAAATGCATAATAGTAAATGCGAGTAGAAAAAAAAAACCAACATTTTACATGAAATTAGTTAGTACAATTAACTGTGTCAGCCTACCGACAACTTCCACTCCCGCTTAAATGTTGTCAACATTGCTTTACTTAATACCTATAGTTCATATTGGAAAGAATTGTTAAGCATATCAATATTTAAACGCGAATTACTTGCTTCATACATTGTTTCCGAAAAAAAACGTATAAAACAAAAGTTACTCTAAATAAAAAAGTTAACAACTTTTGCCATGTGCGTGTTTTCCTTAAAACAAATAAAAAAAGAAATATCGTGAATTTTTATTTCAGACCTCCCTTATACCTCCCACTCCCGTTCGAACCTAAAAATTTTAATATAGCATGGAAGAATTATTGCTAATTCACATACAGAGTTTTTGCTTCAATCGTTGGTGCCTATTAAAATTGTTGGTTCCCGTTTTAGTTTTTTAATGTATATATCGTTTATACTTTGCTATACTAGAAAAGTGAATATAACCAAAGATACTCTAAATAACAAAATAAACAACTTTTATTCTGTGCAAATTTGCCGAAAAACCAATACTGCCCCCCCCACTCCTGCTCGTCCTTAGAAATGTTGGTTACAACTTATTATCTTGGATGAGTTAGTGCTCATTGACATACCAAGATTTGTTTAATGCGGTTGAGTCTTTTGTCACAAATGAAACTGTTGACTCCCGCTTTAGTATTTAGCGTATAACTCATTTATACGATATACGACGAAAATGGATATAACAAACGTTACTCTTAATAACAAATTAAACAACTTCTGAAATGTGTATATTTGCCGAAAAAGCCATAGGAAACGAAATATCGCTATTTTGAATTTCAGGCATCCCTCATAACCCCCACTCCCATTGGTCTCAGAGAATACGATAGAAGTTATCGTGAAATTTCGAGAAAAAAAAACAATCTACAGACAGAGGTTACCAATTTTATATACGTATACATAGATGTATGTATGCACGTATATTAGCAGATTTCCTCTAAGGGAAATCAACTATTTAGGTTGTACTAATGACGCGACTTTCGAAAAATTTCTACAAATGTCCCATCTAACCTTCCCAGGAGATGACGAAAGAGAGGTCCGTTCAAAACTCAAAACTATATTATATATATATATATATATATATATATATATATATATATATATATATATATAGTTTGTTAACACACTAGTGGTAGTAATTTTTGTTTTAATCGTTACCAAACTCGGTATTTAATCGTTTTATGTAAAAAAAAAGACCAAGTTCGTTAATGGCTGAAATCAGACAAGTGTGAGGGAGGGTTTAGAGGGGAAATTACGAAATATCTCCGTTACTATATGTCGGATCGAAACCTTGTATAGACGAATCCTATTGCAAATTAAATTTACTACAAATATTGCTATGTACATTTATTCTCTATCTTAAATATTAACCGAGGTATTTGCATTTTTCTTAAGCGAGTGCGGGTAACGGATGAGATGAGATCGGCTGATGTCGATTCTATTCGTGACTCCGCCGAAAGGTAGTTTGGTCGTTTCAGTAACTATTCGGTTCCCGTGAAATCGGTTTAAGAGACTCGTAAATACTACTGTTACCAGTATGCAGATTTCTCTTTTGCATAACTTCACGTGGGAAATCTTCTTAGTATACGCAGCCCCTGCGTGATGGACTTGTATTAATAGCAATATCTCCTTAATTCAAATCAGTCAACATCACTTAGAATTTGGAATTAAAAATGGATAACTGAAATGTTTATTATTTTTATTTAAATATTTATAGATATATAATATTACATGATTCTATAAAGTTCCCATCAATCTCTGTATTGGAAGATTATGCTCTCTGTCTGATCATTTATTAATGATGTCCATCCTGAGAGGGAGCCGAGACATTTCCTGACAGTAAAAAATGATGGGCATGATTTATTAACCCTGCCATCTCGTTCTCGTGTTACGTGAGGGCTAGAGTAATTATGGATGGAAATGGAAAATGGCCAAAGGCTCTATTATGGCTGGAATTCATCCTATTGGTTAATACCGCTTCATTATTCATAATATGTTGGATCAGTGTCGTGGTTGGTTGTACATTAGCTCAGCGAGGGGAGGATCCAATTCAGAGGGTGAGATGCAATCAATCATCAGGCAATGGACAAACCAGAATATAATTAAAAATGTAATATATATATATATATATATATATATATATGTATATATATATATATAATCATACAAATAAAATTGGCTCTAGTTTTCACATTACATATGGGAAGAAATGCGCTGTGGATTGTCCAATAATGAAACAAACACAGTAAAATTAACAGAATAAAAAAAAACTAGTTTACAGAATTACTAATTCCCATTACTACTAGACCCAATAGGCGTTAAACATTTAATCTCACTAATACTAGTAGTCAAAATCAAAAGTTGTTAAGGCAAGTAAAAGTGGTTAGGACAACAGTTTTTCATTCAAAGAGCTTCAATTCATAAAACTCTGATTTGGGCACTCATGTCTTCATTGTACACCTTTTAAATTAAATAATAACAAGGCAATACATTTTTACATGATTTCATTTTAATGCGATGCCTCAGTCCTAATACATGGAATCAAACAATATTATAAAATAATTTATAGAGTTTTTCATGATAACCAAAATGGTTCTGTACAAATATGATAAATACTTAATTTTTTTTTTATTTTTTGCTCCCCTTAAATCTTGCTTGGAGAGCAACTACATTGCAACACAGTCATAAATATTAAATTTCACTTAAAGAGTAGCAGTTTTACGCTAGTGCGAACAAGTTCTTGCCAAAACTCTTCGAAATAGGTCCAGGGAAGGCCAGCTGATCACTGATAAAATTATTTATTCTCAGTGACAGAGCGCTTTCGGAGCACTCGCTCAATCACTAGTGCACTGCTGGAAAAACGGCATACAGGCTTATTTTTTAAAATAATATATGAATACATAAAAGGAAAATTGTACGATTCAAAATATAAAACGTTAAAAACCATGAAGATTAATGCCCGAATGTATATTATTAGAAAATGTATGAATGAAATGAATACAATTTAAATAAATGTTAGATGTAGACAATGTATATTAAAAAATTAGATAAATAGCTAGAGTAAATAAAAAATAAAAATATACATATAAAATATGCAGAAATTAAAGAATAGCCAAAAAATTAATAATCAAGTCAAAAACAACACCCGATGAACTACAGGGAAATGATATATAAAAAACGTGAAAAGAGTAATAAAAGTCCGTCACGCATTCATTCGTAAACTAAGCAGATTTCCCACGTGAAGTAATACAATAGAGAAAGTGCTCCATCAAGAGCCCAACAGTAACGGCATCATCAATGCAAGGTTTTGGCAAATTCAAAAATCCGTTATCGGCTTATTTAATAAAAATGCAAAATATCGGTTAATATTCAAGATAGGGAATACATGTATAGAACAATGATTTAAGTAAAATAGTTAATTTAATAAGATTGATTAATACATGAAGATCTGACGCATAATAACGGAATATTTCGAATTAGAAATCCCCCCCTCCCACTGGACCGATTTCAGCCATTAACGAACTTGATCTTCGACTTTTTACATATAAAAGATTAAATTCGAGTTTGGTAACGATCAAACAAAAAATTGCGACCGCTAGAGCGTTAACAGACATATATATCAAAAAATATATATATATATATAAATATATAAAATATAGTCAAAAAACGGACCTCATTTTCGTCATCTCCTGGGTAGGATCGATGGTCCTTTGAAGAAATTTTTCGAAACTCGCGTCATGAGTACGACCTCAATAGCTGATTTCCCTTAAGGGAAATCTGCTAAAATGAGGCTCCGTCGCATAGAATAAATAATTGTGAAGGAACTGGGCCTTTGTTGATTTGTACCTGTGTTTCGGCTTACCATATAAAAAATAATAACAGTATCTTCAAAAAATTGGCATTAGTTTTTCTAGCCCTGAGCCTTATAATTATTCGTGCAAATGAGGTCCGTTGTGACGGTGGAAAATAGAGTCATTTAGAGTTGTAGGTCATGAGACAGAGTTTCACGAGGAAAGTCATTGTCTACGCATATTAGGCTTACTTCCCCCATTGACGGCGTCTTTTAATACAATTTCATAAAATTTACTAAATTACTTTCTTCCTACTTAAATTATGATTCGGTTAAAAAAATAGTTTATCTTTGAAAATTACTAATTTTCCACTACCTTCCTAGTTAGGTTCAGTTTGCTTATCATGTTCTACAAGAATTCAGTAGAAATGAAATATCCACAGCTTTTATAGCGTGTGGTTAACATTCGGTGAAATTGTCTAACTGAATGGGATTGAAGTTTTGAAATGATGAGCAATTAAACGAATTTGTGGAAACATCAAATGTACAGATGCTGGTGCCGAGATTTTCTGCTAACGGACTTAAAGGTTGGCCCTGCTAAGCTTGGTGCCCTTTAATATATATCAAAATATCAATCGAAAATAAGTCATGTAGATAAACCCTTTTATATATATAGGAAAATAGGATGTTACTTCTGTGAAGGGTGTTTATTAGGAAAATTGCTGTGACATTGAAAATTTGAAAAAAAGAATTGCTAGATTACAAACAAAAACAAATATTTTTCATAGTTTAATAAGTAAGTAAATAAGTTTTTTTCCGCGTAGCGGCATAGCAGAAATTTAATTAGTAATCTGTATTTTAATTTGGGTTTTCTTTAAAAATTAACGTTATTATTTTTTGAAAAGGATGGTCCCAGAAAAGTTGGTATTGAAACCAGGGAATATGAATAATGTTGAAGCAGGAAAGATGTTTTTTATTGGTGAACCTTGGCATTAAACTATGACGAACATATAAAAATATTGACCCCAGAATAAGAAGAAAAACAAATATATGTACTGACCTCAATTTCGTCATTTCTTAGCCATTGATTATTGGACATTTGAAGAACTTTTTCGTCAATCGCTTCCAACCTCATTAGCTTATTTCCCAAAATCGAAAAATGCTGGAACCGGCTTTCATTGGATATAAAAGTGCTGCTCTAGAGGGAATAATTGAAAACTTAAGATCTGTTTGGAGGGACAGCGTGAGTTTGAAACGTGAATGGAGTAAACAAGAAAATGACGTCCCTGACACAGTGAATATGACATATTCAAGTTATGATTCGATTAAGATGATTGAAACAGGTTCACCTTGAAGCTCGGATAATATCGCTCTGGCTGCCTCAATTAAGCATTTGCATGAGTATGAATAGTTGCCATCTTTAGGTCTAAGACATTAGTATGGTAATAGAACATTTAAAAAAAAAAATCTATCACTCAAGAACATTGGTCTATATGGTGTCAAAAAATTAAAAGGGGTTTTCTAAGTTCTTAACATATTACAGCTGATGCTAACCACTGCTCCAGTAATTAAATGGCCTAGTCTCAGCATGCTTCACTTTTAACCTTTAGCTTTTTATTCGTGTGTTTGTGTGAAGCCTAACTGAAATCTGTTTTCACTAGGTGCACCGGAAAATAAGGAATCGGCTTCGTTCCTTAAAAACTGGAAATAACTTATGAAATCTCTCAAATTTGGTCCGTTATTTCCGAATTCTATTTCAGAGCTCGTGATATTCATACTCTACCACAGCATCAGCCTATTGGCGAAATTTCTTTAATGATAAGTAAACCCTCAGAATAACCTATGTTCTGGGTAATAACATTGTTATTTATTGAACCACCAAAAGCCTTGGATCCTGAATGCCACTTTAAGGGTGAAGTTGAACAGGTGGTATTGTGCCTCGTTATGTTGAATTAGTTTTATCATTAATCCTATGAAAGACGCCAAATTCTGTTTTGATCACTAAAAATTATTCCCAGGAGTCATCCTCGGTAATATGATCTGCTTCCCAGGTACTTCACCTGAAGTGGATGAAGATGTCAAAATAGATATAATATTCTTTTCATCCTCAAATATTTATCTCAGAGAATAATATGTAGTCACTTTTCCTGTACTAAACCCACTTTGCAAATAATATGCAAAAACAATACTGACATCCCAAAATTTAAAATGATTTTTAATTTTTTTATATAGGAACAACAGGGAATCACTCAATGTGCGTAAAATATTCTTGGATCTTAACAAGAAAAAAAAGAAAAAAAAAAGAGTTTTTCTTTAAAAACGTTGGAAAGACCACCTCCTCACGATGGAGTCTATATATTGAACACAATGAAAACAAAAAGGAAAAAAAAATATACGTTTATTTGGTTAATAGATAATTCGTGAAAATACTTTTCTGTGCAAGTTTACCCTCTATATTTTATTTTGATTTAACAAACCAACGAGTTAAGACAATTTTACTGCAGTTTTGAAATGGGACACTAAAGTTTTGGGTTCTAAGGAAGTTGAAAAACGCTAAGTGTTTAGCCTGCAGAAATAGCTTGATAATAATTATCTACAGATCTTTCATAACTGTAGATATAGGAAAGCAGATATTTAATTTTATATCCAGTTCTGTCAATCTGGTTTCAGATTTTATTTATTTTCTTCTGTTCTGAGGCATTGTAGACGTTCTTCCTTCGGCCATTTCTCAACCTCCAGAGTCCAAATCACCTGATTAGGATCTCCCTACAGAAATATTAGGCTGAGAGAGGTTACAGGTGCAAATCAATCTTGACCAGCCTGATGAAAACAAGGCCTTCATACCTTACAACATTCCTGTGAACCTTCCCGGAGATACTATCTCTAAATAGCTACAATTAGCATGTTTCAAAGACCTTGTGGGTACCCAGTGCCGATGAACTGAAAGTTTTTTTAAATAAAAAAAACAAATAATTGTTTGAAGGATACGAAAATAAAAAATATTCACTTAATCAAAATTAAAATCTTCATTCTTTTTTTTAACCCATTTCTGCCCAAGGGTATAGGAAAAAAATTTTTTTTTTGTTTTCTTTGAAAAACTGCTTTAAGTATATGAAAATAAAATGTTTTTATAAGAATATAAAAATTATTATGCTTAAGCTATATTTTACAGACTGTTCTGTTGCGTTTACGCAACATTGGGCAGGACGGGGGTCAAAAACTAGATCAATGTAAAAAATATTATATTTAAAGCAACACAGAATTTTCAGATAATACAATATAAATGCAATATACACATGTTATTAAGTTATAAATAATATTTATTATTTACTTATGAAATTTAATAATTATAAATATGTGAACTAAATAATCATTTTTCATGGTAAACTTCAAAACAATCCGGATGCACACCAACATCACATTTCTTGCATATATACACAGTTTGTGATTTGCATAGGTCACACCGTCTTCTTTTAGAATTATCAGCTCTTTTTATTATATGTCCAATATTGTCGTAACGAATTTGGAGCGAATTTGATAATCTTGAGCGTTTTCCTCGTTTGGTTTCATCTGGTGTTTGAGCTGCTTCATTAGAGTTTCGAATGCAATTATCTTCAACAGATTTCATAAGGGACTGGACAATGAATGATCGAAATTCTATCTGCGTTAATTTTTGTTCTGAAACGATATTGTAAAACTTCCATGCATTTACACAGGTGGAGTCAATACAATTGGTAAAAAGAGGCCACCACCACTTCTTACTTCTAACTCGAATCCTATAATCGGAAATGGCATTATCATGTAGGTCAACACCACCCATACTTTTATTATAAGATGAAATGACATTGGGTTGTGGTATCAAATCTTGCTTTTTGGTCTTCCTATTGTATCTTTTAGTTTTATGAATAGGCTCTAATCTTCCATTATTTGTACCAATAGTTAACACAGCATTATCACGCCATCGTACAAATAACACTTTTTGAGTATTGTCAAAAGCATAATCGTAAGTCCCTTTGGATTTCATTTTCATATCTTTCACAGGCAAAAGTGGGCACTTTCCAGTTCTATTTTCTCGAACAGTACCCGTTGCATAAAAATTCATTTCACTGAGAGTAGAAAACAATTGATAGCTAGAAAAGAAATTGTCAAAATAAATGACATGATTTCTCGGGGAACTTATGACCTCTATTAGGCTTTTTACAACCCTTTCCCCAAGTCCTAATTTAGGTATGTTAGCAGTTTCTTTTGCAGCACCACCATAGGGAATACATTTGAAAATGTATCCATTAGATGAAGCTAAACACCATAGTTTGAACCCAAACCTTATTGGTTTTCCCCGTATAAACATTTTTGCCGAATGCCTCCCGAAATAGGGGATCATTTTTTCATCTATTGACAGGTTATAAGCGAAGACTCCAAACTGCATAAATTTTTCATTAATTTTTTGAAATAAGGGAGTAATTTTTGCGAATTTATCATTTTTATCTAGAGAATCATTATTAGATAAGTGGATATATTTTTTAATCTCCTGAAAACGATTCCGTGACATCGCGTTCCGTACAAACATAACTTCTTTATCTTTGTCCTTTGACCAGTAAAATCTTAGCTGTGGAAGGGAGTGTATCCAGAAAATATTAGGATTCCAATAAATTTGTCAAGATCCTGCATGCTCATTTTGAAGCTATGATTGTTCTGAGTATTCAACAATTTCATGTTTTAGGTTTGGAGTTAAAAACAAATCAAATATCTCTTTAGGGTTGTGAGAATCATAGGTCTGTCGGAGGTGTTCAAGTTTCGCTGGCTCTACATCTTCAGGACAACTATCATAAGAAGGTGAAATCTTAGACCATTAGGCATACCTTTGATTTTGGAGGGAGGTTCATTTTCAATGTTTTCCACGGCAGGATGGAATTCCAAAGTATGGGACAGGAATGGACAGGAATCAACAGGCATCCAGAGGAGAGCCCCACCTCATGCCCATGGTTGCATATACGCAACATACACTTCTTACTCTTTCTGTTTATTTGGAAACTTATCTAACTGCTTGTTTATATTTTTTATTGTTAAATGAAACTTAGTTTTAACTAACAATCAAATGAAAAAAATTTTTTTTCAAGAGCAAAGTTCCATAATAAAAATTTAAATTTCGTTCATTCAAGTAGACCAATTCGCTGTATTTCAAAATTACATTAAAAATATAAAATCATCATTTCATCAAAGTTTGATATATTCCCTTAATTCATTTGACCCTCAGAAATAATTTAGATTCAATCAAATAAAAATGTAAGCATTAACAAAATTTAAAAAAAATAAAATTTCAAGGTTGCGTATATGCAACCATGGGAAGAAATGGGTTAACTGTGCAATTATTCCTCTCTTCTATCTTCCAGTCATTTAAAGTGAGTATGATTTATTTGATAAATGAGACTACAAAAAAGATCCAATTTAAGTGCATGAACTGTTGTCACACAAGTTGTGTGACAACAGTTCATGCACTATCTGAGTTTCATACCAACATCTTTATATTACGCAGCCCTTTCTTTATCCTCAGTTTGATGAAATATATTTCAAAAACGTTATATCAGAGTGCCATACAATTCCTGAAGCTTATATTCGAGGTAAATTTAAATACCTCTCTACAAATAGTTATATCAAAATAAGTATCAATAAAAAGGCCTTGTCCTCTACTGTCAAATGACCGGCGGTTGTTGTCCAGGCTACTAGGCTGTAATCAGGCATTGACGATGGAGCGCTGACAGTGCATGTTGCATAAAATTAAAAGTCCGACACGCAGGGGCTGCGTAAACTAAGCAGATTTCCCACTTTCAGTTATACAATAGAGACATCTCCATACGAGAGCCGAACAGTTACGGAAACGGCCGAACTAGCAAATATCTTGGTTAATATTCAAGATAATGAATAAATGTATAAAATAATATTTATAGTAAATTTAATTTGCAATAAGATTGGTTCTATACAATGTTTTGATCCGACGTATGGTAACGGAGATGATTCGAATTTTCGAAAATCCTCCCCTCCCTCTTGCCCGATTTCAGCGATTAACGAAATTGATCTGTCTTTTTGCATAAAACGTTTCAATATCGAGTTTGGTAACGATCAAACAAAAATTGTGATCGCTAGAGCGTTAACGGACAAATATATATATATATATATATATATATATATATATATATATATATATATATATATATATATAATTGTAACCTCTGTCTGCACATTGATTTTTTTCGCGAAATTTCACGATAATTTTTCGTTTCACATGTCATAGACACCATAACTGCCTTTTGTTTCTTTCGTGTATGTTTGTTTGTTTGTTACCTTTTCACGCATAAACGGCTGAACCGAATTTTATGAAACTTGGTATGTATATTACTACTAACCCAACTTATACTTTAGGCTATATTAATATCCTCTGAGACGAACAGGAGTGGGGGTTATAAGGGAAGCCAGAAATTTAAAATAGCGATATTTCGTTTCCTATTCGTTTTTAGGCAAATATGTACATGACAAAAGTTGTTTAATGTTTTATTTAGAGAAACTTTTGTAATGTAGACTATCGTTGTATACCGAAGTATAAAGACGTTATACGCTATAAATTATAGCGGGAGTCAACAATTTTATTTGGCACAAAAGACTCAACCGAACTAAATACAACATTCGGTACTAACGCCTTCCTTATAATAAGCCATACTAACATTTCTAGGGACGGGCAGGAGTGAGGGTTATAAGGGAGGCCTGAAATTAAAAATAGTGATATTTCGTTTCGTATTGGGGTTTCGGCAAATATGCACATAACAAAAGTTGTATATTTTGTTATTTAGAGAAATTTGCTCAACAATTCTTTGGAACTACCAGGTACCTCACCGGGAAAAATTAATTCAAATGTATGTTAATATTTTGTCCTTAATA
This sequence comes from Riptortus pedestris, assembly GCA_019009955.1. Classification (NCBI taxonomy): domain Eukaryota; kingdom Metazoa; phylum Arthropoda; class Insecta; order Hemiptera; family Alydidae; genus Riptortus; species Riptortus pedestris. The sequence goes on along the minus strand of CM032232.1, from coordinate 29,807,501 downwards.
ATTCAAATCTATGCATAATGCACATAAACGGGAAATATGACAATATGGAGGGCAGTGAAGTCTTACATAAAAAATTAATTTTATTATTAAAAAATCCAGAAAAATGACGGCTATTAACAATAAACACTGGGACGGGTAAATGCCAATATATTGTGCAAAGTAAAGCCTTGCCAAAAAAATGCCATCACCATCCAGCCTCAAATGAATTCCCGAGCGAATATATATATATATATATTATATATATATTGTATATATATATAATTCGCCTCAGTTTCGCCATCTCCTGGGTAGGATCGATGGACATTTGAAGAAATTTTTCGAAAATCGCTTCATGAGTACGACCTCAATAGCTGATTTCCCTTAAGGGAAATCTGCTAAAATCGCAGTAGAGGACAAGACCTTTTTATTGATCCTTATCAATTTTGTTCCTCTACCATCCAGCATATTCCAGAGAGCTTACTATTTCATTTAAGGAGTGCCAACTTCCTAAGAAAACGTCAAGCTGTCGAAACCAGTACATGGAAAATAGTGTTTTGAGTCAAGGAGCAGCCCTATTGTTGACTGTAAGGTGACACCTAGGCGAGGGTGATGTATGTATGAGATTGCTGTATACATGAGGGGCTGGCTAGTCAATAGCCTCTATTGTGCACATTCTTTTGACTACAATTCCCAAGAATGTTAGGAGCCTGTCATCCTACCGATGACCTCCAAAGCCTCACCCAAGTCCCTTTGTCATTTGACTCGCGGGCATTCTCAGAGCTCCAAGTTATGGCCGGCTTTCTGTATTCTATCTCCAAGGTGTGAGGATCATATCTCCTCCCAGTTCTCCGATACCTTTTACCCAAATCGTTCTTTTGTGCCCGCACTTCTGTGTGAGTTTCACTTAGGCCTTCAATGCCAGTGCTCAATGGGCGATCACATTGTAAAAAAAACCCCATGTCTGATTGCATATAGTCAAATTGTATGTGAAATACTTTAAGGGACAACAGAATTGTAAAGCCTTTGTGAACAACAATACAAGTAATGTCTGTGTTACGTTTGAGCTTTACTCACTTATAGCAGATTTCCCTTAATCTCTCCTACTACTGCTAAAGACCTCGAAAACCATTTTCGACCTCCACTAACTGACAGAAGTAGAGGGTTTTCGATTAACGACTCCCTATCAAACACGATAGAAAACAGAAAAAGATAATTTTACGGCACGGTACACACAATTCTGAACAAGCGAGCATTAAATCCCTTGGTATCACATACCTCTTATCATGTAAATAATGCAATAGGTGTCAGGTCATCTTATTTATTCTCGTGTATACAAGTGTGTGTGTTTTTTGGAGGGTGTGTTTCCATGCGTTTGCATCCGGGCGTTACATTGTTCTGTTTTTTGATAGCTTAAATTTGCTAACTTTCCGATATTTCTCTCGTAGAGTAATATTTATCAATTTATTATTTTTGATTTGTTTGTTGCTATCAATCAGTTAGTTATTTATCGGTTACATTTGGCTGCTTCTGTCTGACATTTCCTTCTCTCTGTCAGGCTATAACTTGCTTTCAACCTGACTACACCTATTTCTCATTTGACCAATTTTCTAAAAGTTCTTTTCAAAAAAAGCTGCAACTGCCTAGATTTTTTTTTTTAAATCATGGTGGAGTGATTCACTGAAACACATGTTACTCGTATATTTCATTCATTCCAGGGGTTGTTAGTTTTGTGTTTCATTTTAAACAAACTCTTTCAGTAATGGGTACCCTGAAAAATTTATGTCTTACCAAAGCGTTTAGCCTTTTCATCTTATATTATCAGTCTAACTGTCTTTTTACTCATCAATAACTATATTTTTAAAATAGTTTGTATGATTGTGTAGCCATTTCAAAAAGGAAAATATTTGTCCTTAACGTTGGTAAATTTTTTTTTTTGCTGTGAACATAACAAACACCAATATAATTTGACTAAGGCGGTCAATTAAAAAGGTTGTTGAACTTTTTTTGAAAAAAATGAGCATCCTTTTCCTTTTTTTTCTCAGCATCGATTGCATAACACCTAGCACGTATCTTGCTTACTTTCTTTACTGTGGTACAGTAGAACCCGAAGAATGTGTGAAATGTCCACGCAAACCACGAACACAAGTAAAAGTTCTTCAATTTCCAACTCCAAACCAATCAACCTTTAGATCCGCCGAAGTAAGAGCTGTCCTGTAATGAAGTTTCATCATGCAAATGAAATAACATGTAATGATAGTTTGAAATTTTCCGAAGGAGCCATCACAAAATACCGTAATGCTTTGACCACATAATTACCTCAAAAATATATCATTCAAATAGAATAAACTTTCATTCGTTCACCACTCCCAATAAGCGAAGTTCTGTCTTCATAAGGAACCACGGAAACCAAAGATGAGCCTACCATATCATTTAAACGCCAAATTAAATTTTATTGAATAATAATATTAATATGACCAGCCTTTCCTAATACAAACTAAATGAGGAAAAATAAATCACCTACGGAGTATATTGAGGTGATGTTTATTTTTTCGGAATTTCTGATGAATGAAACTCTTCATTAAGTCTCAGATAAAATGTTCAGTTCTTATGTCATTCTTTGTATCATAACTTCCTATTAAATATTCCTTTATTATTAAATACTTTGCAGAACGTGTCATGGACTATTAACCATTAAATACAAACTGACTAACTGCAGGAACATTGAATACTTAGTGACTCCACATAACATGTACAAACTTCTTACAGACTGGTGCCCACATATCGACAATACACTAAATTACTAACTTTGATTTATTTAGAAATTTTATATACTTTTGTACAATTTTAAATAATATAAATGTTCTAGTATATAGTAATAACAATTTTTATTTTTTTAAATTCTTGTGTTTAATATTTTTATTGTGTTTAATTTTATTGTTTCTGTTTATTAATTGTTTTTCATTTTTTATTTGTTGGATTCAGTATTTTGTTTTTTCCCAAAAAGTTGGTTTTTATTTTACATTGTTAAAAAATGAGAGAAATCGCCTAGTTCAGGGTGCTCCTGAATAAATAAATGAGTAAATATTAATAAATATTTCAAATTCAAAATATTATTTTAAGTAGTCTCCTTCCCATGTCGAAGATGTGAATGAAATACATTCGAAAGAAGCTTATTCTCCGAATAAGACAGGATTAAGTAGAATTTGGCTTAGCCCAGCAAACGATAATCGGACATTTCCATGTATCGTAGCGCAACTCGAAACTGTTTCTTGTTTGATACAAATTCTTCAGAGCGAGTACTTCTCTATGCAGAGAGAAGGGAAACACAGTAACATGCTTCGACTGGCAACAAGTAATCACAGAAATAATATGGAAATATTTCTGAGGTACGGCGTAAAAGTCCAATTTTGAGAAAATGCTTTCTGTAATTCAAAACATAATGCCCCTTTAAATGCTTCGGTTGGCTATCCCGGACAAATAACCCTCGTCGTAACAATTGGCCAATCAATAAACGAATTGCCCCATTACTTAGAGCAGTAAAGAAGATAGTAATTTGGAAGGCTAATGTTGTAGGAAGTGAGGAAAGTGGGGCGTTGATCAGGAACGGCATTCAAGCGTTCCTTTGGGAAGGAAGAAGCCCGCCTCCTGACAAAGATAGTCGATAACTCCCAATAATTGGACAGGAAGGGAGAGAAAGCTGGCTCTGAGGATGAACACACACAATTGAAATGAAAGTAGATCGATTGCTTCATTTCCTCCCGTTTTTTCTCCTCCTATTTTAAGCGGATTCATTTTCTTAAAGCTGAAAATAATGCAGAAGAACGTTTCAATTGTATTAAATCCAAATGGGGAATTCTTGAAGCTACATAAAATAATTTACTTCCAACAGCTGGACTTTCTTTTCCCATTTTAACTTTGATTTAGTCATCACTGAGGATAGGACGTCGAAAAGCTATCCAATACACATAATGAGTGGCATGTGCAATAGGTCATTTGTAAAAATAAACAGATTTCCCACGTGTGTCCCGTATTTGCATTTACCTCAAAACGGAAAAGTCCAATGAGAACAATATTTTGTATTTGGGCTTCTAATAAAGTTCTTCATGGTATAAAAGCTTTTTGTTTATACGACAAGAGTAGGAGTGGGGGGTTTACTGATGGCCGAGAACTAAAAAATACAAATATCCCGGTTAATTATCAAGATAATAAAGAAAAAAGGCACACATTAACATTATAGAGCACTGCATTAGCAATAAGAATGGTTCTATTCAATTTTTCGACTCAACGTATAATAACGGAGATATCCAGAAAGTACAGTTAATATTTGTGTAATGAAAAATACATAGAAAGACAATTGTAGAGCATCAATATATTGACAAGATTGGTTCGATTATTGTATGTGTCTCGCATAATAAAGGTCTCAGGACATCAATATTTGGTATTTAAGCCTAGAATAAAGAGCTTCAAGTTATAAAATCGTATTGCTTTTATGACGTGAAGCTGAAACCCAAAAATGCCAAATATCTCGATTAATATTCATGATAGAGAAAATATGTATATAATAACATTTATAAACAAATAGATTTGCTATAAAACTGGCTCTATACCATTTTACGATCCATTGTATAATAACGGAGATATTTTGAATAGTCAAAATTCTCCCCTTATAACCCCCCCCCTCCCTCAGTTCAATTTTAGCCGTCAATGAATATGATGTTATTCTTACATGAAACGCTTTTCTATCTCTTAGGTAGGATCGATGGACATTTGAAGACATTTTTCGAAAATCGGCTAATGAGTGCAGCCTCAAAGCAGATTTCCCTGCTAAAATGCACATAATAAAATAGGCCAAACCTCAAGCCGTATATAATGAGCTTTTTAAGTGGAGCATTTCTTCTGAGATGTAGCTCTTCTTCCGTAGCTGCTGGTCGCACTTTTTTCCCCCAAAGTTGGATTCCTTTACTGTTGGAAATCATAACCGAAGACGAAACCGCTAACAGGAAGACCCAGACACCGGAACGGTTCAGGCATTCCCTTATATCGTGCTTTGGGCAAGTGACTTCCTTCTTGAGAACCTAACTTCTAAAATAGTAAATCTGGCCAACTTAATAGAAGCTTATTTTATAAAACTTGATTTGTTATCTATCACAATTACAATGATGCAGTTCTTTGCACATTCCCATGTCTTAATGAACAATATAAGAATCGATTTAACTTCATTTCTCATCGAATACCATCTTGTCTGATGAAGACACAAAATTTGATTCTAAGGGAAAAAAAAATGTGTCCGTTTAACTAGGAATTCATAACACATGTACAGCAGGGGCTGCGTTAACTAAGGCGATTTTTTACATACGTCTTGTATTTGCATTTATCTCAAGACGAAAAAGTTCAATGAAAACAACATTTGGAATTTAGGCTTCAAGTAAAGTTACTCATAATATAACAGCTTATTGCTAATATGACATGTGTAGGAGTGAGGGTATACTGAAGCCCCAAAACAAAGAAAATGCAAATTTCTCGGTTAATATTAAAGATAGTGAAAACCCATATATAACAACATTTATAGGCCACTAAATTTGCAATAACGAAGATTAAGAATTTTCAAATTTTCCCGTTTAAACACCCTTTCCTCCTTTCCGATTTCATCTATTATCGAACTTTATCTTTATTTTTGCATAAAATGTTTAAATATCAAGTTTGCTAAGGATAAGCAAAAAATTGCGACCACTTGATCGTTAACAGACAAATATATATATATAAAATTTTGAGTGGACCTCATTTTTGTCATCTCCTAGGTAGATTGATAGATATTTGAGGACATTTTTCAAAATTCACATCATGAGTAGGTCCTGAATAGCTGATTTCCTAATAAAAGAAGCATTCGGAGGGATTCCTTATTAATTAAGAAACATGTATAGATTACGCAAGTCAAAATCGGTTGGCGCATTTGCTTAAATGTGAAGGTCGGTAATGATCAAACAAGCATTGCGACCGCTACAGTGTTGACACATATACAGTTTAGTCATCTTCCTGGGTAGGATCGATGGACATTTGAGGAAATTTTTCGGAAATCGCGCCCTCAGTACTACCTCGATAGCTAACTTCTCTTAAGGGAAATCTGCTAAAATGTGATTGTTTATTTCGTTAAATTTGAAGTCCAGTGCCAGTACTTAAGTGATACAGCTTTAGTTAAGATAAAACATATAGGAATCAGTATTTATTTTTGGGGGGATTCACCAAAAGGATGGATTTGGTAGTATTTAATATATGTCGTCGTAAAACAATCGTTTAATTATAATTGTATGCTAACAAAATGTATGGATAAGATAATAAATCAAAAACTATTCATATATGCCAGCGATTAACTTTGCTTTATCAATAATATATTTCGTGAACTTTGGATTTAACTCTGATTGTTCGACTGAACTTTGTTGAGATATCCGTGGAGGTGACACGTTTTATTTTCATCTCCAGCGATAAAAGATTTAATCCGTTATTATAAAAATAAGTGAATATTTTCAGCGGACGCTTTTGTTAATATTTAATCTGACCCTGGCACAGCCCATATGCGTAATTAGTTAAGAATCGATACCTCTAGTTAAGGCCTCCCTTATCAGAAGGGAGATGACGCTGTCTGTGAGACTCTCAATTAACTAATGAATTAGACGTTACCTAATTTAATAATTGCGAGAACATTCAACAAACAAATTGGTTCCTGGGAACACTTTCCCTTTTAACTAATAGATAATTATAGTTCGCTAAAGTTTCATTTTAATATAAGACTATCAGATCCTGGGTAAATAAAACTTTAAAAATATTTTTACCTATTTAGTGGCATTGATTAAGAAATGACCGAACTGATATAAAGTTCGTTATCTAGCATTTTTCAATGCAGACAATAAAAAGTCATAGAAATTAGATAATAGAAATATTTGAGGAATATGTTTTCTCAATATTCATTGTAGAAGATTTAATTTTTGAGAGGAAATGAGTAAGGAAAGTCTCTAGTAATTAACGAAAATGACCACCGTTCGTATTTTTAAATACGGTTTATATGTATACGTTTATAAGTGTGTGTGTGTGTGTATATATATATATATATATATATATATATATATATATATATATATATAGAGAGAGAGAGAGAGAGAGAGAGAGAGAGAGAGAGAGCTCTTCAAGTTATATTTACATTAGGCTCTTTCTATTTAATGCTAATAACTTTGGCATAAGTTGCTTTGTTTAAGCAGTTCCTTTTTAATTAACTTTAATTGAATAGTGAGTATTCTCATGCAAGCGACACCATCCTGATAATTATAAATGTATGCTTAACAGTAAAAAAGAAAATACCGTTCTCTTAAAAATTATCTATATAGTTTAAAATTTCCCAAAAGGATGTTCAGAAATTTAAGATGATGTATTTAGGTTCTTTACCTATCGCCAAGGACAATACTAAAATAGAAGAAGAAAGACACTTTATTAAAGAATTAACTGTGGCTACACAAAGAAATAACCAATCACATGACATTAAAAAATAAACAAAATATAAGTAAATGTTATTGAAATAAAAGATGAGTTAAAAAAAAGAAGTAATGCTTGAAACAAAAATTAAACCAAAATATATAAATAAAACAAATAATAAAAAAAACAATGCCTACAAATATATATATATATATATATATATATATATATATATATATATATATTAAAAAAAAAAACTATTCTTTAAGACATTAAAACAAACAGTATTCAGTGTAATTGATTGAGGCCATTTAAAGAGTCTCTCTTTCTTCCGAAGACATTATTAGAAAGTTAACATTCATAAAAAATAATGAACTTCTCATCATGAGATGCACACTCATCCTAGTGGTAAAAAAAAGGGACGCGATAAATGGGAAAGTAATGAAAAAAAAATACTGAAGTAGCAGAGTATGGAAATTATAATCAGTTACTGTTCTGTCATAAATTATTCACACCCTTAGCGTCACATCATTCGCTGACCATGGCTTTCATTTTCTTTTCGGAGTGTGTCCATTCTCGAGTCGTCCCATGACTAAAGGCAAGGTCAATGCAACGCTGCAACGCTTTCTCCCATACATCTGCACTCGGGCTGTTCCACATGGAATATCCTACAAGATACCTTATACTACATGGAAAAACTATGCCCCATGTTTTCATGCAAAAGAGGAAGACTGATTTCACCACGTCTAAAAAATTGCAGTTTGTTGATAGACTTATGAATCTGGGATTTTGATTCTGATATTGTTGAATATAAGAATTAGAAATGGAGTTCTCTCACAATCTCTCTCTCTCTCTCTCTCTCTCTCTCTCTCTCTCTCTATATATATATATATATATATATATATATATATATATATATATACATACACACACACACACACACACACACACACATACACACACATTATTTATATTTTGATGGTTAGGGTGACCAATTGAATCATATTTTTTCGTCTCAAATTTTATTCACATGAGGGCAAAGTAAATAAAATTAGCGGGGAAAGAAATGTATTTTTATTGATGAGCCTTGCCATTAAACTAAAAAGAAAATATAAGAATATTGGGTATAGAATAAGTAGGAAAATAATTACAGTTATTAAATTTTATTAAATGTAGGAGAATTCATTTGTAAGTATATTAAAGTACCTAACTATTTTTTTGTCACATCTCTCTATATTTTATTCTTCTTTACCCCCGTTTTTCTTTAAGGCTGCCCTTTATTCTAGCGGTTCTTTGTAATTTCTTTTTTACAAATTTAAATCCCGAATTTTTAATAGTTCGTAATAGCTCGTCCTTAATATTCAGGTAGGAGTCGAGTAGTGAGGTTAAGCCTAAATTCAATCAAATTTGCAGTGGTGAGCAAATATTTAAATACGACAAAAGTTTTAGGGCGCCCACAATTGGAATGCCACTGTCTCTGCACAGCGGGACTCCAATCAAATCTTAAACTATACTTAAATTTTTATTTACATTAAATTGTTCTATTTTATATAATTTAAAATTACATTTATATTATATTTACCTATTGTTGTTTATTTTAAACACGCCAGCAGCATATGACTTAAAGGCGCAGAAATATCTTCTGTTTTCACTAGTTTGAGGCCATTCAAGTATAGAAGGTTCTCCTCCTAATTTTCTTCTCTTGTTATAATAGAGATGACAATGAAATAGGATATGCTCGACAATTTCCTGTTCACTGCATTCGCAATTTGGATCAGCTCTTCTCTTGAATCTGCTGAGGCTTTATTCAGATCGCCGTGTCCCGAAAGAAGCTATAGACTTGATCAAGTTGGTTGAAACCTGAATTTTGATTCAGTTTTGAGCCAACTTGCGTTGAGTCTTTTTTCCACTTTGAGGAAGAATGCATAAGTGAGTCACCCTTTGTCCGATTGATCCCTCCTTCAATGTCTCTCCCTCTCTCTCTCTCTCTCTCTCTCTCTCTCTCTATATATATATATATATATATATATATATATATATATATATATATATATATATATACACACACTCATATATGCATACGTATACACAAAAGTCACTCATAAAGGGTAGAGACGATTACCATTCTCCCGATATTCTGAAGCCTCTCTGCCTACTTTGTGTAATTCATGAACTTTGACAAGCAAAGGTGGTACATTGAGATGTTAGCTGTCATCATAAAAACCACATGTCAACTCCATATGGCAATAGTTACCCAAAGTTAACAAACCCAACAAAAAGGTATTTAAAACGCTCGCAAAAGTGTACTCCACCTTGAAATAATTATTTCAAATGTATGTGTCAATGTCTCCTTAGTTAACAAAAGCTCTTTCCATAGACAGTAGTCCAATCAGAGTCTGGCTAATTAATATATTATATAAATTAAGTACTAATGATACTTCAAAATACAGCTGAAATAAACCCAAATCTTACTTGCAATTGTGGAGCTATCCTGACCTTTTCAGTAAAAGTACAGCTGGGATGAAATTACACTTCATTAATGGCTTGCTGCTTCAATCCACTTTTCACGGCGAGATCTCAGACATTCCTTCAATCAAGTAGTCTTTCACCAAAGAGACTTTCATTTCCCTTTTCTTCTGCCACGCCCCCCTAATGCGTTGTCCTTTCTTCGGCGAACCTCCTTTCAAATAACCTCAGCCCGCTAAGATATTTGATTTTAATAGTATGACATTTAACATTTTATTTTTAAAAAGAAATTATAATTTATTTTTCAAAATAAAGTTACTAACAAATAGTTACGATCGAATATAAAGTCGAAAGGTAATATTAAGGTGTACATTACAAATACAAGTACTTAAACGTATTATACCTATTCATGTTTTCCTTTTTAAAAAGATTAGATTCCATTTTTCAAAATCTCAGAAAATTTTAAAAGTACGACTAAATGTTGATAAGGACTGATTGTTGATTAGTAAATTATTTTCATTGTGGCTACATGTTCGGGCTTTAAGAAATTATGATAATAGTGAAGTTACTTATTATTAAAAATGAGTGGGTTTACATTAGCTAATAGGTGTTAAGTATCGAGGAGATGAGGGAAGTAAGGAGGCTTGGCATCATAAAAATCTGGCCAAATTGAACTAAAAAGAAAAAGTATGGCTTAAAAATACACACAGGAAAATATGAATGTAATCTATTTGAGGTTATAACAATTTAACTATTGGAATATTCCATCTTATCACGCACTATTGACAGATAATCTCCCAACATAAAAATTTCAATAAATTTCTGAATTCTTGGTTGGGAAGATGATTCGAATATGAATGCATGGTTTGTGGAGTGGATATTAACTCATGGTTTCGGAGAAGATACTATTATGAATGTGTGGTTTGACGTGCAAATATGTAGGCTTGGTTCTTCGAGTAAATATGAATTGATGGTTTGGGGAAAATATTGTAATATAAATGTATTTTTAGAGTAAATATCAATATATTTTTTGTCGAATAGACACGAATAATGGTTTGGTTCGTAAATATCGTGTCTTGATGGAATTCATTCTTTATTCGACATTACCTTTGCGCGCGTTCTACTTAATTCAGAGATTTCCTCGCTCCTTCTTCACAATCAACTTACTCTCTAGTTTCTAGAAGACATATCACAGACTACAATGACTTCTATATAATTCTTCTATCACTCATATCAACAGGTGAGGCTTCCGTCTCCCCTTCGCCTGTAGCAATACTGACGTCTTTCCCTTTCTGTATCCACCTTCCAACAACCCCAGATCAGCTTTCGCCGATGACAGCCGTCAGTACTCCAGATGTAAATGAGCCGCGAATCATAAAGCTATATACCTTTCCCTCGGAGGATCTGAATGAAAAAGGACCCGAGGAGTCCTTGCTCTCCTTTTCAAACAGACTGCACGGCGCTCGGCCTGCCTTCACGTCCGGGCATGGAATAAATCTACATATATTAACAGGAAGGACATTCATCTCTGGGATGTGTACCTGGTCGTTTCGGATTTCTCATTGGGCAACAGGCAAGAGTCCTGAGCGGAATATATTTGGACTTAATGTAACCGTTCCTGGAAATTGATGTGCTGGTGCTCTTCAATCATCATACATATTGTTCCGCTAACCACGTCAGGGGAAGTATATCAAATGGTGGGATCAAAAAGGATTCGTGAAGATAACTATGTAAACAATAATTGAAATTAGAGCTGGACAAGATAAGTTATATAATACACGATAGTGAAAATGTCATATGGAGATGTGAGGGTTTAATGAATGGATTAAATCAAAACAACTATGTTAGTAGACGCATAACATTTTTTGATCTGTCGCACAATATTTAGGAAGAAGGCTGAAATAGTGCCTTTACCCTCTGTTAGAACACCAGTCTGAGAGGTTCGTTTTTAGTTCAGGCCAATGTCATACCGCCATTACTTCAGAGTCTATCAAACTTATTTAGAATTTGACAAAACAAAAAGGACCTAAAATTTATATGCACTTGTAAACACTATTAATATTTGAGTTAATATGACAAACAGTTTTCATGATCAGGGGATACCAAAACTCTATAAAATTTCTCTTTAAATATTTTATTAATGATTTCTTTATTGTCCAATATCAATAGTTTTGATTTGCAGTTTTCACCTAGCTTTGAATTTTGTCTTTATTTGTTCTCTTGCTCATTTATTTTTTATCTTTGCTGTGTTCAATATTTGTTTTTTGATTTCCATTCATGCTTTTTGAGTTCCATTTTGTTTTTGAGTTCCATTTACATTTTTGAGTTCTAGTTCCGTTTTTGTGTTTCATTCAGTTTTTGTGTTTAATTTCGCCTTTTGTGTTCTATTTTTTTTATTCCAGTTCTGTTTTGAGTTGCGTTTCTATTTCTTTCCCATTTCTTTTTTGATATCATCTCTGTTTTTTGTGTTTTCTCTCTGTGTTTTGATCCTTTTATGTTTTGTAAATCCTTTGTTTGTTTTGTGTTCCTTTTGTGTTCTGTGTTCCTTTTGCGTTTTGTGTTCCTTATCTGTTTTGTTTTCTTTTTGTGCTTTGTGTTCCATTTCTGTTTTGTTTAATTTTGTTAATTTTTTTTGTTTGTATTGTTTGTTTTTTTTGTGTTTTTTTTTTAAAAGTTACAAATCCTTTAGTTTAGAGCAACATCGTCGAAGCTGCAAAGCTCCAATAAATAAAAAAAAAAAAAAATTTCTCTGAACGAAATATTGTGATTGAGCTTTTTGCCTTCACTGGACCCCATCAAAATATTCAGTAACTTCTCATCTAATGCACAACTCAAATTTCTAATCGCGTTTACATAGAATGTTAGTTAGGGTAGAAACCGGGAGAAGAATGTACACATCTATGTAACACTGCAGCAAAACTGCTTAGTTCAAAGAGCATCCAGGATAAAGGCTCCAGGATAAAGGCTCCAGAATCGCCTTACGGTAGTGATTGAACTAGTATTGAAGTTGTACTGTTTTCTAACTTGTATCCAATACTTTTTATTTATGTATATTTTTTATGAGACTCTGCTTGACTTTTTGTGATGTCTAAATAGTAATATCTAAATTTAAAAATAATATTTTATTCACTTTAACCTAACCTCTAATTGATAATTTTTTTTTTTTTGCAGGTCAGTTCTGGTTTCCCCTTTGAATCTGAATGATAAGAGTATAAGTAGAAAGAAGAATATTTGTAAGTATTAGGCATTTAATATTTTCAGGAATATGAAAATGGGTATTCGTCAATTTTATAGATAGAATTCTATTTTTTTTTCATTTTGATACCCCTAGATATCAAAAAGCTCTTCAAGCAAGTACTACATAAACTAAGCAGATTTCGCATCTGCTGCAATACCAATAATAACTATTACTTTTGTACGGAACGTACATACTCTTAAATAAATGTGAGACTCGGAATTTAAACATTCTTAAATATATGTATAATTTGAAACGTGTGGAAGAAATCTTTGATCGGAAATTATGTTGACAGAATGGGTGTTTGGAGAGTCCTAAATATAAAATGCGAATTCAGTACACCTGTTTAAGATACAGAAGATATATATTTAGTACTTGTGCATCTTGTAGTGGGAATTTATGCGTGGATATATAAAAATGGAAAATTCAGTACTTAATTCCTGATCAAGCAGATTTACTTTGACGTGAATGTTATTTTATCGGGAGCTGAAACAGTATTCTATCTTGGAAATTTTTACTGTGTCAAAAGAGTCAGCTTTTTCTCTGTTGACGTACATATAGTGCCATGTTTTGGCAGCCCATGTTTTGCCATGTTTATTTATAAACATGAATGATTACTTGTCACGAGAGTTAATGGATGGGGTGACTTGAAGGACGAAAAGCTGCAAGCCTATCAACATGCAAATGACTATTAAACAACATAACAATCAGGAAGTTAGAGGGGGGGAGATTCATTTAATTGATTATTCAGTCATAGCTATATTGACATAAACAAGAACTATAAACATTATATTTATATTAAAACAATAAACAGGAATATATTAATGAAAATAACAATATATAAAGATTAAGACTAGTTTAGGAAGGTTTTATTAATATTATTTTTTTAATATATCTTAAACAAAATAGTTATTTAGTTAGCACTGTAAATATGTAAAGTCGTAGTAATAAAAAAAAGTTAATAAAATAAGATATTATAGTTACTACTACGAGTGAGAAATTTAAATAAATAACATGCACTTCAATTAATATTCGAGAATAACAATTATCACAGCAAATAATTTTTAGACTACAGTTCAGGGGAAATACTATATTAAATTCGTTCATTAATATCATTCGCCCGTGTTCTAAGATCACCTGATCTGTTGAAAATAAATATTAAACCGTTCCTTATAAATAGTCATTTCCTCCATAGGTTCATTTCAATAATGAAACAACCCCGTATTACATCATTATAATTCGACATAATATCTGTGCCAGGAAGCTTTTTCATCCATGATAATGATAATTGATAAATGGACTGCTCCAAACAAATTCTTGTGAGGAGAGACTTGCTTGACTTGAAGAAATGAGAGTCTTTTTGAAACTTTCTCCAAAACTTTACACAGGCATACCTGATACTTTTAGGACATATCTCTCAAGGGAAATCAACTATTGAGGTTGTGTTCATGATGCGATTTTCTAAACAGTCCCTCAAATGTCCATCGATCCTACCGAGGAAATGACGAAAATTAGGTCCGTTCAAATTGTATATCTTCCCCGGCCGACATTTTAGCACATTTGCCATTAGGGAAATCAGCTATTGAGGTCGTACTCTTGACGTGATTTTCGAAAAATTTCTTCAAATGTCCATCTATCCTACCCGGAAGATGACGAAAATGAGGTCCGTTCAAAACTATATACATCGATATATATATATATATATATATATATATATATATATATATATATATATATATATATATATATTTGTCTGTTAACGTTCTAGCGGTCGCTATTTTTGTTTGATCGTAACCAAACTCGATGTTTAAACGTTTTATTCAAAAAGACTGTTCAAGTTCGTTAATGGCTGAAATCGGACCAGTGGAAGAGGGGTTTAGAGGGGGGATTTCCGAAAATTTGAAATATCTCCGTTACCATACGTCGGATCGAAAAATTGTACAGAACCAATCTTATTGCTGATTGAATTTACTATAAATTTTGTTCTATACATGTATTCTCTATCTTGAATATTAACCGAGATATTAGCATTTTTATTGTGTGAGTGGTCTGCATAAGTCGGCCATATTCCGCGAATTTCCGCCGAAAGCTAGTTCGTCCCTCGTGAATTGGTTTAGAGATTCGTTACTACTGACGTTATTATTAGGCAGATTTCTCTATTGTATAACTTCACGTGGTAAATCTGCTTAGTTTACGCAGCCTCTGCGTGACGGACTTTTTTTTCTCTTATCGCTACCAAACTCGTCATTTCAACGCTTTATGTAAAATTAAATATAAAGTTCGTTAACGGCCGAAGTCGGATCTACAGGTTCTAAGACTATTAATTTATTCAGAATTTTGTAATAAATAAATCGCTATTATTTTTAACTAAATTGATTACTACGTGAAGTTATAGTCCTATAAATTGCATTTTATACATTAACGTCATTTTAATTAGGGCTGCACTCCTAGGAATTTGAGTTGGCAGTCCGTCACTAACTAGAATCTCTTTGTCCAATCAGGAATTGTCCACTTGATTCAAAGATAACTAAGCGTATCAAATCCAACATCTTGATTGACTGACTAGATAGATCCTCAGGCTCCAATACTGCCTCATCTTGATCAATCGTTCTCAAATAAGACATCGTGACATTTGATTAAGGCCATTCAATTAGAGGAGATGTGAGGCGAACAGGTGGTTTGGTCGTTATGACGCAACATAAGACACAAAATTCTGAATATAGTCAAAAGTTCGCTTAATTTCCTAACTTGCACTTCTGAGGCTTAAAACTTGTGCTTTCTCGGCACGTCGGTCCGTAAAACTAGTTCGAATTGCAAACATCATTACTAACTGCTGGACCAATCAAGGCATTAGCCATGATACGTGTGATAAGAGGATGAAATTGGTAACCCTCCAACATCCGTTCCTGGGCATCGGTTGTCTATAAGGTGTTTTATTTTCTGGCGCAGCACGACCAATTACCAAACCAAAACATACCTATCCAACACACTGCTCTTCTACCAAATTATACATAATTGCCAGCAATTTTTACTACTTTATTATTTCTTTTTTCGCTCTAGGATTTCAACACTCATCATTTTCTCTCCGTAGATTGAAAGATGGTGAACTTGAATTTCAACCGGAGATCCTCACACCTCTGTACAATGGTTCACTTTTAATGTTACAATTTTTATTATTATTATCATTAAACTAATTTCCACTAGGTTAACTTAGATTTTGAGGTTGTATCATGACGTGAGTTTACTTTAAATTGCCATCTAAAAAGAAGGTAGCAAAAACTAATATGCTATGTAAACGTAGCAGATTTCCCACGTACTAGAATTACATTAATATGGCGATATCTTATATCCTAAATTTAGCTAACGGCTGAAATGGTACGGAGGAGGGGGGGGGTGTTATGAGGGGGAAATATCTCTGTTATTATACGTCGAATCGTAAAAGTTTACAGAACAGTCATATTGTAAATTAAAGTTTCTATAAATGTTGTTTTATGCGTTTTTTTCCCTATCTTGATAATGCGCCGAGATATTTGCATTTTTTTAGTTTTCGGACTTCAGTAAACCTACAATCTTACTCATTCCATATTAAGAATAAGCCAATATTATGAAGCACTTTATTTGAAGCCTAAATACCGAATATTGTTCTCATTTTACGTTTTGAGATAAATGCAAGTGCGTGACACACATGGGAAAATTGCTTAGCTAACGCAGACCCTGCGAGACGGACTTTTAGCAGATGTCTCTTAAGGGAAATCAGCTATTGAGGTCGTACCCTGAACAATTTTCGAAAACTTTCTTCAAATGAAAATGAGGTCCATTCAAAATTATATAAACTGCTCAAAAATGAATTGGGATATTGGCTGTTTTGTGGTATGTATGGAGACTAGCATATATATATTTTTTTTTATTATAAATATCATTAATATTTATTAGAAATTATTGTCTTTTTCCCCCATAAAAAAGAAATTTAATTAAGATCAATTTAATTAAAATTAATAGGATAAGAAAAAATAACCAATATCCCTATTCATTTTTGAGCAGTATATATATTTGTCTGTTAACGCGGTCGCAATTTTTGTTTGATCGTTACCAAACTCGATATTAAACGTTTTATGTAAAAAGACAGATCAATTTCGTTAATAGCTGAAATCGGACCAGTGGGAGGGGGGGTTTAGAAGGGGGATTTTCAAAAATTCGAAATATCTCCGTTACTATACGTCGGATGAATAATTTGTATAGAACCAATCTTATTGCAAATTTAATGTACTCTAAATATTGTTATATACATTTATTCTCGATCGTAAATATTAACCAAGATATTTGCATTTTTCTGTTTCCAGCCTTCAGCAAAGCCCCGCTTCTACTCATGTTACATAAACAATACTCTCTTATGTAATAAACCACATTATTCGAATCTTAAATACCATAAATTGTTTTCAAGAGACCTTTATTATACGAGATAAATTTTATGATTGAGATTAAAATTATTCTGATCCATTATGAATTACAGTACTAGATACTGTAAATAGTTTTCAATAAAATTGATATGTTATATACTGATATATTTCAGTAATTGTTTTACTTTCCTGTGAGAAGTTGACACAACTGTTTATTTCCGTTTCAGGTGCTTTCCGTCTGGAGGTTTCTTATTATCGTTTGTATTTAGTCAGTTGACGGTGCTATTGTGTTACCAGTGTGTAGATTTATCTTTTGTCAAACATCACTAGGGAAATCTTCTTAGATTACGTAGCCCCTGCGTGACGGGCTTTATTTCTTATGCTTTTAACAGTGGATACATAATTACAGTTAATCGCGAATGGGAATTTCTCAGTATTAGTATTAATTAGCATCTTCTAAGGCGTAGGGAATCAGATAGGGAGTACATCGGACATGGCTGTATCAAGTTTCTCCAGACATTATGGACTAACACAGACGTGTAGCCGTGAAATAGACAAGGTAGGCGGAATGTTTTCTCGCTCGTTGGATACATCCCACGCACGCGTGCCGTTTCTGTATACATCCTTCCTCAGTGGCTGTCACAAAGGGGTTTCCACACCTTCACGAGAGTAATGCGTCTGGAAATACTTTGTGGGTGTCAGACGGAGATAGGGCGAGATGCCCCTCTCACATACCTTCCGGAGAAAGCTTTTAAATGTTGGCGAAGCTCTGAAAAGTGGTGAAAAGCAACACTATATCTCTTTTTGCTATTGGTATTTGTTAGACAGCTCCATTATACGAATGATACGCGTCAAGTACAATACGGGGAATACGAACTTTAATGGTATTTATCACTCTTGAAGGATCAAAATCTAATACGGAAATTAATTACATTTCGGACTTTTATGGCTGTTAAGACCCTCGGTACTAATACAGAACACGCTAGATTTTATCTCCTTTGTGCCCTGCTTTCCCCGTAGCGTACTTACAGACTCATTCCTGAGGTCAAGTTAATTTATAGTTATAGTGCTGTTGGTCAAACGTCTGGTCGAGCCTGTACTTAGGCCGCCTACTCTTTGGCACACAAAAACATCCTCTTGCAGACGCCCGACGTATGTGCTTTAGCTCTTTAGAGATAACCTGACTAATTTCTATTACCTCATTCAATTGTGAAGTGATCTGTGAAAAGTCAATATTTTTAAAGACTAACTTTTCCTCAATCGACCCAATACTCTAAAGCAGGTATGGACAACCTTTTACATGTTGCGAACCAAACATTAGTGTGCAAATATGTTCGCGGGCCGCTTTTAAAAGTAGTGCATTTTAAAGTAGTGTTCTTAATTTTTAACAATAGATATCACACATGAAATTATACGACAATGTAATTATAATACAATTTATTAAAATAACAAAATGAAATGAGAAAAAGTAGGTACAAAATTATAATTAAACTATAAAATTTGAAATTACTACAAACAACGAAAGTTAAATAGCGACACCAAAATCAATGAGACACTTGAGCTTGAATTTGAGAAACTAATCCAAGGATGTTTGGATTAATTTCACTGATACAAAGACGAAAAGAATTTTCCAACTTATCGTCAGTCAGCATTTTAGGATGTTTTGATTTATTAACTTTCTTCATTGAAAAGAACTGTTCCATTTATAAGTACTGCCAAACGCACAAATCTCTCCTCGTCCTCCTCATTTGGAGTAAGTAGTGTAATATTTTTGTTTAATTGGGTTTTTCATAATGTCTCGTGGGCCGGATCAAATCTTACCGCGGGCCGGCTGTTGCTCACGTATGCTCTAAAGGATTATATGATGCCTCTTCCGAAGTTTAAGACTCTTAAACTAATTCACAGTCGGCCTACGCCATCTCTCGTTCGGTGAGCAACGTCTTAGCTGACTGAAAATGGCGTATTGTATATAAATCAAGTGATTATATTATACATAAATTCAGTGATTCTATAGACATCTACAAATATTAATGGAGAGTTGCTCAACCATTTGGAATTAGCAGACGACAGGGTTGTAATGGTCAAAAATACTGAAGAGGTTCGGGAAATACTGGGAGGACTAATTCAACGAGGGAAAGAAATCGGACTACAGTTCAACAAACAAAAGCAAACTTCAACAAAAGCAAATACCCAACATTAAATACCGATGGTGACTTGGAAATAGATGGCATAACAATAGACAAGGTGTGCAGCGTCAAGCACCTTGGTCAGCTGATTACAGTTCAAGTCAATAACTTGGTGATCAGCATGTGGTTCCCGGCTATATGAAAACCCATTTTCAGATACATGCAGCTGTACAGATCAAAAGCCACCACGGTTTGAATACAAAATTATGGGAAAGCTCAATCTTACTAACGTCTAACGTCGAACTAAGGGTCTGAAACATGGCCAGTAAACAAAACCACAGAAAACTCAAGAGTTGTATCAAGAAATATAGAAATCAGCTGTTATTATAACCAAAATTTAAATTCTAAAATACTCAGTGTACATAATAGAATCAAAAAAATAATTTACAGTTTTACTTTATATAAACACTACTCATATCATGCCATATTAGCAATGAGCGTTTATATCATGAACCACTTTATTTCAAGCTTAAATACCAAATATTGTTTCCATTGAGCGTTTACTGTGTGAGATACATGCAAATACGCAGTGTGGTGACGTCATTAAGTAAGATTTTGGGATTAGGAATCTAAAACATTTCTTTCTTTTATATCATACCCCATATTTAACTGATTCATTCAACACAAGAGATAATATTAGTAAACGGCTAAATATAGATGGGGTGGGGGTGGGTTGAAAATTCAAAATATCTCAGTTATTATCAGTTGAATCGAAATATGTTATAGAGCCAATCTTGTTCTACAATTGTTGTTTAAACATGTTTTCGTACCTCAAAAGCGAGTTACTTGTAATTTCTAGTAATAAGCCTTTTGTGACCCCCTTCCCTCCCCGTCCAGTTATACTCATTGAGTTTTTAAGCAACAAAAGATAAAATATGGTGAAATAAGATCACCAGTGTGTTATACCGGCACATGGAAAGTCTGCTAATTTTAGGAAGCCCCTGCCTTACGGACTTTTGTTCAATCAGTGGAATACATCACTAAAAGTTTTTTTTTTTATTTATTTACGTCCACTTTATGCTACTTTGGCTAATTGGGAAGGGTTATTTACAGGGAACCACCCTTATCTAGCCAGGGTGGGACTAAGGAAGTTCTTTAATGGAGTCCGTCACCAAATAAATTTCTACTGCGGGAATCGAAACCGCCACTTTAGGTCTATCATATGAGATTCAACGCCCCAACCCACATTGCCAACCAGAGCCCCGTATCATTAAAAGTAATGGGTTTTTAAAGATGTTCTGTGGAAGGATGGGCTCATTTTCGACTTGGATGTAAAAGAGAGACTCCATGGGGTCTATTCAAGGAACGGCAACAGGTGGGAAACACGTTGTCCATTTTGAATAAGAGCTGAGCTACGACGGAGGAGGCATGCGGAACTAGGAGAGTTCTAAGTATAGCCACACTGCAGGGGGCAAGTCAGCTAAAGCCAGTCCACTGTTCTCGGGACAACTGGTCCTATGGGGTTCTTATGGGCTATGGTTGCCTTGTTCGGAGTGCTTCCGGGCAACCACCTGCAGCCTGAGATGATTCTTCCTGTGAGAACCATCTCGTAACAATGCCGTCTCGAGTCGCACTCCATTCTTTTCAGTAAGCCTTATTCAAAGGGAATGTCGCACTTAAAGAACGTGGACATCCAGTATGGTGTAATAAAAATTTTAAATGTTTCAGGCAAAAAAAAAAGTCCGTCACGCAGGGTCTGCATAAACAAAGCAAATTTCCCACGTAAAGCAATACAATAGAGAAATCTCCATACGAGAGCCGAACAGTTACGGAAACGGCCGAACTAGCTTTTGGCGGGAAACTCACTCGTCATTTATCGGCCCACTTTTAGTAAAAATGCAAATATCTCGGTTAATATTCTAGATAGAGAATAAATGTATAGAACATTATTTATAGTAAATTTAATTTGTAATATGATTGGTTATGTACAATATTTTGATCCGAAGTATGGTATCGGAGATATTTCGAATTTTCGAAAATCCCCCTCTCTAACCCCCCCCCCTCCCACAGGTCCGATTTCAGCCATTAACGAACTTGATCCGTCATTTTTCATAAAAACGTTTAAAAATCGAGTTTGGTAACGATCAAACAAAAATTGCGACCGCTATAGCGTTAATAGACATATATATATATATATATATATATATATATATATATATATCTGCTAAAAGGATCTTAAGTTCTCTACTCAGCTATCTTTATTCCCTTTTGAGCTATTGAGGTTGTACTCATGACGCGATTTTCAAAATTTTTCTTCAAATTTCCATCGATCCTACCTAGTAGATGACGAAAATGAGTTCTGCTCATAATTGTGTGTGTGTGTGTGTGTGCGTGTGTGCGTGTGTGTTTGCGTGTGTGTATATAAATTTATTTGTCTGTGCAATTTTTTTTTTATTGTTACCAAACATGATATAGAATCGTTTTATATAAAAAGAAACATCAAGTTGTGTCTCTGCCTAGTTAACGCAGCCCCAGTGTGACGACATTTTTTAAAAAGCAGACGTCTCTCTAGGGCATTACCAAAGTTAAAAACATAATGGCAACTTTGTAAAGTTATGACTTTCATCCATTAAGATAACTATCAAACCAAAATTACGACCGTTAGAGTGTTAACAGACAAATTATATATATATATATTTATATATATATATATATATATATATATATATATATATATATAATTTTGAACGGACCCCATTTTCATCACCTCCAATATAGAGTCGATGGACATTTGAAGCGTCCATTTATATTATTTATTAATGTCCACTTTATGCAACTAAGGCTAATTGGGACGGTTTATCTACAGGTTACCACCTGTTTATAGTCAGGGTAGAACTAAGGATGTTATTTAATGAATTCCGTCACAAATTAATTTCCTTTGCCCGGGGGAGGATCGAACTCACCACTCTAGGCTTTTGATTTATTAATTCTTGATAATGTAAGGAAGAAACGAATGTTAATCTCGGACCAAGACTAAGTTGGGCTTATCTTTTTAATTGAGGTAATATTATCTTTTTTTTTCTTTTCCCTCCCGTTGTGTATTTTTTCGTCTCATGAATGTTTGTACTCCCAAATAATTGAGATTAGAATAATTATTGAACAGTTATGTAAGATTCAAAGACCATATGCAGGCTTGCCAAAGTGTACCGTAAAATGAGGATATCTAACTGTTTTTATTGAAGTTATGGAAAGTAATGGTTTTTGCATTCACCCACTTATGGTATAATGGTTGCAGCCCCTTTAGAAAGTAACTTTCAGTGCATTACAGACTTCGGTAAATTTCCTGCAATATTAGGCGTAGTTTGTTTTCCTTTTTTAAACATTGTTCATATCTTTTTAGTTAATTGTTCTGTATGATTTTGTAAGTCAACTCAATCTACTCCTGCTATAAAGATTAAGTATGGGCATAATTGTGTACATCATTATTCAAACCAGTTACTGGAGACAACAAACCAGGTGCAATGTGGGCATCATACTTATTCTTTATTATGGGTAAAATGGAAAAATAATATAGTTTTAGTGCTCTTGATGAAGTCATTTTATAAAAATCATTTTTATACACTTTGGAGGTAATTGTATTTTTTATGATTTCAGGCTTCTGTAAAATCTTATAATATGCCCATATTTATTTTTAGCTGGTGGTGAGGGCGATGAATGGTTAATCACAAAACCTTTTTATGGCTCCTCACAATTTTATTTCTTATAAACGCTGAGAGCTTGAGGCGACTAAAGCCCCAGCCTCAGAGCTAAAAACAATGTAACACCTTAATAAAGAAGTCTAAAAATCAGTTATTGAAAATATTTTACATAGTTGGTCATATAACAAACAGTCTATAACATTATACAATTTTTTTCCAACAATAACACCTATATTCAAAAACCCAATTACAATTAAAATATAACAAATTAATAATTACTATTTAAACATTAAAATAAGATTATAAGCAAAATTACCGTCAGAGCGTAGGGCGATCTTATAGACTTGCTACACGGCTAAACCCTGCCGATGCACTGAGGCCAAGGGATCGTTCCAAGCCGCTAGGGAGGGGGCAGAGACAAGTCTGGACATGAGAGACGCGTTTGTGTCAGTCTGCACATTTACATTGCCTTTATTTATGGCTTTTTAAAGTTTTATTTCCATAGCCTCCACCATGTCCAACAGATAACCTTTAACGTCACTATGAATTAATTTTACCTGGTGGTCTCCAGCATGGTGGTTGTGCTCCTTACAGTGTGCATAAAGCTTATAATATGCTTCAGTGACCTTCACATCAAGCTGTTATATCACTTAAATTTGCTTGTACAACATAAAATTATAGGGTTGCTTGTATAGGGGTATAAATGAAGGAAATGATAGAGAATGAAAATTGAGTTGACGTCACGGGGAAAATCTGTTTAGTTTCCACAGCTCTGGAAGATTGAGTTTTAGCAGATTTCCCTTAAGAGAAATCAGCTATTGAGGTCGTACTCAATTCGAAAATTTTCTTCAAATGTCCATCGATCCTACCCAGGAGATTACGAAAATGAGGTCCGTTCAAAATTATATATATAAATATCGAGTTTGGTAACGATCAAACAAAAACTGCGACCGCTAGAGCGTTAACAGACAAATATATATATATATTATATATTTTTATCGAGTAACGATTCAAACAAAAATTGCTACCGCTAGAGCGTTAACAGGCAAATATATATATATATTTGATCTTTAATCAACTCGCATAAAACGCAATTTTTGTTTGATCTTTACCAAACTCGATATTTAGTCGTTTTATGCCAAAAGACAGATTAACTTCGTTAATGGTTGAAATCGGACCAGTGGGAGCGGGGGTTTAGAGGGGGGATTTTTGAAAATTCAAAATATCACCGTTACCCTACGTCGGATCAAAACATTGTATAGAATCAATCTTATTGTAAATTAAATTTACTATAAATATTGTTCTATACATTTATTCTCTATTTTGAATATTAACTGAGATATTTGCATTTTTATTAAATTTCGGCCGGTAACGGAAGACTGAGTTTCCCGCCAAAAGCTAGTTCGGCCCTTTGCCGTAACTGTTCGGCTCTCGTATGGAGATTTCTCTATTGTATAATTTCCCGCGGGAAATCTTCTTAGTTTACACAGCCCCAACGTGACGGACTTTTTCTTAATTATTATTGTATGAAACTCTAGAATTCTTAAACGTTGTTTCTGTCTAATTGCTCGTCGTCATTAGTAAAACAAGAATAACCCCAGGCTTGACTAAATGATGGTCAGCTTAGAGCTACTGGAGCCCTTTTGTGATTCATCCATTCTCGGCTTAATTATATGTCGTGACACTTGCCGACTGTTCGCCATGAGAAAATTACTGAGTGAACAGTTATATTCTTGTATCTGCCGGCACGCCATGTCTTCTCCTTATAGCATTGTCTGACAGAAAACATTCCAGAACTGCTTAAAATGGTTTAATCAGTAATTGAAAAAACCAAAGTTAATGAAGATGGCAATTTAGCAGTGGATTGAACTCTGGCTTTTAGCATATTTTCCTTAAGGGAAAGCAGCCATTGATGATTCACTCAAGACGCGTTTTTCGAAAAATCTTCCAATCGATGTCCATCGATCTAGCAAGCGTTGCAATTAAAATTAAGTAGTTTAAAAAAAGTCATTCACGTAAGGGCTGAGTTAATTTCCCACGTTCGTCAGGTATTTGGATTTATATCAAAACGTAAAAGTTCAATGAGAACACTATTTGGTATTTGGACTTCAAACAAAGTGCTTCATAATATAACAGCTTACTGTTAATATGGCATGAGTGGGAATAGGGGTTTACTGAAGCCCGAAAACTAAAACGAATGCACTTATCTCTGTTAAAAATCAAGGTAATGAAAAAACGCACATAACAACATTTACATAATATTACATTTTCAATAGGATTGATTCTATACAAATTTTCGACCCGAAGCATAATAACGAAGATATTTTGAATTTCTGAAATTCCTCCGTTCTAACCCCCCCCCTTCCCATTGTGCCGATTTTAGCCGTTAACATGTTTGGTCTTCATTTTTACATAACGCTTTAAAATATCGAGTGTGGTGTCGACCAGACAAAAATTGCAACCGCTAGAGCGTTAACAGAAAAATATATTGTTTTTTCAAATGGACGTCATTTTCGTCATCTCCTAAGAAGGATTGTTGGATATTTGAAAAAATATTTTGAAAATCCCATCACCTAAGGGAAATCTGCTAAAATGGTGGGGGCAGAGGAGCAGGTCTATCAATGGATCTAGTTTCTGGCATTTAGGGATAATAAATCCCACAAAAAAGATTGTAAAGAAAAAAAATAATCCACGTAAACAGATCGTTAATCCGTAAAAGTGCATACTGGAGCATGAAACATTCGTTATTCTTCTAGATAATCGGACGAAATAAATTAAATTAGAAGTAGAATCCCGACACGAAAGCCGCAAGGAGCGATCGTGAGGTTTGTAACAGTAAAGAGGTTAATGCGTGTTGACCTGGAGCACATTTGCGGTTCGATACCGTTCACAGGGTTAAGACACACAGTAACCTCGGCGCGGATTGGGATCTGAGCTGAGGGTTAAGACACAACAGTAACCTCGGAGTCTAGGATCAGCTGAGGGCCAAGTGCAGGGATACGACCTACTGGAGTCTTCACGACTGAGGATCATTGGGTAAGGCAGTCGTGTGAGCGATTTCTGCGCCAATAGCCTTGCCCAATGTTCTTCTGGGAACCACGGCTGAGGGAGGACATATCGATCATGACAAGGTTCTACAGGTGGTTGTGCAACTCGTAGTTTTTTGGCAATGTACGAAAAGACCCGACCGCCGAAAAATAATCCACACAGTGTAAGGTTACACAACTGTTGAGCAATCTTAGCCAATATGGATCAACCATACTTACGTATTTACACGGCACAGGACTAGATATCCTCAAAACATGGATGCTCTGTGAGGCCATGAAAAAAGTAGATGTTTAAATTTATTGAATATACAATAGTATACAAATAGAATGTAACAGCTATCAAATTTCGATTTGAAGCTCCGAATTCCCTGAATTATATCAGGGAGTTTAAATAGAAGCTACTTGGGAAGTTAGTAGCCTTTAATATGGTTTCATCCATTCTCGCAAGGTGAGTGTGTGTGTATGTAATCTTATTTATATGTTTCATCTTATCATACTTAAGGTATATGGTCGCTAAAAGCGGAACAATGACAATAAATAATTATTTATATATTTTATATATTTATTCCGCAATGCCGGCGATTTACTCATTATTCAATTTAATTATTTATCAACGTCCACTTTTTGCAACTTAGGCTAATCGGGGCGGGTTATCTACAGGTTAGCACCCTTTTCTAGCCAGGGACGTTATTTAATGAATTTCGTCACTAAATAATTTCCTTCGGCCAGGCGAGAACCGAACTCGCCACTCTAGGTTTACCATGTGAGATAAAGGTCAACGCTTTAACTCACATGGCTAACCTGAGCCCCAAGTGTCATTAAAAAAGCGAAATGTAAAAAAAACAACAAACCGAAAAAGAGTGAACTATGGCAAACGGTGATTTTTGTAGCGGGTTACCACTTGCTGTCTTAGAGCCATCAGTATAAGCAAAGACACTATTATCTTCGTTAATATTAAGCAAATATGAAGCCATGTGTAGTATAACCTACAAACCTGCCTAATGTGCAACATAGATGTGAATAGAGCTTGCTCAAAAATTACCTCAAATATTTAATGCGCCCCAAGAGTAAATAAAACATTGTTACGACCAAGGTCCGTCAGATTTTTCCCGGAAAAAATGAAATTTACCCTTTGTGTTTCTTGTTGCATGGGAATGAAAGAAGTATTGAAGTTAATCTTTTCCATCGCCCATTGAGGCAATTCATTTTATTATTATTATTATTATTATTATTATTATTTATTAACGTCCACTTTTTGCAACTCAGGCTAATTGGGACGGGTTATCTACAGGTTACCACTCTTTTCTAGCCAGGGTGGGATTTTAGGATGTTATTTAGTGAATTTCGTCACTAAATAATTTCCTTTGCCCAGGCAAGAATTTAGAAGACATTTCTAGTTATATTTGTAAAAAATAACAGTTTTTTTTTTATGGACGTTACTGTAGTTTTTGTACAAATAAACTCCTACTATTAACCATCCAAAATTGGAAATCTGGTATATTTATTAATTTCATGGTCTTGAGGCTATTTATGTTCTTACGAAAGATATACTTACTGAAGCCAACTTTTTATATATTTCGGGGTGGTGTTAAAGTGGTATATTCCGTGGAGTGGGGGTATTTTCGATTAGCAAATTTTCAAGGAAGAGAGCTTCTGCCACGAATAACGAACCGGTCCAACTGGTTTACTTCTAAAGCTTGAACGATGGGAATTTTTTTATGAAGTTTTAACCTCTGATATAACAACCCCGATATAAACAGGAATAAATATAAATAAGTTATAATTTAAAAGGATGATAAAAGTTAATTATCGGCCGTTCTCTTAAAAGTATGTATTATACCTTAACAATCATCTGCCCAGCAACAGTTTATATTTTACATGGTTGTTATATTGAGCACATAAATGTTTTAGACCTTTAAGCATTTATAACTTAAAGATCGGATTTCAACTGCTATGTAAAGGGTAGAAAATCCATGAATTTGTTCTTAAACTATGGCAATTGTTTAACTGAATTAATTATGTAATCTTAATGTAATTAATCTAGTCAAATTAATGTAAATTAATCTAGTTTATTCATCATTTTTGTTAGTATTGCTCTAGTCTGGGAGCGCCACCAAGGCATTTCTACTGAAATTCGAATCTATAAGATGAACTCGACATACTAAATTATAGTATCAAAAATGTACGATGTTAAACATAAATAGGCAAAAAAAATATATTAATTTGTTTAATGCTTTTTTTAGCTGATTTCCCTTGAGGGAAATCAACTATCCAGGCTGTACTCATGACGCGATTTTCGAAAAATTTCTACAAATGTCCATCGATCCTAGAGTAGATGACGAAAATGAGGTCCGTTCAAAATTATATATATATGGAAAAACATTTATTTTATAAATACGATAAACAATTAAAACAAAATATATATATTTGTCTATTACCGCTCTAGTGGTCGCAATTTTGGTTTAATCGTTACCAAATGTATGTAAAAAATTCGTTAATGGATGAAGTCCGACTAGTGCGAGAGGTGTTTAGGGGAGAGGAATTTCGAAAATTCTTAATATCTCCGTTAGTATACGTCGGATCGAAAAATTGTATAATCAATCTTATTGGAAATATAGTGTTATATAAATGTTGTTATTTACATTTTATCAATACCTTGATTATTAACCGAGATATTTGATTTTTTTTGTGTTTGACCTTTAGTAACCCCTCTCCTACTCATGTCATTGAAACAATAACCTGTTATATTCTTAAGCACATTATTTGAAGCTTCAATACCAAATATTGTTCTCATTGAACTTTTACTTTTTGAGATACATGCAAATACTTAACGCACGTGGAAAATCTGCATAGTTTACGCAGCCCCCGCGTGATGGACTTTTTATATATATATATATATATATATATATATATATATATATATATATATATTCAGAGAACATAGTAAATCTGTAGCAACCTTGCTCTTTGTAAACTAAGCTTCCTGAAGGTTACTTACGACAGTGTCATCATGGCCTACTTGTTGCTCAGATGATCTGAAACAACATAATTCATATTCACTCATCGACCTTTTCACCATCTTCCTGGATTTATTAGTCAGTCATTAGTATAAAAAACATCTCACCAAGAATACTTGTTTTAATTTCCGACAATTCCAGTGGTTAAGAAAACCAGTGATTCATTCACAATATCAACGTGACCTTAGCAAATGTTCACTTTTCATATAAAATTGGTGAAATTGAGCAGTTTGTTTCGTGATTTAATCAAGAACATATTATTTATAGACCCCCTACATTATGCTACTGATCGTAATTACGGATTATCTACAGGGTACAACCATTTTCTTTTTTCCGGATGTTAAGTCATTAAGTTAATAAATTTTACTCTTGAATCTAGGTTCTCTTAATAAAATCAATATTGTCACCTCGTCTTGGAGACAAATGCGATTTAAAATTTAACACATATTTCCTATATTTTAACATATTTATTTTCAAGTGATTATTTTATTAATATATATCACTTTATTTGTTTTATTCTATTGTTATGAACTGCAATCATCTTGAAGGGTTTTCGTGTTTCGATTAGTGCAGAATTATTTTTCGATATTTTAACATCTATTTCGACAATTAAGTAATGTAATTATTAAAAAAATAATTATTTAGTGACGAAATTCATTAAATATCATCCTAAGTCCTGCCCTGGCTGAAAAGTCTGGTAACCTGTAGATAACCCGTCCCAATTAGCCTGAGTTGCAAAAAATGGACGTTAATGAATAAATAAAAAAAATTAACTGATAATTGAATCAAAGAGAATTGCCAATAAAATTAGTAGAAAAAAAAAAAGCGTATCTATATTTAATTATGTGGTTGATACTAAATAATGCAAATATACAATTATTACATGGATACTAGTAAAAACCTATTATTACAAATAAAAACGTAGTATAAAAAACTGTAAATAGAATAAATAATACAAAATTATTACCCTTCTTCAGTTTGCAGCACACAGAGGCTGAGGAACTACTGTGGGAACTATAAACAACATTGAAATATCTCGTCAAAATCATTCTAAATGCTATCAAATGATTGATAATTGATTAATTATGAGCTTTTTTGCCTGCATTTTCAAAAAAAAATATTGCGTTGAATTATAGACTGGTTTAATCTTAGACAATAGCAATGTAAAACCAATATTAAAACTTTCTAAAAAACATTGAAGTTATTCTATTCACAAATAAATATTTTTCATCTGGCTTAAAAGGAGTAATTTTCACTATAATCTAATAAATTAGATGGGGCTCAGGTTAGCCATGCGAGTTAAAGCGTTGACCTTTATTTCATATGGTAAACCTAGAGTGGCGAGTTCGATTCTTGCCTGGGCAAAGGAAATTATTTAGTGACGAAATTCATTAAATAACGTCTTAAAATCCCACCCTGGCTAGAAAAGGGTGGTAACCTGTAGGATAACCCGTCCCGATTAGCCTAAGTTGCAAAAAGTGGACGTTAATAAATAATAATAATAATAATATGTATTGGGACGAAGCGATGATAACTGACCATATTGTGCACCATAAACAAACCGGATATTCTCATTATTGACAAGATCAATAAGACTGCTGATATTATTGACATTGCAGTGCCCAATGATGAGAATATTCGAAAATCCCATGCCGAAAAGTTAAGAAAATATCAAGAATTGGCTATCAAAGAGGTATACAAACTGAAATCTGCCATAGTTACGGCTATTATAGTAAGTTCAAATGGACTAGTGCCAAAAACAACGATAGCAGGCACCAAGAACTTGAAACTACCTACAGCAATTATAAAAGAAGCACAGCAAGGGGTACTTCTTGATACTGCTAGAATCGTGCGCAAATTTTTAAATTCCCCATAACATGTCACACTCATAAACTCCATATCGGTTGGATTTCCATATGGATTTTACTCCAGTTTTCACTGAGTATAAACCTCCCCCATAATAATAAATTAGCCTTGTAAATGTTTCTTATCGGATGTATTGATCATTCCGAAACTTCATTTCTCATCGCTTCCATTAAATTACCAGAAAATCATGGCAGCGTAATCACAGAGTGCCCGGGCTAATATTTGACCAGTCTAACGAAAATGGAGTAGTTCCCTGAGTCTAATGAGTCAATTTTCGCGCTAACTCCGTAAGAGATTTTCCCCGACGCGTGAATCAAATGATGGTCCAGAAAATAGACATTTAATGGCCACCAGACTACATTTCTCTCCGGCTGTAGATGGTTGAGGCAGGCCCAGCTGATTGACCGGGCATAAGGCGGCCGTTGACTCAGATGCCAGATTAGATCAGATGCAAGCTGGGGAGTTCTGCTTCCACGTCCTGGAACATTTGTCGTTGAACATCAGAAATATCCCTGTCTCATTGAATACTATTTTCAGTGTGATTGTCTATTTTGATGTATTTACAAACCGTATAACAATCATTCAAACCAATTCACATCTTACTAAATCCACAGGAAACACTTGCCAAATGAACTAATATATGAAAATATTTAACTTTCCAAAAAAAGGGAAGGAAATGCCTAATTAAAAATATTAGCTGTGAAATGCAGCTATTTTCTAATATAATTAATAGATATAGCACCTCAGAAATCACAAATATCATTATTAGGCAAATAGTAGACTCAGGTGCTTCGTAAACTAAGCAGATTTCCTGCCTGCAGGTATAGTGCACTTCTGATCTCAACACAAATTCTGACTGGACCCTTGATAGTAAGACTTTATATTTGATTTACGAAGAAATACTTACAATAACAGTTGAAGAGCATCAATATTTTTTTTAATAAGATTGGTTCTATAACATTTTTGGATCTGATTCATAACAAAAAGAACAAATAAGATCTTCAGTGTTGCATAAAACGGTTAAATATCGAGTATCGTATAGATTATTTTTGAGGCAAGAACGTGAAATCTCATTTGATGACGTTATCGCACAACGAAATTGCATATATGTCGGATAATAAATATATCATAAAAACAATCTTTGATATTTATGCAGAAAATAAAGAAGTTCGAATTATTACAGCTTCTTGTTATTATGACGTGACCAGAAGTGGGGTTTTATTGAAGGCGGAAAACTAAAAAATCCAAATATCTCGAATAATATTCATATTAGAGGATATACTTACATAACAATACTTGTAGTCAATTACATTTACAATATGATTGGTTCTACACTATTCTTCGATTCGTCTTATAATAACGGAGATATTTTGATTTTAACTCCCATCCTCCCACTAGTCCGATTTCAGCCATTAACGAATTTTATATTCGGATTTGTTGCATGAAACGTTTAAATATCGAGTTTGGTAACAATCAAACCAAAATTACGGCGTTTAGAGCAGGAACAGGCATATAAATGCATACATACATTTGAAAATTCTTCGAAAATCGCGTCATGAGTACGACCTCATCATTTCCCTTAAGGATGCCTGCTAAAAGATTGAGAAACCGTCAGAAGAGCCTCAACGAATAATATCAATATGTCTTTAAAGAACTTTTCAATTCAAGTTGTTTTTGTGTGAGCATCCATTAGCCAATTAATCTTCTGATTGGCTGAAACTCGTACTAGAGTCCTAACCCTAATTAATTGAAATGAACCCCTTCTGTCAATCATTAACTCCTTGATTAAGATGTATTTCTGAGCCATGTGTACAATTTACTCTACCTGGAGATGTTAACTTAATAAATAGTTGAGGTTTATTTTTTAATTAATATCTTCTTTGGTATGAATAGATATGCACATGAGGGTATTCGAAATGAGTGATCGTACTAAAGAGTTCTTCATTATACTCATCTGCTCTAGCTTCTTACGGCAGATATCCTGGCAGTGAATTTCGCGAGGCAAGAAGCAAATAGCCTCTTCCATCAGATGACAAGGTAGCTTCTTATAAGGACGATCAATAGTAGAGTCACGACCGGTAGAATCTTAACATCCGCACAACAATGCTGTCCCTGTTGTTGGCGCGGTCACATATCTCTGCATACTAACAGGCTATGCTGATTAGCGCTGCACGAACTTCTCAGCATTTACTTTGTTCCTCCGAGCAGTTAGAATCGGTTGGTAAATATTAGCTACTCCGTGGCACGCAGGGGACATTACACTGGGTTGCTAACCTCCTGCCCTATTAGCAGATTTCCCTTAAGAGAATTGAGGTTGTACTTGTTGCGATCTGTCTGCGACAATAGGGCGAGGAAGCTGTAAAAGATGATAATTCCCACAACCAAATCACTAACAAAGAATTTAGGAAGGGTTCACCAACAATCGACTCTGGACTCAAAATTTAAAAATATATAAATTCATTTATAATTAAAAATACACTAATAGTAAATATACACTAAAATGAGAACGACACCTCTTAGTGATATAAAGGGGGACACTTATACATACTTAAACTAAATTACAATAAAAGAACTTAGCTGTTTTATAGAAGTTCTCTATCAGACGTTGCCGTGAGAGGTAGTTCAGGCGATCAGTAGTCGAGGTGCTGGATCAAAGAATAACAATGCGTCCTCGGCAAGGGTCTCCCGTCCAGAGAAACAGCTAAGACTGTTCTTAATCCCTTTGCGACATCGCCATTTTATAGCTTGAGCCGATGTCGCACTTTGCCCCCGCCGATCAAAATATGCTCAAAAAGTGTATTTAACGTGAATCTATGATCGAAATTTATCCGGAGTATTATTATATAGTGTACGTGCGACTTTTAGAGCAGTGAATGTTATTATAAAAAGCCATCAGCGTCATCTACAAAGACATCAGAGCACATTGCGACTTAACCCCAAATTGGATAAAACTATTATTCACAGGTAAAAACTAGAACAATCCATAAATAATAATCTTAATGAGTTTTGTGCTGGCTTTATTCAAAACATAAAATATACGGTTATTTGTGATGAGTTTATGCAATGCAATCTCAGATTCATTACATACACATGATGAGATTTTGGAAAATTTTCCTTAAGTGTCCATCGATCCTACCCAGAAGACGACAAAAATCTCGTCCATCGCTAAGTATACACTAGAGGAATAATAGGGATATATATATATATATATATCCAGTAGATTTATGCGCTGACCATAAATTATTTAAAACTGTTATTGAGCCATAAAGCCAGAAAATGAAAATTCCTTCTTCATATAGTCATTCATTTTAAACCCGACGCGTTTCATATCACCGCTCCTTTTCAAGGGGTTATATAGCCATCTATAAAATTTAAAACATACGTATATTACAATATATGAAATATACTATATAATAAATTCGCCTTTAAAACTATTATTGGCTAACAACTATAGTTGCCTCGCGCGATTGATTTAAATGATCTGCTAAAAGTTTACTAGGCATTATATTCTTAGAGACGAAAAAATTATATAATATATTTCATATACTATAATGTAACCATTTTTTTTAGTTTTTATTAATGGCTAAATAATCCCCTGAGAAGGAGTGGTGATACTCGAAACGCATCAAGGATGTAATAAATGATCATATGAAAGAATTTACTTTCCGACCTTATGGCTCAAAAATTGTTCTTATCTGTATATAATATGTATTGGGAATAAAGTAATATATATATTCCAGTCCCTTTTTGTGTTCCACCTACCTATTTGAAAGTACTGTGACGATTACAAAACCGAAACAATAATGGTCTAGTTACCTCTTTTTTCCCCATTTTGCGTGGATTATAAAATGTTTTGCTTGTTCCGTGAGGTTTTTGGGGCAAAAAACTCACTAGTTTATCATCGCCCTGTAATATCTATAACTCTCGTTTTGGTTAGGTACCTGCACTTTGAGAATAAACTGTGTTTATGTAAATTGCCAATATTATAATTTTTTGTAATCCTGTATTGAAATATACCCTGTATCGCAATGTTAAATTTAACAATACAAATGATGATTTGTAATTTCAGTTATTTTTATACACAAATATGTTATTTTCAGTTTATGTATCTCTTTGGGATCATCTCCAAGGGACACTGCTATATTATTGGAAATATTGCATACGTTTTGTATACGCATGGCATTCCATTATTATGTGGTAGATAGTTAAGTCTGTGGTACACTTCCCACACATCAGGGGTTGATCTTTTGTCATAAGATAACCATGCGTACACCTAGTGTGCCCTATAATTATAATATGTAAATTGGCCTTAAAGTATGTTAAAATCATTTTTATTCCATTAATTGAGAAAGAAAAAAGTTAGTGTTATGGTATAATAAGGAAGATAATGACAAATACTTTGGGATTAACCAGCGAAAGAGGAACGCCACATTTTTTCCGGGTGACTGATTAACTTACGCTCCAGATTTCTCCGCGCCATTGGGTTTTCAATCAGAAAGCATTGAAATATCTGAGTGAAACCGTTTCTAAGGGAGAGAGCTCGGAAGAGCGTCACATCTCCGCTTTTGGCGGTTTAACTGGTTCTAATCGCTCTAAGACTTCTTTTAAAAAAACTAAATGTCCATTAATATAAAAACTTTTCATGGATTCATAAGTTAAAAATGTTTCTATTAGTCTCACAAGCATTAAATTCAGTCACGCAGGGTTTCGAGAACTTAGCAGATTTTCCACGTTCAAGAATGACATACTACTGGTCTCTTCTCAACAAATGTTCTGTTAAATTTTCAGTCAATCTGATTTATAAGAATCGAGGAACAACTTTCGAAATTATTCTTAAGACACTCCTAAGGGGTTTTAGCTCTTACAGTGATGATAGTGTACACTTGAGAAAACGAGACGAGAAATTGTATGCCAGAAGTTTTAGTAGATTTCCCGTACGGG
Source organism: Riptortus pedestris (assembly GCA_019009955.1). NCBI lineage: Eukaryota > Metazoa > Arthropoda > Insecta > Hemiptera > Alydidae > Riptortus > Riptortus pedestris. The sequence continues at coordinate 29,771,268 of CM032232.1, read as the reverse complement.
AAATCAGCTATTTAGTCGTACTAATGACGTGATTTTCGAAAAACTTCTTCAAATGTCCATCGATCCTACCCAGATTACGAAAATGAGGCCCACTCAAAATTACATATATATACATGTCTGTTAACGTTCTAGCGGTCTCAATTTTTGCTTGATCGGTAAAAAACTCAGCATTTTATCGTTCTATGGTGGGATTTAGAGGGAGGAATTCGAAATTTTTAAATATCTTCGTTACTGTACGTCGGATCGAAAAATTGTATAGAACCAATCATATTGAAAATTTAAAGATCTATAACAGTTGTTCTATTCATTTTTCTGTATCATGAATGTTTACCGAAATATTTGGATTCAATAGTTTTTGTCTTAAGTAAACCCCCACTCTTGCTCATATTAATATTATCCTATTAATAATAGGCTATTATATCATGAACCATTTTATTACAAGTTTAAATACCAAATATTATTTTCATTGAACTAATACTTTATGAGATATATGCAAAAGCGTTTTGTTAATTCTTCCACTTCTTCTTTTGTTCATGGACTACTAAAATTTGAGTGATTTGGATAAAAATTATTCTGATTAATTATAAATTACCGCAGTAGCTATAGTAAATATTTTTCAATGAAATTAATATGTTATATTCAGACATATTTCATTCATTGTTTTTTTTCCGGTTTATAATATTTCTATCTGTCCATTTATCTGTCAGAGGTGGGCTGATCTGTTTTTTTTACAATTCAGACTCCTTCCGTTTTGTGATTACTAAGATTTATCATTATCGTTTGTATTTATTCACTTATATTAACGGTGGTGTTTCCAGTATTGAGATTTATCTATTGTAAACCTTCGCGTAGGAAATCAGCTTAGTTTACGCAGCCCCTGCGTGACAGCCTTTATTTTCTCCGGCTTCTGAAATATCGTTGTAATATGTGTGTGGACGTGCGCACAGTGTGTTGGTAGCGGCCTCCATGTCACGAAGCGGTACTCTAGATATAAGCACGGACGGCGAGGAAACGGTACCCATAGACTATATATATGTGTAAGTCGTGATAGGCTATGGTCGTCCAACCGTGAAACTGGTTTACACACTAGCCTGTGTTTCGACCGCATTGTTTGCTTCCACCACTAAAGTGAAGCCAGAAGAGGAACACATGCCACGAAGATATAAATAAGAACCAAAGTGGAAAAATTCCACTATTTAAGTAGTTCAGTGGATTTGTAGTTATTCCACTGCAGCGAAAGCATTATTAGCAAAATTTCTCTCAAGGGAAATCAGCTATTGAGGTAGTACTAATGACACGATTTTTCAACAGGTTCCTCAAATGTCTACTGGTGACACCACCGCGATTATTAAGAACATTAATTCAGACGATAATGAGAAGTTTTTCGTAAATAAATATCTGGGGTATCATCTGCTATTAAATAAGATATACCGGATGAGAAAAGGTGGGGGAAACTTATGCATGTCTTTAGCGATGTTTTCTAGTTTCTGGGAAATAAAAAAGAAAGCATACTGTTGTAAATTCATGTCGTGGTTACGGAAGAATAGCGCCCTTAAGAAATTAGATGAATTTTGAGGTAACTGAACAAAAAAAAACCATTTTACATGAATATCCACAGGGATGGGGATGTAAGGAGTGCGGGAATTCGATAACCGTTAAACATAAAAAAAGTTCATCACGCAGGGGCTGCGTAAACCAACCAGATTTCCGTCGTTTACAATAGATAAATCTTCATTCTGTTAACAACACCTTGAATATAGAGTGATTAAATACAAACGGTAATGAGAAATTTTTCAGTCAATTTACATTTAATAACCTCCTCAAAAAAAGCGTCTGAATTGTAAACAAACAGGTCAGCCAACCTAACAGAGCTGAGAAGATATATAGAAATATTCAAGACTAATTCCAAAACTTAATGCAATATATATGAATATAACATATTCATTTTATTGGAATCTATTTACTATAGCTAGTACAGTATTTATAATGAGCCATAATAGTTTTTATTCCTTTCAATCGCATTCTAGCAATCCAAAAACAAAAAGAGAATAGGGGGTGATGAGCATAAAGTATTTGCATATATCGTACAAAGTAAAAGTTCAATGAAAAGAATATTTGATATTTAACCTTGTAATGTAGTGGTTCATGATATAACAGCTTATTATTAATATGATATTAGTAGGAGTGAGAAACTATGTATAGAACGCCATTTATAGATTGTTCAATTTAAAGATTGGTTTTAGACATTTTTTCGATCCAACGTATAGTCACGGGGATTTTTCGAATTTTCGAAATCCCCCCTCTAAATTTAGCCATTACCGAACTTAATCTTTCTTTTCACATAAAGCGATTAAATGTAAATTTTCGTAACGATCAAACAAAAATTGCGGCGACCGCTAGAGGGTCCTCATCGAAAATCGCTTCATGAGTACGACCGAAATAGCTGACGTCCCTTAAAGGAAATCTGCTAAAAACTAGCTAGTAATATGGGGCATCTTGTTTCTTCCGTATGTACATAATACATATCATTATGAATTATCTCGATGTTCGTCTGGGACTCATTTTTGAGATTATTAATGGGAAACGGAAAATGCTTATGGTTATGATAAATATTCCAGGGAGATAATGAGAAGCAAGCCCTGAACTGATGAGTGCATATGACTAACATCCGTGCAATAATGCCATACGGAATGGGGTGTTATGTAATGTTATGTGTGCGAAACTCATCATGATGGCAGGTGCGATGTAAGATAGCAATGTGCATAAATATCATCTTCAGGAAGACTTACAGAAGCTATGGTAAATAGTAGAAAATGGACAATGTTTGCTTTTTTAATATAGAACTAATATTATTTTTTTAGGTATTTATACTGAGGGGGTTGAATATTTTAATACATATACACCAGGTAAAAGCTGTACATACATATAAAAGCTGTAAACAGAAATTATGTTTCTGTTATTTATTAACGCCCGATACGATTAATTGCAGGTTACCTATTATTTCTGGACATAGCGGGTCCATAGAGTTTTATTTAGCAAGTTCGTCACTTTGCACTAATGGATTTCGAATCCATAACTCTATGTTTCCCATAAACAATAATTAGGCTCGTTAAAGATAAAATTAATATATTGCTATAAACTTACTATGCAAAATTGTATTTAAAATAATTCTGATTATCTGAAGTACATTTCAGAATTACATTCCACTTTAAACTTTAAAATTCTACTCTGTAACAATCCCTGTACTCAATGTATGATAACTAAATTGTTATTACGTTTGTATATAATTTCATAAATAATCTAAATTTAAATAAGTACATTACAATTTCTAAAGTGCTTAATAGATAGAGAGCTGGCTTTTAATTGTTCATAGGAGGAAACATAATAGTATTTTTTACGGATATTTCTGTACATTTAACTGAAATAGCCGACATTTTCAATGCATTGTGTTTTCTTAATATTATTGTCCAGTTGTCCAACGTTTAAAATAAGATCTGTCAGTATATTCGACAGTAGGCATATCAACCCAACAAAATCATGTTTCGATAATAGGATACTGATACCATAATAAGACTAAAAGAAGCAACTAGAAATAAGTGCTGTAAATTCTAAACAAGGTTACAATATTGTATGAAACGGGTTTTGCACCCGTATGTAAACATGAAATTTTGTATTCGTAGATTTCTTTGTAGATATATGAAAATTTATAAAAAGTTTTGTTGTTTCAGGACGAGCGAGCTTGTCGCTCTGATGGCGATATCAACAACCTTCTTCCTTTTCTTGCACACCCGCGATCTTCACAGCAAGCTGAAGGAGATGGAAGTCAGACTACAGCCAGATGTCAGTTTGAGTGGCCACCAAACTTCCGGTAAGTCATAAAAGCCAGTCAAAATCATTTGCAATCTAAAGTTAAGTTAATACAACAAGAATCAAGTTCATTGAATTTTAGGCGGGAATTTGGTAGCATTTAAGTTTTCTCTAGAAACGAAATACGTCTATTTTAGGTATTTTATATTAACTTCTTGTTAAAACGAGGAGAGAAATATCCTATTTTGTCCCCTCCAAATTTCTTCTCCCACTCACAATGGGCATGACAGGTATGTCTCTTTTCATAGATAGCGAGTCAGCAATAAAAATGAACATGTGTCAGGAAGGTTATGTGTAGGCTAAGCTCATTACAGCAGTGATATCATCTGTGTGTCAGTAAGTTCAGTTGATGTCATCAGCACATCATATTCTGTGAAGAATAAGAAAATAAAAAATCTTTTAAGCCCCTACTTGAGTGAAATCTATTTGAATGAAAATGTCCTTACAAAGGGAAAATGAAGTTCCTAATGTAATCTTTTAGACACAGATTTTGGTGAAGTACAATATGACAATCATTACCTGTTCATTACGATTTCGATATCAAACAAGTAATGTAATGCATTTCACCAATCAATATATCAATGCTATATAAAAAAAAGACCGTCACGCAGGGGTTGCGTAAACTAAGCAGATTTCCCACGTGAAGTTTTATAATAGAGAAATTTCAGAATTGAGAGTCAAACAGTTACGGGAAGGGCCCGAACTAGCTCTTGACGGAAACTCACGACTAGACCCGAAGTTAGCCGAACTCATCTCAGAAGCTGAAAACAGAAAAATCAAATATCTCGGTTAATATTCAATATACAAAATAAATGTATATAACATTATTTATAGTAAATTTAATTTTCAATAAGATTGCTTCTATACATTGTTTCGATCCGACGAATAGTAACGGAGATATTTAGAATTTTCGAAAATCTTCCCCTTTAACCCCCCCCCCACTAGTCCGATTTTAGCCATTAACGAACTTGATCTTTATTTTTGCATAAAACGTTTAAATATCGAGTTTGACAACGATCAAACGAAAATTGCGACCGCTAGAGCGTTAACAGACAAATATATATATATATATATATATATATATATAATTTTGAACGGACCTCATTTTCGTCATCTCCTGGGTAGGATCGATGGACATTTGAAGAAATTTTTCGAAACTCGCGTCATGAGTACGACCTCAATAGCTGATTTCCCTTAAGGGACTGTGATGATAAAATAAGCCTTTTCATCGACTTCAGTGGAAAAACATCTGTTCCCTTTATTAGAAATGCTGCATATTTTCGAAAGTCAAATATCGAAATACTAAATTTTCCACGGATTGACTAGAATCGCAACCCACAGACGTAAGCTGGGCAAACTGAGATCTTTCTAATGATTTCAACCACAGATTAAGTCCGTAATTGAAATGAACGAAACATTATGAAGAACTGCAATTGATTTGTTTGAGATATCCCTCTTCTTTTTATTTGAACAACTAATCTTTTTGATGAAGTGGCAAATGAAAAATCCTTAACTCTAGCCGAATTTATTTATTTCCAAGGCTACTATTTATTTATTAACGAAACATGTGCGAAAATTTTGTTCTTATTTCCTTGTAATTTGTTTGACTTAATAAGGTTCATTGTGTTTGGAGCTTTCCATGGACGCAACGTTCAGTTGCTGTGTGACTTTTCTAACCCAATTCGAGATTTCATTATAAGGTATTTTTTCGCACAAGCGCATAATATTGGCAAACTGATATTCGAATATCACAAAAGCCCGTCACGCAGGGACTCCCTAAATAGATTGGTTCTATACGAGTTTTCGATCCAACGTATAGCAACGAAGATATTTCGAATTTTTGGAATTCCCCCCTCTAAACCTTCCCCATCTCACTGGTCCAATTTCAGCCGTTAACGAACTTGATCTTTCTTTTTGCACAAAACGATTAAATGCCGAGTTCGGCAACGATTAAACCATAATTGCAACCGCTAGAGTGTTAACAGACAAATATATAAATATAGCTTTGAACGGACCTCGTTTTCGTCATCTCCTGGGTAGGATCGATGGACATTTGAAGACATTTTTCGAAATCATACCACCTCAGTAGCTGATTCCCCTAAGGGATATCATGATTCTTCGGAATTCCCTCCTCTACCCCCCCACCCCCTCCCTCTCACTTATTGGATTAGTTCGTTGGGGTCGTTAACGAACATGATCTTTAATTTCACACAAAGCATATCGTGTTTTGTAAGGTTCAAATAAAAATTGTGACCGCTAGAGCGTTAATACACAAATTTATAAACATACTTACATACGGATGATTAGTTAACGTCGGGAACTTAGCTTGAAACATAATCTGTCTATAGAAGAATGAGCAGATAAATGAAGCTGATATCCAACAAGGCCAGTTGGTGCATTCGAAGAGTCGTAGAAGATATTTTTAGACAGGAAATAAGATGCACATTAATCGACGTAGAGCGATATATTGCCATTTACCGTGACCAGAACACTTTGGTTAGTGTAAATTGTGGTGTGTTTTCCTTAGAAATTACATCATGTAAATAAACGATTTTCTCTTTCCTGATTTATAATTAGTTTTCTTCAAGAGAACTCAGCAGTATAGTATTAATATTTTCAAGTGTTATTGGCTACTAACTGTTAACTGTAATTGACTTTACATAAAAACTAACTTGTATAATTAAACGTTATGCTTTGGCTAGATTTGATGGTTTTCTGAAAGATCTAAACTTGTTGATTTTCTACAATCACGAGTTTAGTTCTTCTGCTATTGTTATTATGATGGTTCCAAAGACTATAATAATAAAAAAAATAATTACAGGCTACCTCAATACTGTTCTATGTTCGATCGATGCACTTGCGAGATGTTAGGTAGCAGTTTGTTCTGCAAATGGGTTTTAATAGCTTGCGATTAGTTTTTCATCAGCATATTAAAGGGTTCAAGGTTTTACACACACTCACACTATAATTTCCTGACGGAGTCAGTATGACCGCCTCAAGTGGTTTCGAATAAAAAAAGCATAAGCTTCAATAAAATCACGTTTAGATTTTATCTTTCAGAGTGTGTCAGTGAAAATAAAAGTCTCTCCTATTTTTTTTTTAAAAAAATCAGGCGAAAAATCAGCGTGATGAGCCCATGCTGCCACACGCACACAAATACTAAGTATTCTGAAGTATAAACACTAGAAGTGGATATAATTCACTTGAACCACCTTGGACGCGTTTTAAGAAAACCATAGTTACATACGTTTCTAAGGTGTGCTACATTTTATTTATTGAAAAATGTATAGCTAGCTTCATTTTCCAATAACTATTGGTTCCTAAAGTAACATTTAGTATTGTAAAATAATTGAAAAACATCTACTCCTTGAATGAGATTTTATAGTCAGAACTCAGTTATTTAGACCAAATAAAAATGAAAAAAAAAGTGGATAACAAGAATAAAAGTTTGTTGTCCTCTAACCTTTCAGATTTTGTTTTCATTTTAGTTAAACAACAGATTTTTAAAAAAATCAGGATTTGTGGGATTGTTATTTACTTGAGTTGTTGAAATAGTAGTAGCACTCTTTATACTAAATGCAACTTGCAATTTCATTTAATGTGAGACGGAGGGGATGTGTTAAATTAAAGTTGTACTTTCACTAAAAAAGAAATAACATATTAATATTGCATTTGGTATTTTTTTTTCTTTTTAAAAAGACTCAAAAATTATGCTTTTAATATTAGCAAAAGGTATAATATCTTCTTTAATATTTGGAACTTATCGTTTATCTGTAGGCCATCCATTTAAAGAAGACTTTTTAATCATATAGAAATAAAAAAAAAACTTTATTATTTAATTTAACATTTCTAGCATTTACTTGAATAACAAAATGTATCAACAAAAAGGTAATTATAAATTAGATTTACCACAAAACTGGACAACGTTGCGGAGTAGCTGCATAAAGATGCATAAACTATCACCTAGTGGTGTTAATGAGTGAACACTCGTTTTCTGATAACCAAAATTAAAGGGGATGACTAAGATAACCTAGTCAATTATGAACAGTCGAAAGTGATAGCAGTAACAGTGAATAGTGGTACGCGGTTTTGAACAAGTAAATATTTTATCTGTAAATAATGAGTTGTCTCCGTTAACCATTTTGTCATTTATAAATTCTGGAAGTGTTATTTTAAATGATATAGTGATTTTCTTTTAGTTATGGTTTAATAATCGTCTTTAAATGGGTGGTCTCCCCATAATCGATAAGTTCCTAATATTTTTCAGGTTCACCAAAGATGTAATTAATCTGTTCTCAAAAATACCCTAATTATTTATCATTTTTATCAATTAAATCGGTGGATGAAAAAAGTGAAACTAAATTTTGCAATTTTTGGACAAAATCAGAGCCTTATAAAGGGTTGAATGAAGGAATAAATTAACTCATACTTAAGCCAGTACCAATTCAATCTAAACCATTAATGTGCAAATGTATAATTTTAAATGTTTGACATTATACAAATAGTTAAAGAAATTAATAAATAGAGAGTGCATTTGAGTACCAGGGACAACGTTATTATTAACATATTTATGACTAGTTAACACGTTTAAATAAGCTTTTAGCATCCTTATCTCACTGTTAAACTGTCACATTTAGAAAACATATTCCTCATTGGCCAAGGTAATAGCTGTCTTTGTGACCTCCTTCGTCAAAATCATAAGAAATTAAGTTTTACACTCTCTTCAACATAATCTACAGTCTTAAAATCAATGGTGAATTCGGATAAGTCCATGAAGTTGTATAAAACCACGGATATTACTTATTCTCTTGAATAAATTGAGTTGAACGCCGGATCGATAAAGGGTATAGAACTAATCTTATTGTAAATTGAATTGTACATAAATCTTGTACACATATTTTCACTAAGATTAATATTAACCGAGATATTTGAAATTTTAAGTTTTCAAAATTCAGGAAACCCCCACACTTATGCCCTAATAACAATAATCTGTTTGACAAGAACCTCCTTGTACCAAGAATTCTAAACATTTCTTCCAAGGGACCTTTATGATTCGAGGTTCATGCAAATTCGTTGTGCGATGACGTCATCAATTAAAGACTTACGTTCTGGTTTCAAAAATGTTCATTTACCTATGCTATACTCAATATTTAACTGTTTTATTCAACACTAAAGATCATATCTGTGATTTGCTAAAATGTGACTATGATGTATCGTCTTTAAATGGGTGGTCTCCCCATAATCGATAAGTTCCTAATATTTTTCAGGTTCACCAAAGATGTAATTAATCTGTTCTCAAAAATACCCTAATTATTTATCATTTTTATAAATTAAATCGGTGGATGAAAAAGTGAAACTATATTTTTGCAATTTTTGGACAAATCAGAGTCTTATAAAAGGTTGAATGAAGGAATAAATTAACTCATACTTAAGCCAGTACCAATTCAATCAAAACAATTAATGTGCAAATGTATAATTTTAAATTTTCGAGCCATTCTTGTTAAACTATTAAAGCTCTAAAATTGTTGTACTTTGCTTTTCTTCGTAACTCAAGTACTAAGTGAGTTGTTCTTACTTTCTTGTCTTTCTTTTCAGTAACTCTCCCCCTCCCCCGTCTTATTCAACGATTTTTTTTTTATAGAACTCGAGAATTGTGGGGAGGTGAGATCACGTGTGTCATAGCCACATGAAGGAAATCTGTTAAGTTTACGCAGCTCCTGCTTGTCGGACTCTTTTAATAACCTTTCAAAACGTTTTTTTGTTGTAATTTATTCGTTTATTTGCAACAATATAAAAATATTACAAGCAAATTAAATATATGATAAAACTAACAATTGACTAAATTATTGGCTTGAGGCGGGAAGTTGTGCATTGTCAATACTTGTATTGGGAATGAACATTGGATTATACCAGACCAGGCTCAATAAAATTGGATTGGATTATACCATATTGGAGTTTACATTTCACTACAAAAATGGTCCCTTGGCCTCTTAGGCTTTGGACGTTGTCGTCTTGGGTTTTCTGGAATTTGGGTAGATGCAACTGATTCAACTAAAGGATTAGGATCTGCGGGAAGGAGAGAGAGGAATTTCTGAAATTGAGATTTTGCGACGACATGGACAACAGGAATATTGTGGTTGTTATGGTGAGTTAAATTGGATACGTAACATGGGGAATCTGTAATTTTGTGGAGTACTCTGGAATTGGAGGGTTTGGATTTTGGAAGAATTTGATGGTTTAGTGGAGTTCCAAAGTTCAAGTCCGTATGTCCATATTGGTCTGAGTACTGTTGTGTATATCAATCGTTTGTTATGCAGTGATAGTTTATATCTGTTGTCAAGTAGTCATAGTAGAAGTATGTTCCGTAGATTCAATACTTGTCTTTTTAATGTGTTTTGAGGTTTTCAAATTAGTCGCTTAGAGAAAGGTTGAATACCTTTGCTGTCATACCTGTCCGTGGAGACCATCGTCACTGGCTGATGATCGAGTACAGCTAGTAAACGCTTTCGATGCGATGATACCATCTTCAAGCCCGTCGAAAGGTGTACTGAGTACCAGAAAGCTTGTCAGCGGTACTCAACCATCAGCCAGTGATGACGGTCTCCACCGACAGGTATGACAAGAGTATGATTTATACTGGCAGTTCTAACCCTTTAGTTAAATGCCTTGTTTGATTCGCCTTAGAATAAAAGTGTAGGTTCTACTCTGGAATTGCAAGACTTAAAGTGGTTAATGAGGTATACCATTCACCGAGAACGCATGTTTGTTGTCACATGCTTATAAAGTTATTTAGTTATTTAATACTATTATTTCTGACATCAAAATGGTATTGAGCCCCATGAGCTAAGAGGAACTGGGAGCCAATACTCACGACACATGTTAAGGCAGTGGGGGGTAGCCGTCATTGGATCAGACGTCAGGAAGTAGCGTCGTGAGGATGTGGAACAATGGGACACGTCTTCTTCTGGGACTATCCCCTGGAATCAGAGCACGATCAGCAGATGCTCCAGCTGTAACATGAGTTACGAAACGCTGATCCTTGTTTAATCAGTTGCCCGCCTGGAGCACGCTCCAGTTTCACGTCTGATTGGGGAAATAATAGATTGCAGATCCAAAAGGCAAATCCATAGGCCTTTTTCGTCTGCAATCGTCTCACTTCCTGTCTTTCGCAATCCTTTCTGCTGCAATGAACAGGAAAAGTAGAAGAAGACTAGAAGTCGTTGGGAGTGGTGTTACTGAAGGTATAAAACCATAATGTACGAATAATTCGCTCAATACTTGAGTTACCAAATAATGCATAGAACAACAATAGTAGAAACTCAAAAGTTTAATAAGTTCTATAAAATTTTACAATCCGACTCAAAATAACGAATATATTTTGAATTTTCTAATTCCCCACCC